>CM074499.1:6461557-7061557 GCA_037389245.1 Oryzias sinensis
CATTTAGGGCCCCTTGGTGGGGAGGGTGAGGGGACATCACTGTGAGTAATCAGGACATGTCCCCTTAGTGCCCTACCTGCCAATTTTAACTGCACCCCCCTTAGTACACACACCCCTCCCCCCTCAATATATACATCCCAACATAAACACACACACATGCACACACCCTCTCAAACATACACACACACATTTTGCAAGGAAGGTGGGACCTAGGACCATCTGTCCCCTACCCCTTCCCTGGTGGGGGTACGGGGCCCTTGGCAACAGCGGCCGTATCCCTTGGGTGCCGGCTTCCTGGGCCCGGCGGTGCTCTCTCCGTGCAGGGAGGGGGTTCACATTACACCTGAGCCGGGGGTGTTCGTGTCCCTGGGGGGTGGGTCATGGTCCATGCCCCTGAGCGCTGGGCCCCGCCAAATTTCCAACTGTGGCTGAGCCTGGTCGGGCCATGTTTACAACACCCCTTGTGGGCCCCCTTTTTCCCCGGGGTGCCCCCCTCCTGGGCGGCGAGACCCTGCCTTGCTCCTCCCTGGACCAACCATGGGTCGGGTGGGTGGCTGCCTGGAGTGCGGAGCGGGTCTCCCTTGGGGGCTCCTGGCTCGTACCTGGGGTTGGGGCGGGGGGATGCCAGGAACTCCTGGGTGGTGATGGGGTGCTCGTCCGGGGCTGTGGGCGCCCTTCTCCGGTGGGGCCCTGCGTTGGGCTCTCCCAGCGCGGCGGGGGGCTGATCTCCTGGTTGGGCTGGGGCGGCGCTCTCTTTTACCCCGTGCCTCCCTGCTCTCTGGCTCTGGGGGCCTCGCAGCGGTCCTGCTGGCCCTGGCCTGGGTGGCGGATTTGGTCGCCCGGGGCGCGGTTTTTCCCTGCCTGCTCCCGTGTGGCGTTGGGGGGGTTCTGGCTGCCGCTGCTGCTGCGGAGGGGGTCTTGGTGTGGGGATGGCTGGGCACTCTCATTCCTTCTTTACACATTCCTCCATCCATTTTAGAAGAACATAAACACTCACCTGAGCACAGGTGTTAGCTCACCCTTGCACTAATAGTTTGCGTGATAGAATGAATGAAATATTTCACACTAGTTGATTTTAAGGCATAAGTATGCTTGTGTGAACACTATCTGTTTTGTGTACATGTTGACATGTGGACATTTTTGCAGCTAGCAGGTGTGTTGATAGCATTTGAGTGTGTGTGTGTGGACAGGCCCCGCCCTTTTTGTACTACATTTGAACCTCACCGTAATCATAAACAACCAGTCAACTTGCTGCTCTATGCTGCTTCATTGTCTTATCCCCCCTCCCCTCCTATTATCACCCTCCTAACCCCCCCCTCTCTTTAACATCCCTCTCTCTTCTTCCCTGCTTTCCTTTTCCGTCCGGTCCAACACCAAAGATTTTCAAACATGGTTGAAATTAATAAAGTTTGGCCTCGATTACAAAAGGGGTTTATTCCGACCTACCTCTGGTTTGTCAGAAGATTAATAACCCCTATTGTTAAAGTAAAATATGTCCAACACAAGAGGCCCTCAGATCTTATCTGCCTGCCAAGCTGTTGGACAGGACAAGTTAAATAAATAAATAAATAGTAACCAGTTTTTATTGCTTAATTCTTGATTTTTTCCAATATGGATCGCTTTTTTCACAAAAAGCGAACTAGTTGTTACGTGGTGCGGCTCGGCTCCGCACTACGTAACAACTAGTCGGTGTCGCGCCGGACCACCACTCCAGTCAAGACTCTGCGGTATATATACGCTGATCTTTCCAATGGGTTGAATAAAGCATTAGTTCAGAGAGAAAGTTCACCTCTTACTGTTTTTTCTTTGTCCAGATGATGAAGCAAAATGTTGTTTTAAAGAAGCCGGCGCAGTGATACGAAACATTTAAGCTAGGTGACCGGAACTTATTTTTTCACCTTGCGGTTATCCTGTGGTATATCACTTTTTAATGCACACCCAGCAGCCAATAAGAATAGAGTATTTACCCGGACCATGGTATAATGTTGGTTGAAGCAGGATAAAGGAAGCAGAGAGAAAAGAAAGGCAGGAGTATAGAGCTTTGAATGTTGAGCTTTTGACAGAAAAAAGTGAAGAGAAAAAAGTTGGATCTCCTCTGTGTTCAAGAGGCCAGATGGGAAAGATTTTGGGTCACAGAATGACAGCAGGTTCAAGCTGTTTTATCATGGTGTGGATGGAAAGAAGATGAGGAGGATGAGGTGTGGATGAGGTGAATCAGGTTATCCCTAGAAGGTAGAGTAGTGATTGGGGCAGACTTTAATGGACATGTGGGTGAGGGAAACAAAGGTGACGAGGAATGGGTTAGTGTGGCGATCGGTGCAGAAATGCAGAAGAACAGATGATGGTGGTCTTTGCTAAAGAAATAAAAATGGCTGTGGTGAAGATGGTTTTCCAGAAAAGAGAAGACCATTGGCTGGCATGTATGAGTAGAGGGAGGAGCACAAAAGGTTATCATATCTTGTACGGATATCATCTGCAAGAGATCAGTGACTGCAAAGTGGTGGCTGCAGAGAATGTAACCAGAGAAGATTGAATGGTGGTGAGAGAAGCCATGCTGTTGGTTTATAGATGCTGAGAAAGAGACGGGAGGTAAAACTGAAGGTAGCAGAGATGAAGATGTTGAGGTGGTCTTTGCGATTGACTAGGATGGATCATGAATCCACGGAAGAACAGTTCGTGTTTGTTTTGAAGTGCGAGTAAGCAGATTGAGATGGTTTAGATGCTTTTAGAGGATCTTGTTGGTAAAAGGATTTTGAGGTTGGAGCTACCAGGAAAGAGGAGTAGAGGAAGACCAAAGGGGAGGTTTACGGTTGTAGTGAGGGAGGATATGAGGGTGGAAGATGTGAGCGAGAAAGATGCAGAAGAGATTAGATGGAGGAGTCGCTCTAGGGAGTAGTCATAAGACAAAGAAGATGCCAACCTGTTGAAGTTTCGGCTCAAGCATGTAAGACTAAGGCATTGCCTGCTGCTTTCCCATCAATAACCTTCCAAACTGTTTACGAATATAAAAAGACTCTTGTTTTAAGAAAAAAATGTCTTATTTCCTGGCTTGCAAGTAAAATAAACGTTAGTTTTATAATTGAAAAATAATCTTAGTTAAAGTAAATATGTCTCAGGGATTTGATTTTTTTCTTAAAAAAGAATTCTTGGGAAGGATCTTTCTTACCACATTGACAGATTTATTGCTTATTTAAAGATTTATTTAAGAAAATTGTAATTTTTGACTTATTTCTTGGATGCCTGTTTTTGCAGTGTAAAGTGGAATTCTAAATACCCCCCACCCTCCTGAGATAAACCAGAGGAGCCCAGACATCCCTAAGGAACTGGATTTAAGTGGAAAGAATGAGCTTAGAAGGGAGCATAGAAGGGAAATCCATATTCTAGGTAGCAAATGAGTTCAGATGAGATTTGGCATAGAAGGCCAAGAAGAGCTGGCTGCAGACATCAACATCCAGAGTCTGAAGTCGTTGAATCGAACAGGAAGTTCCCTAACATTGCTCCAAACTTTTTTCATTTTTAACTAGTGACGCAAAGAGTTATTTTTTCCCCCATTTTAAGATTTGACAAAAGTTTTTCCTACAATTCTCAGCAGTTTGGGGTTTGGGTTAGAATTGGGCATTGGGTAAATTGTGTAATTTCCACTCCCGGTCGATGATGTCAGGCGCCATCTTGTGCAGCCAAGTCCGTCTCAAGCAGGTTGATTGACAGGAAATATCAGCAGGCTAACACATGCGTAACTTCAAAATGGACATATAGAAAAATATAGAAAAAGAGCCAAATTAAACTAGATTCACAAAAAACATCTGTAATGAGGTAACAAGAAGCCACTACAAGATGATGCATCTTCAACGATAAATATGAATGGATACAGAAGATGATTCTGGTGCTCTGGTGCAGTGAAACACAGACAAATGAAATCCTGAAGAAACCGATTAAGGTGCAGGTGAAGGACAGTGTCATCCTCAGGCATGCTTTTAGATGCTTACCAAGAGCAGAACTTCATGTTTGTGTTAAATATATGAATGAGTCTCCGTTCTGGAAGAGTGAACGCTTGTTGTTAGGAGTGAAAGCGTGAAGCTTGGTGTTGTATTTTTAGCGTGTTGGGACATTCAAGTGTTTTCAGAGGATTCTGTGCAGCTTTGCCAATGAGAAGTTTGTTTATAGACTCTGGCATCTGCTGTTTTCTCTTCAACTCTGTCTCTTCAGTCCAACTTGATGCAGCTCGCAGAATAATTTTAACTAATGAGAAAAAGCATGAAAAGCTCCACATTGGCCAGATGGTCACTTGCTCTTCCAGCGATTCTTTGTTAGCATGGAACGGGTTTTATTTCCATCCAAGCCAATGGGACCTTTGGTTTTTCTCCAGTGCAGCTCGACTCCCAATGTTCATCCCTGCAAATAAGATCGAGACCGTTTGCTTGATGTTCATCTCAGAGCTCAATCCCACTGCTGATGCTCAGCAAACGTGCAAGGGAAGCTCAGATGATGATCTTTGGCGGGTTTGGTCATGAGCTTTTATCACTAAATGCTTGTAAGACTAATCACAGACTTTTCTGATGCAGAACGCCACTCAGACGCGTTTCCAGCTGCCACTCGCTTCAGCAGCTCCTCACAAAAAAGAGCCGTTGGGTTGAAACTTCATGAAACGTGTCTCTTGGAGAGCTCCAACAGCTCCGTTCCAGCTGCTCTTTAAAGACGCACATACGCTTCTGCGGCAAACGGAACAAAGACGGTTATAATGGAGGAACATCCTTTAATGTATAGATGGCAGCCTGCAGAAAGAACCAGCAAGCACAAGCTGAGGAAGAGCTATTTTTACCCTCCTCCTCTTCGCTCCTGGGAGAAGACTAGAACTGTTTAATGAGTGGGGGGGGGGGTAAGTGGTAGAATGGTGGATTGTTAAAAGAAAAGAGTACAGAGGAAGGAGGGAGATGACAGCAGGATCCAGCGGAGAGGAAGCGAGGTGAAGTGAGAGCATCGTACGTTTGACATGGGGGCAGTAATTGGAGTTTGCTCGGCTGAAGTTTGTCATTTCCATGCTGGACTTCAGGGCTGTTGAACCAGCAGCTCAGGAAGGGGGAATGTGCCTTGTGGGTCCATGTCTATCTAAACAAAATTACGATGAAAAAAAAGGCATTTGTTTGGAATTTTCCAGCTCAACATGTAAAGAAAAAAAATCACGTATCAACTTTTAAGATTCAGTAAAAATGGCGTTTCCTGACTATACCATGAAGTAAACTATCTGTGTGACACAGTTGCAGTTTATGATGGGGCGTCAATGTTCAGTAACATTCATATATATTTATTTTGCCTTTATTTATACAGGACAGTCCAATTAATTCAAAGGATAAACGTTTTTAAATTCTATATTCATCATCTAAGGTATCACAAGCTCAACAGTTGCTTCTTGAGTCAACAGAACAGAACCAGCAGACAAAAATTATATAAGATTACAGTAGATAAATAATATTTTAGAGCCTAACGCTTCAGAAATCAACCCTGGAGCTGTTAGGAGCTGACGAGCTACGTGTTACATGAAAAGGTTAAAGATTCATGAACAGGTGAGGTAAAAGAAGAGCAGAACTGCTTTATGGTTCTGCCTGAAACCTTTGTTGATTCACTTCCTGTACTGGATGCAGAACTACTAAGATTCCCTCTGATACAAAAATTATTAAAAAAAATGAACCTTTTTTTCCTTAAGGGTATAATTATCATTGATAGTTGCCCAATGAAAATGACCGGAATTGATTCGGATAAACATTTCTCAATTATAAACCTGTTTATTTAAAGGAGCTGCGACAAACTTCAAAGACTTGAAAGACCCACTCCGATAAAAATAACTGGCATTTTTCTGACAATGGAGGACATATGTTAGGAAAATTAAGCTCAAATTTGCATTTCTGAGTATTTCTCTTTTCAAATCGTTGTGAATCAGGAGCAGACGGAAAAATAGCTTATTTGTGATGTAGAAAATATGACGGGCAGGCCACTCCCTGCTCAGAGCTCTCAGCACTGGGGAGGGGAAGGGGAGCGGTCCTACCTACAACTTAAAGGCAAATATCTAATAAACCAGTGTTTTTCAACCAGTGTGCCGCGGCACACTAGTGTGCCGTGGGAGATAGTCAAGTGCGCCGTGGGGATTGCCCTCATTCACTGATCTAAAAACATTTTCCATCTCCAGAATATCAGCTCTTTGTTCATCCAAACAGGCCCTGATAAAACACTGAGTAGTTAGGAATATAAAAGATCTTAATTCTATTAAAGACATTTTGATAAAAATGACGGTACCGCGATTTAGCTGAAGCTATAACTGTATAAGGAAAAGTCCCGCCCCTTTAACTGTCTCCGCCAATCATTCTTGAAGGCTTAATCACATGTCATCAGTCTGACCAATCAGAAGTGCTTAATTCTGCTGATAAAGTCGCTCAGTTCTAACAAAAATACCAGCTAAAGCTCGTCTTTAGCGGTGTAACTTTCCACAGAGTCCGGTGTCGGACCGTGGAACAAGTGAACAACACAATGAAGCTCAGAGACGTGAGTCTTTCTGCCCTTTTTCGGCAGTTTTCACACTACATCTCCCATGATGCATTGGCTGAGGGGGACAGAGCACAATGAGTTGTCCTTGTGAAACGTCTTGAAACCACAACAAACAAACAGTTTCTAAATTTTTCCAATTTAACTTTTATTTCATCTCAGCGGCAACTTCCTGCTTTTTCTGCCACAATTATCACAAAAATCCACGTGAGATTGTGTGTGTGTGTGTGTGGGGGGGGGGGGGGTGCTGTAGATCAATACAGACCATGAATTTCTGCTTTTTTTTTTTTTGGATGCTGGTGTGCCGTGGGATTTTTGTCAAGGTTAAAGTGTGCCGTGGCTCAAAAAAGGTTGAAAAACACTGTAATAAACTACTGCCGCTCCACAGAAATTATGTCCTAGAAACTGAGACAAATTTTTGTATTTAGCCAACAAATGGCATAATCATCATTACAAGACCACTGAAACCGCTTTTACAATAGGATCAGAGTGGATTTTTAAGATGTTAGTTTTGTTGAACTTTGCAGAAAGAAATTGTCTCTCAGTGAGCTATGAAGCTGGTCTAAGTGTTGATAAACGTAAAGTAAATGGGTCACATCCATGGGATTCACTCCTCTGAGGAAAATTCTTGATTGTTGTAGGGGGAAACTCCCTGTTGATTTTAGAGCCACATGGTTTCTGTCCACTGACTTATTGAGAATGTAAATGTGAAGTTTGGGCACTAAAGAGGATTGGAACATCTGCGAGCTGACAGCAGTAATATCTGCTCAATGTGTTTTACCCCTGAGCAATGAGCCAACTTCTCCACTTGCTGCTCTTCACTCCTTAGAGTCCAGCAGCTGCAGTGAGTGAATGCAGGCACTCAGAGTGGAAACACCTGTGGAGGTGATGCAGGAGCCACCTGCTTGGGTTCGGGAAAACCCTCTCCTGAGAGGAGCAGGAATTCACCTGACACATTGAAGTTCTTTTTTCATCTGTCTTGCTTCTCATGACTCAGCAGATATCTGCTAACTAAGGTCAGAGTGTTTAACTTGCAGACGGGTTTGGGGAGGCTCCCTGCTGTTGAAGAGAACACAAAGGTTTGGAGCGGCTGGGAGGTGCAGTTGCTCTGATTTCATTGATGGTTTTGTTTGGCTCTGGATCTGCTGCTTTTCCTGGAATGTCACCTGTTCATCTGTTCAATCATGAAAGAAAGCTAAATCAGTAGTTTCTGTCTTCTTTGTTTAAAGGGATGTTTTATTAGTCCACCCATATAGTTTTACAAACTGATTTATGTGTTAGTTAGTAATATAAGTGCTGTCAATTTTGATCCTTTGCTTAAAAATGACTGATTAGCAATAACAGTATCTAATTCCTTTTTGTACACTATTTTGATAAGTTTTAAGTTAAGATTTTTAATGTAAATTGAAATACTTCAGGTACATAACAAACAGTTAAAATAGGAGTAGCTCTAGTTCAATGTTTTAACTTTGATGTTGTCACATCACAAAAATGTCAGTTTATTCATCAAGAAAGCAAAGTGTTTGTCTTTAGCGTTCTAAGCGTAGGGACATCACACACAGAGGTGCCCTAGATCTAATTACCTGCAGACTTTAATCACAGTTTCTCACACTAACAAATCCCAGAGTGCCGATGATGAGTAAATGAGATTCTCTGTGTCAAAAAAGAAGTTCTTACACATAATTATTTTTTCTTTGTTTTTTTTAAAGATAAGAGATGTATAGCTATTGTTGTTTTTTTTGCATTTCTTTATGTGGTTTGAGTATTTCTCCAAAAAACATGTTAACTTCGGCATATTATGTGATATATTTGCTGCTTTAAAATGTCATTAATATTATATTTTTAACATGCATTTCTGAGATCTAACTCATCAAAGCTCAACCTGAAACTGGAAGCCATTTCTCTGCTCACTGATCTAAACCTAATTTTAGTAAATTAAAAAGTTCACACATATCTTTTGTATTATTTTACATTACAGTTGTATACAGTAGTATAAATATTTAATATCATCTATATCCTGGTTTTGGACTAAAAAGTGTTTCGGCTTGTATCAAGGATCTTGCATTTTGTCAAAGCGACAGCAGAGTTTTTACTGTAACTTTTCAGTAATTTTTCAATGATTCGTTTTTATTCCAATGAACCATTCTCTAACGATGCTGCTGACATGTTGTTCTAAATAAATGTAGTTTGTTGTCTGCTTAGAGGATTGGTGCTGTGATGTTTCACTTAGGGACATGATGTTATCCTCAGTCTGTGCCAAATCTCATTACCGCAGCCCAACTCCCAATGTGCCAGAGACGCAATGCAAGTTTCACATTTGGCTGATATTTTTTACAAGTTTGCATCTGTTTTGTCTTCAGTTTGACACAATGTTCACTGTGACATCATGTGATGGGCGGAGTCATTCATTTATTTTGGTAAAATCTGATGTGTGCTGAATCTGGAGTGTTTGTGACAATTATGTCAAACTTACCATCTCAGTGGTTTCACTGGTAAACATTGACTTTGTTTTTTTTAATATCTTTTAATCACCATTATTGCTTCAATTTCCTTCTTCTACAACTATTAAAACGAAGGATTAGGGTTGAAAGATCCACTACGATCGTCTTTTTCCCAGTGGTCTGTTGATTGTAATTATGCTGTTTTTAAAGACCTACATGGATGTAGTCATCTACAAGTGGAGTACTTGGTGTGCAGATTGTGGCCCGCTTACTTACTTACGCCATTTTTTTGTCTGCTCCCAGTTCAATTTGAATAAACAGACTCAGAAATGCCATTTTTGAGCTGAATTTTCTGTATTCGTGTCCTCCATCATCGGGACAAAAAAGCCACAATAACATGTTAAAAACACCAAAAACACGACCAGAGTGGGTGTTTAAAGAGAGGAAGCTGTAAATGAAGAACTTTCACATCAAACAGCAGTGCTGCTGCAGATTCAGAAACCCATCAGCTAAAAATTGGCTTTGATCTGGCATCTGTTCTGCAGTTATCTGGCATGGGTGAGATAGAGTTCTTGACATCAAGTCTTTCTGTATAACTCACAACATGCAGATTTAATGGAAGATTTTAAGGAAATGCAAAGTGTTCAGAGAGCCGTTTCTGTAGTTTAAACCATATGTTGTGAGGAGATTAAACAGTAAAGATTTGTCACCTTGGAACATGACTTGGTTAGTCTGAATGTATAAAGATGTTGCAGTCCTGTTTGCCCGAAGAAGAAAGAAGTCAGAAGACTGTTAGCTGTCATGGTTGGTCAAAGTTTACATGTAAAGATGCCGTTTAAAGACGTTTTCTTCCCACTGATGTTTTAGAACCGAACTTGGTATTTTTATCTTTTATTTGTTGAGCAGCACACAGCTCTCTTTGTTAATGAATTTCCTAAATGGTCAAATTAAAAGCCGTTTTTGATAATTGTTTGACTGTTTGCTCAGTTCTGGTCCAAGAACTGTTGTTTGCTTGAATAAACACTGCCTGCTGTGGTGAAATATTCTCATTCTGAAAAGTCAAACCAACAATGTGCCATATACTGCGATTCATAGGGTGAAGTTTCGGAGCTGGATTCCTTCAGTTTTGTTTTTTTCTCATTGATCCACGGCCTCGCTCTCATGTCAGAAACGCATCTGACAGGCTTCTCACATCCAGTTTAGTTTGAGTCAAAGCGTGTGGATGCATCTGTGAAAGTAGGTTACATCTGAAACTAAGGTGTCATCGATTGGAGACATCATTGAGACATTTGTAAGGTACATATATCTTATGTGAACTGAAGCAAAATTTTAGCACAATTTAGAAGCTTGTTCAACAATCATGCAACCCCTGTTAGAATATCAAAAAAATCCTTTTTGTGTTGATTTACCATTTTAGATACCATACTGTAGGGCTGCATGATGGTGCAATGGTTAGCACCTTCGCCCATAGCTAGAAGGCCCTAGCTCGAATCCCAGCTGGGACCTTGCTGTGTGGAGTTTCCATGTTCTCTCTATGCATGCATGAGCCTTCCCTGAGTACTCCAGCTTCCCCCGCATTCCAGAACATGCTTCATAGGTTGGATGGTTTCTCTAAATTGTCCCTAGGTGAGTGGTAGAGATTGTATGCCCTGCGACAGACATGTAGCTTGTCCAGAGTGTACCCTCCCCTCCCCCAACAGTAGCTGGGATAGGCTCCAGCAACCTTGTGACCTCAAAAGGGATAAAGCGGGTTAAGAAACTGGATGGAAGCATGTGGTATGTAAGAAATATTGTAACAACCCGGCTGGTACGTCACTGTAGTGGGGAAGCAAGAGCTAAGCACTGGCTAAGTTGGGGAGCTGTCCATGCCCCATACACCGCACAACTCCAAACAGTCTCAGAAAGAGAAGCAAAGAGAGAGAGGCAGATTGCGGAATGCCCTTTCCAGCATCAGAGCCCGCTTATTTTAACAACACATACAAACAACCTAACAGCAAGGGGGTCACTTCTGTTACCAGTCCTCTTACTCATGGTTTTCACACCAAGATTCCTCACTTCCCATGAGTCTTAGGGGCTGAAGGCGGGGCTAACCCCCAGATCGTCACACTATGTTTTTTTTTATTAGTTAATAAACAAAATAAATATATATGATTATAATAAATATATTATATAAATATATTTGAATTTCCCCCCCAAAATTGTGTCTAAGGCTAGTTATGCCATAATTACAGTTAACATGAATGCTACAGGAAGTAGGCAACATAAACGTTTTACATAGCATTTTAAAAGAAGCTGGGTTGTAAAACCAATTCCCTAAATTTAATTTTTTGCAGTTAAAATTCACCACTAAGAGCTAAGTATTATTGTTTTTCAAATTACCACTGGAGACTAGTTTTAGAATATACAAGTACAAACATGGCAAAGTCAAACTTTATGCCAAAACTAAATTTAACCACTTTAGAAAGCCAGATTACAGAGTTTAGAGCAGTGATCTTTTCTGCTGCAGCAAAAAACAAACAAAAGATTAAATAAAACTCAGTCGCCTTGTGGTAGCGTGTATGCCCTGAGACGGTAATGTTATAAGTTCAAATCTACAGTCAAATTATACCAAAGACTAAAAATGGGACCCAATGCATTTCTGCTTGACACTCAGAATTAAGGGGTAGATCGGGGGGTTAAACCACCAAATAGCTCCTGACTGCAGCTCACCTCTGCCCCAGGGGATGGGTCAAAATGTGAAGAAATTTCCCCCCACATAGTTGTGTGACAACTAACAGACCTTTATCTTAAATAAGACAAGTAACGGAAGTGAGTTCTAATCAAATTCATTGTAATAACTGTTGCAAATTAATATTGTTCTCCTGATATGTCATCATTTAATTTGTTACAGCTCTGTGAGTAAAACTCTGAGAGAGAAGCTACAGTCTGAAATGCTCTGACTGAAGCCAAACTAGTAGAAATGTGGGTTATGAAGACGCCTTTGCAATGAACTTGACCCGTCCTGACCAATACTGGAGGCAAACCGAAGTAAACCAGGTCTGATCTTCCATCAAAGCAGGTCTCATGGACTGACGGAAGAAGCTCAAGAGAACGAATGAAGGTTTTTCTAAAAGAAACAAACACTTTTAAACCTCCAGTCTGCATTCACCAATCTCAACACAAAAGTAAATGACTTGAATGAAAGGTCAGGGAAATTAAGAGCACAAAAAAGTAATCAGAAATACAGCAAAACCTTGTAATCAGTCCATCTGAAGAACAGAAGGTAAAAAAGTCAATGACTGATTCACCGCTTTGACCTTTTCCAGCTCACACCTCCTACCACCAATCGTCTGAGAACCACAATAGACCATGATGGAATCAGCTTCATGTTCGACCCCACCACAGCAGCAACAGGATTACAGCTCTGGATCACAACAGATTAAATCAATTTGGTTCTAGCTTGTAAAGTTTTGGTGTAAGAAAACAGAATAGGAACATTTTAAAACAGTTTTCAGATTAATAGGATTTTTGGTATTATGTTGTTCTAACATACTCACACAAAACTGAGTTAATATGTTTTCAGTATCAAAACTATATACTGAATATCAAGACACCAACACATTTCTCCCAACTTCTAGATCTTTTGTTGAGATAAATTCAACTGAAAACCTTAATATTTTTGATTCAGATTAGAAGTAATGGAACATAGTCTTTTCTTGAGTCAAAAACTGCAGAAAATCTGTTTGCAGCTAGTTTTTTGTCTCTGGACTCTCGATTCAGATTCCGTTGTAGAGCAATAAATCTGACGGTGCACTTTTCTGAAGAAGCTCCATCCTCTCGCTGTGAGACAGCCATTGCACGCGCTCAAACATCAGTGGCGTTACCATGGTGACATCTGTTTTGGCGTCTGATTGGCGGAGCAGATGATCAGAAGAAAAGCTGTTTGTTTCTCCAGGAGACTTTTTCTTTTATGACTCAGAGGATGGTCTCTTTGTGTGCACGTAAGAGGGCGTGCACAACTATGGAGGAGTGGGGGTCTTCTGTTGTGAGCCTGCAAGCAACGGGGGCACTAAAGACATGACATTTACATGGCCCATAATTAACACCATGGCCTCACTGGGTGTGTCGTGTGCATAATAACTGTTTAAAGGTCTCTGATAATGGGGGGGATACTTTTATGTTTAGTTAACAAACACATGCATCCTCTGCTTTATTGCACCTCAGTCGCTGATGGAAAAAAGTTTCAGAATCAAAAACTAACTTATGTTGTTATGTAACTTGAAACATGCAGGCGAGAATCTCCTGTCTGGATTCAAACGCAGGTTTCCTCTGCTCAGATCAGGCAACCCCGGTTACCACTCAGTTGCCCCTGGTTACAGCATCCCTTCGTTCGACTCCCTGGGGGTTTCTAACCTGCTGTTGCCATGGCATCAAAGCGAACCCCCCAGTTCCCTCTGACAAAACATTCCTCTGCAGCTGGCTACTTCCATATTTTTCTTTTTAATTTACGCTCAGGTGGCGCCCACCAGCTGAGGACACAGAGTTCATGAGGGATGTGCGTCAGTTCACGGGTTCTCACCGACTTGAAGCAGTAAAATGTCTGAACACGGTTCCTCCGACAGAGGTGTTCTCACCGGAGCTGCCTTCCTCAGCTTGTGCTGACGCTCAGGGTGTCTAATTCTAAGTTTGTATCATCGCCTAATCTCTGTGTGGGAACAAAGGTAACACTGATGTTTGAGTACAAGGTGAGCCCATCAGCAAAAAACACTTCTTCTTTTAGAGCACATATTTCTGAGCTGCAGTTGTTATTGTATCAGGTTAAAAACACAATAATTTTGTCTTCCAAAAAAAAATATAGTTAAAGTGTTAAGAAGTCTAGAAAACATGTGAATCCAAAATGACAGAAAAGTGAGAATTTGACACTTCAGGTCCAAAGGTGAGACATTGTCGGTGCCGTCAGCCTGTTGTTACAGAGCCCAGCTCATGTGTTGGAACCCACAACCACAGTCTGCAGCTGTGTCGATCCTGTTTTTGGAGTTAAATTGTTAAATTGTGTTTATCATCAAGGTCATTCTGTCTGACAAGTGTGAATGCTGTGATTTTTGCATGAAAGTGTTTCACAGGAGGATTAAAACCTTTTTTTTGGTCTTCTCTGGAAAATCTTAAAAATGAACCCAAATTTAAAAAATCGTATGTCGGAGTTAAGACAAACACTTCAGTCCTGTCTAGCTTTGTATGCAAAAAGACATTTTATACGAATTTATGCATCTGAGTTCAAAAACTGAGCAGGTTGGACTGTGGCGGGGGCTGTGTGTTGCTGCAACCACATGGCGGCACTTTCCAGTGTTTTTAAGCTGGTTTCAAGCCCAGGTAAAGGTTGAGGGTTTGGGTCAGGAAGGCCATCTACCAAAGACTTGAAGTCACAAACAAATTTGATGGGATCAGGATGCAAGAAAACTTTAAAGGTTTTTCATGTAATGAAGAGCGCTTGAAGGTTTCACGCCTGCAGAGATTGCTCAGGGGTGAATAGGAACCTATACACTGACTTTACAAACACATTTATAAAAACAGAGGATCATTGTACTGCTACATCTGTCTATCACCTTCACCAGTGGCGTTTTAGATTCCTGCATGACCACTGCCGGCAGTCAAAACAGCTTCCCCCTCTTCCTGTCCCACTAATGTCACGACTTCACAAAGATCAAAGCTGCTTTTTTTGACATTGAATGTCTGTATCGCATAAACATCAAGAGATGAGCAGCCAAGCAGAGATGACACACAACAGGTCAACTGTTCCAAATCAGAGGCTCCAGAATCTGACAGCAGCAACACTGAGCCATTAGATGGCCTGCAAGTCAGCCATGTTGGAGGCCCTCGCTGCAGAAAGAAATGTGACTTTGACGTTTCGGTGGAAATAAATCCAGATTATAATTTTTTTAATTTCCTACATTTGATCAGAGAAAAGTTTATTCAATAAAAATATCTCTAAATAACAGTATCAGGGCCAGGGGGTTGCATTTTCAATTATGCATTTAAATGCTCTTTCTTATTAGTACGATGTGAGCGGTTGATGGACTGTGAAACATAAATTAGTAGCATAAAAAAAATGTAAAAGCTGCTCAGTGTGCCCTGGATGTTTTTGGGCTTCTAGGCCTTAATAGTAAACGGTTGGCCGTTTATTCAGTGTTGTGACCACAAAGAATTATGGGATTAGAGATTATCCACAATCCTTTCATGAAGTATAAAAAGGAACGAAAAACGAAACATCCTGAGCTTTTCAAAGGAGACACTTTCCCTGGCAAAAAGTATACACTTGAATTCATTTTATCAAGTAGACCTGAGTTAACAAGTATATTTACAATATAGTGGCATGAAAAAGTCAACTTCAAGTATACTGCCTCACATCTGGTTTGGTCAAAGTAATAGACTTAAGAGATTACTTTTTGCAATGGGTTGGTTACTTCTGAGTGACTCTGAAAGGATTCTTCCCCCAAAAGGCTTTTGGATGGAATCCTGATGTTTGTAGTAATCTCTTTAACACTGAGTATCTAAATTTGTGGTTTGATAGTTTTACTGTGGTATGTAAAAAAATATTAATTTTGTCCAAGGTAAACTAAGAGAAACACATATTTTCATTTGAATTAATCTTCAGGAAAATCAAACAGAAATTAAATTTAAAATGTCGTTTCCTATTAGTAAACGAGTATACATTTTTAATCAGTTAGGCTTCCTATTTCCATTTTTGTCTTTTAAAAAGGTTTCGGTTTAACAGCAAAGCTCTTTGTTGACGCTCCCTAACTGTCGCAAGTCCAACCTAAGGCTAACTTTGCGCAATCAAGGGTCCCGCGTCACACCTGGCGACGTGTTTGCCTCACGTGCACCTCTGAAGTTCTGTTCACGAGGACGGAGCTGCGTGCGTGACACAAACAAGTAAGTCAGAAAGTCTCTAGAAATCATCGATTCAGACAGCAGCAACGTAAAAAAGGCAGACATTTTCTGCACACAGAAATGCAGTCAGTCAATAGCAACAGACAGATGAAATCCATTTCGCTTCAATTTGCTGGATTTGTCTGTCTGTTGCTTAGTTATTTCAGAGCCGAAAAATTCCAGTCTAACGTTTTAACTGTTTATGTAAGCTGCATTAAATTGCAGTCAGTGACTTTAACCTTAGCTACATAAACTAAACCATTTTTCACCAGACAATCATGGGTTTTACATGAATTTGTAAAAAAATGTAATTGTTTTTATTTTATTTTTACCGCATACTTTTGTCTTTTTCAAATGACTTTCGCAGTTTATTTTCTGAAATGTGTTTTTTCATTAGTTTTATGCTAAAGCTTTTGACCTATTGGATAAGTGTTTAATCATAAATTTTTTTCTTTTATATTTTATTGGCAGAGAAAACGTTACCTTAACAACTTGATGTTTTTTGCATGTTTTACTTCTATTGTGTTAAGATATAATCTATTCATTCATTCATTCTTTTATATACATTTTCAATCTGTGTTTCAAACATGTGTATTGCAAAGAGGACAAAAAGGTAATAAGGTTTTGGTATTAAACAGGTTTAAAAGAGAATTTAAGTTTATGCCCTGATGTGAATAAAGTTTTTTTCCATGCAGTTTTAAAGTGGGTTTGAGTGGAAAAAACGTGTATAGTTTTCAGAGCAGCTTTTGTCTCCAGGACTAAACAATGGTTGATATTTTGAGGAGCATGTTCTCTTCTCAGGGTTTCTTGAGTTACTATTCCTGTTGTCTTTTGCTGACCATGGTCATCTTTTTAATCTTAATCTAGAGAGTAGAGACACACTGGTCAAGTGACACATTTAGTCTATGGTGTTCACACTGAACAAGCAGGGAAGGGCTTTTTCTACTGTTTACTAGCGCATGTCCGCTACCTTAGAGATGTCCAGCTCGACACCTCCTCAACACGACATCGATTTTTTTGAGTAGACTGCAAATCACATGATTGATGGAAACAAGGTCTCTTATACGTTGCATCACTTGTGAATCATATTAAGTCTGTCGGGTCGAGCCGTTTAGATTAAGTGCCGCGCTTTACAACAGACCCAAACGTCCTTGCCAGTGTGGGTTCTTGTTGTGATGGAAATCCCGGCTTGTCTCAGAGGTTTGGCGGTTTTGGATCCGCTCACTGAAAAGAGCTTTTTGGCTCCCAAACGCCTCTTTAGGTTTTTTCTCGTTGTTGCTTTATTTAATTTATCAACAACACAAGATTATGCACAAAATGAATAACTAATGTAAAACATGTGTTTTTATTCATAGAAGTGTATAACATGGATGTTGTTTATTCCTTCCAGATAAAATGTTCAAAAAAATGATGATACCAAAACCAGCTGTTTACAATTCAGCTTTTAAATACTTACATTTTTATCAGTCCTCTATTAAAATTCAAAACGTGCAAGCCAAATAAAAAACCCTTTAATTCGCTTAAGGTTGGCATTTAGAAATACCAAATGTCTCAGGTTTGAGAAGCTGATCTAGTTTATTCTGTATTGATCTGCCCTGTTCTGGAGAAGATTCTCTCAGGTGTCTGTACAGGTTGAATGTGGAGCTGATTTCATATGAAGTTATTTTCCTACACAATCCTTTATTGTCTTTTATTATCAATAAAAGTCAAATGGTTTGCTTGTTTTCCCAGTGCTGTCACCCATTTTCTTTGCGTTTTTGTGTTGTTGTAGTGTTGTGGCTCACCTATCGCTTTCTCGCCGTCTCTCCCTTGTACTCGGTTCATGTGCTGCTGCACGTGTAACCCCCCCTTCAAACATCCCCCGACCCCATTTAATTGGCGACAGACGCATCACTAGTGGAGATGATTACGATCATAGTTGCCAATTGCATATCCAAAGCCAATATTACTATGCAACATATTTGCCACATCAGAGAGCTGTCAAACCATTATCCAGAAAAAATATAATGACACACCTTTGAGTAAACATTTCATGAAAAGATGAACATCGTCTGAGCTTTAAAATCCTCTTGAAGTCATGTTTTGACTGCATGTGTGCTTGGGTGTATTGATGTCAGACAACCAGCAGATGGCACTATTTCTAACTGAAATGATCCAGCTGAAAGTCGATCTCAGCCCAGTCGTGTTACAGTCGGTCAGTGCTTCATGAGGCGTTGATTTGGCCATCACTATGCCACATGCAGTTGGAAGAGTCTTTGTGCAAAATGTTGAAGCGCTGAAATCTTGGCAAACCTGCTCCAGGGGTTTTCCTTCTCAGCGATATTCGTCTTTACGACTGCCAAATCAGAGTTCCTGGTTGGTCAAATTTAGGCCTGGTTTAACTTTCGACGCTCGTTCAATAGCAGCGTGTTTTGTACGCAAGAGCCCGATAACGATCCTAACTTGCAGTGCAATGCATGAATGCGAAAACCCGATATCCGCATACGCATGCATTTACACAGACTTTTCATTGGTAGACTTGTTGCCCAGGGCGATGTGAACGTAGCTTTAAAGCTGATTTAACACAAACAGAACACAAATAACCTCGTTTCTACGTTTGTTTCATTGCGGTTTGTTCCATCTGTAGTTTGGCTGGTTGTGGATTTAAGTTAATAAAGATTCCTTAATTTTAAAGGCTATATCAACCCTGGATTGTTTGCAATGACCTCACGGCTTCATGTTCACAAAATAAAACTCCCCATTTACCTGTTTTTTTCTCTCCAAGCCTTGAGAATGATCACAGCTTTCATCGCTGGTCTCTTCTGTTGAGCGATTCTGCTTCTCCAGCCGCACTGACAGGTGATTTCATTAGCGCCTTTTTTCCCCGTAGTGTGAAGCGTTTTGTGAGGAGCAGCTTCCTTCTGCTAAGCAAAGGTCTGAGTGAGTCTTGAAGAATTCTCAGGAGGACTGCTTTTATGAAAGTCTAAGCTCTTCTTTTTGTTAGTTTTTAGGATTTGATGAAGGTTTTTTTTTATTTTATTTTTTATTTTTCACACTGATGTCTTTAATCTCTTTTTGGAAGCCTCTCATCCTCCTCCTGCCAGCTGCTTTGCTGTGTAAGTGACGATGAAGAGCAGGAAACCCTCCCTTTCTCCACTTTATACCTTTTTATCTCCCCCTTGTAAGGATGCCACTTAGAGAGGAGCAGAGGGGATCATATGGCACAAGTTTAATTTAGATATTTAGTCCATGTATAGAAAAGGAGACATTTTCATTTGTAGTGTTAAGAAAAGAGGAAGAGGACGGTCGGTGGCAGGGATCAGAAAAGATAGATGAGAAGGACAAAAAGAAGGCATGATAGATGGGTGGGGGGACATTGAATTAAACTTCCTCCTGATTCCCTTTCCCTGCTGACTCTCATGGCTCCTCTGCCCATTTGTCCTGTCACCGGGTGAGCTGATAAATCCATTTGATCATTTAATCAGCATTTTCTTTTTAATGGAAATCGAGGGCGTTCCTTAAACGGACGGATGCTGAGGATTTGAAGGGAAACTGGTCCTGTTGTGTTGTTTACAGCTAAATGTTTAAACGTTTGTACACTGATGACTGCTGGTGTGAGCACAATATTTTATTGGAAGAACATAAAAATGATAGACCGACTGAAGTTCATGTTCAACAGATAAAATGATATAGAAATGCGCAAAACTAAAAACAAAATACCTCATACTTGGAAAAACAAAACAAAAAATGGCTGATAAGTATCAAGCAATGCTTAGCATAAAAGAAATGCAAGAAAAGGTAAAAAAAAAGACACTTTAAATTATTACTAAGCATGAATGTCATTATATGGAAAAAGTAAACTAAAAAAGGGCTTGAGGAAATATTGCATACAAAATTAGCTAAAAATAGTGAACGAATACACATGAGAGCTAAAAATTGAGGGGAAAAACCCTTTAAATTCTACATTAGGCTGTTTTTGTAGGGTTGAGGTTCAAAAAACAAAATTAGGAATAGGAGGCAAAAGAGAAACTGATGGTCAAATTTAAGAATGGGCTGCAGCTGCAGGGACAGAAAAGAGTGGCTTAAATATACCGACCTGTAACAGTTTTAGGAAAAACTGATGTTTAAAGGTCTAATCTGACTTCATGGGGTTTTACTGTTGTACATTTTTGCTGCTAGAACTCCTGTCCAGGCTACTCCAAAAAGGAAGAAATAGACTTAAAATTCCATGTTTTCTAAAGATAGCTAAAAATGCAATCTTTGCTGCAACTGAACAGAGTGAGCTACATTAAAGAGCAAAATGTATTTAAAATGCAGGTCAAACGAATGCCAATTGAAAGTTTTCCATCTATTTTAACGAACCATAATGAACACTCACTGGAGCGACCATGAGTTGGAGCGATTGTTCAGTTTTTTGCAAAATTCCTAAACATTGACTCACATCCACAGCAGTACTCAGAACCTAGAAACAAGCGAAGCTTGTAAAATTGTTCATGGATTATATTTCAGATAAACCATATTATTAGTATATTTCAATTTTTATTTGGAAGATAATAGCTGATAAAAAGTGAGCGACCCTAGCATCATTTTAGGCAGACTACTCAAGCAGTGCGTTTACTTCGGTTACTCCTCCCTAGGGCGGTTCAGTTTAATCAACTCACCTGTTCAGTGTCCTATTATTAAGTCCAGGTGTGCAAGTTTTCCTTCTCTTCCTTTACTGCACCGCTGCGTTCGTCGCCCCACCCTCCTCCCTGGCTTCAACCTGTGAGCTCCGTTAGGGGTAGTTTATTACCCAAACGTTTTATGGAGATCTTGTCTCATGTAATTGAACGGAGCCTTATGCCAAACTAAAAGAATGTGAAAATAAATATCTTTACTGCATGAGTCTTCGATATTGCTCACCGTTTTTGTTACACTTTTGTTACACTGTTAGGTTGAGATTGTGAGGGGCTGTAAGCTACCGGGAGAGAGTGTAAACAAAAGGATGATGGGAAGTGTGGATGAGTTTACTCCCCACCAAGTCACATCCACAACTCGGAGGTGAATTTCTTTTTAAGTTTGTCCTGTCAAGCAGCTGGGCAAGCAGATCAGAGCTGAAGGCCTCTTGTGTTGAGAAGATTTAACTGTAATGAATCTTCTGACACACTAATGTTAAAAACACAAAGCAACAGGATGCTGAAGAATTGTCATTATTACTGTCAGGTGTAGATGTTAGTCTAAAGGGCAGGGCCTGTCTACAGCAAATTAGAGGTGAGTTTCTGATGATCTCCTGCCGCTCTGCAGAAACTATGTCCTAGAAAGCAAAACAGTTCTTTTTGTTGTGGTTAAAAATTTCATAATCACAATGAAAAGACAATTAGGAAAACTTCTGCACAAGATCAAAAGATGACTGGAGTAGGTCTTTAAACAGCAGCCACTCAGTGTTGGAAGGATTTTATGTGCGACTGGAGTTTTTAAAGAATGCAGTTTGTATTAACAGAACATTCTGGTTTTGTTTTTGTTGGACTTAATCAAACAAGTTTTGGAAAGGCCTTTGATTGGATTCAATACATGACAGGAAGTCAGTCCGTAAATTTGCAAATGATAGACTAACCCCTCGCCCCCCCAAGAGATCCTGTTAATCTACATCAGCCCGACATGTAATAATGTAATAACTCTAACAAGGTTTGATGTGACGTGCAGGAATGACCTTGTTAATGCACTGATGTTCCATTATCTTCCGTGAAGCACCATCATGCTGCATTAAAAACAGCAGGTACAGGAGCTGGAGTCAATTACAGTAAAATAAAACATCACATGTTGTCCACAACAGCAACTGTTAAAACATTTGTTTGAACAAGGTCTCACCGAACGTCTGATTGAAGCCAGTACCTGAATGCATCACGGCCACCCTGCCTCGCTGCAATCATCTGCCATCAACTAGATATACTCATCAACAGGATAGACCCACATGTAGTCATCCCTGAACTTTACCCCCACCGTGTTATTCACAGACCCACGTCTCTAATAACATTATTATGGGCAGCCTGCAGATTAATTATGATGATTAAACATCATTCTGCTCTCGTCTGAGGCAGAAAATAGAGGAGGGTGACTGATGATCCTTTCTTCATGCAGACAGACACAGAAAATGTTTATACCAGGGAGGCAGCTGTCGCCGCGGAGATCAGGTCTCACTCATTAAGAAAAATTACGACTCATCCTTGTTTTTATTTACGTTTGGAAGAAGTGGTGTATGAGTGATGCTGTGAACTTGTTCAGCACTTGTGATAAAGTTCAGGTGTTTTTGTATCTGGGCCTCTCTGCTGTTACCTCCAACGTGCTTTAGTGTTCTGCATGTTTCTCATCACAACAACAGAGGAGCACAGCTCGAAAATAAAAAAGATCACCTTTGAAGTAAAAATGGCAGCCTTCACCGAGGTGCCAATTAAATATGTGTTGTCAATTTCTTACCTTTACTCAAGAGTAAATGTAACATTTTTAAACAATGATTTATACGTGCTCAGCTCACCTTAGTGATCAAATTAAATAAAGCAGTGTGCATTAGATAGCCAGATTAAGCATGTGAGGTAAAATTATTTAGCCCTTCTCCTAAAGAACCACAACAGTTCAGAGTTTTTTTTTACAAACATTTATAAATTTTAAAAAGAAATATTCTCGTAACTTTTAGTTTATAAAACAAAAAATTTTTGAGCCACTATGATTACATTTTTCATGGTTACTATGGAGACACCTCTTCATAGGTGGGAACAGCATTGGTGGTTAAATTTGAGATCTGCCCATTTATTGAAACAATTTGCAATTTTTTTTTTCTATTTTGGTTTTTTATTGATGTGAAAGATCCTAAATTTTGCTAGCCTACTTTTGAAAGTTGCTGTTTTATTTACTTATAGGGCATTAAGATCAAATGCAAGCTCGAAAGAAACAATGTGATTACATTTTTTATGTTGAAATATCTGTTTCTACCTTGTAGCAATTTAATCAAAAACTAAAAATATCTAGTTTGTTGATGACATTGTTTTTTGCTTTAGCTAAAATAACAGTGGGCAAAGTTTTCCAAGTTTTAGAAATTTAAATTAAAATACCTTAGTCTTTAACTGAGTTGTTGTTTCACAGGATGATTTCATAGTCATAGTTAATAAAAAGTGAAATTAACTCTTTTTTAATCATCATTTGTGTTCCTGAGTAACAAAGGAAGTTAAATTGCTGTAATGAAAAATGCTTTAATGTAAACAGAGTTTGCTGATGGCCTTTCCTTTAATCCTCTCACATTTAGCAATTAAACAAATTGCATTTCTGCATTAAATGAATCTGTTTTCTACACGGAGGACGTCATTTTGGGTAAGAGGGGATGATTGCATGAGAAGGCTGAGCCTCCTTTCTGTCATCCAGGAGAAGTTGAGCCCAGCTTGCAGAGCAGTGGTGTGATCGTTCTGGGGAGGAAGTTATTGTTTTCCCTTTGTTGAACTCTTGCTGAACTTAATCCGTACTGATGACAACATTGTACTTTTGGCGTTGAGAAGCTGATTGGTTGGAGAGAAGGTCGTGTTTGTCTCAGGTGCGCTGCAGTGACAATCTGGAAGTGACAGCACAGACAGTCAGTGGTGTTGCTGTATTGATGGTGTTAAGCAGTGAGGTGGATTTCCCTCCACTTGTTACCATAACAACAATCATCCGGTGCCCCAAAAAGCTGGTAAACTGTAAGACAAATAAGTGCAAAGACAGACAGCAATGGCAGAGGAGTCCAGCAGGGAGAAGAAAGAGTTAATAGCTTTTTTTTCCTCTTTTTTTTTTGTAATCTGCACCGAGAAAAGCGAGTAGTTAGCACAGCAGGATCCTCGCTCCAACCACCTCTTTTTGAAACTCAGCAGGCGGCTGACGTGTGCAGTGAAAACCCGGTGAAGTAGACCATGAGGCTTTCCACCTGTACATTTCTGCAGAACTTCTTCCATCTTGAAGTTTGAGAATCTTTCAGGATTTGTTTCTAAAACCGACTTTTTACTCTCAAACTATTCTGACTGCATGAAATAATCTGGAAGAGGCTGTTACGAAGATGTTTGAATGAATCAAATGTTGTTTATTTTAGCAATACTGGAGGATCCTTTCTGATCAGAGATAATTACATCCCACTATGCTTTGTGCTTGCAGCGTTTAGAGTGTTAATTCTTGTTTGAGGCTAAAACACATGGAAGTTACTCAACGTGTCAAGTTGATGAGCTGCGATATGTAATTTGTGATGGTTCTCTACTGAGGCTGAAGACAGATGGGATGCATGAGCTTCTCCTGATGGTTCAAGCTCAAGCTACGTTCACACCGGGCATGTGACGTCCATTCTTGAATGCACGTTTAGCCCATGATTTTTACAATAGACAAGTAGGGAGAAGTTTCTTATTCCTTTTCATTTTCTGCTGTTTCCTAGCGCATATCTACCACCTACAGTTGGAATAGGCTTGGTACAAAATATCAAAGCGGTGTAAATCTCATGAATCTTGCTCCAGGCTTTTTGTTTCACAGCTCTATTCAGAAAAATGAAAGACTTGGTGTCATATAATTCTGACCAGGCACAAACCTCAAACAGTAATTTCTCCTCCATGGGCAATATTCAAAATCCTCTGTGAATTAAAAGGGACACCATCAGTCCTTGGTTGGTCAAAGTTTGACCTGATTTAACTTTCAACATGTGTTCAACGGCCCTGCGTTTTATACGTTTAACCCAAAAACAGTAGCAGATACTTGCGTAGCTCCACGTAAACGTGAGATCTTTGAACACAGAAGCTCAAAACGTGCAATTACACACATTTACATAGAATTTTTGCCAAGGGCAGTGTGAACATAGATTTAGACCCATGAAAGCTATGAGATTTTTTTATGGAGCTTTTTGTACATTTTGTTCATAAAGCCCCAAAAAATAGTTGTAGGAGCTTGCATGACGTAAATTTGGAACGTGGAAGCCCGAAACACAGTTATTCGCCTTTACATAGACTTTTCATTGGAAGTGGCTGCTTGAATGTGCTTTGCTAAAGGCGGTGTGAAAGTAGCCTCAAATGTTAAGCCTGGTTGTGTTAAATGGTAATATGTGAAGGTTTGTTATTTTTAACCATAAAATGCAGATATAGGTTGAATACAACTGTTTTCTATAGGAAAGGCTTTGAGCTTTTGGCTGCAAGCGTTGTTTTTTTATCAAAAAGCATGGCATGGAGGAACAGGTGGCTAAACTTCCAGAATCTGTTCCACACGCAAAAATTACAATGAAAACAGTCATTAGTGATTTGTTCAGTTTGATCCATGACTTTAATCAGATCAGCCACTGACGCAGAACATATCATTTCACCCTCACAGATCTGAATGACGAGGTGTTTTTTGTTTCCACCGCCTGCAATTTTCTGCTCCACAGACGTGACGTTTTAACGAGATGCTCTTTTGAACAAAGGTCATTTCAGCTGCCTGATTTCCTTTGTCTCCAAAATAAAGACTCTGCATGACAGGAGGAAAAATCCCTGGCGGCAAAAGGAGGAAACCAAACTGGTTTCATTTTCCATAACGCCGGTATCAGTTGGTTGGTCTGCAGTTTTAAGTCTGTCAAATTTCTCTTAAAATTATTCACAAATTCAACTCTTCTGTGACTTTTTTCACACAAACTCTTGTCTGAAAAACTAGCGAAAGTTCTAAATGATCACATCTCCAGCAGTGAATGCAGATAGAAAAATCGCACTCAGGTTTAATAGATTTTTATTATTACGTTTTTAGAAGAACAGCAGCTTTCATGTTTTTGCATCATGACAGAGTCCACATGTTTCTGTGTGAGACAGAGCAGAATCCGTGTGAGGAAACATGAGGACCAGAAGGAAAAGCTGCTTTGGGCAGAACTGCCACAAACATTGGCAGAAAGAAAAAAAGCTAGCTTAGACTCTCCTCCAGAGCTGCAGACAATGAGACACGCACATCCAACCCATTTCCTCTCCCTGGGTACCTCAGGCCAGTTACATAATCCATACAAAAGCCATGCATGCGCTTTTCCTAGAGCAGCACTTTTACAGGACAGTACTTAAAAATCACGACTTGGGAATTCTTCATATGCTAAAGGCACAGGATGTATGGGAAAGTTGGGCTTCATCCAAAAAAAAGAGCTAAATGTATTTGTAAATAAATAAAAGTGAGTCCAAATACATTTGGCTCTTTTTTTAGATCAAGCCCAACTTTGCCTTTTGCTTAAAGACCAAGTCTGATCTATTTTATCTATTGTAAAAGGATTCCCAGTGGTCTTTTAATTATAACTGCCGTTTTTAGGCACAAAAGAAAACCTGTCGTTTTCTAGGACATTGTTTCTGCAGAGCAGCAGTAATTCATTAGAAATTCGCCTCTGAGTTGTGGGTGGGACTGTTGAGGGACTGTTGGCGCAGAGCATCCCCATCCCCGCTTCCCCTCCCCGCTGCTGAGAGCTCTCTGTTCATTCAGTGCATTTTCTATGTCACAAAAAAGCTCTTTTTCTCTTAGGAGACATCCAGAAATCAAATTTGAACTTAAATTTCTTAACATAAGAAAAATTCCACAAGAACATGTTTAAAACACCAAAAACACAGTTTTCATCAGAGTGGGTCTTTAAGTTCATCCACTTTATTTGTTATGATTTTGCTTTTTAATTGTTTCTTATGAGCATAAAATCTTAAGTTTTGTGTGGATTTACAATTTTTTTTTAAATGTTCAAATACAAATGTCAAAAACAATGTGCCTAAGAGTCACAAATGTGCATCAAAGGATTCCTAATGATATCAAAATATGCGTGAGTACAAAAGTCATCACAGGGGGAAATTGATGGATGCACCCATAAAGACTCTGAATAATCTCATTTTGAATCTTTTGCTTCAAAATCTCAATCATCTGGTGTGTTCAATGCCTGATGAAAACCATGGAATTTTAGCTGAGGCTTTCCCCCCCAAACCTCCCAAAGTGTATTTCATTATTATCAAGCAGGAATTCAAACATTATACAGAATTGAAGCATTGCAGAGTATTTTTATGTAGTGTTTTCTTCTTCTAAAAAAAGCTATTGTAAAACAGCAGAAGTCTTCCTACTGTGCAGACCTATTTTTTTGAAACTGAAAGCTTTGTGGGTTATCCCCAAATATTTAAACCTAATTTTAAAACAAAATTGTGTGTTTAGTATACTTCTGAGATGTTTTGAAGTGTTTTAAGTCAGATGTGCGGGTATGTCAGATTGATGTTAACTCTTCTTCTGCAACATATTTGACTTTGAATTTGTTTTTTAATTTGAATTGAGTTTGAAATGGTTTATTTCAAGCAATTAAGTAGAAATAATACATCAAAGCAATATAATCATCAGTTGTACATTCATACCAGTAACTAATCATATGTAGGATAATTAGACATATTAATAAATATTGCTTGAAAGGGAGTGGGAGGAAGCGAACTTATATAATCCCACCCCGTTATACTATAACCATTTTATTACATGATTTATCAATATCCGGTTCCCAGTTTTTATCAGACAGAATTAAAAATCATAAGGTATCGATAAAGCACATGACAAAGATGAACGACCTAATTATTATGTAAAAAATAACTATTTTAGAAATCAACATGACAAATGCAGATCAGTCATCTGAAATATATGCAGATTATGTTACTTATAAAAGTCATTCATATGATTAAAACATAATACTATATCAGTAAAGTAGACACAACACTGTTTCAGGAATTTTCATAGCAAATTTAAATCTTTAGTTTGGGGCATTTTTGTGTCATCACTTTAAATCTCACCAGGAATTCCTTTTGTAAACACTTGTGCATTTTTGTTTAAAGTTGATAAAGGTTCTCATTCATCCTGGTGATGTTGTGTTGAAGTTGAATCATGGCATCTTCTTTCTTTGAAATGCTTCACCACTCGGCCAGCAAACTGACCAAGGCACTTGGGCAAGTGGTGAAACGTTTCAAAGAAAGAAGACTTCAAGTCCAGAATCAAAGACTTTATCGCCCAAAGTAATGACTTTTCTACAGTAGATTTAAAAAGCAAACATGTTTTAAAGTTTTAACATCCCTGTACTTTGTCTGAGTGTGACTGGTTTGAATTCTTTCAGCTGGGGGAATAAGGTGCCAAAAAGCTCAGTTGGGCAAATTGTTATTGGCGTGTGGAAAACTCATCCTGACAGGGCCGCTCCTGCTGGTCATTGCTCCAATAACTGCAGGTGTCTGCTGCTTCAGATCCGTTTTAATTCTGCTGTGTAAAACCATTAGTACAGAAATTAAACAGGAAATAGTCAAGACTCCATTTTCAGCCGTCTTTCCAACTCAGTGATGCTACAATTAATTATGCTTTAAAAACTCCCGTGAGAAATAAAAAAAACATTTGTAAAAATCCAAGTGATTATTTTTTGGGGAAATCAGATTACAGTGAAAGACCTATGACTGACATTAAAATAACTGAACATGACAAACTTACAATTTTTTTATTCACATTTGTCTTTATGTTTGACTGATTTTACTATGTTTCTGCAAGAATTTGTTTTATTTCTAATTTAATAACATTAAAAGGAATCAAAGTAATTATATATGAAGTTCTTGATCATTTTTTTCACATATTTAAATATTTGCTATTTTTAACATTTCTTATGGTTCATGACACATTTAATGCAATTTTCTAATTAAAATTTTCAGCATTCAGTCTTTGCATAAAATATATCACATTCATCACATCTAATCTAAGGAAGTCAGCCTCATATGACGCTGCGCTCTGTCCATCTTCCTAAACTAGCATCTTAGGGCTCCCCCTGCAGGTCATCACCACGATCTAAAACACCTTTGCACCCAACAGGGGTAAATTCATCCTTTAGGAAAACTATTTCCTCCATGTCCTTCGTGGTTTCCTAAAGAATGAAATCAGCATTATAGTCTTCCCCACCGCACACTCTTTACATTATTACCCACACACTCTTGAGAGTATAGCAGTTTTAACTGTTTAGTTTTGCTCAGTTTTTGGGCTTTTCCCACCCCACTGTTTTATTTGGGTCAAATTCTTGGCACAAAGTCCCTTCTCCGTGTGGATTATTCTAGACTAAATTATTTCAGAAAGTAGTTTATCATCTCAGCTGCACAATCTGCCTCAGATGAAACTGCCGTTGCATCACTTCCTGTGTCGGTGACTTGCATGATTACTGAGGAGAGTGCATCTCTGACTTCTAAATAATTTATACTAGGGGCTTGCAGGATGAATGCTGGCTGCAGCAGCACAGTAAAAGCTGAAGGAAAAATCAACTATGCTTTTTCATGGCTGACTGTCCAATCAGGACAACACCAAGTGGCCCGCTGTCCTTAAGAGATCATGGAAGTGGTGTCTGTCGGGTCATGTTTGACCAGCCCTTCTGGGTCAGAATAGATGGAAAATGTTGCTTTTTTTTGACGGGTAATCTACAACTGTTCGTGCTTCTGGAAACGGGGTTAGCATGCTTTACAGAGTTGTGTTAGTGGGGAATTCCAGTTGCCTGTGTGTTCTGAATTAGGTCACTGCTGCATTAAACAGCCCTTTCTTCAACTTTGCCTCATTGCAGGGCAGGTTAGAATCAGAAATAGCTGCAGACTCACATACGCAGTCCAACTAACCCTGGGGGTAAGACGCTGTCAATATGAGGAGTGGCCTTTTAGAAGTACACCTTAAAGTCTGCCTCTGCTGTGAAAAGGTTATTGTAGAAGGAGGCGTTTCTGTGCTCAAACCCACAAACTCTAAAGTGGCATCTAGTAGGGTTTTCTTTTAACAAAGTGCTGCTACAAAAACGGGCTGTTTAACTGTTCAAAATCTGCTGGTGCCAGAGCGCAGCTCTGAATGGAGTCCTAAAAACCAATTGAAAGACTGATAAGGCGGATAGACAGGACATGGAGAAGACTTTTGGAGGTGGGAGGATGGAGGAGGGGAGCAGCACATTTGGATTCAAGCCTCTGCGAGGCTGCAGTCCTTCTGCCCCCCGTGATTCTCAGCGCTCTGCACTGCTCCCTCTGCTCAACCTGCTGCATCCCATCAGCCACATTCAAGGACAGGCACACACTCGGGGCAGGGGCATTAATATTTGATATGTGGCTCTGCATCATGTGGAGAGATGCAGAGTCAGGTTTACGGTAAAGAAACAAATGCACAGAACTGTTGGTAAAACACTCTTTACATGGCATTTTCTCTGGAGACTCGGCAGCAGTTGGACGACGAAAATCCAGATTTCTGCAGAAACGTTTAAAGAGTCTAAACATGACAGTCTTGTTTACTTTTTTTTTAACTCTCTTTCCTGAGATGTTCTGCAGCTATCTGATGTGACTGATGGACACGTTCTTGTCATTCCTAAAACAGTCAGCGTTGTGGTGAATTTCCGCTCATTTTAGCTGTAAGAGCTGACTTTAACTCTCAAAGAAGCTGAACTTGAATTGAAAAATTGTGAATTTAACTATAATTATTTCCTTACTTCTTTTTTATTGTAGCTTGTTTGTAGCTATCTTTGACTTGTGTTTTACTTAAAATTTCTTAAAATGTTTGATTTGGTTTACCTGCTTTAAGCAGCTGGTATTTTTTTCTCTGAAGGACTTAAAGTGCTAAATAGATAGTTATTTACTGACTTTATCATTCCGATGTTTATTTGTTCATTATAGTTCTTCTCTTCTCAATCATCCTTTTCTTTGTCTTGTCTTCTTTCTTGACTTTCCCACATTCTCCTCTGTTTTTCCTTTTCCGTTTTTATTTTCATCATCCTTGGCTCCTTGATGTTTTCTTCCTCCTTGTTCTTCTTCCTCTTTTTTTTCTTCATTCTGGAGTTTGGTTGTCTTCTGATCCATCTGATGTTTATATCTGAAATCAAATGTTTTTCCAGCTCTCCTTACTTCAACAATTTTCTCTTTATTTACATTATTTTCAGCCCTTTAATCTTCTTGTATGTCATAAACCTGCTTTCAGACTGGAATTCGGTGTTAAAACTACATTTATTTTCTAAGAATGTTTCTTTTCCTGCAAAGAAGTTGTGACTGTTGAACTTGTTTCTATAATATCGAAATGTGTGCTGCTTGGATGCCACACAAATATAAATACAAAAATCATAGTGAAAGAATTACATTTAGCTACACTTAATCACTTAAGAAACAACAAACTTCTTGCTAAAAATGACGGAAACCACAAATCCTGCAGGTTTAGCTAAGTGTCCAAAGATGATCTAATGTATTAAGAAAACAAAATATTATCAGAAGGAAAATAAAAATTAGAATTGTTTCTGTGTTTAAAATGCCATTTTTAGATTTCACAAGGATAACAGACTTTTAAACTATTTTTGTACATTTTTACTCCAGTTTTTCATTAAGGTTTTCATATTTTCCATTGTATGATTAGTAACTCAGAAATGTTCCTGAAATGTTTAATTATAACAACAACAGATCTAGAGATTGTGTGACATAATCACATTATTGTGTTCCTTAGAAACACAAAAAGCGGACAGACTTGGTTCAGGTCTAAAGATCATCAGAACTGAAGTCATCTCGGAGGGTTCTAGAGGGAATCTGCACTTTGGGGCTTCCACTTTAACATTTTGACAGCAAAATCCTTATTTTGGTACGTCATTTGTTGCAAATTTGATCTCAAAAATTACACTAAAGTTTTTGATTTTTACTTAAAAAGAAAAGTGTAAATGTAGATCTTGTGCCTGAACAAAAGAGGAACAAATAAAACAAGAACAATCAATTGTTTTTGCTTGGAGGAAGATTCTTATTTAGATGATTGTGTTGGACAGAATGTCTTATTGCATCTATATCTTGTGAATCTTTTCTGACTAGTATCATTATTGTTTTAATTATCTCAACAACCATTGATGTTTTTTTAATATAACTAAACTTACTAAAAAAATCGAAAGCTAAAAACTAAACAAAAAATGAAAAAGAAGTGTTTACGAAATTAATTTATAAAGTAATAGATTTAAAAAGTAATTGAACAGAATACAATCAATATGTTGTCATAAAAATAAAAACACTCACCACTTTAGAATAACAGAGCTTTCTTTTAGATCAGGTCTGGATTTTGCACTTTGTTTCTTTTTGGAGGATGTGATGCTGTTTGCTTTTTTATGGTATTAGTCTGGTCCCTTGCACACACAGATTTCATTATGTTCTCTAAATCTGACGGAATTGCTACGTTTATTTCTTACACTTTTATATACAGACCTTGACTTTCACATACAATCAGATTCTTGCCTTGTTAACCATCATTCCTGTGCATGAGTAATCAAAGATACTTTGAGAATGTTGGAGTAAACAGTTTAGCTGTAGGAAACAAAAAATAAAAAACATGTTGCTGCCAATTTTTAAAAATGAACAAAATTTTAAAAGATTACATTTAGGTTTTAAGTTTGTCAAATTTTTAAGTCATCACTATAAGATTTTTTATTCTTTTACCGTTTTCAAACTTTTACAGAATCAGAGTTTAGCATAAAGAACCGGAGAAAAGACCTGAGAACATAAACAGGAATTCATCAGAATGAAAATGAATAACTCCAACATAACTCATGTTTGGTACCTCTGGTGTCAACATGAAACATGCACTTGCGGCTTTCTTCTCCCTGTAATTACATGCTGATGTGTCTCTGCAGATGATGGAAAACTGTCTCTGGATGAGTTCCAGGCTTTCTTTTCTGATGGCACGCTGAACGAGGAGGAGCTGGAGAAGCTGTTTCACACCATCGACTCTGATAACACCAGGTCAGCATGGCTGCTGCCTGACTGCATTCCGTTTGCCTGCAGCATGGAAAAACCCCAGCACCTGCAGAAAATGAGTCTTTGGAGGTCGTGTACAGATGTGTGACTGTGATTAGCTTTTAATCACATCATATAAACGTCTTATTCCCCACCTGTTTCCACTCCTATAAGATTAGGTTGCAAGTGAGCGAGCATGTATGTCACTTAACCTTCTCTTGAGGAATTTCACAGTTTTCCTTTTTCCAATAATCACCTCACCAAGCAAGACTTTTTTCAATCAAATAACTCTTGTTAAATCCATGTATTGATTCATCCTCTCCATAATCATGAGGGGTGTGCTGACACGGCTAGATCTGAGTGCTCCAAAGCAGTTTCTGCGTCCTGCAGGAATGAAATGAAACCAAGCAGAACAACAGCTGACCTTTTTAAACTTGTGGTTAAACTAAATACCGTATATGTTTATAAATCCATGTCAAGCTGCAGTTATCTTTCAAGCTCTTTTGGTGCCGGCCTAGTTCTGTAAGTGGACCGTGTAGGTGGTGTCATCTTCGCGGTCATCATACGGATTGGAGACGGCCTCACTTAAACCTTTTTACTGCTGATGGGAAAGAAAGTTTCTGCTCGTTAAAGTAAAGCAAAGTGAAGTTCACACCTACACGCCAGGCTTCAGACAAAGCTATTGATTGGGCAGAGTAAAATCAGAAATGAGGATGTAAGCATTTCTTGCCTGAAGCAGGAAGTTGAAGGATGGAAAAGATGGAGACTGAGCTCTGTCCTGCCAGCAGTCCTCATCCGTCTCTGGTTACCTCCCATTTCACCTCAGCTGTCTTACCTTTTAAGGCCATTGTGTGAGTTTCCTGTCTCTTCCTGCCATTGCTCTTCAAGCCTTCATGCTGCCATTGCTCTGCCTGTCACCATGCACTTGTCATCCTCTCTCCATCTGTCACTCATTCCTGTCTTCTGTTCCGTCTGGCCTGGGATCTTCCTTCAGTTATTACCTTTAGCTACAGGAGGAGACAAAGACATCTAAGTTGTTATCTTCTGCAATTCAACATTTAGCTGCATTTAAAACTCCAGGGATTATTATTTTATGGATGTCACTAATGACATCATAATGAGTGGATTTAGAAGAAACACTCTTTGGAATTGAAATGCGCTTAATTTTACATTTAACAGACAAACACTGCAACATAAAAATTTGTTGATCTGTGTGAAACAAAGTACAGAACAGGGATTAAAACGTTTAACTTTGACATTGGATAGATTAGACAAATATGTCCGCTTGATGCATGATACATGATACACTACAAAGGCAAGCAGTGAGAGATCAGTTCACAGAAAAATAAGTACAACTAAAGGTTAAAAGACACACATTTCTTTTTTTTTTGCACATTTGAAGCTAAAAGTCGCCCTCCAATTATCTTTTGATATATTGTTAAAGTGTTCACTCGTGGTCCTTTAGTTATTATTCTGCCATTTTTAGACAAAATCCAAAAATTGCATAATCATAATTAAAAGACCAGTGGAAATGCTTTCAAAATAAATTAAAAGAGAATTGGAGTGGGACTTTATGTTGTAGTTTAACAGGCACCGGAGTGTTAAATGTGAAGTTTTCTTTTTTTCTCCACAAGATGCGCTACAAATCACTGTTAACCACTGAATTAAAAAAGGACACTTTTAAAGAGAACTTTTAACCACTATCTGAATTTAAAGTGGCACATGATTGTTTCTGCTGGCTCATTGCTTGTGAAATAGAAATGTGAACAGCAGGGGCTATCCTTTTCTGACATGCATGAGCAGAAACCACAGGACTTCTTCTACTTCTTTGCCTTTGGGCTGCTCCCTTTAGAGTTCGTCACAGCGAATCATCCACCTCCTCCTAACTCTCTCCTCCGCATCCTCTTCACTCTCACCAGTCACCCTCATGTCCTCCTCCACTGCATCCATGGGCCTTTGTCTTTGGTCTTCCTCTCCTCTGTCCTGGTAGCTCCAACCACAGCATCCTTTTACCAACTCAATCACTGTTTCTCCTCTCAACGTGTCCAAACATCTCAATCTGCCTCCCTGAATTTATCTCCAAAACATGATCTGTTTCTCTGTATTCATTTCTAATTCTATCCACCCTCATCACTCCCAAAGAGAACATTAACTTCATCTCTGCTCCTTGTCTCTTTCTCTGAGCCAGGGTCTCTAAACCAACACCACAGCAATTTCTAAATTTGCCTCAATAACTAATAAATTCAAAACTGTCTAAAGTAATTAAGGATTTAAAAGCTGCACTATGGTAAAGCAAATGTTAAATGAGGAAGCACAAAGTAGCTTAAAAAATCTGTGAAAAATGTTAAATGCCAGATCAGACTGTAACAGATGATCTGGTGTCTGACACTGAAAAAAGCTGAATAAATAAAATAATAAATCATATGGAGATGAAAACCATAAACCTCTCAAGATCCAGACTTTTGTTTACATCACCTTCTTTTTTATTTCTCTAAGCTATTTTCCCCCAAATGTGTTTGCACAGAGGTTGAGACATACAGTATACAGAAAAATGCAAAAACCACTGAGGTATTTACTACATTTTGTCATTAAAGAACATTTTTTACTCTTTTGAATTATCTTTTAAAAGGTGTACTTACTTGAAAATTATTTAAATAAAAAATATAAATTAAATCCATATAATTAGTAAAACATTAGAGCTAGAAAAGCCTAAAGTCATAAATGGATGTGTTTTAAAGTAAATATTAAATGGTGTATGTTTATACAGCCCTTGACTATCTACTTACCAGGCCCAAAACCCTTTACAGTCCCAGTACCAGTCCAGTTTATACACACGCACGCACGCACGCACGCACGCATGCGCGCACACACACACACACACACACACACACACACACACACACACACACACACACACACACACACACACACACACATGCATGTCTGTATCTGACGTCAGTCTCTCTGCAATGAAAGCTTTAGACAGAAGTTCTATCAATGCGCTTGATTTTGCAGCAAATGGGCAAAAACAGGAAACGCATAAAATAATAGCTTCTAAATACACACTAAAAATCCACACATCTTTTTTATATTTGGCGTGCCGCGCCGATCCAGTGTCCAGTTTTGCCATTGATGAGGAAATTTTAATTTTGAAGTAAAAAAACATCAGTTATTTTACCAACATAGCATTTTACAAGGATTTTCAGGAGGGAAGGAGAGGCTATGGGCCTGATTACCAAAAGTTTTGATGAACTACTGAACACAGGAGTGGCAGACAAACCGCCTCTTCTGGGAGCCTGGGGAAGAGGTGACAGGACGGATACACATTGGGGACAAACTCTCTAAAAAGCTAAAACTAAGCCGTTGTATTTGGATAAGAAAAATGATCAAATGTTGTATTTTCTATAGCCAAACAGATGTTTTATCGAACTACTTGATTATTTGACAAAACATAACATCTACTTGACTTCTAAACAAAACATTAGAGGCTTTGAATTTAGGAATTCTAGGTTAAAAAAAAGAAAAAATCTGCCTCATAGCTTTCAATTTTAATGTCTAATTATTTTGTTTCCACAACGACAAAAATAAAAAATCTTGTATTAGGTGTTTTACAAAATAAAATGAAAGGAACAAACGAAGAAACGTTGTGCTTTACTCACATTATTTGACAAAGAGAAGTAAATTTAAAGTTTAAAACAAGGAATTTTTATATATATATATATATATATATATATATATATATATATATATATATACATATATATATATATATATATATATATATATATATATATATATACAGCTTTATTCAAAAGTTCAATTGGTACTAATTAAATATTTAGGCAGCATTTCCTGTTTTCCAGCACAGAGTTTCTTTGGTTCACCCATCATCACGTTTCCCCTCCTTTAGTCAGTCCTTCCTGTCTGCGCTCTTCACTCCATCATCCAACCAGCAAAGTCTCTCTACAGCAGTGAAGAATTTGCTGCCAACAATCTCCCCATCCGGTGGAGCGAGCATGAGTGATGCCGCTGGACTGATCTGACTTCGTCAGAATCCTGTTGATCGCCTCCCTGCCTGCCAAACTCTGACTCTCTTTGTGTTGGTGTGTGCCAGTTTAGTGTACACGTTAGAATTTGTAAGACTGCATACAAAAACCTCCTTGTCTCTGATGATCTTTTCTTTTCTTATTTCCTCCCACTTTCCCTACTTCTCACCTCCTTCCTCTGTCCTTCTGCTGCTCCTCTGCTTGCTGTGATAGTAATGTAGACACTAAGGAACTCTGTGGTGAGTACTCACACACTCCCGCTACTGGACATCCATGTCACTGTTCTTGATCCTCCAGTATTAAAACATCATTTTAATTTTAAGTATATACTCTTTGAAGCAGCAGAGTACGGCATACTTTTGCTGCACAGTTTGACTCAAAACTGATGTTTTGTGTGTGAAAACAGACTACTTCATGCACAAGGGGAGACTACATGAGTTCTGGCCCTTACTGGAAACACTCAACCTTCCATTCTCAAGCCATGGACTTCACCAAAAGGTAAATCGAGTAACTGATGACGTTCTTCTCCACCTTCTTCATTCATCTTTGTGTTATAAAGCTCCCAAAACAATATCAACTAAAGCAGAAAGCTGAAAACAGAGCCCAAGGCAAATATTTAAATAATGCACCAATAAGCTGTGCTTTATGTTCCCTGAGGCAGGGTTACTCGTTAAAAAGTTGGGTTTTTACCCTAAATGTAAATGCGTAAAGCGAGTGTCGTGTAGTGAAGCAGAGAGAATATTTGTTTAAAATCTTCAAGAGGCTGAGCTTCAGGACAAGGTCCACTGACCAATACTGTAGCAGCATAAAAAAATGGAAAACGCAAGTTTCGCTGACAAATATTATATGACATAAGTGTCTAAATATGGGTATTACAGTTTAAGCTGCAGGGCAACATGCAACTCTTTCATCCCTTCTTTACAGCTCTTTGGCTTTAAAGAATAAAAAACATATACCGGTATTTAAATAAATAATGGGTTTGTGGTTTTGGTTAATTTCTCTAAGTTTAGTCATTTTCATGGTAGTTTATCATTAGAAAGTTCTTAAAATATATAGTTTCGTTTACATGCATAGATATATAACAAATAGATCCTACTCCAATATTGTCATGTTACTTTTGCAAAACACTTTTTGTCTGTTTTCAAGAAGCTTGGTCACTAATGCACACTCACTTACTACACTGCTATTACTGATGAGACAGATAAAAGGGGACTATGCGAAAAAATGAACTCTGGTGTGGTGCAAACATCCCACTGTAAATGTGCTTTAAGAGTAATTAGAGTAATTTAAAACTCAAAGTTAATCTCAGAAGCCTTTTGGCTCCAAGAAATATCCATTTGGTAGGCCTATAAGATCTGGGGTTTACCCAAAATTAACATGCAGAGTCAGCACTTGGGGTTTAATTTTGAAAATTAAGGCCATTCATCCATAAAGACTTTCTGTCTGCTCAGTCCTATTTATCTGAACTAATATTTGTAGCGGCTGCAGCACAGCAGAGTGGAGTCCACATCTATCTATAACACTGCAGCTGCTGCTCCTAGACTGCCCAATGCAAACAGTTATTGACCATAAGACCATATTCAGTGTGTCTGTTCATAAATGCAGGAAGACATTTGAGAAAATTTTGGTTTGTTTGGAAGTAGTTTTTCATCGGTGCATGGTAATTTTATCAATGAAAGAGCTGCTAATTCTTATGTTTAAACATATTTTGATTACAGTATTTAATGAGCAAACGTGAGTTGTGTTTACATTCAAAGTCAGAATAATGTCCTTTATGGGTCCTCATTGTACACTCTTTTTGTGAATTTCTTCAGCAGTAAATGCAGCAATCTTTATTTTTTACTTTGCCTAAAGCTGAATCTAAAATAAAAGTCGATACAAAATTAGGTTTTGAAGTTTTTTTTAGGTTGTGGTAAAATTTATGTAAAAATGGAACAAACCACATATTTCTTTAATGCTTTCTCAGAGCTGCTATTCTCCTTGCATAAGTGAGATATATCTGTGCTGATGTAGAACAGTTGCAAGGCGTGGAGGTTGTATTATCGTAATAAAAATGGGCGACAACATTGTGTTACTGACAGTGAGAGTTGTGTTGCTGCTGAAGGTCTAAAGGCGGAGACAGAAAATGCTTGTGGCAGAGCGAGAAGGCACACATTTCACTTTGGCTTTATTAAAGTCAGTCCCTGACACCCTGCCCACTCTGCAACCGAGTATATGGAATGAGTCCACATACAACCCGTTCGACATACAGGACAATGCATACTGAGCACGCTCAGACTGGATGTGATGATGTGAGCCTGTGTCGGGTGGAATCTGTGTTTGTTCCTGTGTGTGTCTATGTGCTTTTTAAGGAGTGCAGGAGAAGAATGGCACATCAGGTTTCCATTATTCCAAGAGCAGACTCTTCAGCCCTGTGTGTATGCATTTGTGTGTGTGTGTGCGTTTGTGTTTTGGTGTGTGTGTGTCAGATGGAGGCATAGTAATGTGTTATCCTAGTTCCCCCATGAGCTATATTTAGCAGCTGGTCCACAGCCACACTCATCTTCATGCTCGTGGGTTCTGCGTGTGTGCGTCTATCTCTATCTGCCAGCTCTGTCTTTATCTGCCGTTTTGCGGCAGGCGATTCAGCGCACAAACACACACAACCTGCAGCTAGTTTCCCTCTAATGAGCAGCCATTGTTTAATCAATCAGTTGTGTGCCTCTCTTGTTCTACCGCTGTATCACTTGTTCTCTTATCTTCCCCCTCGCTCTCATTCACGCTGCCCCTTATCCCAGAACACACACACATACACACCATAACAGACACACACACACTCAGGTAATCATTTGCAAAACAGACGTTATGTTCACTGTTGACTGTAAAAGACGCAGTGTGTAAAAACAGTCAGGGTTATGGCTCTTTTTGGAAAAAGACTCTTTGTGGTGTTTGACTTATTTAGAGAAAATAATGTTTAAACTTATTTGGTCTAAAATAGTTGTGTACTTAACAGTTGAATAACACTTTGTTTCAAAAGCTGAGTAAGCTTAAACCACTTAGGTTATTTCGCTTAACACAATTCTTTAATTATTCATGATGATATATATTTTTGGATTACTTTTTTGAGCAATTCTAATTTTTGGGGGTAGAAATTGTTTGATTTAACCTTTTAATCCAGAAAAAGGTCATTTCTTTTTTAACCTTTGAATTGGGTTTAAAACCACTCTACTTGGGTTTTTTTTTAACGATTTAGTTTTTAGTGGGAAGTATCACCTGACAACTGTCATGTGCCAGATACTTCATTAAGACCCAGCGTTCCCAGTGGCCCTTTTAATTAGGATTATGCCTTTTTTAGCCAAAACCTGTGCTGTCTTCTAGGACATAGATTCTGCAGAGCTGCAGCAATCTACCTCTGCATTGTGGGCAGGACCGTTGCTGCAGAGCAACCTTTGCTTTAGTCTGTTTAGTTTATAAAAATGAAAATGTTTATCTACTTTGAAAAAAAGGAAATCAAACCTGTGTGCCTCAGGAAAACTAGGACAAATTAATTCTACCAAAAATATGGCAGGTTAAAATTTACTACTTAGACACTAAATGGTTACATCAAAATGTTAATATGTTACTGCAATCTAATTCTTTTGTAATTAAGTACTTACTGCCAGCCCTGCCTGACTTGCACTGAAGCTTTTGCTAAATAAAAAACAAAGATCTTTAAAAAAAGCCTATTCAGACAAAAAAAAACTGACATATTACTGTCTATTCGCAAACACGTTTTTGCAGTTTCAGGTTTCTAGAAAAACACACACACACACTTGTCATTAACTACTCAGTACTCATACAGAAAACTGAGCAGAGAAGAGCCATTGCAGAAGTGACATACCATTGAAAAAGGCCTATGAAACATAGAAAAACAGCAGGCTTCACTTAGGTCAGAGTTTGTGATTCATCATTCGTGAACTGTCAAAAATAAACCCATAGGAGAGTGAAAGGATAAAAAAAAATCTATAACAAAAAAACAAAACAGACTTGTGTCAGATTTGACAGAATCCCCTGGATTGTCCCCAAAACCCTTGGACAAGTGTTCTCTGGATTGATGAGTCAAAAGAGAACCTTTCTGGAAGGTTGCCCTGTAATTTCTGGAGTCAAACTGTCAGCATAAAAAACCGAAGAACAACAATAAAACACAGGGGTAGTAGGATAATAATTTGTTCTACTTAGAACAAGTGAATGAATTGTAATTGATTAAACCATGAATTCTATTCTTTGTCCTGTGGAGGATTTCCTGCATCAGTCCATAACCCTGTTGGCATCCTTCAGTTTGAAATGCTGCTAAAAGATAATCAATTTGCAGAGGATAATACAGAAATAGAAACGCAGATTTGGTATTTATTTAACAATAAAGCATGAAAGGTGTTGTGTGTTTTAACATAACATTCATAATTTTTTCAAATATTCAAAATTCCTCTCCAGCTGCTAAACTGAAGCATTTAATTTAAAGCATTAAAATAATATCTACTGCCACATGAAAGGCCGATGGTATGAGAAAGTTGAGCCCTGGCCTTTCCTGAAACCTAATGATAAAGGTTTGACCTCACATCTATCTCTACTGATTTTGGAAATGGTAGGTTTACAGATATTAAAGTGAAATTTATGCAGGGTTGACTCGGCGTAACGGGAAAAACCCAGTCGAGTCTTTGCTTTGTCAGACAGGATAAACAGAATTACAGACTAAAGGCTTCCTGGAATAAATCATCTCACAGTTTTCAATTCAGAAGCTTTCAAGGCCATTATTGTCACAAAAGGATATAATTCACAAATGCAGCTCTCTGCAGGAAGAGGTTTGCTGTGAGCTGCTGGAAATGCTGTTGGAGGCCATAGGAATGTTGGTGCTCTGTGAGCGAGGCGTCATTACTTTAGTCCTGCCCCCACAGGGAAAACCAGCGTGCTAATAATTCATGCAAATATGAGATTTTCACTCACTTCATGCAGAATTCATTATGTTGATGGTCAGGTTATCAATTAGTGAAAGCGGCCATGACTGCCTCCTGCATCTCAGGAGGTTCTGGAGTTTTTACTGAATTAGCTGATCCTGAACTTATTAACATAGATTAATGAATGTAAGACTCTGCTTTTATCACATAAATTTTAGTATTTGAGACTCCTCCTATCCAAAACACATTTTCAACTTTTTTTCTCCACTGAAGAAGCATTTAGACCAACTCTATGTTATTTATTATAATTTACAGAGTTGACTCTAATGTTGAGTCAAGAGTTTTGCTCTAAAAATGTATTAAGAAAATTGGACACAGAGGATGCTTGATGACCGTTCAGTGAGAGTTGCACAGCTTTAGTTCACAGGAATTAAAAGCTCGTTCCCCTTTGAGATTCGGCCTGGACCTCAGGAGAAACTGATCAGCTGACCTGAGGTTGAAGTGTTCAAGCGCGTTTAAGTGGCCACCTTGGGCTTCCATGTTCAAAACGCTCACATTCACGCATCCCTCTGCAACTTTTTACAACCCTTTTCGTGCTATAAATACAAAATGCGTGGTAATTTAAACCGCTTTAAAAGTTTGATAGTTTGATTCATTGATTTATTTCAAGCATTGTAGTCAAAGCCATAAAGAATTTACACATATTTATCAAACTGGTTACAGAAATGTTGAAATGCATAGTTTAAAAAGACAGAAAATAAAACAAAACAAAAGAGTCCCACATTTTGCTTAAATAAATACAGTGATCATTAACTTAAGTCAAGTAGTGATTTATTGCTTGAAAAGAAGTGGGAAGAGGTGAATTTATATAATCCCACCCCTACTGAGTTAATTCATTTTATAGTTTTACAGTTCATGTAATCCGGTTCTGATCCGATAGATTCTTTTCAAGTAACAAAATGATTGATTACCTTTGGAAAACATTCATTCATGATTTCAGTAAACAGTATTGGTAACCAATATGTCATAGAACATATTATCACAATAAACCAGTAATTATTGCTACACATTGCAGATCAAGTAAAGAAAATAAATAGCTTGATTGTAATTTAAACATTTCAGTAATCATTATTGCACATTACAATTAAAAAACTCATTGATTGTAGATAAAACAGCTTTGATTATTTCACCACAATCAAATTTCCACATTTTTGGAAATAATTTGGAATTATTCAAACACCTATTGATTCTTAACTCTTATCGTCATATCTTGAAATCAGAGTTTCTTTATACCTTTTCTTGAATATTCGGATATTTGAACATTTTTTGAGCTCATTAATTAACCCGTTCCAAAGTTTAGTGCCACACACCGACACACAGAAACTTTTCTTTGTGGTTCTTATCAGTTTGATCTTGAAGTTCCTACATCCCCTCAGTTTGTAGCCTCCTTCACTTTCTAAGAACTGTTTTTGGATGTCGAATGGTAACGATTTACCACTGACTCTGTATAAATGATGTGCAGTGTAAAAATCCACAAGGTCATACAGGTGGAAAAGTCTATATTGATAAAATAATTTTTTTGTATGATATACGGCTTTAAGTACAATTTTGATGGCTCGTTTTTGGAGAAAAAAGAGAGGATGTAGTGAGCTCTTATTATTATTCCCCCAAATTTCTATACAGTAGGTTAAATGTGGTAATATTAAGGAGCAGTACAATAAATATCTACTGTTGTATTCTAATATATGTTTAGATCTATTTATGATTCAAATACTTTTTGAGACTTTAGTTTGTATGTGTCTGGTGTGTTGCTTCCAATTTAGTTTTTCATCGATAACAACCCCTAACTTGCACTGTCCTTTCACACTGACCATTAGTGAAGTCCATCTATTTTGACCCTGCAAATTGATTCTAATGAGATCAAATCTTTACCTAAATAACTATTCAGGTGTAACTGAATAAGCAGTTCTGTTGGTTTATAAGTCAAAAAATTTATTTTCTGCAATCTAAGTTTAAAAAGACATCCAAATGGATCTTTTCCCCAAACAGAACAATAGTGCTTTATTTTTAAAAAGTAGTTTTTAATTTTTGGCTTTTATCTTCCTGCTGCTTGGCTTCACCTGGTCTGCCCTTTAGGTTTCCATGACAACTGTTACCATGGAGGCTGATCGCTTTGTGGGTCTTTTCTATGGATGAGTCTGGGGGTGCAATCATTGAGGCAGCTTGTTAGAAGAAGAAAGAGCTGAACTGAGAGTTGGTTCCCCCGCCGTAAGCAGGTCCTGCTCGCGTCGTCCCAAACCCAGATTTGATGGGTCAGTGAAAGACCATGATGAAACATGTCCCTGCTGGTCAGCACAGATCTGAGCTTGAAATGTCAATTTGTTTTAAACTTTGTTGTTTTTCACTATTCTGTGGAACCATCAAATCCCCTCTGAAGGAAAATAGAAGTATCAAATGTGATCTTCAAGACGACTTCTATTGATGTCAGGGTGCTTTAACATCATTCCAGTCCAATGTGTGGAAACACTTTGAATTTAGCAAAGATGTGTGACCATACAGTGTGGTAGCATGTTCTAATAATGTTCCCTTTGGATTATTCTGCTGTGGAAAAACAACAGTGAGCTGAACTTTAGGAAACTAAAATGTTTACTTGATCTTTTATACACATATTTAATGTACACGTGATTATCTTGCAATAAATGCAAGGAAGGGAAAACTTAACCTGCACTGTTCAGTATCCAAGTATTTATCCGAGTCACACTGGTTGAAGTTTTGGCTAAAGATGTTCTAGGGATGATGTTTGGGTCAGTAAATAGGTTCGTTCAAAAGGAATATCGACTATGAATTGTCGGCAACCATAAATTATGATGCAAATCTTCTTCTTTTTCTTTCTTTTTTTCCCTTCGAGGGGTCGCCACAGCAAATCAATTTCCTCCATCTAACCCTGTCTTCTGCATCCTCTACTCTTACACCATCTACCTTTATGTTATTGTTCACTGCATCCATAAGCCTCCTCTTTGGTTTTCCTTTAGACCTCTTGCCTGGCAGCTCTAGACTCAGCAACCTTCTACCAACAGATTCACTGTTTCTCCTTTGGTCTGAACCATCTCTGTCTTGCCTCTCTGACTTTATCTCCAAAACCTCTAACATGTGCTGTCCCTGTGATGTAATCATTCCGGAACCTCAGCATCTTCATCTCTGTTACCTCCAGCTCAGCTTCCTGTATTTTCCTCAGTGCCAATGTCTTTTGGCTGGTCAAAGTGGCTGATATGAATCGACTCATTAAAATGAATGGTTAGCAAAATGTAAAAATTGTCATAATCTGGAAATTTTGACGGTGACTTTGAACAAAGTCTTAATCTCCTGCTGCTGTCCCGGCTGCATCTCTCCGGGGAACCGACATAAAGCCATGTCCTTCTGGGCATTTCTGCAGCCTTCTGGTCCTGAAAGCTTTTACGTGGCTCTCAGCATCGTACAGATTCTGGTTTTAATTGGGTCTCCAGCAGGTGAGAGGAGTGAGCGTTCATTACGTATGTTCTGTGTGAAGGAGGTTTAATGAGCCTCCCTCATTATAACTGTATATTAAGGGTCTTTGCTAAAGGAGCCCCCCCCCCCCCCCCACTGACAGCTTTAAAGGCAAACAGAATTTCACTCTGGACAGAAACTTTTTAAACTCGTCCTTTATAAATAAATCTATTCCACAAGTCGTTTCTCTGCGGTGAATGACCCTCTTGTCTGACTCCTCCCCCCCATCGCCTTTACCTCTCAACTGTCTCTTCTCTCATCTTCCTCCTCTTTCATCTGAGTGTTATTGTCTTCCTCCACCTGCAAGGCATGACCGCCTTCCTCACTTCATCCTTCTCATCCTCGCCTTTCTTCCTTAAGATTAAGGTGCAGAGGATCAGGGAGGCATTTATATCTGTACACAAAAGCTTCGCAGGATGGAGGATGAGGAGGGTGAGAGGACTGGAAGATTGAAGGAGATCAATACAAAGAGACAGGGTACTGAGAGAGGATGAGAAGTGGAGTGTTCAAAAATGTGATTAGACTCAAACTCTGTCATCTTTTGCTGGGACAGTTTGGCATCAGTAATCACTTATTTTATTTTGTAGTTTCACACGAAGATATTCTTGAGGTTCTTCATCTTCATCAGCCAAAGTGAATCGGAGGAGCCGAAATGTTTCTAAATACTTTTTTTTCTCTAAATTTGCTGGTCATTAATGAGATGAGGAAATTACAAATTTCCTTAAAAATCCCTGACATTATTCCGTCCAACAGAGCTTCAAAGACATTTCTGCAGATGTTGAGCTCCTGAGAACAACAGTGATCATCCTTTACACACAGAGAAAACTAGAACGTCATTATATTTAGACTTTGATGATCAAAAAGAGACTTTTTACAAAGAATGGACTATTGGTTCAGAAAGACTCGACTCACATTAGACAAAACACCTGAGTGATCCACATTTATTGTGTGGTAGGGCTGCACGACATGAGGAAAACTCGCGATATGCGATATTGGTGAATAATAATGCGATAACGATATAATTTGCGGTATATAAACAAATGACAAAACAACCAAAAGCATCATTTCCATTTCACTGCAACAGTTTAAAGGTTATACTCCAAATGACCCTCATCGACGTAGGAAGCAAACATCAAACATAAAAGGGCTCATCTGATGGATCAACAACGTAAAAGGGTCCTTCCGATTGGTTAAATGCATAAATGGGTTTATTTCAATTGTTAAATATTTCAAGCTGCCATGAGTTTGTTTTAGCACGTTTAAGGTAACCATTTATTGCGATTTTCGCCGTCTTTTGCGGTATGCATATCGCACAGCTTGATGTCGCGATAACGATAAATTTGCGATATATTGTGCAGGCCTATTGTGTGGACTGATAAGACAAAAGAGGAACTTTCTGTAAGACGTGTCTCTTTACATAGAGGGCAAGTTTATGCAGCACTACAGAAAGAGAACAACGGTCAAACATGGAAGCATTGGGCTGGTGTGTTGGCCAAACAAGTTTTGTGACCTAAACTCTTTCTATACCAGACACTCGTATGGAAGAATTTCCTTCCACGGCAGTAAGTCCACATTAAAATAAATTGATAAGCCTTATCAGTGTTCTTCAGTCACTAAAAGTAGTTTAAGCTATACCCAAACCCAATTCTCATTCAATTGTTTAAAAGTTCTACATAAAAGCAAGAAAACAACAAACCAAATAAAAAAATCCACATTTTTAAATAAAAAACACTTTTGGTCCAAGTTGTTACAAACATTCAGTTTGATCATGATTAACATTAGTTCTGTGAGTTTTTCTTTCTTTCTAATATTTGTTTTAAATATATAAAAATCTAATCATATGTTTTTTATTTAAATATGAACGACACAGAAATAATATTTGCCTCAATTTTTAAATCTTTTAAGATACAAAAAATGTTTTATTACATTTTTTTAATCCAACAATTTTTATCTTAAGTTGTTCCAGGTAAACCTATCATGAATGTATCCAATTATCTCTCATATACCTGCCTGTAATTCTTTGTTACATATTTATAAAAATGTAGACATTGGCTGCAAAGAATAAGACTTTTTAAAAACTTTTATTTTGATTTACTTTTATAGTTTTCAACTTCAATTTTTGTTTTACTCTATTGCATATTACAACCACCAATGCATATTCACATTTGCTTCATTACTTTTGATGCAGTTACTAATGTATTGGAGCCGGTTGTGCAGAAACAGCTCATACTACTTTATTAAAACAAAATAGGTCTTGTGGCATCCAGCAGCAGCTCTGCAGACGGATCGAGAAACCATGGATGGCAATGACTGTGGGCAGCTGCCGAGGTGAGGGACATGTGTAGTTTCTCATAGAAGCTGCTGTAAGGTGTGATTGGAGCAGTTTTTATAACCAAACAAATAGATATTTAATGGGATAAGTTCAGTAATTTGGCAGTGAAGCCTGAACATAACTGTACTGCACCGGATCCAGTCTGGCATGGAAACTTATAATAGTGAGGGGTCTAACCTGCAGCTCCAAAGTCAAACTTCTCACAACCGTCTACTAACAAGGATTTTGTCCCTGACTGATGACAGTGGGGTGAAATGCTGCTGCAGAGTGTCACGTCATGATCGCTCCTTGTAAATGTTTGAAACACAGCAGCGTTTGACACTTCTGTAATGAAAGCAGATTCCTGCTCGCCTCTCGCTCAGAATGGAGCAAGGATTATGCTGCAGCCAACTGGGTAATGTGAGACGAAGGGTTAACTGGCAGAGCGTGCGTTGTACTGACTGATGAGGTAACACCCAGAGCATGAATAATGCAGAGGCTTCAGGAGGGGAAAAAAAGAGGAGGCGTGCGCAAAAAAGAGATATCGAAATGTAGGGATGCATGGATAATTGGGTAAAAGGAGAGCAGAAACAGGGGAAAAATCCACTTTGGGATTTAATGCAGAATTTAGGGAATGAAGGGGGAGAAAACACACAAATGAACCAGAAATCTCAACACAGCGGCTCCGGGGTCCTCTTTTTTTTTCACTCCACTTTACTCTCTTTGCCACTTTCCCTCCTCACATCTCTTTAATGCTGTCTTGGTATCTGTGGGCTGATGAAACTGGCGCATTTTCCAAAGACTGTATGGTTCTGAAGCCCGTTTGTGAGCTCGCCTTCTGTTTAGAAACAAACTCGGGCAGCATGCCTCCTGTCAGCCGCCTCCACACTCCCACCGTCCCCTCTTCTGCTAAATCTTTCTAATTAACCAAATCTTTGCAGTTACCCTTTGGTTTTCATGTCAATAACCAATGCCCTTTGAAGGTATTTCAGGTAAGCTTCAGCAAGCCTCAGTTGCTTTTTTTGTATTTTACAATCGTCTGTGGAGAATTTAAATAAGTCATGAACATAAGTCCTCAAGCTGAGATCCTCAGTTTTAGTTTTTCTTTGGGGAAAAACAGCCTTAAATCCAACGAAACACAGTTTGGTTGGTCAAAAATCTCTGTCACGAACAGATGGTCATTCAAGCCTTTCACTGTTTCAGTTACAACACAGCTGAAAGTTTTCTATATGAATCTCTGAACATGACAACCCTGTAATTCTTCTGAGGAAAGACTATTGGCACAAAAATGCAGCATGAGATCCAGGAATGGAAAAAAAGCTTTTTTATAATATTTGACATTTAACTATAGAGATTGATTTTGTTCTGTGGATTGTTGAAACACTCTAAAGTTATGTGTAACTATATTACATATAATAGTGATGGAAAGTGTTTGGCACTGGATTCACAAAAAGAATGCAATGTAGAGCCATCATCCTTCTGCTAGAAAATTACTTGTTTGTCCCCAAGTATCCCTAACAAACCTGGGCTAGTGTTGTGTGTTGTGAATTGGGTCAAGTATTAATAACTGATCGAAGAAGAATCATACTTCTCTGGGTTTTTTGAAATGATACCAGTACACTGCTGCTCCCAAAACACAAGAAAATAAACATTTTTCAGAAACAGCAGCTTCAGACTCTGCACCTAAAACATGATAAAGGTAGATCCTGAAGGGATCAATCTAAATGCATACATTGTTCAAAAGCCAGACAAGCAAAGCATGCAGGAAAAAGTCCCACTTTTGTGAGGAACTGACTAAAAAACAAGAACTCCACTCAACTTAAGTATCTGCTTCAAGATGAAATGCTAAAAACATTGTAGCGTCTCTACATCACACTTTTACTTATTATGCCCACATTTATTTCCAATCATTATGTGATTTTCTGGATCTTTTTTTTTTCATTTTGTCTCTCACAGTTGAGGTATACCTATGAGGAAAATTACAGGCTTCTTTCATCTTTTTAAGTGGGAGAACTTGCACAATTGATGGCTAACTAAATATCTTTTTGCCCCACTGTAGGTGTTGCCAGCAACATCTAAATTGTTGAAGGTTTAAGACACTCGGCTGCAGTCACAACATAAAGTGTGTTTGGGGCAGTTTTAAGTACATTTATTTACATGAAAGAAATCTGCTTTCCGTATTTGAGCAGTCGCAACTTTACTCAGGAACCATTTGCTTTTTTAACCCTCAATCCAACCTCTTGATGCAGAGCAGAGAGAAATTGGCCCCATTTTGGAATGACCTAACCGTGGATTTGAATCCGTAACATCCCAGTGTCAGAGTGGACACTCTTCCCCTAGGCCACTGAGCTAGTTTTGCTAGTAATGCAGCATGTTGGAAAGTTTTTTTCTGTGGTGTTTTATTGTTAAAATGAAGCTTTTTATTTGGATTAGATTATTAAAACTCTCCTATCTGCTCCTATTCTCCTTATAAAAAGCTAATATGTAAAAGAACCTTACTGCACTGATATTCACACCAAAATCTTGAAATGTTGATGGGAGAATTGAGGCTCTGCTCAGTCTTCTCCAGTGTGTCTTGAACTCCAGTGGTCAAACTATGTGTGAGAGGACTGTTTGCATCCTGCAGCACTGTGTCAACAGTTTAACCCTGACGAATGTTGGCACCGTCATCCTGGAAATGCTCATTCCATCAGGGAGAAGTGCCATTGATGGATTTACCTGGTCATTCCGTTTATCCAGGAAGTCAGCTGACCTCATTCTTTGAACTCATAATGTTCATGAAACCAGACTTGCATCAATCCCGTGTTATATCCATGCTCCCACAGCTTTGTACGGTAGGGACTGTACAAGAGAAACACAGATCAGGCAATCACTCTGAAACAGTCATGATGCGATCAGAGGTCCTGCGGTGTGATTTGAGCATTGGGCGCAGCAGTCTGTTAGCAGGTATCATAGTGCGTTGAGACAGTCCCGGTGCATCCCACAGCTTGAATATCTGAACATTGGCAAAGACGACGTGTTGCATCAACCAATCAGAGACTCAGCTTTGGCCCGTGACCTGCTGATGATCAGCGGATGTCGTCCAAAAGAACCTTATTGTTCTCCTCCTAAACTTTCTGATATATTTTGCATTTGCATCGAGACAATGCTGAAAAGTTCCTATAATTTTATTCTTATTTTTACTTTTTCCCTACTCGGACTAATGTGGGACAGCAAGTCATCTCACCTCACCGTACTGGGAGAGTCTCTGAACGATCTCATGGCCCCAGACGTGAAGACATGATCGCCAATGTTTGTAGAGCTCCGTAAAATAAATAAACCTGATCTCTCAGCAGCATCCATGTATTCCATACATTGTAAATAAGATACACAGTTGATGCTTCCATGTAGCTATGAGGCAAAAAAATGTGGTGGTAGCTCCTCCCACACGTCAGGAACATCAAGTTTATGAACACATTTCTGGTCTGGAGGAGCATCGAACAGCAAATTTGATGCGTTCAGTAGTAATGCAGCTACAGTCTTGTCTCATCTCATGTGACCTTTCCTTCATGACTTTTGTCTTTAAGCTCCCAAGCAAACTGAAACCTTTTGTTCTCATCAGCCTCACTGATTTGTTTTCTAACCTTACTCACAAGTTACGTTTCCTTATATATTGTGGTTTTAAAATACTCTTTTACTGTTAAACAAAGTAGTGAGTCTGCTGTTGTGTACATGGAAAATTATTCTTTTTTTTCTCCTTGAAGCTCAATGTTCCTCTTTGTGTGTAAGTTTTGTTAGTTTTATAAAATCTTAATCCCAATTTTTGTCTTTGATCTTTCTATGGTTAAACTGTATTGGTTGAATTTAAATATGTTTATTCATGATGACATTTTTTGTTTCTTACAGTTCAGTACAGACTCTGTGGTTTCTTACAAACCAAAGATATATATTTTTTTAAACTGTAGCTTAAATTTTTGTGTTAGAAAATGAGTTTTGGGCAGTTATTTTCTTGGGACGTGATCTTGTTACTGCATTTAGGACATTAAAAACGGTACAGTAACAAAGACTGTACATTTGAAGTGACTCGGAGATGTTAGTGGTCATTGGGCTGACAGTGATGCTGCTCTTTCTGCCTCTTAGTGACTGCAGATTCATTGTCCGCTGCAGCTGCTGCCAGCTCTGATCAGCTCATTACATCTGTAAGCTTTCAGATCCCTTCAACACAAAAAGGTCTAGAAGTTTTATGAACTGTTGTTGATAGGGGCAGAAAAAATGACCTGTTAAATGTTCTAAAATGTCTTTAATGCCAACAGAACACAACTGCTACGATGTAAAATGATTTTTTAGCTGTCAATCCTTCATTATTACAAAAAACTGTTTAACTTTTGTGCAGCAAGAGCATGAGGTGTTAAAAAATCAAAAATAGGTCTCTGTTTAGGACCTCAGTACCTCCAAGAGAAGCTGATCATCTGACCCAGAGAGTCACAGGGCTGTGATGTAGGGAAAGAGAGGCTCTCCAGAAGTATTTGGTGTTTTTTTTATTATTTTTTTTCTTCTATGATTTTTGCCTATTTGTTCTTTTCCATGTCCATCTTCTAACCCGCTTAAATCCTTTCTGGGTCTTGGGATTGCATTAACCTGTCCTTGCTACTGTTGTGTGAAGGCATGGAACACCCTGGACTGTTTGTCAGTCTGTCACAGGGCCACACAACCACTCACAATCACAGTCACACCTAGGGACAATGTTGAATCACCAATTAATATATGTTTTTAGACTGTGGGAGAAAGCCGGAGTGCCTGGAGAAAACCCAACCATTGCACGGGGAGAACATGCAAACTCCACACAGAAAGATCCCAGCTAGGATTTGAACATTAGCCTTCTCGCTGCAGGACGAAAGCGCTTACCACTGCCCCACTGTGCAGCCCTTTGTTAATTTCCAAAAAGTAAAATGACTAAGAGGTTGAATCCAGGATCCTGTGGCTGATGTTATATGTGTCTAGTGCAGAGGTGGGCACTGAGGACCGCATTCCTGCATGTTTTCCAGCATACCCTGCTCTGGCATGTTCTAATTGGCTGGACACACCTGAACCAGGTAATCAGCCATGAGTAAGGCAAGACTATCTGGAAATCATGCAGACACACCGGCCCTCGAGGCCTGGAATTGCCCACCCCTGGTCTAGTGTATTCATGTTTTCGGTATAAATATAGCTGTTGCCAAGACTTATATCTGATGCTTTTATAAAAGATGTCCATGAAGACTCTCATACATCCAGGTAGATTACATCATAGTAGGTTTAAAGGTTGTCATCTGGACTTTTTTTTTTTTTTTTTTAAAGTTGAAGATGTTTCACCGCTTATTCAAAAGGTTTTGTCAATTCTGAAATAGCTGGTAAAAGAGCTGGTAAATATGTGCTCATGGGGGAGGAGTCAGATCTGAAACTGGATAGTATCAGCATAGACTACATGGTTACGGGTCGTTAGGAGTCCTTTGTCCTCAGCTGGGGTTGGGGCGACAGTAGCTTTTATGAAAGCATAATCTTTTATCATTAAGTCTGTGCAGCTTCCTTTGTAGGTCCTGTTAACACCGGAAATGTCACCGGCGACACTTAAATAATAATGCCGTGTCTTTGGCATACCATAACTTTTTGAGTGTTTCAAGAATCAACACAAATCAGCTAATTCTGACACCGAGAAAAATGGTATTCATTTTAAAACTGTTCCATTATGCAACATTTTACTAACGAAAAGTGTTTCATAATGGCACAAAAAAACACCTTTCTCTGCGACAGAATCAACTGATTTACATTGATTGTGTAAACACTTCACTACTGTTAAGTGGTGCATATCAGCGCAAGGCTGCTTTTTTCACTCCCATATACATTGGAGTTGTGTTAATTGTGTAAAAAACTGTTGAATGGTTATGGTAGTCAAAAGAATGTAAACACTGGAGCTAAAGCTGTGATGTAAAAAGGGTTAAGCGCAGCGTCATTTTGGTTGGTGCTTGCAGACAATGTTTACGGTAGTTAAAATCACAGATTTATTTACTTAAGCCCCTTATAAGCCGCGGTTACATGGACAGAATATCTTGATCGGATCATTGGTCGGGTTAAAATTCACCCGTGCACATGGGCACAGAAAACCTTTTTCCGATTAGAACAAACGTTCCCATGGCTCACACTTTCGTTCGGAATGAATCATCTGGGCATGCGCAGTAGTGTAAAAATCACCCGGATGCGGAACTAGGTCCCGTTGTCAACAAACCACTGCCACAGACAGACAGCATGTGCAGCAGCTCCGTAATACGAGACGATCTTCCAAACATGCTTTTATTAATTTCATGAATATTATGAAGCGCCTGTTCGCTCATCGTTATATTTAATCCGTGTGATCAGTGCTGTTTTGTGAATGAAACAGAGCTGGAAAAAGGCTGAGGACAGGCTAACAACATTAGCCTGATGGACACAAAATCCAGGACCGTGCGCAAAACGCAGCAATCTGCATATTAGCTGCACATAAATGTATGGAAATAACATTAGCCTTTATTTTGTCCGGACACAACTGGAAACACAAATCCACGTGACACCACGCGACCTTTATTTCTGCTCTGAAAAGTTCACACAGACCGACCCAAAGCCACTCTGTGTATGAGCTAGCGGCCCGAGCTCTGCTCGGACACGGTTCCTCCTGAGTCCTGCAGCCGCTAACCCAGAGCGGCGGGGCGGCTCGCAGTCTGGATTCTCCCACACATAACAAAACGCACTCGTAACAAAGCATCCCCCCCCAGACACAAGATTATTAATCCAGCTCCTCTGTTCACTCGGGTTCCAGTGGACTGAGTGAGCATTGGGGGGCACGAAGCGCTCCTTCCCTGCATATCCTTCGTGAAGGGTGAAAGAGAGGAGAGAGCCAGCGGGGCGAGCGGAGCGGCGCTTTTCACGGGGCGTCCGCAGAGCTGGTCGGTCCCGTCTGCGCTCCAAAGCTTTCTCACAGCCACACACCATCTATGCGTGACGTAACCCAGAGCAGCAGTGACACACGATCGGAATGACCGTTTACATGCTCCACGGTCGGACAAACGATCGGTATAACCCACCTATCTCGATCGGAAAGAAATTCTGACCCGAATGAGTCTGATCGGGGCCGAGTATTCCGAACGGCGCGTTTACATGACGCATTTTCTTTCAGATCAGGCGTTCTTTCCGATTACTTTTGCCCATGTAAACGCAGCTACTGTCACACTCCCATTCACACCCTGCTGCCTAACACTGGATTCAACTTATAACTCCCAGGAGCAATGTGAGCTTCTTGTCTTGCCCAAGGACACTTTGACACATGAGAGGGAAGGGCAGGAACCAAACTTGTGATCTTTCAATCAGAACTCGACCACTTTGCCTTTGCACCACGGCTACAGACACAGTAAACACTGTAAAAGTAAAATGACAAAAGCCTCATGTACGTTTGTGAACGCATGTTTTGGTATTCACGGTGCTGTAGTATAAATCTATTTAATGTTGTTGCAACAATAACATCATCACAAGGTGTTCAGGTTGTGCAGTGACAAAGAAAGTAGAGAAATAATGGAGACAAACGTATGTGTGTCAGTGAGTGTCAGTGTGCGAGTTGTGTAACGAATCTCTTAGACTGTGACACAGTTTGTGATCCCTGGTGGGAAGCGCTGTATGGAGAGGTCTGCCGTTAGAAGTCTGCCTCACCAATTTCATTTGCATACGCCAAATTTGTGTTACTTGGAGACATGTTGACCATGGTTGCCAGGATACCATTTTAATTGGTTGAAGTGTGAAGCTGTGTGTGGGGGTAAAGTAAGGATCTGTTCCCCCTCAGAACATCAAACCTTTGCGGACTAAAAACCTGCAGTTTGTAAGACATTTTCTCTACAGAAACATCTGCGATATGGAAGCGGTGGAGGCTTTAAGCTGTGAAGAAAAAGGTCCCAACTTCTGGAGATAGATGGCTCAGACTCAATACACCTCAAACAATTTTTATTGGTTGTCATGGCAATAACGATTAAGCCAATAGAAAGTGATAAAAAAATCTCCAAATAGGCTGCACAGGAGGTCTCTGAGGAGCTCACCTTGGTGGAGTGGGGAATTTTAAGTCCTAAAGCTCTTTGAAGATCAGCATAAAGGAAGTGCAGGAACAGCAAATCGCTCACAGGCTTCAGGATGAGGGCTACAACCCGAGGACTACTCCTCCTCGCTCCTGGGAGTATAGCGTGACTGGGAAAAAAAAAGATGAGGTCTGCCTTTCACAGCTGTGTGTACGACCTACTTTGACATCTTTGAAGACGGTAATCAGAAACTCCTGAGATGAAAAGCCATCTTTAAAATAAGGTCAAAGTCAGCGATATTAGAAAGTTAATGAGCTATGAAAAAAATAAACACTTTCTAACCAGACAACAGAGCTTAGAAAAAGAAAATCACCCCTAAATGAAGATAAATATCAGTAAATGGTAGGTCAATGTAAGAAAAATAGATGTTATAATAAAACTAACACATTTGATTAAAGCAGAAGTATAAAAATAACTTGATATAACATCCAAATTGTAGTTTTTGATGTACCTTATGTATTAGTCACATGCACCCGCCCTGGGGGGTTGCCCTCTATGGTTGTTGTGGGTGTTTGGGTTGTGCCGCCCTGTGGAGGGTCATAGATGAGGGGCAATTGGATCTTAAGGAGGTGCAGGTCTATATTGCAGTTCCGTTGAGGCTCGTGCCTCCACCTTACTACAATGTGCCATTGTTGTGCATGTGGTAAGTGTACTGTGATCTAATTCTAAGAATGTTGCAAGTTGCACACACTTATGACTTACAGGGGATGCTGTCGTATGGTGTCCTAATGCCATACTCTTCTGAGTAGTGTGGTACACGTACTGGGCGTTAATTGGCTGCGCACCAGAGCCGCATTCATGGGGTGTGTACGTGATACGCCAATCCTTGAGGTATGTCCATGGATGCTGACACAAACTATGCTCTGTCTAATTTCCTAGTGTCTAACAGCCAGGCTGGGTGTAAAGAGCGCACACTTATCATTTAAATTGCACAAACAGGGCAGTGTGCAGGATTCAAGGGAGTTGAAAAAATGAAAAATCCGTACAACATGCCTGCATCTCACCCTTACCTACACTTTGGTGTTGTATAAGTAAGGGATGTGTCCAGTATCAGAAATTAACGGACCACGCAGAGGCCTGAACTGTCCGATGCAAAGTGGAGGTTGGTTGCTTTCATGATGTCAGTGTCACGTTTAAACAGTATTTTTTAGACTTTAAACTAACAAACACCCTCCTCGAGTCCCACCTCAACCAGAAGATCTGCCTTGTCTTCCGTCGGTCTGATATCCAGGCGGTTTGTCCACTTCTCCCTGAAAGCTTTTATTAAGGCTGTCACTCCTGATCAGACTCCTTTGCCTTCAGCTGAAGGTTATATCAAACTTTATCAACACCAACACTTCTACCTGCTTTACTGGGCATTTGTCTCAGAAATGGTCAGCCAAGGACTGAGGCTGACATCAATCAGACTAACAGACTGGTGGCTGCTTTTACAGGCTGAGGCATCCATGCCGACTCACCAATCCTGAATTTAGCAGAGGAAATAATTTCAGTGAGGTTTCTAATTTGATTTTGTGAAGTACAGCAGGGGGGGAGCAGAATATGACAAATGGCCTGACAGTGAGAAAAAACGTATTGTAAAGTGAGTACAGGTTGTTTCCATGATATAACTGGATCATAGGAGACATGTTTTTTGAAACTATTAAAGGAGTTTTAAACAACACTTTATAAGAGAAAATCCAGCCATTGTTTCCTTCTCTTAAATAGAGAAAAGTGAATGCTTCCTATTTAAGGCCAGATTTTGCGTAATTGTTCTTTAATTCTTGTATACCTTAATAAAAATGACATTTCAGGTGGATTTTTTTTTTTATATAAAGTTATTTAGAGGATGTTAGTCTGATTTTTGGGCTTTGAATAAAACTGTCAGGAACTGGTGACGCAGAACCCAATATAGGTAATGAGGCTCATGGGGAAATAAAAAGGTGACAGGCAAATAACCTGACAAGGAAGAACTAAAAACAATTCCAAGGGCTATACCCATTACATTTGGTATCACCCAAAAGTCTTAACTGTACCCTGTAGATATCAAAAAGGAGTCATATCAGTGGTTTGAGTGGTCGGGAGATTTCCAGATTTAGAAATATCCTCTAAAGAGGGAAAGTTTGCATTGCTGGTAGTCAGGGGGATATGGCTTATTTCTCAATAGGATGTCAAAGAAAGGGCTGAATGATTGTTATTGCATAAGATCTGTGGACAACACTAGTGTTTTTTTTCTCAACTAGTTGCTGCTAGAAGCTTACTGCAGACAATCTTGAACTCCCCTTGATATTTCCAGGTATTTTTGGAAACTACTTCACAGATGTTTTCAGTTTACTTACCACCTAGAACTATTTGACATTTTGGGTAATGTGTGATATGTTTTTCCAAAAAAAAGGAGTTTTTTCAAGATGAAATGCCAGGAATTTTCCACCTCTTTTTTTTATTTAACAAAAATCTATATCTCAAAATCAAGTTCTACTTTTTTTTTTTAAGGCTCACTCAAATAAAAATCGTATTTTTTGTGTTTTTAACATGTTCTTGTGGCTTTTTCTTACCAACAACAAAAATTGAGATCAAAATTGCCTTCTGAGATTTTCGTTATCTAAATTGTAGTAAATTAGGAGCAGGCAAAAAAATGGAGTTTGAAAAAACTTTAGCAGTGAATTAGGTGCTACGGTCGGAGGGCCGCAAGCTCCCTGCTGCGCTCCACTCCGATGCATACACTTAAAGACAAATATATCCACGTAAGGTTTTCATTTTCCTCGTCTGAGCTGGTATCTGGATCAAAACTGTACGGCTGGATAGCGGCAATATTGCTCGCCAATTTTGTTGCACTGGTAATGCTAGGTTGTGAGGGCTTTAAGCTAGAGGGAGAGAGTGTAAATAAAGGGATGATGGGAAATGAGGGCAGGCTTACTATGCAACAACAGTCCCGTTGAACAACTGCCGCTCTGCAGAAACTATGTCCTAGAAAACAATACAGGTTTTATAATTGTGGCTAAAAAAGGCATAATAATAATGAAACGACCACTAGAAACGCTTTGAAAATGGATCTAAAGATGAATGCAGTGTGGGTCTTTAAACTCGGAAAGATTGTGGACACTGCTCTTGACCATTACTACAAAAACAGAATTGAGTTACATCAGTTCTTTATTCTGTTCGTTTATTAAAGTACCGCTGTAAAAACAAAAAAAAAGTACCGCTGTAATAAAGTCTATTTAGATGCTCTGCACCAGTTTCTATTTTTAACTGATGGTAATTTTTACAGCTCAAATAAGACTTTATGCGTGATGAAATTTGTTGTGCAGAGCTGTTATCAGCCAAGTCACCGCTGAGGACCACACCACTATCAGTGGTGTTTCTCCACTGTTTTTTTTTTCCCCTTAACGAGGCTGAGCTCTGTAATTACTGATTACGACTTTCTGCAGGCTCCTGTAATCAGCCTCCTCCATCTTATCAAAAAGATGTGTGTTTGTGTGGGAGGGGTGCAGTGGAGGAGGGGGTTCAGTCCCCCACCAAGAAACATTTGTGTTAAAAAACAGAAACTTGCAAAAAAAATGACATGATTTAGTGGCTCACTCATTTGTTTGCATTATTTCAAATGAAACCTGGGAAAAATACATAGAATGTAAAATGGATTGTTATTCAGTCAAGCGAACATTGCTGATTTGTAAAAGAACGAACAAACAAACACAATCACACGTGTCCACAACATGCACTCTGCAGCTAATCACCAGCCTGCGTTCGGTGAGCCAGCAGAGGCAGCATCTCCTCTTGGGTCAGTGATCTGTGTGAATTATAGATTACAGCTTTTCTATAGCAGGTTCTGTAGCCAGACCCGGGGGACGCACTCGAAGAGGGAAGCATGAAAGACACGGGATGAAGAAAGGAGGAGGATGGACTGAGGCATGGAGGATGTTGGCGTTCCTTGATTGGATTTCCGGGTTTTTGGTTTTCCTGGTTGTTTACAGTGAATCTCCTGTGCAGGGAGGTATTTTGAATTCTCTTCTGCAAAAAAAAGCAATCAAGTTTGGTTTATGTAGTAGACCATATAGAAAAAGCATAAACTAATCCTAAGTATAAAAAAAAAGGGATTGTGTAACTACTTGGTGATGGTAATCTACTGATGTAGCCACATCTGCCCTGAGGCAGACTGACATAGCTGCTAGTTTGCCCCTACGGCCCCATGACCACTACTGGGACATTCATACGCATTCATACACCAGTGGAGCCACACTGGAGGCAGGGAGGAGGAAAGGTCTTGCCCAAGGACACAACAACACTTGACTGGGGGATCGAACCGCTGACCCTTTGATCATTGGACGCCGTGCTCAACCACCTGAGCCACTGCCGCCCATCTCAACACTGGAGATGATGCTAGCAAGAAATAATGCGAAGAGAGGCGGTTTTTCATATCAGCTTTGCACTGATATACAACATATTACTAACGCAACGTGTACATTAATGTGAAGTGTTGCGAAAAGTTGTTTTCCACCAACAAAATCAGCTGGTTTCCATTGTTTGCATAAGTACTACACTAAGTGTTGCACATCAGCACAAGGCTGCTTTTTCTCCACTTCAGAATCTGCTGGAATTACGTTAATTGTGCAAACAGTTGAAGAATTACAGTAGTTGAAAAAAATGGAGCTACAGCCCTGGAGTAAAAGAGTAAAGACATGTAGGAAAAATGTGAGTTGTCAGAAGAACTGGCAGAAGAATTAGAGATTATGGGTTTTCAGATGAACTGATTAAACTTTCTAAGGAAGTTTAGATCATTTAAATAAGACATATTTTTCTAAAACTAATTTAGCTTATGCTAAGGTCACAAATACAACTGCCGCTGTGCGATGGGGAGGTATTGGCTGTGGCAGTCAAGCGCCAGTCAGTCGAGGGGCGTGACCATGCCTTTAAGAAATTGGGGAACAGTTGGGCGGCCAAAGATTGGAAGCCGGCTGGGAGAATCTCTGAGTGGACAATGTGCAAATGTCTCCAGGCAGCAGCCATAGATATCAAGTGCCACCAGCTGCCTGGTAACCCAGAGGTTCATACAAAACAGGCCATTCTGCCTGTCACTGAACGGCCTCCACATGACCTCGAAATGTGCCCGGGCGGCCACTGACCGATGTCTACCTTAAGTAAAATAGTCTAGTCGCCATGAAATTTTGACTTTTTCTTAAAACCTCCCGGGGTATCGCGAGGCGTGTAAAGATTCGACTGCCCTCTCCTGATAACAAATGCCGCCAGGCGGGGAAACCGGACGAATTTGCTGGAATTTACGTTTAGGTCACCATGCAGTAGGACCATAGTATTATTATTATTTTTATCTTTGTATACGTATTAGTTCAAAACCTGTCTGTTTTAAGGTGTTGTGGGTGTTTTCCTTTCAGTTTTTTCAACAGACTTCTGAAAAGTCTGAAAAGAAACACTGCCTCGTTTAGAAGCACATTTGTAGTAAATCTGACTTTGTTCTTCTTTGTTTTTTTTACAAGCTGGGAAGAAGCACAAACTTGGACAATCTTCTGTTTGTGAAAAATAAACTGCATCCAATGCTGCCTTGTAGAATCTGTCATTGGAATCCCAAAAATAGCTCTCCTGCTTTTTACTTCCAAAATATTAAATATTTTTAGAATCTTGATAAATTTTGAAAGATGCAGTTTCTCTCCCCCAAATAAAATCATAAAAATACAAACTTACCTGCTAAATCTAGGAATCTAGAACCTGTTGAAGCACTTGTTGAAAGACCTGCAATTATGTATATGTATTCCTATAAAACTGTTGTTCTACTGAGCATTCAAAACTTTTCTTATATTCAACAAAGATTGCACAGCTACAAAATGCTGATATGGTGTGTTTTATGCAGGTAAATAAATGATCCAACAACTGCAATCAAACATTTGTGATGTTGAGTTTCACTAAGGGATTCTCATTTATCTGAAGAATCAAGTTTCACTCCTATTTCTTGAATTTAGATGCTTTACAGACTTTTTTTGCACAAACAAGGTCATAAACTGCATCTTAGTCAGATGTCAGTCCAACTGTTTAGACTTCCCAGAAGGTTCTTCTTTTCAGAGCCGTCCACCTTCATAAGGTGGATATTACTGTTGTATGTCTTCTCACGGAGGCCCTTTTTGCTTTTTTCCGTTGTGTTTTCACATTTTAATGGATAAGTTTGTGTTTGCATGTGTATAAAATCCACTGAGTGTGTTAATGGAAGTCAGTGCAGGCTTTGTGGTTTCATGTCTCGTGGGAGCGTCTCTCTTTGATTAGAGCGCAGGAGAAAATGGCTGACTGCACAGGAACCTTAATTGTCTCTCCAAATCACTGCACTGTGACTTCTGACAGAAAGGCTGCCATGAAAGACTGGCTCCGTCCTCTGGAGTACACATGTAGTCAATTATGGCGCAGAATTTGATTCTGCTTCAAGTTTGAGCAAATCAGGTTTTAGTTTTCAGTCTATAAGGACCAACTGTAACAGCTGATTGAGTTTGATGGGTTTGTCATAGAGTTTTCCTGTAACATCACATATATATATAAAAGTCCTTCTGCATTATTTTTAGCATGAGGAAAAAACAACTGTGAACTTCTGATGTTTGGTGCCTTTTGCTGTACTTAAATGTATTTTAAGTTACAGTGGGGCAAATCGGTACACAGTCAGCCACCACCAATTGTGCAAGTTCTCCCACTTAAAAAGATGAGAGGCCTGTAATTTTCATCATGGGTATACCTCAACTATGAGAGACAAAATGATTATAAAAAAATCCAGAAAATCACATTGTCTCATTTTTAAAGAACCTATTCGTAAACCATGGTGGAAAATAAGTCTTTGGTCAATGACAAAAGTTCAACAGTTTCTGTAAGTCTTCATAAAGTTTTCACAAACTGTTGCTCTTATTTTGGCCCATTCCTCCATGAAGATCTCCTCTAGAGCTGTGATGTTTTGCGGTTGTCACTAGGCAACACAGACTTTCAACTCCCTCCAAAGATTTTCTATGGGGTTGAGATCTGGAGACTAGGCCACTCCAGGACCTTGAAATGCTTTTTATGAAGCCACTCCTTCGTTACCCGGGCAGTGTGTGTCCTTAGACATCTCTTTGGTGTTGGCCATAGTGGAGTTTGAATTGTGACTGTTTAAGGCTTTGGACAGGTGTCTTTTAAATAGACGAGTTCAAACAGGTGTCAATGATACAAGTTACGAGTGAGGGACGGAGGATCCTCTTACAGAAGAAGTTGCATATCTGTGAGAAATCTTGCTTGTTTGTAGACCAAATTATTTTCTTTAAAAATCAGACAATGTGATTTTCTGGATTTTTTATTTTTCTCATTTTGTCTCTCAGTTGAGGTATACCGATGAGGAAAATGACTCTCATATTTTTAAGTGGGAGAACTTGCACAGTTGGTGGCTGACCAAATACTTTTTTGCCCCACTGTATATATTTATAATAAAGTTTATTCCAAAAGCTTTAGTTTTTTAACAGGTTTGGATGGCCAAATATAATCAGAAATTTACAGATCCCGGCTCCCGCCTACAAGTTCAAAGCAACTTCATGTTATCATCTTCCGCTAAAACCAGAGCAATCACACCGGGTCAAACTGTGCTTTTGGCTCAATTGTTAAAGCAAAAAGGCTAACATGGAGATCTTATCATAGTTGGAGTTAGCTCGTGATAAACAGCGGTCATTTCTTGTGTATGTTCAGAAATAAGATCATCATGGGTGTCAATACGACGTCTTTTGGTGGGATGTTAATTTAACCACCCCAAAAAGGGGTGGTTAAATTAACCTCATATTGTGGTTCAGTTTGCCAAATTTACCAAAATCTTTGATCGCCAGCAGGTCTCTGGCTACATTCTCTAACACTGGTCTTATTTTTCCATAAAGGTTTGGACCATGAGTTTCCATGAGTTTAAGCCTTTTAAGTGTGAACTTTATACATATACACCATATTACCAAAAGCTATTGTAGTTCATTTTTAGAACAGAACTCCTGCAATAAACGAAGGAACATTGACTATCTTACATAGGACTTTATTTGGCTGTAGTGTGGGTTCACATTATTGCTTAAAGCTCTGTTCCAGCTGTCAGAAGTTATGTCTTCTTTTGCCACATGTCTCGTCATACAGCTTCACAGAAGTCTACAAAAGCTTTTTCTCAATGTCTGGAGGAAATTAATACAGATTTTTCTGGCTTACTTTGACTATACCAGTGATGTATTTTAATCCTTATTATTCAGTTGTGATGTCCCCATTTTTTTCCCCTCAGGTATACGAGAGGGGAACCAATGTGGAGCAGTTTGTGACACGTTTTCTTCTCAAGGAGTCGGCCAATCAGATCCAGTCCCTCCTGAACTCTGTGGAAAGTGCAGTGGATGCGATTGACGAGCAGCACAGCCAGTCGGGGTAAGCCATTGAGGGCATCTTGGTTATTATGTGTGAAATAAGAAGTGTGTGTGTGTCTTTGACGGTGCTCCTGTCATGGGATAATCTGTAAAACTCATCTTGTCAGTGGCAGCAATAGAAAGCAGGCATTGTTTGAGGCGCAGATCATCTTTGGTTAAAGGAGCTGTCGCTTCTGTAAACACACGGAGACCAATCTTGAACTCTTACATAACCTCAATATCACCTTTTGTCTTGCCCTCATTGCTGCTTTTTATCTCCTGTTTCTATTTAAATTAACCTCAACTCTCAGAATAAACGAAAATGCTCCATCATTTATTTTCCTTTTTCTTTGTACTCTGCACAAGTTTCTAAGTTTTATGGCATTATGGTTCACATATTCATATATTCAGTGCATCTTTACAGAATGTGTTTGTTTGTTTTTTGGGAAAATGGTCACCTTTCAGAGGTACAGCTGCGAAAACTTAAGTGTGAGTAATGAAGTGTGTACTTCAAGCCTTCAGAATATGGAAAAAAGGTGGAATGTCCCCCTCCGGTAGGAAGAAAATTGCTTCCTCAGGTGCAAAACTTCAATTTATTGGTCAATCCATGTTTCTACCCTTACCATGAGCCATAGATTGTGAAGGAGCAGATAAGATACTGGTGGCAAAAATGTGCCTCCTTTGCAGAGTGGAAGGGGTGTAAAATTCAGCCATCTTGGTTGAACTCTGATTAGAGCCGCAACTCCAAAGATAAGAATTCATTTCTTTTTTTTTTGGATAAAACTCTCATCTTGTAAAGATCCAGTCCAATAAATTATTTTCCCGATTTTTTTTAAACACTTGTGACATTTTCTCATGATGTTAAGAAGAGTAATAGTAAAATTGTGTTTCTGAGCATTTCTTTATTCGAATCATAAATCAGGAGCATCAATTTAAAGACCACTGGGAACGCTTTGAAAACAGATCAAAAGACGATCGAAGTGCGACTATAAGGGGTTACACAGAGACTACAAGAGAAGTCTTAAATGAAAAAGTTGAAAAAAGTAATTCCTTCCTGGTAATTGCAATAAGGCCAAACTATCCTGAAAAGATTTTAAAATTGGCTTGCATAAATATTTTCCTGTCAAATCCCTCAGATCAAGCGTGAAATTGCATAAAACCTGAGGAATAGAAATAGTGTCAAAGAAATGAAGATCATGTGATCTGTTACTTACATGACCATCTAACCCAAAAATGGGTTTTAGATGAATTCTTCCTGTAGTGATGGGAGTTCCTGCTGCAGCTCCTATAACTTTCATTTGTTGCAGAGATCATTCCCTAACTGTCTTCTTCTCTCCACATCGCAGCCATCAACCCGCTAAAGTGAGTCCACGGGTGTCAGAGAAACGCAACCAGAACACTGTCCCTGACTATCCCCCCAACAACAGAGTGAATGCCAGAGAGGGTGTCAGGACCATCAACACTGCTGCAGGTGAAGAGCTCGGCATTACGGCCGGGCGCCATCCGTCATGGGCTTGCGTGATTAGCGTCGTATTTCTTAGTGAGGTCACTCATAGATCAAACTGTGGCTGCATCTCCAAAGCAGTCTTTCAGTGCAAGTGCACACAAATAAACAGCTGTATGTGTGCACAAACACAGAGCTGCACATGCACACACAGCCACACACAGTCACTAACACGGCCGCACTTCACTTATGCAGCTATGGAAAAGTCCGCACACATAAATCTTAGGGTCAAAAATCTGGATTTATGCATGAAGGTTTTATAAGATTTATTAGAAAAAAAATCAAAGACAGACTGTTTAGTATTTTAAATGCAAAGACAAAAATTGCTGAATAGAAAAGTCAGGCTTATTATATGGTTTGGAATCAAACTGATTAAATGCTCCCAATAAAAAAAACAGGATTATTATAATTATTATTTACATAAAATGAAGACAACCAAACAAGCAGTTAAGTCATATTTGCTTTGCAAGGTGGGGTTTTGAGCTTACACAATAAAATACTTCTAGAGAAAATCAGATACTTGAAGTCGAGTCGAGGCAACTAGACTTTAAATTCTTTTTCCTTCACTTGGATGAAGCCACTACAAATCAATTATTACATGGTGCTCAAAATGACTGAATTACTCCAGTAACCTTCAACCGCAATCATTCTGTAATTTTATGTGCTTGATTTAGGATTATAATAATTATTTTTTTTATGCTTTGCTCGTGGAAATCAAGTTTTCTGTGTTACAATAGAAACGTTTTTTTTGTCCGAAAGACACTTCAGTTGTTTCCTCAATAGAGTTGAAACATCTTCTACCCCTTAGGGGAGTCAAATGTATACATCATGTCCAACTTCATGTTTCCAGCCCTCGGAGATACGTCTTTGAGTCACTGAGAAACTGTGATATATATATATATATATATATATATATATATATATAAAAATAAAAAACGCCCCTCTCACCCTCCGCGGGTGGTTTCTCCTCCAAGCTCGGGTCCTCTACCAGAGGCCTGGGAGCTTGAGGGTCCTGCTGTATCTTAAATTAAATATTGTTACATTAGGTTTTGTGATGAATAAAAAAAAAAACACAATTTAATCCAATTTAATGTAGAGACTTTTTTTAAATAAATTCCACTGAATTATGAATGGGGAGATGTTAATGGATAACATCTGTGTTGATATTTTCTGCGGAGATAAACTTGACACAACAGATAAGGACATTTGTTTTGCTCTTTTGTGATGTTTTGGTGTTGCTATAACTCGTTTCGTTTTTTACATGAATTTGAGTTTTCAGTTATTGGACTGCCTATTCAACCCAATTGTTGAATACATATTTCATGTTATATTCAAATTGGCTCCTGTTTTTTATTCCTCAGGATCTTCTGTAAGCACTCTCCTGCCTAGCAAACCATATTTACACAGGAGATGACTAATTCAGTCTCTAGCAATATGGAGGTTTAAAAATATCTATAAGATTTCTTTGCAGCTGTAGTTATAACAGCTTGTTGAGGAATTCCAGCCAGACTTTTCAGAATATTGCTTTGCATCATCTTCTGCTTTCATCCTATAAAGAAAAGATTGAATAATATTGAACCAGATTGCTTTGAGGATTGGTCACAAAAATGAAAGATACATAAAAATAATCCTTTTTTTTTGTTTATGAGCCACAATCGTTCCTCTATCTCACCTTTCTCTTTAGTAAATCTTTTAATACTGTTGAGGATAAAACTGTTTTGGCTTCTGAAATTCTTTTTGTCAGATTCTATGACCTGGTTCTTTGTGAGTTTCTCTTAATTATGCAGGACAAAGCTTTGATCATTCTTGACTGACATGCAAGTTTCCAAGTCTATTTGAGATATTTGAGTCATGTACGTAAAACAGAACTTCACAGCTTCTAATTTTGTGATTACTCCCAGTTCTCTACTTCTTATTTACATTTGTATTATTGCAGAGAAAACTGACTTATCCAGTCATTTATTTATTCATTGAACATTTCTTAGCATTTGTATGCATTACAGTCCTCAGGTGATGAGGTTGTTGATCGGTGTGTCATCTGCCTACCCTGATTAAAATTTCCCTTTTTGGGTTTATATTCTTAGCTGATAGAGACACATAAATCCCTTAAAACAAAGAGCCAACATTGAAGCCTTTTAGGAACCTTTCCCAAAAAATGTTTTGTACCTTAACTGTAAAAATATTAAAACCCCTCTATTAAAAGAGTGGAGAGAAAGATTTAGAGGTTTTCATAGTTAGAAATCTTCTGCAGAAATGAACACTTGCAACATAATTGGTCTATTCTAAAAAACAATTACATAAGCCTTAAACAAATTATAGCTGATTTACATTTTTTGGTATTACTAGTCGACTTTCCTTTCGGTTTTTCTCTTCAGAGGTCACCACAGTGAATCAGCTTCCTCTATTTAACTCTGTATTCTGCATCCTCTACTCTAACACCAGCTACCTTTATGTTTTCTTTCACTGCATCCATAAACCTCCTCTTTGGTCTTCCTCTAGACCTCTTGCTTGACAGCTTGAGACTCAGAAACCTTCTACTAATATAGTTACTGTTTCTCTTCTGGACATGTCTGAACCTTCTCAGTCAGGCCTCTCTGTGCTGTCCCTCTGATGGACTCATTCCTGATCCATCCTGGTCACTCCCAGAGAGAACCTCAGCATCTTCAACTCTTCTGCCTTCAGCTCAGTTTCCTTTCTTTTCCTCAGTGCCAATGAACAGTTTGTTCCCTTCAAAACATCTGGACCTTTAGCCTTTTAGCAATTGATTTCACACCTCACTTTTTTTCCTATCACAGCTATAACACTTTTGCTGGGATTTATTCGCAACTGTACCTTAAGTGCAGTGTTTCATCACATTAAAGAGTAACTTTTAAACCTTTGCTCTGTGTTAATTTGTGAAGCCAAACGCCTCTGACTAAATGACTAGCTGCTATGCTGTCAGATGTCTGATTAATGAAGCCGCCTCTTCATTTGCTTTCAAAACAAAATCCAACTGATCAAGTGTCACTTGACATTTTAAATTGCATTTCCTATTAAAGATGAACAGAAGCGAACAACATGCAGACATTTAAACTTTATCCACTCAATTTGACATGCAAAAGAGGAACATTCTCCATGATCGTTTGCACAGCCAAATGTTGAGTAACTTCAACAGGTTTAATTGAGGAGAAAATCGATGGAGAGTCCCATGCTACTAACAGATCTGACAGCTGTAGTTTCTCACACACTTCTTTAATTGACTGGTCCACTTATTTTCTTAAGTCCACTGGAATGACCACTGGGCTTTTATCTGCAGGCGTCTCCATGGATACGGGCTACGGTTCTGGAAATGTGTCTGCATGTTTGCGTCTCTGTTTGAGAGAAAGCTCCTAATTGACTTGCTGTTAAAGCTTTTAATGAAGACTGTGCAGCCTGTGCTCCAATTTGCAGTGGAGCCGTAGTCAGGGGACGAAAACAGGCCAGCAGCTGTGAGGAAGAAAGAAAAGTAGAATAGCACTCAGGGAGGATGGAGAAGGGACATGAGTGTGACGGAATAAGTATCAGTGTAGAATCTGATAAATAAACTTGTTTCACAGTTTCTTTTCTAAGTTCTTGTTTTTTTTTTTAACCTTTCCAGCATTTGCACTCACGGAAGAATGGACACGTAATTTCTGATTTAGAGTTTGCTAACTTGCCCTAGAACCCTTTGCTTGAAAAAGCCACAAATTGAACCAATCTTATGATCAAATAAAGACATCTTTATTGTTACCAATTACATTTGATCATTTAGCAGTGGCTTTTATTTAGACCAACTAAGAATAGACATATATAACAAGCGCAAGCTAAACCAAGTCACAATAGGATCTTTTGGAAAAATATCAACAGAACATGGATTGGAGCCGGTTTAGATCGTGCTGGTATGCGGCGCCTTCCATCCGTGAAACCAGGGTTCGAATCCGGGCTGCTCCCTGTTCCCTTCTCTACTTCTGTGCCGGTCCCAAGCCCGGTTGCTTTGAGAAGGTTGAGTCAGGAAGGGCATCCGGCGTAAAACATTGCCAAGTAAACCATGCGACTCATTCGCTGTGGCGACCCCTGATGGGAAAAGCCAAAAGAGAAACAACATCTACAGAACATGGATTGTCTATAAGCGCAGAAAACTGCAGATGGGTTCTTTTTTAATTTTTTTTTTCAATTTCATTTTTATTGGGATATAGGCTGCTGTGTTTAAAGCATTACACCATCAATAGTGATGAACAAAGGAACTTTATAAAACACATTACAGAATACCAAATACCAGAATGCTTTACAATAGGAAATTATTATTGAATGTTTATCAAATCTCTTCTACATATTGGAATAACTTGTTCAAACAAAGAGGATATTAAATTCAGATAATCTCTCTCTCTCTCTCTCTCTCTCTCTCTCTCTTTCTATATATAAAATAAACGTTTTTCTTATGTTGGCACAATCACGTGTCTATTTTGCAACCGACTGACAAACTTAGATTGGAAAAGCAAAACGGATCATACCAAACTAAGCAATTCTACACCAAAATGGTCTCAGTGGAAATAAGCTAGTTTAATGTAAAGCCATTTTAGCAACACATATTTTAACTTTTGTGAAAAAAGCATTTCCTTATGATTTAAGCAATCACAGGTTTTTATTTAACGGCCTATCATTTTGTAGCTACACACAGTGACTGACAGCCAGTTGATTAAAAATCTTTAATAAAAAGACAGCTTCTCCAGTCCATTAGTTTCTCTTCTATTTGAAAAGCAAATATTTTACAGCACAGTTAAATATCACTTTTAACAGGAGTTAATTAGGCAGAACTTTGAGTGGCATCCCAAGATCTCACCGGAATATGAGCCAGTTAAACGTCAAGTCTCAGGAGCCCAGGTTTCACATTTGTCCATGTCTTTGAACGGGCCGTGATCCTTCTGATAAACTTGCATAATTGCCTATTTATCTTTTATTTTGAAACTCCCACCTTACATAAAATATTCATGATAATACAACAGAGAGAAAGAGATTACAGAAAAAGGACTCTTGGTTTAGTAGTGATTACGGCAGTTAATCAGCCGTGCATGAAGCCTCGTGAGTCACAGTGCTGTATATCACCATCTGTGGCTCACTGAGGCTGCAAAATAATTGTGGACAATCTACATGTTGTAACAGAGATGGTGTGAGAGATCTGCACTTCAACTTGGGAAATTAGATTTTGACATTCAGAAAATCTATTCAGTTTACTGTCATCTGGTTGGACCTGAGCTCGTCACAGCACAGATGCTAATTCTTCTGTGTACCTGGTTAATTAGGGACCACACTTTGTAAAAAATAATTTTATATAAAGAAAAGAGTTTGTGTATGAATAGAACATATGTAATGTATGGATGTAATTATGTACCTAATATATGGGATATGAAAGGTAAAATCCAATTTTAAATGAGCTGTTTGGGATTGGCAAAGAGATTTTACTTTTATTTTCATGACACACAGATACTTGACTCAAAATTCATGTTAAAGATTCAAGTATGGTCTTCTTCAAAAGGGAAAGGATGACACTTTTAGGTGAATAGGATTCATTTGGACAGAAAAATAAAATTAACCAAACACAAAGTTTCTTTTCCTAATTTTTCTATGTTAATTCTAATTGATCTGTAGTTTTTTTTTTCTATTTTAAAATACATCAGTATTATCTGCATGCATGACTACACGTAATTACTGATATACCTGATTCCTGATGACCAATGGAATGAAGATGATGGTAAATGGCGTGTACTTACATTGCCCTTTACAACCTTAATTAAAAGGCCATCTTATTGACCTCAAAACACCTAGGGAATGCCCTCCCTCTGTCCCTTCGTGTGGCCGACACCGTCGATTCTTTTAAAAGTCAACTGAAGACACTTTTATTCAAAAATGCTTTTAGCTGACGTTTTATTGTTACTTTTGTTCTATGTTTATTTTTTTTCAATTTAGTTTTGCTTACATTATATTCAATTGATTGTTTTTCTGCTTTTACTGGGTTGTATATTGTTTATTGTTCAGCGCTTTGTGATTTTATTTGTGAAAGGCGCTATATAAATAAAACTTACTTACTTACTAAACACCACAGTCCCATTCACCCCTTCACACACACACATTCATACACTGCTGGTGGCTTCACTGCCTTTCATTGGCGCAACCTGGAGAAATGTGGGGTTCAATGTCTTGCCTCCAGAACTTTTCAACAAACGGTTGGGAACCGAACGTGTGATCTTTTGATCGAAGGTTGACCACTCTATCTCAGCACCACGGCCACCCAATCTGTCTATTGACTAAAAAGCAGTGCTTTTACAGTAAAAAACAAAATTTTACTTGATGTATCACACAATGGGGGAAATTCTTCTCCACATTTGACCCATCCCTTGGGGGAGTAGTGAGGTGCAGCCAAACTGCGCTCGGGAGGCAGTAGCTTTAAGGGTCTTGCCCAAGGACTCGTCTTTGATATGGTAATTGCCCCCAGTACCATTGTTTATTCCCCTCCAGGAATCGAAACCTGGATTCCTGCGTGGTAACCTTTCACCCTAAAAAATGTGGTATTTCCTACAGAACAATTTTCCCCTTTGTTTTTTTTTTCTAATTAGTTTTACTGTCAATCATGTGCTTCATCACGTGTTTTATTGATCATACTAGAAGCTTTTTCTTGCATGTGTCTCAATGCACAGAAACACATATTAGTAATGAAATGTGCCAACAGGCAGACTGGGGCTCTGGACTTTTTTAGAGCCTCAAATAGTCCCACAAGCACATTTAAAACACGCAATAAAAATGTTATAGACACAATCCCACAGAATGAAAATTATGCACGCTTAACACATTTATGACAGTTGATTTAAAACACTTTAAAATGATTCATGAAACACTTCTTGTTGCCAAAGTTAATGCAAAACACTCTGATTTGCTTTGTTTTAGCTGACGTTTAGCTAACTAAAACATTCCCAGATTTCAAAATCAGTTTTAACTTCATAAAACTGACCTGCTTGCAAAAATAAACAAACTTCATAGAAGCTTTTCACTTTAGGGAAAAATAAACTGTGTCCCCTGCTACCTGGTATAAATATTCTAGTTATGAGGTTACTCCTTAGCAACAGACAGTAAAGAATTTCCTCATGAGAGTCGTAAGACGGCTGGTGCTGCTGCAATGCTGAACTTTCTCTGTGAGGTAACTGCAAAAGATTTGGCTTCAGGGGTTTAGAACGACCTATAAATAATATGGACAAAAGGTCGATCATCTGTGGGGAAGTTAATCTCAGAAATACAACAAATGTGAATTTGAACCTCAGATTTTTTATTATAAGCATGCTCACATATAAAAAGAAGCTTGTAATTTAAAAACATAAATCATTGTAGATTTATTCTAACTTAAAAAGTAAGGTTTTCTTAAATGTCCTTTGAAAAAATATGGGTTTTATGTTTGTTTCAGGAGCCGTGGAGGTGAGGAAAGAAGGTCTGGAGGCTCAGATCAATCGCCTGGCAGAATTGATCGGACGTCTGGAAAACAAGGTAAAGATTGCAGCTAAAAGTGAAACTTAAAGAAGATTTACTATTCATTTGGGGAAAACCCTACTTGGGAACATTCCAGATTTGGAAAAGGATCTTGAGGTCATGTCAGTACCCCTTTACCCTATCAAAAGGCAACTTCTACCTCTTAAATATTTATATACACAGTCAGAAATTCATTCCATATTTACCCTAAAATTCTCTCTTTAATGCCTCATAATCCAGGGGTGAAAACATTCTGCAGCCTTTGAAGCTCCTGAACATGCCGGATTTTTGAACAATAAATAGGAACCTACAGACAGAAACTATATAACAGTTAAACAGAATAACCTCTGGAAGAGGAAAAAAATCCCAGAAGAGCCAGAATCAAGGATGGTTTTGAGTGGTTGGGGTCAAAGAGGGCAGTAAAGAGACAAAGATAAAAAAAAATCATGAACCATCTGCGATGAGAAACAGTAAGAGACATGTTAGCAGCTGAAACTATGACAGATATTTGAGACATAAAATGGTTGGTAGAGATTTTGACGATCTGAAAGGGTTTAGTTCAATAGCAGGCTAACTAAAAGTGTTCACCGTCTGAACTAAAACTGGGGAAGGAGGCTAACGGCTGAAGGCTCTGCCTCCTGTACAACTTTTTGAAATCCTACGATCCAAAGCTGAAACTATACTGTGAGTCAATGTAACTAGAAACTGTACGGATTATTTTTATTCCGCCTTTGATTCCCTTTAATTTATTATCTATACAAATAAGCCTACTCCCTCATCTTTGTTGTTTGTAGCGCATTTCTGCACAGATTATGCACCTCCAGTACTGCAGAGAGTACAGAGCAGTGCCAGTAAAGCTCATTTAGACATATCTGACAAAAAGTGCAACGAACGCTTTAAGCAAACACGGGACAATTATGAAGAAATAGATCAAGGCGGAAATTACAGAAACTGAATGGGACCATTTTAGATGAAAGAAAATAGACCATTGGTCAATAATCCATTCATCCATTATTGGAACCCGCTGAGTCCTTTTCAGGGTCGCTGAGCCAACCCAGCTACTTTAGGGCCAAGGCCAAGTACACCTCAAACAGGACCTCAGACTGTTGCAGGGCCCCACAACCATCAACATTTGCTCCAAGAGAAAATTTAAAATCCTCAGTCAACCTCTGAAGAATGTTTTTGGACTGTGGGAGCAAGCCAGAGTGAAAACCCGAGCATATCAGATTCCATACCAAAAATGACTTAGCTGGGATTCAAATCAGAGCCTTCTCACTTTGAGTCAAGAGCGCTAGCCACTACGTCACCATGCAGGCCCATGATCAAGGATCCATATTACCACTTTCCTCATCTTATTGATCTTAAAACTACATTTCTGATTAAGGTTGTCCTGAACGGTTTTGCTTGACTCTACAGGCTCTAATTTGAAATCTACCTTTTTTCTTTCTTTGTCACACCAAAAATAAAAAATAAATTACTATTCATGTTTTAAGTGAAACATGTATTCACTACATTTGGTGTTTTTATAAATATGAAAACATTTTTCACATCTTTTTAAACTCCTTGTTGAGATCCTAAGTTCCTTTTATTTCATACATAACAGGCTTTGCAGAGTTATAAAAAAGCAATTGTCAATTCAGGTTGAATACATTATGAAGTACTTATGTTTATCTCACATTTTATGTCATACATTTCATGGAACTGTGAGCGTACCCTGACTCAAGTAGTAAATGGGGAGATGTGATGGATGCTGCCATGTCTGTGGTGCTGAAATCAAGAAAACATTATTCATGTTTTTTTACAATTTCTTAAAAGAATGCATTCTTAGGCAAAGCTCATTTTTATTTTAATATTTCATTTCAACACATGATTAAAGTGTTGATTGAACATTTTCCTTAGCAAGGGAGACAGTTTAGGAGAATTATACATATTTATTAGATGAATTGGGAACAGAACAAAGGCAAAGGGCAGATGACCAGAATGGAAAGCAGAGCAGAAATAGACAGTGATGTACGTGATGAAGGTAGGAGGAAGGAGATGAAACAGATGTTCAAACTGATCAACTTCTACACTACAAACTCTCTAAAGCGCCTCCATGATCTTGTCTTCCCTCCCTCTCCTCCCCTCATTTCCTTATCGCTCCTTCTTGTGCTCCCCTGTTTCCCCCAAACTGAACATGTGCAGATTAATGGAGCCCCAACAGACCTGGCTGTCTTTAAAAAAAACTTCCACCGTGGCAGAGAGATCTAAGAATAACTAAACACCATCTTCTGTCACGGGGGAGGAGGATGTGTAAGGAGAAAGAGGGAAGCACATTAAGAGTTTTCAGCCCCTCCTTTTAAAACAACCTTATCTTCTTCACTGTGATCTGACATGAAAAGACTACTCTGATTTAAGCAAAATTCAAAAACATTTGACCTAAAACCATTTCCTGAACACGTGCAGATTCAAAAAGCCCCCAAGAGCCCGTTTCTTCAGCCTGAAGATTGCTTGTTTGCAATTATGCTTGGAACACAAAGGGACTCTTTTCACAGTGAATGCAGTCTAGTCTGACTTTTCTGCTTAAAAAAACAAATCTAGAATGTTTTACATTTTAGAATTCATTGACATAAAACTTGACATTATCCTAAAATGAGGAGTAAAGATGACATTTAAAAAATGTGTGATTTCTTCATTTAAGCACAACTGTGAGTCAACTTAGGAGAATTAAACAATCATGAGCTACGTATGGAGCAAAATACAAAATTAATAGTTCACTACCTGTCGCATTAGCTAGACAGGGAAGACAGCTGTTCATTACATTAAAAAGCTAATAGTGTGTTATTTATGTTTTGTGTTGTTTTTCTGTTAGTTGAAGATGTTATGGAGACAAATTTGTATCAGAATAATCACACCCTTTTACAAATATCCACTGAACAAAAATTTAAACAAAACACTTGTTTTTGCTCCCATTTATCATGAGATGAACTCAAAGGTCTGAAACATTTTTTACTAACAAAAAAGAACCATTTCTCTCAAATAATGTTCACAAATCTGTTTAAATCTGTGACGGTGAGCACTTCTTTGCTGAGAAAGAAAATCCATCCCACTGCACAGGTGTGGCATATGAAGATGCTTATTAGATAGCCTGGTTATTGCACAGGTGTGCCTAATGCTGCATTCACACCGGACGTGATTCGCACGTCAAATTCGCATTGGCCGCCTCTCTTTGGACGCTCGTCAAATTTACTGCTCAATGTCTTGACGCCCCAGTCACCGAGCAACCACCAACGTTTTTACGGAAACTAATACGTTGCCACATCACAGAAAACGTGGATGATGTTGATAGAGTAGCTTGGGTTTATATGTTTTGGAGAACTCTAAAGAGGCGCCAGCAAGCACGTCGCTGTGTCTGGGTTCACCAGATCATTCAGTCTCTCCCGGTGCGATGTACTTCCCGTCTGGGTTACCGCCGTTTTCAATGTTACTTCCGTCTGTCTGTGGCCAAGTTTGGATACAGTTTTAACTTGAGGGGAGAAATAAGAACAAAACTAGATTATCTTTTTATTGTTGCTCCATCTCCATGGGCCTATAATGTTTATTAGCCTATGGAGATGGAGTAATGGTGTCTGCTGAGACAGCACCCGCGACGGCTCTCCATCTGCCGGCAGTGCCGCTGCCCAGGGTCTGACGGCTGGAGCCTAGGCAGCGGGGCTCGATCCTCTTCCTCTGCTTGCACACTACGGTGAGTTGCCGGGCACTGCCCCAGTTACTGTTGGTCAAAGGTAGGGTACACCCTGGACAGGTCACCAGCCTGTCACAGAGCCCATGGAGCCAGAGCTAGCAAATGCCGCTGCTGGTCATATATAAAAAACATCAAAAGAATTTATAAAATGTCCCTTTTTGTACTTTCTTTTGTTTTTAAACCTGCTTCAAAAAGGAAGTGTTGCTCTTTTGGCTGCTGAGCCCAATAGAAACCACTGGTTGAGCTGACTTCACACATTGTCCAACTACACAGTTGATGGTTTTGTCTTCAAGGTTATCTTGATGAACTTTAACCAAAGTCTACTCTGGTTTGATTTGAGCAGGTCTAGCAAGACAGGCAATTTTTAGAGAGTTTTGTATTTCAAGCTTTTTTTCTTTTCTTTAATTGGTTATTCGAAACGAGTTATCTTGTTTTTCTCACTTTCTGACGCGCAGATATTTTTATAGAACAGTTTAAAATGTTTTGAGGAAACCACCTTCTATTTTTGAAAAATGTGTCCTTCTTTTTCGCCAAAAGATGATAAAAGCCCTTCAACATTGTTCTGTTCTGTATACTGGTTAAATTAATGATCCAATGGAATCTGATTTTTATATAACTTCTGCTTTTGATGAGAAATTTTATTTCAGTGAAATGGAGAGAAAAATAAAGTAACCATAAAATTACTCCTCCAGCAACAAGAGAGAGAAGCAGAAATCTAGGTCAGCCAGTTTTTCACAATAAAGCAAATTGCAGCTGAATTACATTGAGAAAGGACCAAAAAAGTATTTAAAAAGTGCAGGTTTTTTCCTGCTTTGATCTCTGCAAGGCGTTGCAGGTGTCTAGAAAAAGGAAATTACATTATCACACTGCGTCACTGTGAATCATGAATTGTTTACGGAGTGAATAATAGGCCAGCCACACGCTGAGTGATGTTTTAGTCGGGGAGATTAAAATAGAGCCTTCTGTTGGCACCGCTGCTCTGATAACACCCTGCCTTCTCCAAACCGCCTTTAAAGAGACAAATTTCTGCTTTCTGCGCTTGGTCTACCTCTCAGATTCTCCTGCTGTCTTTGTGCTCTTTTTATTTCGTAAGCTATTATTATTTATTGCTCTCCACGGGCTGCATACGGGAAAATACATTTCACTTTTGGAAAAACAACGGCTTCGGATGACAGGCTTTGATGGTAGTATCGCATTTGAATACTGATAAGCCAAACACCAGTGATACTGAACATTTCTATGCAGGACCAAGAAGCTGCATAAAACCAAAGTTACAATTATCTTATTCCATAGTAGTAAATTTCACTTAACTGGGACCCTATGACTGCATGTGTGGACACTTCTACAACCACTTAGCGATGTCAGAAGAGTACAGCACACTGCAGAAAAAGTTCCGTCGACTGCTCCAGAACCACAGTTCGACAAGGTAAGAAGCCCAACCATATAGCTCATTCTTGTTTAGATATGCATAATAGCATTGTAACGTTGTCATGAAAGCTGCTGATTGGCACTTATGTGTACCTTAGCATTGCTGAAAAATACTATTATCCCTTGTGCTGTCCAAGGCACTTTAACATTGGGAGTGGGGGTCATCTGGACCCCACTAGACAGTGCGCTGAACCTTTTTTCTTCAATGATTTGTGATCTTCACTCTTGTTCAGAGATTACACGAAATCCTCTCCACCTTTATCCACCTTTGTCATGGTAGGGATAAGACGTCAACCCATAAGATAGGACAAGAGCTTTGCCAGCATAAATGTACCCCGGAAAGGCAGCAGGTGTAAATCAGTTTCCAGCTCATTCTGGTGCAGCTAAAATGCTGCAGGTTTTCTTACTGTAATACACAATAAAATACACAGAAAAATGACATGAATTTGTATTTGATTTTTAACTAGAGTTATTTGACCTAATTAATGAAGGCAAGTAAGATGTGGAAAGTTTTTCTAACAATGATGATGCTGTCCTGCATGCTGATTATAAACTCCCACCACAGGATCAAAGCAGCAGTGAGGATGACAGTAGTGGTGATGAAGACCCTAATTCACATCTCACTAACCACAGCAGGGGATGTAAACGTCTCAATGGTCGATATAATTGTGAGTCAAAATGCAGTGGATATTTGTTTTCTTTAGGTAGTCGGGGCTTCGGGTTAGGGTTAGGGTTAGGAGTGGAGGAAAAACTACTGACACAGCAGCATTTACTGTTTTTGGCAAAATGCTAATTTACAACACTTGTTGACAGATTAATCGACATGTCTGGGTTCATTCTATGCCAGTCCCCACTCTCCTTGGTGTTGTCATCAAACTCAGCAGATGTAGGCTGATTGTTCAAACGCTGGTCCAACATTAGAACCAGGCCCTCAGGAACAGTCAAGAAAAAGGGGATTGTTCTTATTTTGGCAAGTCTTGTAAGTAAATCTTAAAATCTCCTAGCAACGTCCACTCAGATTCAACTTTGAATGTATAATTTACCATAACTACTATTATTCGTATTCTGGTTGTCCATGATGTGGATTGCGTTGGAAGCTTACTCCATTGACCCCAAACACTGTGGAGTGCAAGCATGGGGACAAAACAGAGCACAGAAGGAATACCTGGACCCCATTGAATATTTTGAACAACATATTGATGAAGACTTTATGAAAATGATTTTATTGCTGTAATGCCATGTCACTGTGACCAGGAGGACGGACCTACTAAACACGGTAGATGATTTTTAACTTCTTTTTTACTTCCTATATTTTGATGCCCAAAAATGAAGATGCACTGGTCGAACGCTCTGAGATGCACTGGCATAACTGACACATTCACGAGGGACAGATTCTCTAAACTGAGGCAACCAGGAAAGAAAATTGTGTTCAGTGTGGAAACAAACCATTGTAAACTCTATTACACAATGGTAACTTTATTGTATTTTATTGAATTTCAGACCTGGTCTGCATATACGTGCACATCATTTTTCTCTAAAATGACATAACATGTTTTTACACTAAACAGCGTAAATAACTAAGAGAATTTTAAAAAGGCATATAAAATGTGAGTTCAGGTCCCCGGTAGGGTTGTGCCGATGGTATCGTGATGGCTGACTGACATAACGATGGAGAGAAAACACCCCCCCGCCCCCATAAGCCGTGGTTACGTGGGCAAAATATCTTGACCGGATCAATGGTCGGATTAGAATTCAACCGTGTACATGGCCCCAGAAAAACGTTTTCAGAATATAACGGCTCACTTGTTGTGAAATACCGTTTAACCCTAAAAAAAATAAGATTCAAGTACAAATGATTTAATATCACTAGCTAAATAAACTTAGAATCAATAGCCACACAGTATCAAACCAACCAAATAAAAATTACTATTGCTAAGATCAACTGCTTTTAGCTGAGGAATTAAAGTTGGCATTTAGAAAACAAGTACCTTGTATCTTTCTAACATGGAGAAAGTTGGCATCCTTCCCTGCTATTATTCTGAGCTGCTAATGGTATCAAATTGCTGGCTTTTGTGCTGACATGTGACTTTCAGAACCAGAACATTTAACTCTACTTCAGACACTTAAAACATTTAAAACATTTTTTTTATTAATAACCTTTTAAGAGAAGTCTGTGGAAGATATCCTGAAACATTGAATGTATCGATATTTGCATTTAGAGATTCAACACCAGCTGTAAAAGTTCAATTTAGACGAAATGTCATGTAAAAGCCAAACATCCTGGTTTTCTATAATTACTTCATCTGCGTCAAAACACTAAAATGTCCCTAATTAAGACCTGTGAGTGCCTGTCTTCAAGAGCTGTAGTGTTTTTATGATTCACCTGGGGAAATGTGTGAAAAGAAAAGTCATTTGAGATTCACTCACTGTTAAAAAGGGAACAGCAGGACATCAGGGAACTCTTATGTGCTGAAAGACCAGAAAACCACAGCTGAGACCGCACTGAGTCACCTAAAGCTCTGGTTATTCATGCAAGGACTTCTCCGCATGCGTGCACTTATGTGTGTGACTCTCCCCACTGCGTTCCGTGAAAGTCAGTTACCCTCGGAGCGCCGCAGAGACTTTCAGACTCTCAGTCGCCCCGGTGCAGAAACCTTCACTGTTCCAACAGATTCCTCAAGCTTTGACTCAGACAACAGGAAAGCAGGAGAAAAGTGAGGATCAATGTCACGCCCCACATGAGTGTGACTTTGCTCGTCTGTTCTGCAGATTTAACCCGACTGCAGCTTCAAACCACTCTTTCTTGGATTTTCTGCAGCAGAAAAAAAAGTGTAAGGACAATTGTTAGTGTTATTAAAGCCTAAACGTTTTTTTTTGTTTTTTTTACATTTTAATAGAACTAAATTCTTTCTGAATTTTTTTATGCATGTTGACTTTTTTATAATCTACAAAAATAAGCAGTTAAACCTATTAGAGGGGGAAATATATGATCAGATGATGGTTTGTTGTTATTCCAGCCATGCAGCATGGGATTCCACCATCATGCAGCTTAGGCAGGGGTGAACCCACTGTCCGGACTTCACCTTCAGCAGTTCTTCAAGATTATTCTTCAAACAAACATACAGAAGCTCATTCTGCTTCTCACAGATTTAATTATGGGTGAAATAAAACCCACTCCACAATTGCAGGGATTTTAAATCCCAGTGCAGCTGAGTGATGGAGGGACAAGGACGTTTCATGTATTTTTAAAAGCCTCTTAAACCTCTCATTTCCATAAAACGAAAAGTTGTTCCTTTGGGTTCAAGGTCATAGAAATGGACTCTGAGGATTGGGAGGATGAATTTTTAGGATAACGATCCTTCAACTATAAAAAAATTACTTCAAAATTTAGAATATTTGCGGTAGAGAAAACTTAAATCCAAGAGTTGGTAATCTGAACACCAACAAAATGTGACATTGAAGTTTCAAACTAAAAATGCTGTAACATTGATCGTGGGTTTAGAGCAAATGCAGTTTTTTTTTTTATGTCGATAAATGTGATGCTTCCCTTTAGTTTAGTCCCAGACGCTTCCAGTCAAATTTATGGAAACACTGAAGAGACCGGGTCCGTCTTTTTATTTGGCCTTGTTACTGTTTATGGTGTGGAATGTTTAAGTAATGTTTATTTATTTATTATTTTATTATTTATTTATTTACGGTATTTATTTGTTTATTTATTTATTTATTTTTAACTATTTTTTTTCCGTACACTTCTTCTTAACTTGTGTGTTCTTGACACTGTGCCTTTTTAATGCAGTGGTTCTGCGTACTCCTTTTTATTGATTGGACTATGAGTCTGGAATAACTAAATCTATCTACCTATCTCTCTCTCTCTCTCTCTATTGTAATATAGGAAAAAAGATTAATCTAAAGAATAAAAACACTAGAAAGTAGTAAAATTATCTGTCCATGCAGCAAGTAATTTTTACTTAACAACAAATCGTATAGTGATATCAAAATCTTGAAACTAGGAGGTCAACACAATCATTGAAAATGGGCAAAACAAGCTAACAAAACTCAAATTTAATGTCATACAGCCCAATGATATTTTTTTGTTAGTTCTGAGCAAATGATTTTTAAGATTTGACCTTTTATGTATCTATTTGCAGTCTATTTTTATTGTAGGGACAAAAAAAAGTTTAAGTGGAGATGACTCATTTATTTTTTTATCTTAATACAAGGTGCTCCATCTCAATAAATCCTCATAATATTAGTAATTCTGTTTAATGAAATGCTATCATGTTTTATGAATACTTCCTAAATCAAGCAATTTGTTTGTTTACTTTAAATTATGTTTCACTTTTGTCAAGACAAGAGTATGGAGGAAAAATGGTGTTCAATAATAATTTCCTTATTTCTAGATCCCATCTCTAATGAGACAAAAAAAATCTTAACTGCTGATTTTGACAAAAGCTTGGAAAGGTGTAGAGCAAAGATGAGTTAAAGCAACCTAAATCTTGAATATCTAAAAACAAGATTTGAAATCTTTGCAAATAGTTTGCAGTGAGCTTCCTACATCCTCATCTGTTAAATACGTTCAGCTCAGGACAGGCTTTCACCCCATATGGTTTCATGCCAATGAGACAAAGAGTTGTAGGTTCACCATTCCTGACCATGGGGGCATCACAGTGAAGTCACTTTTGGAAAACCGGTAAAGTAAAGCTTGAGTGTCTTCAGATTAGGATGATAAAGAATCTAACCTGGAAGTGTAACACCCTTTATGCAAATGTTTTCTGCATCTTACCATGAGTTGTTGCTGAAATTCCAATAACCACATTGGACCACATTCATTCATTGGTTGCCATAGTGATAAAATACAAGGGGGCTGGGCCATTCAGTGAGCGCTTAAGTAATCAAATAACCTGAGTTTCATGTAGAGCAGAAACCTGGTTTTCATAACCAGGGTAGTGGTTTAGAGAAGCCTGATTCTCTGAGGCTTGAGCTAAAATAAACCATAAATGTAAACACCATAACCATAACAAAAATAATGTTTCACATCTCAAGCACAAACATATCCTATTAAGAGATTTTATCACCTTTAAATATAATATCTAAAAATATATTTTTTAGTCCTCTCCTGCTTCTCTGTTCTCAGTGTTTCCACTAACTCCTCGTGGTGAGTGGAGAGCGTGTGCTTCAGGCTGTGTTGTAGTAGTTGCTGTCATTGCTCTTGTTGATTGACACGTTGCTGCTCTTGTTGTTGTTGTGCTTCCGTTTGCAGACGGTCTGGTTTGATCTTCACCAGAGGCTAACAGATACTGATGGCACCGCCAGCGCTGTAAGTACACCAAACATTACAGGAATAAAAGCTGCTTCAGGAAGCTTTTGTGATGCAGTTAACACAGGCTGACCTGTGGACGAACCGGACTGCAACAAATAATGCTCTGTCCAATGGTTGTATTACAGATTTAAAATATTTCTGAAGAAACAAAACTTTTATTCATTTTAGAATTACATTTTTAGGTGCACAATCAATACATTATGTGATACTAATAAAGTTATATAGGTGTCATATAGGAAGATTGTTGCAGCACACTTATGTTGTGCTTTTTATGTTGATATATAAAATATAATATGAATGATATCACAGTCTGTCCCTATTATAAGGAACAGAGCTGCTGCTGACTGTTAGGGTGCACTATAGCGAGCAATTTTTACTGAAAAAGGTAGCATTTTATTCCATGGGACTTTATTCACAATAGTATTTCTTCGGAATTATTCAAAATAGTATTTCTTCAAGCTAATTTTATATGTAAAAAGATGTGCTTTTAGTTTTTTTCTTTAAAGATGGAGAATGTGTTCATATAAATGAATTTATATGTCATTTCTTTCATTCTATTGACACACATTTTATAGAAACTCAATACATTTTCCGGGTCATATTCAGTTAAATTACGCTTGTTTTGTTTTTTTAGACAAAAACGTTTTTTAATTCAAATCAGCATCATGTGATATTAATCTCTTAGTTACATATTACGTATTGCTCTTCCAAACTGAAGTTATTTATTGTTTGAATCATAAATTGTTCATATAAGATGTTATTTAATTTTTTTTATTAATTCCTTAAAATCTAAAAAAAACAAGTAAAAATAAGAAAAAGGGCAATTTTTAAGAAAAGAAAATCAAAAAGGAAATATGCAATAATTCTAGACAACTTACACATGCATGCATTCTTACAAATAAAATTGTAATGATGAGCATTGTCTGGAATTATAAATATTGTTTAATTAGTTCCCCCGTGTTGTCATGGCAGCTGTCCTTACAAACAGCATCTGCTCTTTTCCTGTGCATAAATGTGCGAGCGGCATGTGATCATAATGAATTAAATCTGGGAAATGATTAAAAGTTACTGATGCAAAACTATACTTATTTACACCTGGAAAAGGGAAACATTTTACATACCTGAAATATTAGAAAAATAAACAAGAAATTAAAGCCGCAAGCGGCGTTGTATGGCCCGCAGACGCAACCCGCCTTCCACGCCCAACTCTACGCACCACCGTCCTCACCGCCCACGTTGATAAAGGCTAGTCAAAATTGTTTAAAATGCTAATTATGCTAGCTATGCTAATGTGGCTAAAAGTGCTAGCATAGCGATCAGCATCATCAACTGACTCAGAAAAACACATTCCTCCATTGGTGAGAGTTATGTCATAAGTTGCTAAAAACCCACTTTTTTCCAAAATGGCGGCTTTTCTGTTGATTTTATCTCCAAAGCAACAATTTTATGTTTTGGTCCCCACGGGAGGACGAACAGATTGACGTCAGTTTCGGACAAATCGGTAAAAGTAAACTTTTTGTTGTCCTTAGCAACAGTGGTTTTATAATAACCACGCCCACATTCCTTATATGTCCATATCCAGTGTTTTTCAATGTATTCTGTTTCAGCCATTAATGTATGCAATCAATTTTCACTGTATTGTATTGAAATGCATGGGAGTTATAACAGTGCGCCACTTTGCTAGCTCGCCACGCGCACGCCGTTCAAAATCTACAACTTCTAATTCCAACATTTTCATACTTCTGGTTCTAGTCAGGACTCGAGCAGCAGCATTCTGGATGTACTGAAGCTGTTTTACAGCTCGTTTGGGAGGCCAGTGAGCAGGCCGTTACAGTAGTCTAACCTACTGGAGACAAATGCATAGATAAAGTATCTCCAGGTCTCGCTTTTGAGATTATTTTTTGATTTTGGCAATGTTTTCAGGTGGTAGAAATGCAGCTGATGTTACTGACTTGATATGGCTGTTAAAAGTTTAGGTCAAGTCCGCAATTACCCCTAGATTTCTGAAAGATTGATTGAGGGTTTAGAATGAAGGTAGCTACTGAAATGCTATAAACTTTGTTTCTGTGGGCCAAAAATAACCGGTCTTGTCTGAGTTTAGCTGGAGAAAGTTGTTCTGCATCCGCAGCGCTGATCTGTTGGAGGCAGTGGTTGAGTGAATCCACTGGCCCATATTCACCTGTTGTCCCAGTGAGCACATAGATCTGAGTATCATCTGCATAGTTGTGATAAGATATGTTATTATAACGTATTAACTGCCCTAGTGGCAACATGTAGAAGGAGGTTGAACAGAAGGGGTCCCGGATCGATCCTGGGGCTTTTCCTAATTCAAGCCCATAGCAGTCTGAGACACAACTCCCAATTTCAACAAAATATTTCCTGTCTTCTGGAGAATGGGCAGAGCCAACTTAGGGCAGATCCAGAGATGCCAACCCAGTCTTGGAGTCTGTGCAAGATCCCATGATCAACAGTATCCAAAAGGCAGCACTCAGGTCTGAGGATTAAGACAGAGACTTTGCCATCATCAGTGTTCAGGCGGGATGTAGATTTGGTTACCTTGATAAGAGCAGTTTCTTGTGCTATGATGGGGTCTAAAACCTGACTGGAAAACTTATCAAATGGTGTTTAATAAGAAAGTCAGTGAGCTGTTGGTGAACCTTTGTCAAGGACTTTTCCTAAAAATGGCAGATTAGAGATAGGTCTAATTCTCAGAGTTCGCCACAAAATGGCCGCCAAGCCGTAGGTCGTGTGGCCGTCCCATAATGATTTCAAAACATCTTTGGGATATCCCCGACACGTGTGTCTTGGTTTCGCGGCTGTATTTTGAAGTACATTTTGTTCGGCCCCATACGAGATTTTCGGCCCATTCATTTTTTTGACGGGATCGCTGGCCGTGATGTCATCGTCTTCGGGGGGGTGACGTTGACTTTGTGGAAAATTCATTTGCAATTTATCCCAGGTGTGTGCACATTTTGGTGACTTTTCAAGCATGCGGCGGGGGTCAAATTCTCGCTGAAAGGCGGCGAAGTCGTCGTTTCCAACTGCGAAAACAATATGGTCCTTGCAGTCAGTGACTGCTGCTGCGGGCCATAATTAATGCTACAAGCTGATAAGGCAGCTTTTACTTCCACTTGTCTGGAGTGCACATCATCGTTTAAACTAGCGATTAGCATAGCGTGACATGAGCAAAAAGATTAACCTTGTTCAAAAATATTTTAGTCAATATTTGAGGGTTTTTATACACAGAGATAAAATCTCCAGAGAGCCAAATTCATGTAACGTGTATTACTAAATAGGGTTAATTCACTACATGATGAGTTTAAAGTCACACTTTTTAGACAACTTACATCCAAAGTTTGTAAAACACATTTTCATATTATTTGAGAAGACACCAAACTTTATCAAACAAAGAAGAAAACCCCCAAAAGGCGATGAGCTGGGTCTTCTTCCACCTTTTATTCACCCGGGGCCAATTACCTGCAGCACCAGAACAGGAAAATACAGTGACTGTGAAACGGACAGAAAAGGAGAGAAAACTCCACAAGTGCCTGATGCCCTTTAGCAGAGGCGTTCAGCGAAAACTGGAAGACAGCCAGTTGGAGGAAATACCTTAAAGCAAAGATGCAGAAAATCAAAATGGTCCAAAAATTTAGTGATGCTTATGTATACATAATTAGATGGTCTCGTATCAACAACTGCATGAAATCCTGACCGTCATTTCATATCAATGCTACATGGCAAAAGAACTGATCCTGTGCAGAACAGCTTTATTATTTACTCTGAGGGGACAACTAACAAGTGACTTCGGCATGATTTGATGAACAGTACATCAGTTTTTGTGTTATAAACCCAGAGATGCTCTTTGAGGGAACAGCCCTGAAGCCATGGTTACTGTTTCACCAAATGGTCAAATTAGACTCTATAAATATTTGTGGATCTCATCTGAGTTCTAGTTGGTTGTTTGTTCAAAACTTTTTATTCGGCCAAATTGGCACTCACACTTTTATGGCTGTTTCTAAACATATGATGCATTGAGGTTTAATGTGTCCAGTGGACAGAAAAATGAAACAAGCAAACCTAATTTCTATTTTCTTCCGTTTTCTTTTTTTAAAGCTTTGGGAGAATGTCACTGGTTGTTTATTTGCCACCCTCGTTTTCAGAGTATCTTGTCTCTTACTCCGTCTTTATCTTTTACTTTTCCCAGATTGCTCATTTGTTGTCCACTAATGATGGCTCATTTGTTTGTTTTTTCCTTTTTCTGTGCTTGCAGCACTGTCTGTTATTTCTATGGTCTCATGTGTTTCATGCCTTCAACTGCACTGCCGTATAAAGGTACTGTTTACCGCAACAAATACCGTTGCTCGAGTCGCGTGTCATGTCTGTTGGTTTAATTCTCTTTTTTTTTTTTAACTCGTGTGCTTCTCAAACACTCATCAAAACAACCCAAACACCGGTAGAGCTGTTCTGGTTCAAATGGAAGTGACATCATCAGGCTTTTTTGTGTTTGCAACAGGTCCAGATCCAAATAGTTCAGCTGGTCTAGAACTAAACCAAAGCCCTATCATTAATGCCACAATCAATAGAGCACTCTCTATTAAATCCTTTGTGTTTGGCTAAAATGCTAAGGACCTTTTTTGACATGTATTGAATGTCCATAATAAATGCGGAAAAGGCTCGCTATAGATTTATGGTGAATTCTTCCCTAATAACAATGCATTAAATGTCTGTATGTTCAAAGCTGAAGATGGTCTGTGCGTTAGAGGCGGATGTAATAATCAGAGACACTTTGCCCACAGCAGTTGAGCCATTTTCTGTTTCCTCCATCAGCCTCCTGGAAAGCAGGAGAGGTAACACAATAATTTGTCCTGTTGTCATGGCTGCAGATACGAAAGGTGGTTTGTATTGTTTGGCATGTTCTCTATTATTGGATAGCAGAGAGTGAAAAGAAGGCAAAGATGGAGCAAAATAACATGGAGCAAAGATTCAGCTCACCATAATTTAACAGCTTAATTTAACATAATTACTGTTTTTTTCTTTTACCATCTGTACTGCTGCCGTTTTTTCATTTACCCTCTTCTTTTGGCCTAATAATGTCTTTAATTATTTTCTAGCAAGTACACAGTATATAACATTTTTATACTAGTTTTAATTTAGTTAAAAGTCAGAAGACAACCAAATGTGTTCTTGTGAGTTTCTTCTATTTTGTTTTTTTGACTAAAACTGCCATTTTAATAAATGTTTCCAATTCTGTCCTTCTCAGAAACGCTCACCACTCAAAAGTCTTGACTAAGTTTAAAATATGCATCAGATTTGAATGCTGAGAACATGATCATTAAAACTGGCCCTCAGAATGACCTGCTCAGCTCTGATTACAGAAAAATGCCTCATCAAACAGACTCTTGTGTTCTGCCTGTAATTTCCATCCAACTTGAAAGGACATAAGCCCTGATTGCACAAACCGTGCTCGTATTCATGGATTTTTGACAAAAATAAGAAAAAAAATAACCTGAGCTTGAGCATCCAATATGACCAATAAGAAAACATGCCCTTAATGTTTTAACTTCTTACCCTTGCCTTCTTGTAGCCTCTGGCTGAGTAAAGAATCACCTTTTGCACCTTCGCGTTCTCGCTAAAACCTCAGCTTTGCTCCTAAACACAGATTTCTTCATCAAGTTCATGCTCTGCTTCACCTAACGTAATTTCATCCTCCTCTAATGGCAGCGTGTCCTCCTGACCTTCTATTTCCGCCTGAAGATGGTCTCAAATGAGATTGTCTATCATCTCCCTCTCTGCCTTTGCTCTACAATGAAGGCAATCATCTCTCCCCTCTGCACCAAGCAGCATCTGCGAATCGTTTCACCACATGGGATCATGATAAGATCATACACTGCATGCAGGATGCAGCGATCCCTACTCTCCGCTCTGGGAGGAGGAGGTGGAACTGCACAGTGTTAGTGATGGACACTTTGTGAGCAGCTGACGAGGAAACGCCATTAAATACTCTCCAACATGTTCACACCTGGGAGTTAGAAAGAGGTTTAAATGGAAACTCGAGAGAAAAATAGACGGATGAAGAATAGATGAGGATGTGGAGTGGCAAATTTACATGTATGCAGACACAACCCAAGCATGTGTGTCTTATAGAGCAGATGGTTTTCACTATAACCTGAGGGAAGTCTCTACTGTGCCTTTATTACATAGATTTTGGTGTGTACACAAAATTCCAATAAAAGATATACTTTATAAACGATGGGCTGGAGCTTAAGTCAGTGTATTTTAATATTGAAGAACATGCGTAATGAAGTTGAAACTAACACTTGAAGTCCTTCTATGACAATTAAAAAAAAAAACATTCCCAGTGTTTTTTTAATTATGATTACGAAGGTATTTAACCAAAATCCCAATAACCTAAATATCTTAAAAATATTTACGCTTATCTGAAGCCTCTGTTTCCAAAAATCTCTCACACATGCATGGTTATTGAGCTGAGTAGCCTCGCCTGATCCCCTGTCTGCTGCTAATAGCTGTCTTGACCTGGGTTGGGGCCCCAAACAAACCCGACCGAGAGTCATTATTTTCAAAAGTTTCTCTTTAGCGATAAAGAAATGGGGAAAAGTGATGTGTTGGTTCCAAATCAACACTTTTTGAACAAACAAAACCAGTGTGTGTACCAGTCCCTGCTCTTTCATAAAATTACCAAGAAAAAGAGCTTTGATAAGACCACAAAAAATGCTTTGAATTACATTGTGATTTAGGTTACATTGCACCAGCAAGCAGCACTCTCTGTGGAACAAATGCAGGAAAAATATTCGGGATTTTAACGTATTTTGAATACGTGCGGCAGCAACAAAACAAAATTCAGCCTTTGGCCGACTTAAAACATGCAGCAATGTGCCATCTTCTCTCCTCCTGCACCTATGCTTGTGCACGCTGGACGTGTCAAAAATCCAAAACATGATATCTAATGAGTGGGGACTTTAAAGCTAGGTACTTTTAAGTCATTGTTGCCTCATGGATTATATTTGAATAAGCAATATTTAAACTTATGGATTTTTTTCAGTTTTTCTAAAATACTTAAATTACAAACTAGAGTATGGATTCAGTGGTAGAAATTATATATAAAAATATACCTAGTATGTAGCTACTACTTGTAAGCTTGGGGTATGAGGGTCTGTAAGCTAGAGGGAGAGAGCATAAAAAAACAGACCATTGTGATGTTAATACAGGGAACTTCTGTGCCAACAGTCCTGACCCACAACCCAGAGGCCAATTTCTAGGAACTCCTGCTGCTATGTGGAGAAAATTTGTTATAAAAATTACTTTTGATTTTTACAAAACTGCACAATCGAAATTAAAAGACCCACTGGAACAATTTAAAATAGATAAAAAACATATTTTGATTGGGACTTTAAAGGTGCAAACTGTTTTGATAGCAGACATCGGTGTGCTGTAGTTTCCTGTCTGAAGCTGCCCTCTGCTTCTTTAGACAAGAATGAGAAAAGCTCAGTTTGAGCAAGGCTGTAGGAGGTTGGGGGAGGTCAACTTGCCTGATGGATGTTGAAAATCTCCCAGAGACAGGAGAAGCATTTATCACTGGACTATTGCTGACACAGACAGTCCACAGATGAAGTGGACAGGATCAGATGGTTCATTGAGCTGACCTGTAGGGCTGCTGCAGGTCAGGAGATCCGACACTTTAGTCTCCATAACTAGATTGAACATGAGCAGCTTGAAGACTTTCCAAAATGTATTAATTTTGCATTTTTGTTAAAGACCCACTCTGATAAAACCTGTTTTACAAGTGTAACATGTTCTTGTGGCATTTTTCTGATGATGGCAGACATACATAAAAGAAAATTAGGCTTAAATTTGCATTTGAGTATTTCTTCATTCAAATTGTAAATCAGGAGCAGATAAATATTGTTAAAAAAAATAAAAATAAAGTGTGGAATGAAAATACACCAGGCTCTGCCGCACAACAGGGAGGAGAAGTGGGGGCGGTGTTGCTTCGCACTAGTGGTCCCGCCCAAAACTTTGAAATACATTTTAATATACTCACTGCTACTCAAAAGAAAAATGTCTTAGAAAAATACAGTTATGTTTTTTTGTTTTTGTTTTTTTACTAAAAATGGTATAATCAGTATTAAGAATAGATCAAAAGATAATCTTTAAGGATTATTTTTTTCTACAGACGCGGGGATGACAAACTTGTTTAAATGGTTGGTTTTGTGTCTACAAAACGAATCTTTCTGTAAATATAAAGAATGAACTTCATCGGCTTCATTCATTTTGTAAACTACCAAGGTTTACCATCACATTTGAAGAAAAGTACTTCCTTATTACTATATCCTTAACATCTGTTGTTGGAGCAGACATTACACTGTTGAGCAAACTTCACCCTGGTAACCTTGGTCATAAAAGCAATGGGTAAAATGTTATGAGAAGATTATAATCTGTTTATTTAAATTTCAATCCACTTAGAAAGCATTTGGATTCTAGTGTTTTCACATGGTGAGATTTTTTTTGGTACTTTTTTTCCATTGAATGTTTTACCACCCTGAATATTACAGAATACTACCGGCTGGTTTATTTTAACATGTTTCCTCTGTTGTAACCATTGTAATTACTGTATTCAGTCAGTCTTTTTGCCACTTTTTTTGTGGAAAAGCTGCAAAGCAAACTGACAGGAATGTGTGGAAAACAGCATTTCCAGAGGAACAGGCTGGAAACTGGAATAAAGGAAGTTAAAAGGTTATAAATTAAGATCAGCACAAAAAGCTGAGTCACGGTGTGATTAATAAATGAACAAATGACCTAAATACAATGCATGCCTGGTAAGATGAATAATGAATCAAACACTGGTCTGAAAGTCTATAAAGGCCTGTACACCTTTTATGAAAAAATAGATTATGAGTTAAATGTGGATGTTGCAACATGAACTAGTAAAATTCCTCTTCAGTTCTAACTCGGACCAACTCTGACTCTGCTGACCAACAATTTCTGTATTTAAAAATAGGTTCAGGATTTATATATGTAGCTTTTTCAATAAAAGGCACACAAATTTAAGGCCTTGGTCATTTTAAAAGAGGGAAGTCATTGAGTCAATTAATGCTGACTTGTTGACGAATACAATTATTTTTCCCACACCTATTCTGCAAGTTATTGCATACTACCATATTGTTATGGATTCAATCCTGCAGACGCGTTCTCCGTGCTTGCCAGCACATGTCTTGTGTGGCAGCCGTTGTCCAGCGGTAGGGCGGTTGGACTCATCAGAAGATTGCAGGTGCGATTCCCGCATTGCCCGTCCATATGTCAAAGTGTCCTTGGGCAAGACAATGAACCCTACATTGCCTCCGCTGATAGGTTGGCGCCAGGGTTCAGCAGCGGTGTGTGTGAATGGGACTGACAGTAAAGCGCTTTGGGCCTTCAAAGAAGGTAGAAAAGCGCTATACTCATATATATTTACCATTTGCCATCTGGGAAATCCGTGTTTGAAAAAGAATGCCACGTTGTTTCCTCAAAATCACCATCCACACTATACCTCCTCCAGCTTTAGAGCCTACAAAATAACAGTTAAAAAATGTGGAAATGTCTTGCTGCAGAGAAATGTTTTTTGCGCATTTCCAAAAAAAGTTAATACACTTTTAACAGATTACAGAAGTAATACAGTCAACCTTAGTTGATGCAGACCTATACGAATCATAGAAGACCAGCTCAATCACCTTAACCAATCTGATGATTTCTAGAGTTTGAATCTGGAACCCAGCATTGGGTTTTTATAAATGGTGCCACTTGTTCTCTGAATGGTTTCAATCCCCTGGTGGCTGTTTGGAGTCTTGGCACTGGAGATTTTCCCAGTAAATTCAATAACCCACATGCATTAATCAATCTCAACCCACACTGCAGGCCTCCCTCCTTCCTCCTGTCTGCGCCGCAACACAATTTAGTCCACTCAGCCTGCAAAGCCGACAGCTCGCTTCACTGTATCTGTTACTCTGCACGTGTCTGTGCAGCCTTGTCCATCTTTCACCTCCATAAATTCTGACGAGGCCTTTATTCCCTCTCTTCTCGCTCTGACTGCCTTCATTGACCGTTTTGTTGTGGCTTTAAACAAAAAAAGTTCTGCTTAACTGTCTGAAAGCCTTTGAAAGGCTTTATTTTTGCAGTTTTTCCTTCTCTGCAAATAACACAATTTTTAATCCATTTTTAATTAACAATCATCAAAGTGAACCCTCAGTTTACTTCCAAATAGATGCACATAGAAGAGAATTAAGCCAATAAAATGAAAGAATTCCCTGTAGAGAAGAGCCTCAGTAATGGTGCAGATGGTTACAGCACGGCTTTGGAAATTTAGAAGCTCAACAAGACTGATTTAATTTTCCTGCATTGATCCTTCACAGACGCATCAATCCTGGTCATACCATGGCTCAAAAGTTGTTTTTATTCAATAAAAGAAGTTTCCTGCAACATGTCTCCCTTCAGCAGGTTTTGCAGCTATTTCTACTCAGTTTGTTAGTCTGTCCATCAAAGTTGTCCTGTTTTAAAGCTCATTACTTACAAAATGATTTAAAAGGGGGAGGCAAACCAGCATCACTCATTTTTCCATTATGTGTAGTGGAATTCTCTCCTCTTCTTCAGGTCTCCCTCAAACTAAAGGCTTTCCATGCCTACATGGATCAGCAAATACTCACAGAAAAAGAAAGGAACTGCTCCAAAACGCCGACTTCTTTATGATTGGAAACAATTAAGACAACCAATAAAAAAGATAATTTAAAAGTAATTATATTTTGATTGCACATTATTAAATGTTGACTATGTCCTATGAGCCAACATTTCAATTCCCAGCACAGATGACTGAGCTCCAAATAAATGTTTGGCTTTCTAATTATAAACAAATATAGCAATTAAACAAAAAAGGGAATCCTGCACGGAGCAGTTTACAGTACTGATGTAAAATATGTATCTAATATTGGAAATCTCTGCTCAATTAAAGTTGCAGGCAGTGTTGAATAGCTCGTTTCATGAAAGCCTACAACTCTCTCATATGCAGTGCAAATTATTGCCACTGTTAGGCAGATGTGGATAAATATTGTTTGTTCGTGAATGACTGCAAAATGCATTATTACAAAACAGAGGAAATAAGGCTGCAGCACGGCCAACTTTGTTGGTTCATACTTTTTCGTTCATTAAAAATCATTCTTTCGAGTAAATATCAACTATTGATTCCGTATTCACCTCTGGCTGTCTGTCTTGTAAGATCCAAGCTGTAAGAAATGTTCAAAACTTTATTGACACTAAAAAATTAAAAACATCTATTCATTCACTATCAGGTGTCTAGTTTACAGAAACTAGGCTGGGCAATAAATCAATTTTATAGACAAATTTGTAGTTTAAGAAGATTTATCTTCTTTTGTTCTGTGGAGTAAAATCAGCTCATCTGTTTCTCACAACGCGCAAACGTAATAAATGGGTGGTAGCCAAGAGGAGCTTGTTCCCAAAACTGAGTTTCTGCAGTTTTATGAATTTGGAGCGACAAACCACATCCTGCATATCGTTTGAGGGCTGTTGCCACCTAAAGTGGGAGTAAGATAAATTAATGTCAGCACCTTAATGAGACACTCAAGCTAGTGGGAGTTCACAAAACAGTTGCTGAGCAGTTTTACAAACATTTTTACAGTTCGTCTATAGTTTTACTTTGTTCAGGCCATCGTCCAAAGGAGATACTAAAATACAATAGTTTTTAGTATTAAATACTTTCTGTCATTTGTAATTGTTGGGTTAGTTGTGATATAGATATAGAGAGAGATATACACAGGTCAGAATGATGGATGAGCAATTTGTTGTTTGTTTTATAGAATTTTTGAAGGTGAAAGTGATTTTTTTTTTTTATTAATTAAAGAAAAAAAACTTTTGGCTAAAAATATAATACAAAGCAGCTCCTGTTTATGAAGGGAAGATGATGAATGTTTGCCGTTTTTATCTGCAGGTTTGGTTCTCTCTGCCTTAAAACAGCCGTGCGTAGAAAGACATTTGCGGTTTCATCGGTAAACATATAAATGAGTGCATCTGCAGCACATGATCGAATTTCAGTTTGTTTACTGCAGCCTTTCAACCTGCTTTCATTTCTCTTTTTAACAACAACTGAAGTCTGAGCTGGAATTTGAAGACAGGATAACATCTGTGGTGTTCACCCTGGATCTGCAGTCTGGCTCCATTAGGAGGGCTGTTATCTCCATTTCCATTTTTAAAGCTCAGATTGTCTTCTTGGTTATGAGGTAGATCTGAAAATGCTGCTTTTTTTGTTTGTTTAACTTTTTTCAGAAGTCTGAATAAAAAATATGAAGATAAAGCTCATTTCTCTTAAGCAAGGAAGTAAGCCATGAAGGTAAAATATTAGCTCAGTGTCACCTGAACTGTAACTTTACTAAAAAGGAAAGAAGAAAATCTGCCCTACCTTTTTTTATAGACCAAGAAGCAATGTACACTGTTGCTCAAGGACTCCAGCATTATTTCTTTTATTTTTTAGCTCATATAAGTAACAACTCGTTGGCTTTTTGAAAAATTGTGATTGGTTAAAAATAACTAATATTTTTACTTCTGATCAACTCAAAATGAACTAAAAATTCTAAGATTAAAATAAAAAAAAATGTTGTTCTTTTGTTTATATATATATTTATATATATTGATTATTTATTTATATATTTTGTTTTAAACATAAAAGTATCAAAGATGAAAGACGGATACTGAAGAAGATTCTAGTTTGAAACATTTTACGTGTGTTTATTATATTTGTTTAAATTTATGTAAGTTACTTTTATACTTTCACGTACACGCATTTTGCTTTGTTTTTTTCTATTTTAAAGGTTACAAAAACCTTTTTCATCGCAGCTTTTATACACAGAAGGCATTTTTTTCACAGAAACAAAAGCAGGATTATTGCTAATTGTTATTATTAAAAAAAAGAAATAAAGCAGATGCTTTATTTGCAGAGAAAGGTAGCTTGCCATCTCTCGGTGGATGGAGTATAATTACCCCAAGTGGAGAAGTTTAAATATCTGGGGGTCTTGTTCACAAGTGAGGGAAGACCGGAGCGTGAGATTGACAGGCGGATCGGAGCGGCGTCCGTAGTTATGCGGTCGCTGTATCGGTCCGTTGTGGTGAAGAGAGAGCTGAGCCAAAAAGCAAAGCTCTCAATTTACCGGTAGATCTTTGTTCCAATACTCACCTAGAGATAGGGTGAGAAGCTCGGCCACCCGTAGAGAGCTCAGAGTAGAACCACTTCTCCTCCACATCGAAAGGAGCCAGTTGAGGTGGCTCAGGCATCTAGTCCGGATGCCTCCTGGACGCCTCCTTGGAGAGGTGTTCCGGGCATGTCCCACTGGGCGGAGGCCCCGGGGAAGTCCCAGGACACGCTGGAGAGACCACGTCTCTCAGCTGGCCTGGGAACGCCTCGGGGTTCCCCCAGAGGAGCTGGAGAAAGTGGCTGGGGCGAGGGAAGTCTGGGCATCTCTCCTTAGACTGCTGCCCCCGCGACCCGGTCCCGGATAAGCGGAGGAGGATGGATGGATGGATGAATAAAGCAGATGTAAAACAGTGGGAAGGCAGCAGGAAGAGCATGTCAAGCAAATAGGGGTTTTAGGTTTAGACTTAAGCATCCAATAAGATAAAGGATATATCTTTGAATTCTCATAACTCTGAGCTAATTTGTTGGTTAAAGAAACTAAGAACAGGTCTTCAACTTTGATATAAGCTTAAATTTCCAACCATAAATCTTCAGATTCTAGTCTTCTTACTAACAAGTTAACAGATTATCATACAGTCAGGACCATGAATATTTGGACAGAGACACATTCTTTCTAATTTAGTTTCTGTACATTACCACAGTGAATTTGAAATAAAACAACTCAGATGCCATTGAAGTGCAGACTTTCAGATTTTATTCCATGGGTTGAACAAAAAGATTGCAAAAAAATGTGAAAAACTAAAGCAGTTTTAAACACAATCCCTCATTTCATGGGCTTGTAAGTAATTGGACAATTGACTTCCATGCTATTGCATGGGCAGGTGTGGGCAATTCCCTTGTTATGTCATTATGAGTGGAGCAGATAAAAGGCCTGGAGTTGATTAGAGGACTCGTGCTTGCATTTGGAAGATTTTGCCGTGAACAGACAACATGCGGTCAACGGAGATCTCCATGCAGGTGAATGGAGCCATCATTAAGCTGAGAAAACAGAAAAAAACATGCGAGAATTTGCTGCAGTATTAGGAGTGGCAAAATCAACAGTGTGGTAATTCCCGAGAAAGAAAGAAAGCACTGGTGAACGCAAAAAGACCTGGACGTTCACGGAAGACAAAAGTGGTGGATGATGGCAGAATCATTTCCATGGTGAAGAGGAACCCGTTCACAACAGCCAACCAAGTGAACAACACACTCCAGGAGGTAGGCGTGTCAATATCCAAGTCTACCATAAAAAGAAGACTGCATGAAGTAGATACAGAGGGTACACTGCAAGATGCAAGCCACTCAGAAGCCTCAAGAATAGGAAGGCTAGATTGGCCTTTGCTAAAAGGCATCTAAAAAACCCAGCACAGTTCTGGAAAAACATTCTTTGGACAGGTGAAACCAAAATCAACCTTTACCAGAATGAGATGCTCATTATCCAAAGCACACTACATCATCAGTAAAACACTGTGGAGGCAGTGTGATGGCCGGGCGTGCATGGCTAGTGGCACTGGGACACTAGTGTTTATTGATGACGTGACGCAGGACAGAAGCAGCCCAATGAATTCTGAGGTGTTCAGAGACATACTGTCTGTGCAGATCCCGGTGAATGCAGCCAAACTGATTGGGCGGCGTTTCATAATACAGATGGACAACGACCCAAAACATACAGCCAAACCAACTCAGGAGTTATTAAAGCAAAAAAGTGGAATATTCTTCAATGGCCAAGTCAGTCACCTGATCTTAATCCCATTGAGCATGCATTTCACTTGTTGAAGACTAAACTTCAGACAGAAAGGCCCACAAACAAACAGCAACTAAAAGCTGCTGCAGTAAAGGCCTGGCAGAGCATCCAGAAGGAGAAAACCCAGCATCTGGTGATGTCCATGAGTTCAAGACTTCAGGCTGTCATTGTCAACAAAGGGTTTTCAACCAATTAGTAATGACCATTTTGTTTTTAGTTATTTCAATTGTCCAATTACTTACGAACCCATAAAATGAAGGGATTGTGTCATTTAGTTGCTAAGTTGTTGTTCAAGATAACTTTGACTCCAGCTTTCTTAAAGTAAACTTGAACCATTGAAGTCGAGATCAGAAACCGAGGGGTTTTTTTTATGCTGCAAGTGTGCAGCTTTGCATGTTTGTTTTTGCACAAAACCCCTGTTATGTGCTTGAATGCATTTGTATAACAGCAGATTCTGGTATTTCTAAGATATTTTTAAGCAGTATTTTAGTTATAAGTTGGCCATAAACATGTATTTTTGAGGAGTAAAAAATGTCGCATCTTTTTTCCTGATTATTTCAGTTCTTTTTCTTGCATGAACTCTTTCTAAGACATTTTGTTCTTTCAGTCTGTTATAGGCTGTCCTTCAACAAAGAAAATCCTAAATCCAACCGCCTGAAGCTTTAGGATAGTCTGGTTTGAAGGAGGAAGGCACGTCCCTTCAGGGAATTTGTAGTGTTAAAATGCTGCAGTCAGCAGGGCAGCCTGGGCTAATGTTGCTGTTCTCCATCTTTAATTTTGATTGAATTTCGATTCAAATTTTTAATCCAGATTAATTGCACAACGTTACCTCATGATTAATCGCAAATGTGTGGCATAATTTTATCTGTTTAATAATGTAATGGTAAAAAGGCATTTTTTACAGTTTTAATTTGCATACGAAGACAAAAGGGTAAAAAACATCATGCCCAATATAACGCATTATTGATTTTGTAACACAGGACAGAAATCTGAATAAAAACAGGCTGAAAATATTAGACCCTGTCCATAACGAACTGAAAACACAAAATTCCAACTTCCAAAATGAAAGCGGTCTAAAACAACAAACCACTAACCAGAACTTTGACCGTTTAGACCAGGGGGGTCAAACTCATTTTCACTGAGGGCCACATAAGCATAATGTCTGTCCTCAAAGGGCCAGATATAACTTATACATGTAATTAAATGTAGTGAAAAATAACTAACTACTTGTTAATATTAAATAACTAGTTTATTTATTTATTATAACTTTTTAAAATAACAATTCCAGTTGCATAGAAAACATGTTTGCTTGTTACTCTAGCATGAATCCTTTTAGATTTGATTCTGTCTGGTCAGATTATATGAACAGGGTTTAAGTCCTAGTTGCCCATAAGTCCAATTTCCTCCTAGATATGAATAAATACACACCAATTTTTATTTTAAGAAATTAAAGACTTTTATGCTCTCACGGGCCACATAAAATGACATGGAGGGCCCCATTTGGCCCGCGGGCCTTGAGTTTGACACATGTGGTTTAGAGAACAAACTATTAAGAATAGGAATACAATAGGCTTTATTGTCATTGTGAATTTCAGAAGTGTCCTGACAGTCGCCTATAAACAAAATAACACTATGTTCTAATGTCCCATTTAAGGTAAGTTTCTAAAACATATAAAGAATAATAAAATAGAAAAATACTACTTTCTCATTTTTGTTGCACAAATTAGTCTGCTCATTGCACAAAAATAGTCCACCTATTGAACAGCTAGTCCGTTTCAGCAGCTATTATGTTGAGTGTGGTGATGGTTGTGGAATACTTTTTATTCTTCTATAAGCTGCTCATTTCTATGTGGTTTGTATTTACTAAACACTGCAGATGCTTTTTGTCTTCTCTGAGATGATTGAACCCTTTGAAGCCCTTCATCAGTCTGGATTATTTCAAGAATAGAGTAAAAATGAGTAAAGCTGGAGATGGTCACAGTTGAGCCTGGAGACATGAACCTGAGCAGGTTTTAGTCTGCATGCTGCATAGCTGGAAAGTTTTTGAAGGTTTTTTTGTATTAATGTTTTGCAGGTGTCTTTGACGTGTTTTATCATGCGGACGTGCATAAACATACTCAATTCCATTGATTACTATTTGAAATATTTTATGAAGGTGGTTTGAGCCTTGCTAGCATTAAAATAAAGGTAAAAGCTAAATAAAACGGATATTTGCTACTCTTAGCGATATTTTCTTTTTTTAAAAGCAGTTGTTTTATGACATAAGATTAACATGATAATGTATTTGAGTTTCAAAAATACAGTAAAGTTGACAGCTATAAGTAAGTACATGAGAACCACTTGAGTGCTGAGTTGATGGAAAGAAAGAGAAAAGGTTAATAAAGGAAAAAAAAGAATAATTGTAAGGGGGAAAAAGCTGGTTTATTGGCATGAGCTGGAAGGGCAGAGAGAGGAGATTCAGGAGCCAAAGGGCCAACAAGAACAGCAAGAAAAAACAGTATGCGGGTACCAGTCTCTCCTCTGTTCCCATGGTAACAAAGATTCTCTACCCCCTTTGCAGCATCACACTCATCTGAACAGTACTCTCATTTTCAGACCACAGGGATAACGACCCACCTTTCCACTCTAAACGCACAGGTGGATAGTGTGCAAAAAGTGTGTCTGGTAGACGGATGCCCTGATGGTTTTACTCCATCCCGCTCTGAGCTTCTCAGCAGAGGAAGATGCTGCAGATCATCCGCCTGAGCAACAACTCTCTTTTGTCACATCATCACTTGATCATTTCTTCAGGACCCGATCAATGAGCCAAAGGGCAATTCAACAGAGTGAAGGGCAGAAAAATGACAGGAATTTCAAAAGGATCCTTACTCAACTTGTTAGAAACAGTCCAGTTTAGAAGTCAAAATAATCATGTAACCCTGACCTGGTTATATAACCTGTACAAACACTACTGGGCTTGGTCAAATCCAAAATCAATGACTCCATTGATAAATAATTACTCACTTCAAGGCAGCTGAAGTAATTCATGCTCAAAATTGCTTTTCTTACTATTAGTTCATTTATTTTTGTATTCTTTTCACATAAAAACAAAGAGATTCATTCTTTTTAAAATTGTGTCATTTAGTTTAACAAAAAGCAAGCTATTAACATGTCTTAAGGAGTAAAATATTTACTTAGTCAGATCAAGCTCAAAAACCAGAATCTTTTAGGAAGATGTCTTAGGATAGTCCTTAGGATAGGATAGTCCTTAACTGCAGCCCTGTGAATACATGTGTAGAGGGTCAACTCAAATATGAGCTGAAAAGTGTATATTCCTGTATTGTATTTACTTTATAGGAAACATATGGAACAGCAATGTCCAAGTCGTGTGTAACACTGCTTATGGATTATTTTAAGTGAACACTATATAAATAATAAGAAGCAGGATTTTCTTTTGTTTGCAGGTTTGTCATGTAACAACATAGGCAGGTGGTGCTCCAACCTTATAACCACTGCTGTTGCTTCAGATATGAAAACTGAACAGATTGTTTCTATATTGCTTTTTTTATTCCTTAAAATCGTTTATTTTTAAGAATTTTTAATTTAGTCCAAATGAGAAACATCTTTAAACGATTTAAAAAAACAGCTGGTTTTCTGAGCGTGATCTGCTTTTGCTGTGTTGTTGTTGAAGCTCTGGTTCTGGGGGTGAAACTTGCATTGCCATCTGTTTAATTCCTGTTTTGAGCAAACCCTCCTCGAGGGAGGTGGAAAATGTAGTTTCTCTAAGTGTTTATTTAACTGCATGAAACCACTCTAATATCCTATTACTGTAGTTTGAGCTCATGCAAACGGTATAAAAGCCGATCAGTAGTAGTTATTCCTGGGTTAGTGGCTTAGATATATGTTCAGGTGTGTCAGATCCACCTGGCTGTTACCTGTCTGGCTTTGGTGTTCACTGTTATCACAGAGGAGGAAGTGGAGCAGGAGATGGTCCAGATTTATCACCTCTGCAGGGCTGCAGAGTCAGAGGGGAGCAGATGTAATTGCAGTGATTTGGTCTGGGAGGCAGCATGGTTAATGGAGTGGTAGTGATTAGATTAACAGAGACTGCCAGGCTATGTAGTGTTTCTAATTGAGTTGGTGGGATGACCGTGTGTGTGTTTGTGTCTTCAGGTGCTGCAGGCAGAGAGCGGGTTATAATGCTGCCAAGTTTTATCGCCTTTATGGTGCTCCATGCTTACGTGTCCGTGCAGTCATTGCCTCATAAACTACACACACGCTTGGCGGCGGTCTGTACTGAAGAAGAGCCGTGCACTTCTTCCTGCCGCTGCGCCACGACAGCAGTTTAAGTTAATGGCAGAGTCGAATGATGAACGGTTATTACATGACAGTAAAACAGACAATCAAAGTGAGGCATTCTAACAGACGCCTTTCCAAACAACAGTTAAATAACGTGATGTCAAACAGCCAGATAACAACGGAGGCACTTATTAAAAGAATCTGAGAAACTGATAGTACGATGTGCAAAAATGTGAATTAAAACAGAAACTGGTTCTCCAGAAACATATCATTACCTGAAGCTGAAAGATTTCTTTTCTTCCTCCATTTATAGACTCAATGATCAAGATGTTTCATTAAATCGAGACGAATAATAGCAAATTTGAAGTCAACTGCTTAACTCCAAATTAGATGAAGTGTAAGAAATGTAAAAAAACAAAGCCATAGATTAAACCGTGGGAAGAATAAATGTTTTGAAAACCCTAAGTCAACAGATCAGAAAAGGTCATTCTTTATTGGAACTTAATACTCGGGGCAAAAAAAGACAAAAGGTTTTTAGATCCAGGGCGCAATCTAGAGACAAAATCTGAAATCAGAATATTTTACTAGACTGATCACCAAAATTAGAAGTTGCCAAAAACATGAATTGGTTTATGTTTTGGGGGGGGGGGAATATAAAGGGGCTGCACGGTGGCGCAGTGGTTAGCGCTCTTGCCTCGCAGCAAGAATACCCCCCGGTTCAAGTCCCGGCTGGGGGACCTGAAACAGAACATCAATGGGGGGCCTCCGGGGTCTCTGGCCAAAAGGAGGAAGGCACATCCCTTCATGTCCAAAAACATGCTTCATAGGTCAATTGGCAACTCTAAATTGTCCCTAGGTGTGAGTGTGAGTGTGAATGTGTGTGTGATTGTGGCCCTGCGACAGACTGGCGAACAGTCCAGAACGTCCACTGCCTTCGCCCACAAGTGGCTGGGATAGGCTCCAGCAGCCCCATGACCCCAAAAGGGATAAAACAGTAGAAAATGAATGAAATGGAAAGCTTTTGGTTTTCCGTTTGTACTGAAATACTGTTTTATTCAACTTAAACCTCATTTTTATTTAAGTTCTTACAGAAAAAAAACTTTTTTAAAACAAACTGCCATCTTCCCTGTTCCAACAAAGTTGTTGCTAAAAAGATTAACATTATGTTCTTTTGTTCAGATTTTCATGAACAACAATGTGTTGATGAGTCTCCTTGTTCATAGTCTCCCTTTTATTCAAATGTGCAACTGCTGTCATCTTCATTTTGTTTGTTCATTTATATCTAAAAAAAAAAAAGATTTTATTCACATTTGATTCCTAATTGGTCCTCTAGGATCTGCTTGAGTCCTTTGCTGAAGTTGACAAAAGCAAAAAAAAGAACAAAATCGCTGCCTGGACCGGAGTATTCCTGAATTTTCCCCGTTGGTTTGAGCCTGTGTCAGTATGGATGATGGTGATTTTGTGGAAATTTTTTGATGAAGAACAAAAGCAGATCATTCCACAAAACCCCCAAATATAGTTTTTATGGAGCCAGATCAATCACAACTGACTGAAATTAAAGATTAAACAATGGAAGATGAGATAATGGCAAACATTGTTTGTGTGTGTGTTTGTGTGCCAACAAATGTCTGGTTAAAACTGCTGACGTTGTTATAGAGCGGTCATTCTGAAGTGCGTGAGCGGCGTGCACACAGATAATCCCCTCAGACTGAAAGTGAAGCTGCTGCGTTTCCTTTGTTGCTGATAACTCACTGGCTGCACTTCACATTACAAGCATCCTCCCTGATGCTCAGCACTGATCTGAACATGAGCACATTTCTCCAACTCCCACTCAGGAGTCAAGATCCAGAGGTCAATTTGAGGGTTTAGTGTCTTTCCTGAGGACATGAGGACTGAATGAAGAAATTAAATCCAGCAGGACATCAATCAGTTCTGGATGAGAAATCTTGAAAAATATGTTACATGTCCCAATAGTTATTTCAATGCAGTAAAGATTAGTACAAATATAGAATAAATATATGAAAAATAGCATTTACTTTATGAAGTTTTGTAAGAAAAGAACTTTTTAGTTCATGTCCTAAACTTGGAGTACAAGTTATCTTCTCCAGTCAGTGAAGAGAGCAGATGAACTTTTCATGACTAAAAACCACGCAGGTTAAAGGGAAACAGGTTTGAGTTGATACTGAATTAAACATACTTTGTTTTTTAATAGAGACAATAAATAAAACTGGTTTTATCTATTGTTTATCTTCTCAGATTAATTTTCTTCTGTTTTTTTTTTTTCATATTTTGTTCCTCTTTCAGTGTTGAATGTTTTTCAGAAGAAGTCTGTCAATCTACCTGACAGAGACATGGTGTTACAGAGTCATGTTTGTCTGTACCTTGTTTGAATAAAAGCCTTAATTGAGTTTATGTTCCTGACGTAAAATCACGACCCACAGATCTGTGGGAGTTCTGCTGGTATTTTTGCACAAAATATCACAAGGTACTAAAAGGAGCATCAAACTGTAGGGATTGTCAAGAGTTTGTATTTGCTGTAAATATGTTGATGTATTTATGGTATAAACTACAAAACATTTTAACAAAAAAACATGTTTTTTTATGTGAATTTTGACTACAAAACCATTTACGCAAGATTCCAATTCTTAGTATTTAGATTTCTTGCATTTGGGTGTTCAGGAAACAAAACAAAATAAAAATATTACAGCACTTCAGTGAAAATTTCATTTAATGGTAATAATGCAATTATACCAGATATCTGTGATGAAAAAGCTTAAGCAGCTCATAGGTCTATGTTCCTCTGCAGTCTCTGCTGCTGATCCGTCAGGAGATGGTGGTGTCCCAGAAGAAGCTCGGCGAGTTTTGCGAGGCCCTGAAGCAGTACCTGAAGAATGTCTCTGCTCAGAGAGACTGCTTCCAGTAAGTCTGGTTAACCTTTTTCACTGAATACATGTTCCTCTATCATTGTCGGGGCTTGGTTTTATTTTCCCCTCCTTTGGTACCAGCTCACTCAGCCTCCTCTGGTTCTGTCAATTTTAGTTTATAGACAAAAAGCTGCTCTGAGTAGGCATTACTCCATTATACTTGAGTAATCACTAAATACCAGGTTGCCTCAATCAGTGGAGTGCTAATGCAGGCCAGCATACCAGCTGAGTACATTCTAATGCTTGTTTTATGCCCTGATATACACATTCAGCAGCCCTTACAAAGCTGCACCTCCCACTCAGAGCCTCGGAAACTGTAATATCCACAGAGATTTCTCCAACTCCCAGATTTAATATACTGCATGTATTGTCCAGAGTCATATTAAGTCTTTGCCTTTGGCAAAACTAAAAGGTTCTGCCTCTTTTGCACAACTTTTTACAGTATTGTGCTGCCAGTTATAGAAGTTTTGAAGGTAAAGGTGCTGCAGAACATAGATGGAGGCATAAATCTGAACCGCAAAAGTGTTTGGGAAGCCACTAAAAGAAGACAGATCCCAGGTCTACAGTTAACTGTATTCATCAAAAAAAAGTCTGTAACAGAGATGGCAAATCTCAGAAAATCATTATTTTTTTTAACATTTCATGAAATGACTACAAATATTTTTACAAAAAAATGCATGAGTAGTTAAAAATCAAAGATTAAATCTTGCTTGTTGATGGAGTTTCAACACAATTTTCTGTAAAAGCTGAATGACATTTTAAAAGTAGCTATTGAAGATGCAAAAATAACAAAGTGACTTTAGGAGCAAGTTATGCTAAAAAAAAAAGAAAAAAAGAATGACAGAAAGAAAAAGAGGTTAAATTTTGAACTAAAAATGACATTTGGTCCACAACGTTTCAGGAACTCTGGTACAGGATCAAAGTGATCCAGATTACCGAATCCTCCGATCCGACTCCATGAATAGATTTTTATACCATTAATTTAAAACTTTGCTGGACCAGGCTTAATTTGAATCAGATCTCCCTGGATTGGGAATTTCCAGATCCATCCCGTCCACAGGATCAGAGACGGGGTCTGAATGATCTAAAATAGGAGCAGAATAATCCTTAATTCCTGGATCAATTTGATCAATTTGATCCAGGATTCAACCCAAAGTTTTGAAATACCCAGCAGAGGCTTTTTAATATGGATTAAAGGCAGATAGGATCACCACATCCCAATCCTCGGGATGATATATGGTTTGAAGTACCCAATTTCAGATTCAATCCTACAGGATTATGTTTGAAATACAGAGTTTTAGTGATAAAAAATGTTTAGTTTGATCATAGATGATTTAAAGATTATCAGGCATCTAAAGTTACGTACAAACCACGCATGTGATGCACATTCAAGAGCGCACGGAACGTGGGTTCCTGAGCATGTTTTTAGCATATGGTGTTCATTTTGTCGCTCCTCAATATTGGCGCATGTACTCCCAGTTGGAAGAGGTTTGGTGCTAAATGTTGAAGCGGTAAAATCTCGTGAATCTCGCTCCAGGATTTTTCTTTCACAGCTCTATTGACTGACTCTTTGGATGAATCTATTGCAGTACCCCCCAGTTTTCGCTTATTCTCTGCTTTCCAAGTTTACAGATCAACCAAGCTTGGAAAAGGACTGCCATAGCAGACACCAAAAACCTAGTAATCACAGCCTTGGCAAGGCAAGACAGGTTTATTTGTGAAGTGGAAATTCAAAGTTCTTCAGAGAAAATCAAACTTTGGTCAGTGGAGGCACGGAACAATCCAAGCCCTTAAACACGGTACAGCTCCTCTGGAGGTAGGAGTTTCCTCTATCTGCCAGGTTCTTTTGGCAGACGTTCCCAGCAGATACTTATTACCAGATTCTGCCATCTGATCTAAGTTACCACCAGGCTGGTATCAGCCTACGGCTCAGTCCTCTCCTCACCCCACTGGCAAAAGCAAATCGCTAAATGACTCCCTGATGAACTGAAAAAATGAAGATTTATGATGCTGATAAAAACCTGAATATTGGTTTATATATATGCAAAATATGAACTTAGCTTAATAAATCATACGGATAAAAATGCCTCAGATAAAGATGATAGAAAAAAGATGATTCTGAATAAATATCATTAATGGAAGCCAATCACAGGAAAACGCTTCTTCTCAGCACAAACCCAAACTTCTCTGCTGGAGCCCAGCAGAGCACTAAGCTGTGGTCAGTAAACAGCCTGCAGATGAATCCGCGCTGGCTATTTGAGCAGGTTTAGCAGCGCACTTCTGCCATATCTGTTTGTACTCTGTCGTCAAACTAAATAATGCATTAGGTGAAGAAGGTTTGGTGATGCAGGAAGTGTGCTCATTACTTCTGCACAGCTGTCTGCTCGCATGTGCAGCAGCAGACCTTTCTTTTTCTTCTTTTAAACTTCCACAAGACGACTGGAGGAAAGTTAGCTTCTTCTCATTATCTTCGGGGGACGCACATGTGACTGCACCCACAAATACGCCATTATGTCCTCCAGCAGAGCTCACAGAACTCGTTTATTTCCTTTCAAACCCCACGAGACATTAAGCCAAACTCTCACTACCCTCTGCAGGATCAGAAGAGAACTGCCTGATTCAACGAGACAAAACCCTGAAGACGTTTAGTTTTAGGAGTCATTTTTGAGAAATTAGTCCTTATTTTAATCAACAGAATCTTTTGACAAACCAAAAATGTAATGTAAATGTTAATGTAAAATCTGTTTTCAGGACAGAAAAATAAATCGTTTTAAGGCAAAAAAATTCCTTCCAGTGAAATAAAAATATATTTTGGTTTGAGGTGTTTGCAGGAAGTCTCCCTGTTTATATCAGTAACCTTTAAACACAATATTTTCTGCTAAAGATCCTCAATGTGTTTTCTGTTTTCTTAGACGTTTTGTGGTAGAGGATTGCGCATTTCATTTTTTAAATTATTAAATTATTTTTTGGTAATAATAGTGCAAAATATAAAAACAATCTATGCTTTTTGTCAAGTTCTCCTCTTTTGCAGTGTGTTTACTCTCTTCCTCTCTCTCTGATCACTTTTTCTTTAAAAACTCCAGTGTGACTGCAGTGCGCCTGCCGGATGGTTTGTCCTTTGTCGTTTACGAATTCTGGGATGGAGAGGAGGAGTGGAAGAGGTGAGTGTGGAAAGCCTCACCTAAAACACCCTCCAGTTTTCTGAAAGAGTCGAGGAAGTGATGTTAAAGTAAACAAAGCGTGTTCAAGTTCATCTCAAACTTTGTCCCACATTTCCACCTGAAAGGCTTTCAAGGCTTTCACCTTGCACATCTTTTATTTTTGACAGCGGCGCAGACAAGTTCCTTTCATAATAAAATACACCCTGTGTCAAATATGATCCTCCTGCTGCAGTAATTTATTTTAATTAAAAATGAACAAAAATATAACATGACATTTTTTATCACGACTCTTATAAACACGACAACTATGGCGAAGAATCCAATTTAAAGAAACAAAATATATATCCATGTAGATGAAATAATACAATTTTAAGAACTTTGCCTCTGGACAGCAACTAAACATTGTTGAGCAGCTTTTTCTTAAAAGCCAAAGATCCTTAATAGAGGGATAAAGAAGTTGCAGGTGGCTGTGGAGCCTTAGGTTGCAGACCCCTGTGTTAAAAACCCTTTGTTCCATTTATGTACATTAGTCCATCGTAATGAACCGTTTTAGTGCCTTTGTGGCGACGTTCTGATCAAGTGGTGTAAGTGAGGTGGCACAACTCATTTGGTCAGTTCACCGAGTAACCATTAAGCGTGTTTTAACACAAATGAGTCAGTTTCTGTTTAAACCAATCATGTCCAAAGTCAGGTCAGTAGGCCAAATGTGGCCCGTGTTTAAAATTTCTGTCATAACATCAAAAATATTTGGGCCTCAGCACTTTCTAAGAACGTGATCTACAATTTCTTGATTGTTATTGGGATGAGCCGTTGTAGACATGCGCCAACACTCTGTGGCTACTTAACCATAGACTCTATGGTTAAGTAGCCACAGGTTGCTGGCTTAGAGCAGGGGTGCCCAAATCCAGGCCTTGAGGGCCGACCTCCTTCTGGTTTTCCAGAAATCCTGCCTTGTCTGCGGCTGATTACCTAAATCAGATGTGTTTAGCCAATAAAGAGCTTCAGTGGCAGGTTGGTTAGAAAACATGTAGGACGCCAGCCTCTGAGACATGGATTTGGACATCTCTGGCTAAGAGCCTTAAGGCTCTACGCCACATGTGTCAAACTCTAGGCCCGCGGGCCAAATGTGGCCCGCCATGTCATTTTATGTGGCCCACGAGAGCATAAAAGCTTTTTATTTCTTAGAATAAAAAATAAAAATTGGTGTATATTTATTCATATCTAGGGGGAATCAGACTTGAAATATCTGACTGGGCAACTAGACATTATGACTTAAACACTGTCAATATAACCTAACCTGACAGAATCAAATTTAAAAGGATTTATGCTAGAGTAAAAAGAAAACAAATCTTTTTTATGCAACTGCAATTGTCACTTTAAAAAGTTATAGTAAATAAAAAGTTATTTAACATTAAGGAGTAATTACATTTATTTTTTATTACATTTAGCTATATGTATAAGTTTTATCTGAACCTTCGAGGACAGCCGCTATGCTGATGTGGCCCTCGGTGAAAATGAGTTTGCCCCTTAAGGCTCCCATAGAACTGGAAGAACAGAATTTATATGTCTCTCTGATCAAAATCACAGGGGTTTGTACTTCTAAATAAGATTGTGTTGTTTTCCTGTTCACATGATTTAAATTTAAAAGCTTACAGGGGAGCATTTAATTGTGAATAATATAACAATTAACCCAGATTTAATGATGACTGAAGTTTTTTATCCAGACAGACTTTTTCTTTCTTTCAAATCAGAAATTCCTCAGGATCTTTGTTTTAAACGTATTTAGATGTTTTTTTTCTGTTTTATGTGAAGAAAGAAAAGTATGTCATCGCAATACAATTTTCATGAAATAGTTCATTAGCATTTAATGTAATTATAAGAGTTCCAAAAATACTGGCTGAATGCTTGGCACTCATACAGTTTAATCAAACTAAATCTGGTCCTCTATGCAAAATAGTTTGGACACTCAATGGTTTGAATAATTAAACCAACCCATAATGTCCCCCCTAATTTAAACAAAGAAATGTTCTCGGTACTTGCCTTTTTGGTTAAAAGTAACATTTAGGATAATTTATTTTTTGTAAAACGCATTTTATTTTATATTTGAGATCTAAATGTTCTTTGTACACGTGGGCCAGACCAGTTCGCTCCTCAGAATATTGATCCTAAGCAACAGGCAGAGCAACCCATCTGCAATGCTGATCCACCGTAAAAGTATTAAAAGTCATGACTGAATTACTGTATTAAAATGTCAGAGTCAGCATTCTGCCTCCTCTGAAAGGTTTGTGAAGCTGAGCCTGCTGTTCCCATCTGTTTTTATTGATTGGTGATTGCCAAATAAAAATGCCTTTTTTTTTTTCATCCATTACTGTCATGTGCCTGATGGGAACAATTTCTCCATCCACATTTAATTAGTAATTTTCCGCGGCAGCAGGTCGTCATGATTTAGTGATGGTGGGCATGAGGAGTTGCTGATGTAGTTTCTGCATCAATGCCCGCCGCGTCTTACTGCCATTAATATTTCACTCTTACAGTAAAGCCGCAGGTTGTTTTTTTTTTTTTTTAGGCCTTGCAGGCTTTTGAGTGACTCCTGAAATGAATGTGCCATCACCAACTGCTTGGTGTGATTTCAGACATCTTCAGTCGGCTCCCAACAAAGCCTTTCAGCACGTAAAGGTGGACACGCTGTGCCAACCGGAGGCCGTGTCCTCTGTAGCCGTGCCGGGTGAGTACAAATATGAATCCTGTTCAGATAATGATTTATGTGATCAGGACTTTTAACTGGCTGAATCAATACTTCTTTGAGCTGAACTGAGACCTTCTAAGACCTTTTTAAGCTCGTCTTTTAACATTCTAGAAAAGAGAAACTCACTTAACAAAAACAACATATAGGAAGGATTCAAATTTGACTGGTATATTCTGAAAGAAACTTTTGTTTGAAAGGGAACTTTGAAAATGCAACACAAATAAACCAGATCCATGTCTCCATAAGGCTATGGCCACATAACCCAGAATTCCACTGCGCAGCGACCTAAATGCAAGTCTTTCAGCAAATTGGGCAGGTGGCAGCGCGATGGCCAGGGAGGTTTTTATAAAAAGTTTAAATTTTACGGCGACCGGACAATTTTTTGCTCAGGCACATTTCAAGGTTGTCCTGTGGCAGTCCAGTCACAGGCTGAAGGGCCCTCTTTTTTTATATACCCCCTGGCATCCATAGACATTTGCTTGATTAGAGCTGCTGCCGGCTGGCAATCGGGCTGCCACCACCCTGTGGCCGCTCAGTTGTTGCCCGATTTCGCAATGGCATCATCCCCTGCCACCATCGACATTCATGACCACGCCTACTAATTTTGAAAAAGAAAATCGGGTGGCGGGCAGAAATCTTGAAGATTCTACCGATACCTCCCCATCACGTGGTGGCAGTTGTACTTACGACCCAAGCATAAGGAGGATGATCAGTGTTCTCCTTATTACCAGTGTCAAAAATGCCAGAAATTCCACTTTGACAACTTATTTTGGACAATGCTGCCCCCTAGCAGGCAACTGTTATAACTGCAAAACTGTTTGATTCACTCCTGAGAGTGCAGTGTGAAAGCAGCTTAGACCAAATGAAAGTGACATTTTTCACTATTAAATCTTCTTGAAAAAAAGGCCCCTTAGAATAAAGTCATAAATCCTAATCCTATTTGCAGATTTTCTTTAAATAAGAAAAATAAAACATCTGAAAATGGGGTAAAAAAAAAGAAAAGAAAACAAATTCTAGTCACTAAGATGCGCTTTCTCAGACTAAAATTATTTTGCTGTTGAAAAACTTCTTGATGGGGGTATTTTTCTTCCAGGACATGTTTTCTTAAAATAAGCACCTTTTTTTACTTAAGATACAGTTTTTGCGGCGTGCTGGGTTATCATAGTACATAAGTGCCTTTAGAATTATGTTTTAGTTACTTTGTTTCTCATATTAACCCTTGTGCTATCCGAGGCACTTTAACATTGGGAGTTGGGTCATCTAGACCCACTAGACAATTTGCTGAACCTTTTTTCCTCAATGATTTGTGAATCTCACTGGTGTCCATGGATTACATGAAATCTTTCCACCTTTATCCACCTTTGTCATGGTAGGAATAGCACGTCAATGTAAGGGGGGGGGGGGTCATCTAAGATAGCACAACGGTTAAAGAACAAAGTGTCTCTTTAAGATCTAGCAGGTTTCACCACATCAGACATTCATTTTACAGCTAGATGTGTCAAGGGAATCGTGGTAAATTTGAGGGGCCAAACCATTTTTCATCCTATTTTTTAAATTTACCGCACAGTTTAATGATGTGTGATAAAAGAGATGCTCCCATTAAAAGGGACCTTTCACATTTCAATCATTAAGTTAGACCTAGATAGAAGAACTGCAGCTTTGCACAATCACAAAACTGATTACTGCATCAAAGTTCTGAAAAGACGCCAATTTCTAAAGATACCTGGCATTGAAAGCAAACAATTTAAAACCACACGCACTTGATTGTGCCGATGCTTACGTGAAAGCCGCTCTTCTTTTCCAACAATCATTTTTCATGCATTTGTCCCCATCTTTGCCAAATTTTCTCTAATCCATCATCAATCTGTTCGCTTTCAATGCTGCGGTTCTCCTTAAATCTTCCTGTCGTGTGTTTGTGCAGCCGCCTGGTGCAGCGTGAACAGAGACTGAAGCATGAAGACTCAACTACACGCCAAGACTCCTGGACACTCCTCATTCTTCTCAACTCCCCCTCAGACCCCCAAAACTATCCCTCCCCCTTTATCCTTCACATCCTTTGACTCTTTTTGTAAGTACATGTTTACATAGTGAAAAAATGAATGGTGTTAACTGCAGTGAAAAACAGAAGAAAATGGTGCATTTAAAAAAAAAAAGAAAAAAAAGTTTGCTACTTTAGGATTTCATGTTTCAAGTAGCTTTGAGTCACCTTGAAGGAGGAGTTTGTCATGTAGCAGGGCCCCCGAGGATGGAGGTGTTAATGTAGCAGTCACTATTTAGGAGGAAGTCACTGCAGTCAATACAGTTTACAGTTGACCACATTACTCTTACATCAGTCCCAAGTTTAAAGCAATTTCCTTTTCCCCTGGTTGATTAATAAAGTATTTACCGGTAATAGTCAAAGGCACCATGACAGTGCATTCTGCCATAGAAAGGCTATTGTAATTGTGAGAAGTTATGCAAAAGTTTATGAAGTTTGTGGGTGTCGTGTGCTGGGACAAGTTAATGAAGGAGGTGTCCTTTTAAATCTTCCTTTAATTGTGGTTTCTTGATGAAACAAACCTCTGTACAGATTTGGATGACTATCATAGTTACTTACCAGGAAAAAATTACAACTAAAGACAAAAATGGCAAAAACAGGTTTATTACATTTTATGCATCAATAGAAAGTTGTCATCAATAACCATAACCTTGTTTGAGAAAACTCACGAGGAGCCCCCTTGTTACAGAGGGGACATAGGGGGAACCAGAGTTTTACATTAAACAACCCGACTTGTAGTTCTTATCAGAACTCAGACAACTTTTGACCTACGTAAATTATAAGTTGAAGAAAAGTGTGAAAAAGAAAAATCCATCAGGCATTACTTAAGGATCTTCTATTTTTTAGGAAATTTTCACAGATTTACAGTTGGAGAAGTGCAGCCTGACCTTGTTTGCTGAGGCAGAGAAGCACTCAGTTGCAGATGTCTCCAACCCTGTTCCTCATGAGCTCCTGCCCTGCTAGTTTTGCAGCTAACCTGGTCACCTGGATCAGGTGTGTTCAGTCAATCAGAAACTGGGCTTACTTACAATTCATGGAGCAGGTTTAGCTGCAAAACAAGCAGGACAGCAGCTCACAAGGGCCTTGGTTGGAGACGCCTGAATCCTTGTTAAGTATTTCATTATGTTGACTTACAATGCCTGCTGTGGGAGTAATGTGTGCAATAGTTAGATGGCAAGACTTAAAAAAATAAAACTGCAAACTTTATCATGAGTCAAATCTCTGCGCAAAGGTTTACTGAGAACAATCCTCAATGCTGTCCATGCAGCTACACTTTAATCTTCTGTTCATCTGTTGATGGTTAGCTTATGTTGGCCTGGCTGTACATACAATGAAAATGTTGATTTACTATTGGTCATATTTGTATTAATGGACGTGTTTATGTGATATGTTGAGATGTTATTTCTCAGTGAAAGTAGCTTTAGAGGTGCTGGGGCTTCTCTTGAAATGATATAAATAACTGAAAAACTCACCTGAACAACAAATATAATGCCTTAAACATCTACAACATTTAAAAGAAAAAAGATGTAAATGGTTAGGTAGCATAAAGTTTTAATTTTGGTATTAAAATTGAACATTTTTAAAGTGAAAATCCTAAAGTCTCCACATATGTGTGTCTTTTGTTTAGCAGCAGATATGCCTCAACATCAATAAAATACCGCATGGTGCTAGATTAGTGGAAAAGTTTAAACTTCTTTAAGATTAATTTGAACAAAATGTACAGCTAAATGTACGTTTTTAAATTTTAATAATGCTTATTTAAAATTTCAAAATGCTTCAAGGTAAGTACATTAATGCAAGCCCCGATTTGTAAACAATGTAATTGACTTTCTATGTGCTGAGAAAGCATGAGGCAACATTGGAGATAAATGACTCCTTTTTTAAACGGAAATGAAGTAGTAGAAAAAGATTTTCAGCTGGTTTGATGTTTAGATTTTCCTGATCCAAGCAATCAGAGGCTGCAAGGGGAGGATAGTTGGAAATGAAGCAGGATCCCACTGCTCCCCCATCAAAGCCAGGATGGGCTGCCATCCCATAAAAGTTGACTTGTGCATAAAATCACACATATGTGGAAACAGAGGTTTAGGAAAAATCCTCAACCATGTTTACTTTGATTGCAAAGACATTTAAATGTTAGTTCTGTTAGTGCCTGACCTTTAAAACTGTCATAACCTGCAGAGCACCATTGAAATTCATTAGCGTAGCTACTTGTTGACATTTTCGGGTCCAAAACGATTAAAAGCGAGACCCCACTTCACCTCACTGAGATCCAATTTGATTACAACAAGAGCACAATGTAAAAAAGTAAGAAATGTGACTTTGAAATTGATTTGGAGATTAATGGGATGTCCGTTTGAATCAATAGTGCTTTACTTTCAGCCCTCGTTACTGCTGGAACTATTTTCCTTTTGACAGCCTGTGTGTGTGTGAGATTATGGTGGCAGAAGGTGGATCCAGCTACAATTGTTCTGACGTCCATCCGGCACCATTGACATGGTTAGGAGGACTGGGCTGCACTGGGCTGGGCTGCGACAGGTCAAGGTCCAAACCCGTATTACAGTAGGTTCAGAAAACTTGAAAATAACCCAAGTTTGTATTAAAGACACCATGTGGAGGTTTTTCATCTGACCATCTGTTTGCTCTCTGCAAAAAGTAGAGATTTTATTAGTTTAAACCCCTTTTAACCTATGTTTTTGCTTTCAAAAAGATGCTAAGTTAAGGTAATTTGGAAGCCAAAGTGGTTTGATGCATATTTGCATCAAAAGAAGAAGCAGTTTCATTGCAAATCATTTCACAAGGAGCTTCAAGGAATGCAAGAAAAGCCTCAAACACCTGCAAAAAAACCACTGAATTTTTCCCATTTTTTAAAATTAATTTAGCTTCAAAACATTTTAAAAAGGCCAAATTATCCACACAAAAAATTTGCTTTTATAAACATAGCAGGCTGCTTTTTTCCCCTTAACTTTACAATCACCTTAAAATGAATAAAGTAAAAACTAAATAGAGGCTTTAAATGCTTCCTTCCTCCTCACTCAAAAATCTCCATATGGTCTCCTTAAACGTACTTTTTTAAAAATAAAACATTTTTTTAAGGACCTGTTGTATTCTCAATAAACCCAAGCCATACTGCATGGATCTGCTTATTAGCTCTCTTGTGAAAGCCATAGCTAGCTGGAGTCCAGCCGAGTGCAGCCCATCCCTCCTGTAAACAGCGCCCCGAGTGGCCGGCTTGTGTAAAATGACATTGTGACTAAACTGTTAGAAATGCCAATACTGTTACCTGCTGATACATTCCTCAGACTGTGTTCTTTTCTGCCCACCCCTTCACATGAAGCTGTTAGTGCTGCTGCATGTTTCCTGGAGCAGCAGCAGGACACATGGCGGCACCCCCCCCCCCCTGTTGAGGGGGAAGCTGTTCAAAAAGCCAGTCAGGAATTTGCCAAACTGACTGCCATTAATATCCCCCACCCCCCACTCTTCCTGTGGCTGTGTTATTTTTTATCCTTTGACTGAGTGCATGTCAAATGAATGTCCAGTAACAACTTTGCTGTAGTTTTAGGCCCATGCTACTCTTTAATGCGTTTTGTGCATTTCTTACCTTCTTTCTTTTCTAGTATTCCTATGAAAGACAAAATCTATTCTATAAGACATATATATGAAAATATGTGACTAGAAAAATGAATGAAGATTCACTTTTATGGCGATGTTTAATGAAATAATTCTTTATGTATGTTTCAGTAAAACTGCTTTCTCTTCAAGTGTAGAGACTTATTGCAGGGATGCAAGTATATTTGGTCTGTAAAGGATATCTTGTTGAAATTTTAGACAATGTAGAGTGATGCGACTCAATAAAACTGTAAAACTTGAGGTTTGTGTTTAGTCTGCATTTGTGCTTTTTCCTCAATTTAATATTCTGCTATATGGAAAAATACTTAAGATCTGCAAAACAGTTGAAATCTATATTTCAAACCTTTTTTCTTGTTAGGAAATAACATTCTGCTGAGCATGTGGGGCTGAAATTCTGTCTACAATCTCTTTTCGTTTCTAAAACAATCAGGTGTACAAAAAAATTTTTTTTAATTACATGTATTAATTATTTAACTTGTGGCTAAAGAAAATTTTGGTTTCCTTTATAAAAACTACTCACGTGAGTGGTTCATTCCTCATTCAGATACTTCCAGATGTGTAAAATAAAAATCTGATGTAGAGGTTTAGTTTATTTAAATGTTTTTAAAATACCTTTATGCAGAAAATCCAATTCTTTTCTTTTTAGCAGGTATGGACTATATTTACCGTACCTGATTCAAGTGTGTTTTACCAAAAAGAAGCAGGCAGGTTAGGTTAGCCAGGAACCAGCAGAACAGTGGCCATGTGGGCTGGAGGTCAACATCTATAAATATTTGCTAACAGTAAAGTCAAAATTAAAAACATGAAGATAAGTAAGATCTGCTCCTGACTGTTAGAGCTTAATAGAGTCCTAAAACTGCAGAAAACCTGAGGGTTTCAGTCAGACATCACTGTTGGCTCATTGCTGTTGATCCATTCAAGTAGATTAAAAATAACATTTCTCAGATATTGGGGGGGGGGCACGGACTTCAGCAAAAGTTCATGGTTTGATGCTCCTTTAGGTGATTTCTAAACCAGGACTACAGTTCCCACTGTTTGTGTAAGAAACACCTGGATCGTAGAGCAGTGTCACACCTTCCCAAGGAGCTCCATCACAGCGACGCTGGTACTCTGGCCGAAGATGAAAGCGCCGCAGATAAGGGTCACCCCTCCCCAAGCAGTGAGGACAACCCTGAGAGGAGACACAGGGGATGAAAGTTGTAGCATCATTGAAACTGCTGAAAAGGAAAATAGTTCTCTGATGGTTTTACAGTAAAGCAGAAAATCCTCCTAAGCCCTCCTGCTAAAGAATGTCTGAAGCTACATTCACTCCACCCTCAGCAATGTGCGTTCGAGCAGCCACTTCCAATGAAAAGTCTATATAAATGTGCAATTTTAGCTCCAAAGTTCCCCTGATCTAGATCAATCTAGATATCTGTTTCTATCAAACAATCTAGATTGATATCTTTTGAGAAGAATGTTCAATAACAATTTTGCTAGTAGTTTTAGGTCATCCTGTCCTGGAATTGATATTTATATAGATCTATCCAGATTATACAAACATAGAAGACAAACTCGGTTGATGTGCTATTTGCTCAGTGTCTTGAGTTTTTTGAAGATCTTTCTCTTCTATAGAGATCTATACCATCTAGATCTCTATCTAGATTGACATATCTATAGCTTAATTTCTATCTCTTCCTAGGTTTAGAAATCATAGATACATAAATCTTTACCTAGATCTGGGTGATTAAAGCACTTTGGGCCTTAATCAAGGAAGAAAATCAACTTTTACCGTTCCATTTTGCTCCTCTAAACCTGCTGATGTTAGTAAAGGTATACACTATGTTTCTTGAAAGGGTGATGGTAACATTTAAAGCTATTTAAAAATGAAATCAAAGCCATTTTAAAGCGCTGAAAGTCTTGAAGCAGCCCAGAGGCCTTGCAGTGGTCATGTGATCTTTAGCTTGATAAAGCAGCCATCCAAACTGTGTCTCTGAACTTTATTCCTAAAAACCACACAAACATCACATCACTGCCACGACTGTGGTTCATGGAGACACTCCTCACCTGGTTCTGCAGGACACGGGTTCAGTCTGCATGCAGAACATCAGACAGAGTCCTGTGGAAACACAGAGCAGCCTTTAGCAGGTCATGCTAGTCCGAACTGAGCATGCCCAGACCACAATCCACCTGGAAAGATGAAGATGAAGAAGGCACTGATTCCCCCGATGACACCGATGACCTTACTGATGTCGGGTACGAACACAGCGATCAGAAGTGTAATTATGATCCAGAGCACCGTCAGCAGGTAGCGGCTCCGCCTTTCCAGCTTTGCTGAGGCCACACCTTCCCGCTGCCGTCGCTGCCAGCTCCGCAGAGAGTCCTGAATGACCGACCTGTTAAGGAAAGTGGGGATAAAATCACAACTGACGAGATACTAGGACCTTAAAAGTAAGAATTTGAATCAAATACCATTATTTAAAGATTTGAATTTCAGAAACTATAAACTGATCGTTTAGTCTGTGCTAAATATTTAAAAAATATTTCAAATGATCACGGCAGACTACTTTGTCTGAGAAATGTATGAAAAAAATGCATTTACACTTTGTGATTTGGGGAAAAAGCAGTAATATTACTGTGTACTGACTAAATTTGATTGACTATCAGTGTCTGTTTTTAGGTTCCAACCAAACAGCAGATTTGAAATAAATCTTCCAAATAAACCTTTGTTTTAAATTCATAATTTGTTATGTAATTTTTATTGTTTTATTTTTTTGTTTAATGACTTTTTCAATTGTCATTTTTTTCTTTTAACTCTTTTAACAGGCTGTCTTCTTCAGAATCACTTATTCATTTATAATCATCAAAATTTCCAAATTAAACTTAGATGTTTTTTAGTAAGTTCAGAAATATTTACGAACAAAAAGGAACTAAGAGTTTTTCCTGCCCTCCACTAACAAACAGATTTCCTTTGTCGTTCATTCTGGAAGCGCCGTCTTGAAGTTGAGTTACAGCAACCGGACTTAAAATCTTTTTCCTTGAAACATTTCGCTGCTCATCCCTTATGTTTTTGCATTTTTAAGTTTGAAGCCTCAAAGTTTTCAATAATTCTTTAGGTTTGACTTAAAAGCATCATTTGTTTTCCCTAAAATGTTCTAATTTTTAAACTGTTGTTCTGCCTTTTGACTTATTTATGTTTTGTCGTACCGATGCTTCAATTTGTGGGGTAATTCCTGTAGCAAGTAGGCTAATGGTTGCACTAATGTACTTTCACTTTTATTTGCTCTTATTGTAATAAAAAAAAAACTTTTTTAAAGACTAAACCGGTTTAAAAAGAAAAAATGGTTGCACCCTTCCTGACTACATGGCATTTACCCGGACTTGGGACCAGCAGGATAATGTAGAAAAAAACACTGCCAAAGAAAAATAAGCGTATTTTTTTATTGGGATACGTGAGAAAAAGCATTATTGTCAATACCCCATTACATCATTTTAACTTGCACAAAGTTGACTTTTAGCTGCTTCAGTTTGGTTTTTTGAAGCGTTCACCTTCTCACCTGCCCAGCAGCACGAGGATGGGATAGATGGTGATGATGGAGACTCCAAACAGCAGCCTGGCGACAAGCATCATGACATCACTGCTGGCATATGACATTAAAATGTCGGCCTTCACCTCCCTCCCAAATGTCAGGTACCCATAAACCCCTGCAATAGACAGAAACCACTTCATTCAGCAAAGCAATCACTTCTAAACATTACACTGTACTTTTGGTTAGCAGTGCTTAGTTTGCACAATCCTGTTTCTTATTGCATTCAATGCACATCAGACACTTCAGGCATTTCTGCTTCTATTCTATTTTGCATTTTACCTTGTTACGTGCAGCACAGTGGTTAGCGCTCTTGCCTCACAGCAAGAGTTCAAGTCCCGGCTGGGGGACTTGAAACAGAACACCAATGGGGGACCTTTTTGTCTGGAGTTTGCATGTTCTCCCCATGCATGCGTGGGTTTTCTCCGGGGTCTCCTTACATTTATTTCTTGCATTTATGTGTATTTGTTTAGATTTGATGGCACGGGGTAGATGACACAGCAAGAATTTTATTTCACGGAGAACGTTGCTTCTTATGACAATAAACACTTAGAATCTTGAAGGTTTTTTTCTTTCTTTTTTTTTTTTAACAGATATTTAGTTCAGGTGTGTGTCAGAGGAGAGCGAGGCTGGAAGCATCTGACCTGTGAGGGAGTAAATGATGAGGCAGATGACCATGGCCACCACAGAGACTGCCACCCAGTGGGAGAGCTGCCGGTCCTCCATGCTGCTGTAGATGGCGATGGAGGCCTCGTGGCACTGAAAGAAAAGTGCAGGAACACACCTGCAGTTCCGTCAACAGGAATCCAAGCGGCAGGAAGTAATGCCAAAAACTGACCAAAAAAAAACTAAGGACACTATTGCAATAACAGGATTTGAATTTCTTTCATTCATAGGAGAATGTAGATGGGTTATGTTTTAGCTTCCAGTTGAAAAATCTGTTTTCCAAGTTAAATGCTACAACAAGATATTAATAATAAAATATATTAATAAACTGCCTGGGCGCTTCTCGTTACCTGGGCGTATGTGAACTCGAGAATCAGGCAGAGCAGCTTCTACTACGGAAAACAATTGAAGCCCGCTGAGACGTAACCTGTGTTGTAACTTTGGCCAGATAAGTAAAACTGAAAAAGAAAACTGTCTTAATGAATCCAGATGTCAATGAACTCCTGCTTGCACACAATTGGTGCAAACATTAATTTCTTGCCACAGAGAAATGGTAGGAAAATGCGCTCGGGTCAAATCCAGTCTTTTTAGAGTTTTGTGACAAGTCGCTACTGAGGTTTCTGCCTTCCTCCACATGGCTGCAGTCAGTGGCCTGCAGCACTAACAAATGTTAACTTGGACTTAGCTGTCTGATTTCAAAAACACATTTTTAGTTATGACTCACTTGAAAACCAAAGCAGATGTTGGAATCACACTAAACATGGAGGTCCAGGAGCTCTTCCTACACAGACAAACAAATGTTACATTTATTTACCTAAAAATGTCCTTGAGCTTTTGATGACGCTGCAGCTTTTAGACCTAATTCACACAAGATCATGACACAAACAAATTTGGTCATAAACCTTGAATTTGATTAAATACATGAAAGGGCCCTTTCTTATGTTTTATATGGTTCTGATAAACTCAAAATAAGACAAATATGAACATTTAACATGTTATTTTACCTTATTATTTACACTAAAGAAAAATGAAGTATCGTGAATGTCAATGTTTTCACCTTTTAACAGTTTAAACTATATGGATTTATTTGGAAGTCTTGTATTTTTCATGCAGAAAGAAAAACAAGTGAAACAATAAACAAGTAAAGAAATAAAACTTTAAGTAGCACTAAACGCAAGTAAATAATAATATGTGACAAAAATATAAAATAATAACTTCTAACAATCAAACCATTTTAGGAACAAATTTGCTTTTTTCTTTTTTTAAAGTGATTTGGGTTGTAGAAAAAAACAACTATTTTTATGAAAAGGAATTTATAAACATGAATTACAGGTAATACACCTCAATGAAATACTGACTAAAAGTGCTGCTTCTGAACAATGTTTAAAAAACTGAAGCTTATTTCTTCTTTCCAATGTAAACACGATTGCAGTACCAATCTCAACCACTGTGTGGCAGGATACATACTGCCCTTAGAAAAAATCAATCAGCAATGGGGTTAAAATGATTTAGGTCAGCATTCTACTAATATTATTTCATGATTGTACAAAAACACACTCCAGCGGAGTGGATGGGGATGTGAATCAACAGTCGCAAGGTGATACTTGATGATGATGGCTACTGTGAGTAGGTGGCAGCCAGGAGTACTAAGAAGTTGTGTAAAACACAAAACAGTTTAGAGTTATATTCCTGTTAAAAATGATGATTCTAATATTATTAATCTAAAACGGAGATGTCTGAACGCTCAGCATTTCCATTGTTGGATAATCCACACATGGAGAAAACTTAGAACAGACACTCATCCATCCTAATAACAAAAGATGGAAAGAAGTTCAGGTCTCACTTGACTCAGTAAAGGTAAGGGTTCATGGTTCAAAACAAAGAAAGAGACTGGTCAAAGGTGATCTGTGGAGAAACTGTTACAAAAAAGAACACAATAACTGGTCTCACATTGAATAAAAAATCTGTATCCTCCACAACACCTTAGGAAAAAAAATGTTCTGATGATTAGATAAAAGACACTTCCTGCATGTTTTTTCAGTGCCGTTAATCTGGTTTCAAACTAATTGCATTATAAAGAAATATTGAAAACCTATAAGACCATAAGTAAAACATGGTGGCGGTAGTGTGATTGTATGGGCAGGTTTTCCAGCTGACTGGTGGACCTATAATTTAGTTTAGAGAATCTCGTCCATTATTTCTGCTGCAGAATAATAGCAAGACTATTCTGAGTGGATTTTCGTTGACCCCTTCATGCCATATGTCGCCTTATTTACTATGTGTTATTAAATCAAGAGATCTTGCTCAATTTAGCATCATCTTTAATGTCAAAACACAGATGAATATTTTTAATACTTACTGTAACAATTCAGGCATCAGAATCAGAGATACTTTATTGATCCCACATGTGGGAAATTTGTTTGTCACCATAGCAACTGACAGCAGAGGGGGAAAAAAGACTTAGAATTAAGTAAAAAAAGCAAGAACAAGAAAATGTAGCATAACTAGAGACATCAAGGTATTATAATTTAAAGAGCTATTTACAGAACAGTGCAGGTAAAAAGATGCAAAAGAAATGTGCAAAAATAGAAAACAACTAAATAAAGAGAGTAATAAAAAATGTGCAAAGGCGTTTATCTAAAGAGGTTAAAGAGAACCAGAAATGATCTGCTGAGATTCTGGATTCAAATCTAACTAGAGATGCTTTTCATCCTTTAATATTCATTCAAAACCAGAAAACCACTTCTTTTTTTTATCTTACAAAATTGGGGCTAAAAAGCTAACTTTTCTGTTTACTTGCATTGTTTGAGATACTAATCTCCATCCACAAAAGGTAACTAAAATATATATTTTAACAACATTATAAAATACTGAAAATGGAAGATCTCTATAGAAGCATTTATGCCTCATAATTCAAAATAAAAGTCAATACCACGATTTTCTTTTCAGTTTCAACAGTCTCAAAAACAAATGAAAATCAATCCGATTTAAACAGCTTTTTTCTTTTTTTTCTTCAAACTGCTTATCTTGTCATGAAAATTAAATGATTAAAAATAGACGGACATTTCTTATTTTCAAAAAGTTATCTAGTAAATATGTAGCAAAAAATTAATTAAGAAATATCTAATTTGACAATTAAATAATGAATATTTTGGCTAATCTGCATTGACTCAAAAATAAAATTAAAAATCAATCCTCCAAAATGCTTTTTCATTTTGTACTTCAACACTGCTCATTCTGGGTTGTAATTAAAGTGATAATGCAAGAGGGGAATGCATTTTAGTTTTCACATTCACGGCGCAAAAAGTGTTGCATAATTAATTTCCAGTCAGCATTTCCAGGTGGGAGGTGAGGCGATGACGTTTTTGGTACATTTTACACTTTCTGGAAAACTTTTTGAAAATGAAATGTCAAATACAGTTTACTTTATTATTTTTAATTAAGTGACAGAATGACAGTGTTGAAGGAGAAAAAGAAAACGCCATTTGGCGGATTGATTTTTCATTTTATTTTTGAGTCAACGAACACAGCTTTATTGTGAAAATGAAAAAGCATTTCGGGGATTGACTTTTATTTTGAATTATGAGACAGATATGCTTCCATGGATCTCTTCTTTCAAATCAAAAATGTGCAAAGAATCTAGAAAAAAAGGTACAAAGAAGCTAAAAATGGATTTTACATTCCCGTGATTTTAGGCAGTCCTGTGTTTAAGAACCCACTCCGCTCAAAAATGTGTTTTCTTGTGGCATTTTTCTGATTGACTTGTCCTATATAAAGCAAATTAGGCTTAAAATTGCATTTTTAAGTATTTTTTCTTAAAATTTTTGTGAGTCAGGAGCAGACGGAAAAAAAATCACGTTTGTGATGCAGAAAATACGTTGGAGGGGCAAAAGCTCCCTGCTCCACAATAGAGAGGTAGTGCTGCCGCTCTGCAGAAACTATGTCATAGGAAAAAACACAGTTTTTTTTGGTTTTGGCTAAAAACGGAATAATTATAATTTAAAGACCACTGGAAACAGTTCCATCAAACGGCTTAAGAAAAATGTTAACATTGAGGCTTGAATGCATTGATAGAAGTTAACCTTGTGTATTTCTGCAGGCTGATCTCTTTGGGGATGGACAGCGGCAGGATGATGAAGATGCAGAGCAGCAGCAGAGCGAAGCGGTGGTCAGTGTAGAAGTGGTAGAGCATCTCTGACTTTGGCAAACCAGTTACCACCTCGTACAGCGAGCCGCACACTGATGAAGGAAGAAAGACCAAAAACTCACGATGTGCCGCTGCAACACACACAGAAATCTACACAGGAACATAAACGACGATGCAAACACTGACACTTTTCCAGCTGGTCGTTCATGATGACCAGAAAGGCAACAGATATCATGAAGAGGTTGAAGATGAAACAGATCTCGCACAGCTGCCCGATGGCCGGTCCGCAAACCTCTTTGACCACAGCCTGGTATGTGCACCGACCGCTGATGGACGAGGAGTAACCCAGGATGATGAGGCTGCTGGTGAGGAAGACGAGCGAGATCTAAGCCGAGAAAGAAAAATATCAGTGTCGGTAATTACAACATGTTTTTTGTCCTTTCCAAGACAACATACTAGTATTTCTTTAGCCTCATTAACTCAATTTTAGCCGCCTAAAAAATAAGTTGTCTTCTCAGTTTTTTTTTCTTTTAGCTCTAAATTTTTAGAATAGTGCACCTCTTAATTTAGTCACTTAATTTCTACTAACACACTGCTAAGACAACATTTTCAAAATTCCTTTTACACCGTTATCACTAAGTGGTTTCACATGTTCTTCAGAATGAAGTATAAGAATTTTCAAAATAAAATAACTCCTTGAACCAGTTTTTAGCCATTGCAGCTCAACTTTCCTTTAATGATTAAACACTAAATATCTTTAGTATTTTTTATTATTATTGTCAAATTACACAACTTTCTTAATGCAGGTAATTTTAAGATGCAAAATGTTCTCTACTTTACTTTATTATGTTAATAATATTGTTTTTAAAAATGTATTTAGCAGAAATCAGATGTATTTTTTGTGATGCTTTGCAAGGCTCTAATTCTATTTCCTTTAAATCCATTTAAAAGTATCCATATTTGCTTAACTATGAAAAAGATAAAAATAAGATAGATTGACAAAATCCTGCTGCACAAGAAAAGTAAAAATCTAATCCGATTTAGTTCTACATGAGGCTCTGGAGCCACATGTAGAAAAATGCTATTAATTTGAATAAACAATGAGTTTGACGTTTTTGTTTTATTCTATTAAGTATTTTTATTTGCATTTAAATTTTTTTAAACATCATATAAATGAGTAAAATGCCCACCAAAGGTTTACAGACAGTATTTACTGTCTGAGAGATTTATCATTCTTCCATTCTGATGCACAACAGTATCTAGTTGCTGTTCAGAGACAAAGTTTTTAAAATATTCAATTGCATTAAAATATAAAAATGTATTTAAAAAAAAAGAGGAAGGGGGGACACCAGTGTTGTCATGTTAATAGTAAAAGGAGGAAATGGATAAATGAGCATCAGTCGTTATGATAGAAAATGCAATATTTGATTTTCTTGCTGCTTTAATACATATACCGGTACATTGACATATAAATGAAATGATCCATACATAACACAGGGTACATTTTATTTTGAAAGGATGTGTCAAAAGTAAATGTGTTGAACCATATAGAAAAGTAAAATTGTGAACTGACTTAATTATAGTAAATATTTAAAAGCTACATTTTATGAAAGAACGGCTTAATGGCCACAACATTTTTTTTAAAGAATAAAAGTGACCCTCACTGGGTTGTGGTCAGTAAAACACTGGATTAAATGACTCAAAAGGTTGCAGACACCTTTTCTAAAAAAAAAACTCCCAGAATCCTTAACGGTCCAGAAAACTTTTCCTATTTACCAAAGGGGGGGGCGCAAACAGGTGAGTTCAGGTGGAACTCATCACCTTAATGAGCTTCCTCTTTCAGCAGGTTGAGCCTCCACTTTGCAACCAACAATATCAATAAAGTTTTATTAACCTTAGAGAAGTACACCCCACCCACCCAGCGCCACCCGCAACACCTTAAGTTACTGGGCTCACCAGCTCCACCGTGACCGCGCTGCGGACCCCCCCGGCTCTCTCGAAGGCCCATGGAAAGTTGAGGAGCCCGGCGCCCAGAGCGGATTTCAGCATGACGAACACGGCCCCCGTAGAACCGAGCCGCGGCCCGGCGTCCAGCGGCGGCTTGGCTGTGGACGACGTCAGCAGACTGATGCTCTCTCTGGCGAGCGCCTCCATGTTTGCTCTCCGAAAACTCAGAGGGAAGATGCTCGAGGCAGCAGCCGCGAGCTGGGATGCTGGGTGGGTGTGTCCGGGTGGGTGTGTCCGACGGAGGAGACTGCTTCTGGTGCGTTCAAGTGCTGCTCGGAAACTAAGCCTTTAGTTGTAACCCCAGTATTGTGTGGTGCTCTAAAAAAAAGTATAATTCCCATAAATAATATTCATCATAAAGCAAGATTAAGACCACGTGTGGTAACCTAAAAAATTTTAGTACCAAACATTTTTTAAGACTCAGTCACTCCAATAAAAACTGTTTTTGCTTTATTTTAAAAAGTTTTTGTGGGATTTTTCTTGCGATGGACCTATATAAATTAAGCTTAAAATTTCAATTCTGAGTACTTCTTTATTCAAACAGTTGTGAATCAGGAGCAAAAAAAAAAAAAAGAAGTTTTAAAAAGCTTGTAGCAGTGATGTAGGAGCTACCATCGGTGGGCCACAAGCTCCCAGGTCTGCACCATTCCAATACATCCACTTTTTTAATGCACCACTAAGGGTTACTTGGGATTGCAAAGAGCTGTAATCTAGCGAGACAAAGTGTAAACAAAGGGATGATGGGAAACGAGGTCAGGCTTACTCCACACCAACAGTCCTGCCCACAACTCAGAGACAAAATTCTAATGAACTCCAGTTGCTCTGCAGTAACTATGACAAGTGTTTTGATTTTGTCTCAAACCAGATTTATCATAATTAAAAGACTACTTTGAAAATGGATAAGAGCGGAATTTTAATGAATACAAAATCTGGAAAATCACAATTTTTTTCACATAAAATCAAAAACAATTTCATCAAATTAAGGCTGCAAGTAAACAAAGGACAACGCAAATCCTGGCTGCGACACAGAGACACAAAACTAGGTGAATATTTTTCTCCACCACAGATTCGAAAAAAGTTGTTTGGTTGGCATGCCACCTCCATGGAGGAGGCTATTTTATATCAAAATGTCACACTGTACCCATTTATTCTCAGAGCAAATATTTAAAAAAAAAAAAAGCTGTGATCAAATAAGATTTTTATATTTCTATCAGTCTTTCTGAAAGTGATGTTTGGTGCACACAAAGGTTGATACATTCAAATGCAAAGTCAGATTCACCTGTATGAGTCCAGAAGAAGTGACACTGGAGAGCAAAAAGTATGCAAGTCCGCATTTAGTGACCCAAGATGTCTGCTTCATTTGTCACTTGCAAAATTGTTTTTTCAAACATTTTTACGAAAATGTGGTAGAGATCCAGAATTCATTTGGTTGACTCACAGGTTTTGACGTTAAGGGTTTACAGCAAAAAAATTGAATGGCCTGCATGGTTTTTTAATGATAATCAGCTTCCTTTGCTACACAGAAAACAGGATTTGAACTTCTTTCCACTTAAAAATGTGGGGCTATATCCAAATTAAGCCACAAGTCATTTGAGGGTAAAATCATTTCCACATTTGGATTTTCTCAAGCCCAGTTTGGTCAGTTTCAGGACTTCACGGTCATGTGAACCCCTTATTAATTTCTTCACACATCCAGTTCAGGCTTTCCAAGCCTAAATCAAAAGGCGACACATCTGGGCGCTGGTTCAGTTGTTCCAGGACAGAGAAATTTAGCTCAGAACTGCCGCCAGGTTTCTTCCATGTGACCTGTTTGCCCAAACAGGAAATCCTTCCATCTGGGAACCTGGGAGTGAAGGAGGCCATGTGACCTCAGCTCACCACCGGCTTTCCCAAATCTCGTTAGAGCAGATAGCTGGTGCCGGGGTCGTTTCCCAGTTTCCCAAGGTTCTGAGGAGGATTAGCCAACGTCCAACCGGGCGGGTGACAGATTCACAGGCTGATCTGAGCGATTACGCTCACATAAAGAGAATCAAGGCCCATCACTGAATTCAACACTAAACCCAAAAGCTGAATGGAATTTGTTCCTTCTTAGTAGGTCGCTTTTCCTCACTTCTTTCAACACATCCACTTGTGTGGATGCTGGTTTTAAGGATGCAGGGATGATCAAATCTACTACAAAAGTCAATAAAAAGCATGGTATTGTAGCTGGCCTTCCTATCAACAGTTCTTAACTTTTATCATTTCTTTTAAGGAAACATAAAACACTCAAGAGCAAAAAACATCAAATTCAGAAGGTTGTAGAAAAAGTCCTGTATGACTATCAGTTCAAAATAAGGTTCAGCATCTCCAGTTCAGCCTTGTTTGTCCATCTAATATTATAGCCTCTGAGTGTGTCTAATCCGACTTTTGGTTTGATTGTGACTAAATCAGGCTCCAAAGACACCAAGACGCTAACAGAGCATGAATATGTTTGTTTCCTTTTTGTATTAAAGACCCACTCCAATGAAAATTGTGTTTTGGGCGATTTTAAACATGTTCTTGCTGCATTTTTCTAATGATGGAGGACATATGTAAAGAAACTTAAAGTCCCACTCTGATCATCTTTTGGTCGATTTTAAAAGCAGTCCCAGTGGTCTTTTCATTATCAGTATGCCGTTTTTCCCCCAAATCAAAAAACCTGTTTTCTAGAACCTAGTTTTCACCAAACTATTTCCCACGAATTTTTGTCTGCTCCTGATTCACAAAAGTTGAAATAAAAAAAAAATACTTGAAATGCAAATTTAAGCTTCATTTTCTTTAGATGCGGCCGCCATCATCAGAAAAATGCCACGTTAAAAACACCAAAAACTATTTTCATCAGAGTGGGTCTCAAAAATGCACTTCTTACCTTTTCTTTATACAAATTAAGAATCAGGAGCAGCCAGAAATATGCAGTTTGAAAAACACAGTTAAGTCTATAAAATGAGTTTAGAGCCTCTGGATTCATCCAAATTATTCTTTTATAACTTTTATCATTGCTAATTAGCTTAAAATAAACTAAAACAAAGAATAAAAATAAAATATAAAATCATTTTGATAATGCTTTTTATTTGATGGATTATACATAAACACCCCTTTTGTTAACAGTGAGATCATGAGTAATGCTTGAACAGAAAGCCCAACCAGAGTTTGTTTCATATATAAAATATAAAAACAATGCACAAATGTGGACACGACTTAGAAAACCTCTCTGATCATCCCTGTGCTGCAGAGACCTGCAGCTGTGTGCCAACTTCTTTTTTCTTAAAACGGAAACTTCTCTGTCATTCTGACAGATTCAATAAATAAAAAAATAAGAAAGTTCAGTTGATTGCTCAAAGGTGAGGAGGGAATCATGGGGGCAGTGTCTCCTCATCTGCCTGGGCCGGAGCTGGTGTTTCCAGGTGTGTTTAACCTGACCAGTTCGTTGAATACTGTTCATTGGTCCACAAACACACAAACACCAACCGTGAAAACACAGGAGGCACAAAAAAATATTTTCCATGAGTTTTCCGGCTTAAAAACCTGTGGTCCGCCTCGACGGTTCCACTTCACCAGCCTCAGCCCGGCTAGCAGTTCGGCTCTGGAGCAGCTGAATCGCTCAGTCACACCGTGGGGGTTTTCCCTGTGCTCATCTGCTGCTGCAGGTATGTGGGCCGTTTGATGCGGGGCTTCCTGCGCTTGGGTTTGCTCTTGGCCTTTGTGAGCTGAACCACAAAGAAGGACAGGACAACCATAGCTCCCAGGAAGGCAAACACGGGGATGGTCTGACCCACTTCCTGGTTGTAGCGACCCGGCATTATCCCTGAGCAAACGAAAAGTAAAACGGCCTTTATTAAACATTTTATGTATCCTTCAGCTTTAGCAAACACCTCCAACATTTTGCAATTTTATCCTCTAAAGAATTCCACACTGCTTTACGGGACAAAAATGCAGCGATTGTAGATCCACAAAGAGAAGGGTTCACTATTAGGTATTTTCTTTCATTTGTCTTTTTCCTTTTTCTCTCTAACTTAAATATTTTTGATTCAGTGGAGAATTTAGTCCCTGGTTTTGCTGCACACTTCAAACCGTCTCATCAGTCATGCTGTCTAAAGACAGAAGAAACTCCTGGACTGATTTTAAAAGGAGACTGAAAGAAGAAAGCACAGTAAGAGAAGAAATGAGGCGATGCAGGTGACATTAAGCCGAGGAGAGCTTTGTGCGTTCATCAAAGGAGGAGTCTGAACCTGAACTAATGGTGACTATCCATCATTTGAGCATCATTCAGATGTTAATGAGTCCACCTCACTGACTGAATCTAGTCAAATATTACTGTTAGACTGAACGCCCTGAGGTGCCCCAAGATTCACTAGAAAGGATACATGTCTGCTATTATGCTGATACTAACCTTTAGCTATTTTATTTTTTATTTTCATCAAATAACAACATATTGTACAGATTCTAAAGTCTCTGCAGTGTATTTATTGCAGCTTGACCGAAAAATGTAAGATCCTCTTTCAGGATTTCAAAGTTTGCTGCTTTTCATTTGAAAAGCTTGACTTCATTTTGAAAACTTTCCAGAATCTTTCCAACATTGATGTCGATTTCCTAATTTCCTGCCTTGGTTGTTTTTTATAAATCAATTTTAAATGCTTGTTTTATGTTTATATATTGTGTTTTATCTTTACTTAAAACACACACACAATATAATGCAAGATTTGCAAACATTTTAAAAAGTTCTTTATAAATAAGGTTTACATTTTTGGTTGATTATAAATGTATAAGCCAACGTCCAACGAATCTATAATACTACGAAACTATAAATTTCTTGCTAACTTCCACATAACATAAAGACTAAGACTCAATAATTAGACAAATAAAGAGTTGGATACAGTAAGTATTATTAATTCCTTAATTCTCAAATTTTAAAACACCAAAACAAAGCTTATTAAGCTTGAACTGTATGCTCAATTTGTTAATCTGTTTGTTTCATGTCAAGTAAAAGAGTAAAACAGTTGTAAAAATGTGGACTATTGCTGCAGAGTCCTAAAAATTCACCTATTTCTCTGTCTTTGAATCCATCGTGTTCTCCATCTACACATATTCACTGAAGGCACTAACAGATTCATTTCTTCAGTGGAGGATCATGTAGTCCTGATCTTATTTAATTCTTCTACATTTAACTTCAGACTTGGGAGTTTTGGTTCATGGCTGTACCTCCGGGGATGTCCCAGGCCCCGCTCTCCCCCGGGGACAGGGGTCGGACCTGGGGCCGGTACGACTTCACGTTGGGCAGAGCCACTTTGTCCAGATCCACAGACAGGAGCTTCTGGTGTTTCCACAGGTTACTGAGAGCAAACGGCACAGACACAGTTGTCAGAACAACTGCATCCTTACACTAGTGGCTTCTGGGAAATGTGGTTTCTGACACATGTCATTGCTAGACCGTCTGAAATTTTACCTGGGGGCTGTCTCATTAAGGGGCTGTGGCTTTGCCCATGACAGGTGGGGACAGGCTGGAAGGGGGCGGGGCTTTGGGTCTCCCAGGTGAGCCTCTAGAACTTTGGAGTAGCGGTAGAGATGGTTGCCTAGGTAACAGAAGGGGATCAGTTAAAAGCTAACAGTATTACAAAAAAGAAATGCTAGATGCAGACAAAGAGAAATACTATTAACAAATTTACAAAGTCAGACTGATTATTTTATTTCTGCTCCATTACAGTGTTAATACATCACTCATCAATCTCAGCTTTAACTACTTGGTAAAAAATAAAATGGAGTAAAAGGCATAACATACTGAACAATAGTAGATTGAATACAGTTTATTACATTTGCTGAAGTGCTTTTGAACAAAGTCTTTGCACCTACAACTGCTGCACTACGTGCACTAGCTAAATCATGGGCTTGAAGGCTCGCTGCTTCTTTGATGTGATCGGGACTTAAAGACGGGTCAAGTACGAAGGTCAAACTCCTTTAAAGCTTCAGTGAGTCAAGGACCCCCCCCACCCCACCCAACCCCTCTGCATCTAATACACATCACATAGAAATCTAGAAATCTGTTTCAAAATTAATCAATCTAAACAACTATGGGACAGTAAAACAACCAAGAAAATGGACAAATATTGCTAATTAATGTTTGATATGCTAAGACAATGATTTCAAAACCAATGCTAAACAGAAAATTGTGTTTTTGGTGTTTTTAACACGTTCTCTTGGCCTTTTTCTGATGACGGAGGACATGTATTAAGAAAATTAAGCTCAAAATTGCATTTCTAAATAATTATTCAAATCAGAATGAATGAGGAACAGATGAAAAAGATGCCCCTTGAAAAAGGGGGTATTTGTTAAGAGAAACTAGGCTGGGCGGGCCACAAACTGCCTGCTCCGCTCCGCTCCGATGCATCCACTTGCAGACACATAGATCCATGTTTTCCCTGTCTGAGCTGGCATCCGGCTAAAGACTGTGTCTGGATAGCTCCGATATTGCTCAGCATTTTTGTTGGGTTGTTCTGTTGGGTTGTGGACCAGGATGTACTCAGACTGAAAATGTGTCATGGATTATCCGGGGAAACAAACTCTGGTTCACTATAAGCGGACCAAATGTGTCCGGTCTGAATACACCCCAAACAAAGTTGAACTTGAAATGTAAAATAATACTCAGAACCGCTGTTGTGTCAATGAAAATGAATCTCGTGAGGGTCCATCTCACCTTCCAGTCTCTGTGGCAGTGGGTGCTCTGAACCAGTGGGAGGCGATACCCTGCTGTGCGAGTGGCTAAGGCTGGGAGGGGTCATACTGTAGGAGGTGTACTGCAGCAGTGCATCCAACAGCCAGAAACAGTCTGTGACATGAACAGGATAAAAAGAGATTTAAAAAAAAAAAAGCTTGTTGGGAGACCTTCAGCTGAGATGAGCATCAGCATCAGATGTGAAATCAGCCCCACCTTTCTGCCTGTGGCTATCGTCAATACAGTTAGAGTCGCCGTACAAAACGATCCGGCCGCCACCCTCAGACGGCGTCTGGTACAGTCCTAGGATGGGAACTCCCTCCACCACGGCAGTTTCCTGCTTTAACACTTCCAGACCTGTGAACAGCCACTTATTAAAACTGCTCCTGGCAAAAGTCTCCTTTCCTGCGCCAGGAGAAACACTTGGAAAAGAGGTGCCGGTACCTTGGTCCTTCAGGTTCTTGGCAATCACAATCCCATCTTCTGGGAAACGGGCGATGCTGCAGCCCGAGGCATAGTACACTTAAAAAAGAAAAAAGAACATTTTTATTTAAAGAGTAAAAGCAAAGAGTCTCCAGGTGTTTTTAAAAGATTCTTACTGTCATGATCTGCCAGGCTGAAGTCTCCCTCATACAGCCCATCGCTGAAAGCCATCCCCCACACTGAGATCAAGTCATTCAGAGCTGGTACGTTGGCGCCCCCTGTGTCTGGCATCCACCACTGCCTGCAGATTGGAGTGAGAGAACAACCGCATTAAATCAAGTGTGGGGAGCAGAATAGAAATCCTAGCTGCTAGCACAAAGAGTGCTCCAATGTCTGCATAAAAATGATTTCAGGCTGTTTAGAAGAACATAAATAACGACGACGGCAAAGCTGAGCAGCCCTCTGTGCTGCCTGTCACTCATCAATCCTGTGATCCTATGAAGCCAAAATGCAAAAAACATATAATTTCAGCTAATAAACTATAAATTCTAAATGAACAGTGCAATAGGCAGCATTAAAACATAAAGCAAAAAAATAAAGTTAAAAGGGAAAGTTGAGTTAAAAGGTGACAAATAAAAAGATTAAAAAAACTCAAACAAAATCAGAGTAAAAAGCCAAATAGTTTAGAGTAAAAAAAAACATGAAATTAAATTTAAATTTAAAATAAAATTAAAGTTACAAATTTAAAGTAAAACCAGTAAAACAATTTGACTAAAAAAATGATGGATGCCAAAGGATAGCAAGTCTTCAAAATGGGTCACAGACATACAGCTGACAGCGGGCGTCATTTAGACGCAGCTCCTGCAGAGGTTGATGAACCTCACCGTACTGAGAGAAACTCTGAATGATGTCATGAATCCAGACATGGAGACGCGGTTACCGATGCTCCTCAAAAGAAATAAATCTGATCTTCAAACGTCATTGGTCTTCTGTGTATTGTAAATGAGTTACACAATCATTGTGTCCATGTAGCAAAGAGGCTGTAAACTTTTGACTGTAGCTCCTCCCACAAACGTCAAGAGCGCCAGATTTTTGAACAAGGGTCAAGCAGGGAATTTGACGTGCATTTAAAGGGAGGCGGCAGGTGCAAATTTGATGTGCGACTGTCGTTGGGCGTGAACGCAGAATAAGAGTTCCGTTAAAATGTTCTTTTGAAAAGAAAATTTCACATTTTATTTGAAATAAGAGTTTAAAGCTACATCAGCGTCCAAAAGACAACAGTATGGATTTTAATACACATTCAATTGAAAGAAAATGTCGATTTAATGATTCTGAAGTGGAGATATTTCCAAGCGAAGTGCATTCATTTTCAACCTGAGAGAGCTCATCAGGGTGTGCCGTGGGAAATTATTCAATTTCACCTAAATAAACCATTTACCATTGCCAGGATATCAGCTCTGTGTTCATCCAAACACACCGAGTAGTTAGGAATATGAACGATCATAAAAGACTTTTTTGTTTGTGTTTATTTGATTCTTATTCAAGACACTTTTATGAGAATGACTACATTGTTAAAACAGACAAGTTCGTTTTTATTTTATTTTAGGTTAGTGGTGTTCCTTGTATTATCTTTTTTAATCAAGGACAAAGATGTACTTTGGCCCATAAAAGGTTGAAAGGCATTAATTTCCCACAAGCTTGGTAAACAGACTTCATCTAGTCATCTGATTCTTGAAAGCAGCTTTGAAAAGTTATGACATTTCTATTGAAATGTTAAATGAAATTGGAGTTTTCTCCAACCTAAACACTCGTGTGCTGTTAAGCTCTAGAAAAACTTGTGCGTTGTGTAGTTTTGAGTGAGAAACAGCAGATATTCTTCTACGACTTTGCTGAACAGGTGCTCCTACCTGGTGTTCTCGTCGTAGAACTTGACCTTCCTCATCACAGACGTGTTGTACCAGTCACTGAAGATGATGAGTGACAGCCCGTTGTCGACGTCCCTCCTCAGCTTGGTGATCTCCTCGGGGAAATACTCCTCCTCGCCGTCAACCATCAGGAGTGTTCCTGGAGGAAACACAGCAGAACCACCAATCAGCCAAACTACAACCACACTTTTTATATGGTTTTGTTTGTGGTGTTCGTACCGTACTGGCTGGCATCAAAGCATGTGATGGGGGCTCCCAGCACCTCTACAAAGTAACCCATGCTCCTCAGGTGCTGGTACATGTCCCTGAAGTTGGTGTGGATGTGGTCCCCGTTCCTGGAAATGACGAATCAAGCTCTCAAAGGAAAGCTGAACATCTCAGATCCCGAAGACGAAGCTTGAAGCAGCAGAGACTCACCAGTCCAGCGGATCGTTCTTCATGCGGAGGTTGTCTCGGGGAAAGTACCCGGGTGGGTAGCGCAGGTTGTGGTACTGGTCCCACAGCACCCTCTTGCTGCGAGGCGGGGTGGGGACAATCTTTACCTTGATGGGTAGTTTGACTGTGGAGGTCAACTCTCCCACATCTGACTGCGGGGAAGAATCAGAACAGACGAGCGTCGTTACAAATGATCCAGCCTCGTTTCACAGCAGATCTGACCTCAAAACATGATGGATGAAGATGGATGAAGGCCAGACCAGGACACCTTAATCTACACTTTATGCTTTACACTGCTTTATGCTCCAGTGTAAGAAAAAATTAATAATATATTAGATAACCATTTTGTGCAGTGGGTGTCTAAACGCATCAGCATCTACCCCAACATATGACAACAACATTTGATCAGAAAATCTTAAAAAAAAATTGTAACAAGAAAAATAAAGATTCACTGATAAAATAACTCCTTGGTCAAACTACACCCTCTGTTGATAAAATGCAGTACTGCAGCACCGTTATAGTACAATATATATTCCAAAATACTTTTACATAAACTGAGACGTACATTTGTCAAACGATTTTTAAAAAAGGAAATGAAACAATTTATTTAATCTTAGGTAACTTTCAGCTTCAGATCTATTGTGTTGCATTACATGCAGAACTCACACCAAGCTTCAGTCCAGGTTCGCTAACCTGAATTAAAATGGAAGCTCGTCAAACTCTGAAGACTCTGAATTATTGTTAAAAAGTTCCAGTCAAAAACTCTCCCTAAATTCCAAAAATTCAGCTTGAGTCTTTGAGATTAAGTATCCACAAAGGATCAGGGTTGCCAAGAAAAATATTTCACTTCTACTCTAACTTTCCTGCTTATTTGTTTTAGACAAACAAATAATAATAATAAAAAAAGAAATAGTAAAATGTTTGACCAGTTACAGACTTTTTCTACAAGAAATAAAGTTATGTTTTTTTCCCCCTTTAATTTTGTAAATGAAAATGTTCACGTGGAAAATGTTCTAACACATAAATGGAAAAAATTTAATCTATTTGTGTCAAAAATGAATTCTATAACAACTGACATGTTCTGATTTTCATCTAGATTTGCCATATTTATAAAATATCCCTGCTTTTTGATTTTATAGAGGAACACTAGATAAAAGATGACTGACAAACACTTTTTAAGGAAACGCAGAGTTCTGTCAATTCTGATGAAACTGAAAAATCTCAAATTAGTACAAATAAGTTATTTTTTGGCCAAAATATTTGTAATCAAATGTAAGGAAATGAAAATCACTCCAAAGAAATACGAGTTGGTTGACTATAGCATCAACTGCTCACTGAAATCAGTTCTAACTAAATATCCAAATGTTAAAAACCTTTTTTGCACATGTAGATCCAAATAATTAAAAAAAAAGCAGAAAAACAAATTTGGTTCAATTTGGTTGCATATGGAAACAGATTGAATGCTCCATCTGTCCACATAAGAAAAAGAGTCCATCTGTGAGCAGGTTGCGAGCATGTTAACCCTTCACAGGCTGGATTAGATGCTGGACAAAATTTAATTTTTCTCCAAGCCAGGCTTTTATTGTGAAAGATCTACAATGACTATGAACATGATGTGATCTACATGACGGAATAAATGAACATCATTGTAGATAAATGACACAAAAATGTGCAGTCTTTTAAAAAATAAGCATGAAAAGCTGCTGAGGGACTCACGTCATTCTCTGCAGGAGAAGCCACTGTGACCATCACGTGGCCCTGAGCCACCCCCTCCCACGATGCCGCCTTCTTGGCCACAGAAATGGACACGGCCAGATAACCGGCCCACGGCCAAAGCACGGGGGAGTACGAGATTGCCACATCAATGTGGTCGCCGTTCTGGGGAAGGTACGGCTGCCAGATGGGCTGAAGGAACAGAACAGTTCTGAAGAAGTCACGGAAGTGCGACGCAAACACGTTTCTGCAGATTTATGAGAGCTCGCCGGCTCACCTTGTCGATAATTCTGCCGGTGACTCCCATGCCATTGAGGATGGTCACGTTGACGATGGTGGGCATCCCTCCATAGTAAATGGGCTGAGAGCAGTAAGGCCACATGTATGGACACTCTGTCAGGTCAATGTAGCTCGGAGAAAGACTGCGATGAAAAAGAGACGTGTTAGAACAACATGAAACCTGCTTCCAAGGAAATAAATTACGGGTTTTTATGCGCAAAGAAATATTGTCCACGAAAACTGCTTGAACTTCAACTTTTTTTTTTTAAATCTTCTCACATTACAGGACTTTACAGGGATTTACAACACAATCATCCCAAATAAGAATTTTATAACCACAAATCAAACAAAGCAATACAATACAGCTGGTTATTCATTTCTGTCTTTCTGCATATTCAACTTAAAAAAAAAGAAACTTTAAAATTTTACATTAGAAAAAAAACATTGAAAAAGGATCAAATAAGAAATAAAAGTCTATGAGTTTAAATCAAATCTAGTTAATTTAGATCTATAAGGATGGTAAAGTTTAGATTAGACTTTGCATTTTGCTTTTGGGGTCCCTCAAGGATCATGACTGGGTCCTAAATATTTCAACTAGTATATAAATGGCCTTTTTAATGTATGTACTGGCTAAACTATATATTCTTTGGTAAATATGCAAATATGTTTTATTACGGAAACATTTTAAACAACCTTAGTTGTATATAATAAATAAATCAATTAAGAAGTCTAAAGAATTTTTAGGACAGATGTGTAATTACGTATTTGTATGTATTTGCTTTTGCGTAATGTAGTTATTGATGTTTGTTTGTTTGATGAATATAAAAATCTTGACTTATTAAGTTAAAAGATATTAAGCATATTGCAAATTTAATCTATTCAATAAACAAACTTTTGCTTTAGGATACACATTTATTAGTGTTAAGATTTGAATATTTTCATACCCAGGATGTAGCCAGAACAGTTTCAAATGTAACAAAAAGACATGTCCAAAGCGTTTTCCTAGGTCGAATCCCAATTGCTTCCCTACCCCTCTGGCTACTTCATATTACTCCACTTGTAGAGGTATTTAAAGCTATGTTTTCCTCTCATGGTTCAGAGGAACTCTGACCTGTTATCCAACTGACTAGTGCTTAAACACAGATGACCGGGAAAAGAAGTCACTGCTGTGACTTCACAATTTTGTGCTTCAACGTTGTGTAGTTGTTGTGTTTGTCTTAGGCCCTCACCTGGCCTGGGGTCTGTAGCTGTTCAGGATCTGGTAAGCTCGGATCAGGTCCAGTTTGCCATGGCCCTGCTCAAACATGTTGACCCCCGGCAGCCTGCGCGCCGAGGCGATCAGAGCCTGCTTCATGGAGGCCGGGTTCACCAGCTCGCGGTTTAGGACGGTGCTGCGGAGCAGAAGAGAGTGGAGGTTGTCATGGTTTCTTGTGTAGGTCAGGAGTGAGACGGGCTGATGTTTTTGCGCATTTGACTGAGCTCAGAGCAGGGAGGGGGCGGCTGCTGCCAACAAAGGTGGAGTGGTGTTTAACGCAGGAACATAAGCAGCCAAACCAGCTCAGTTACAGCTCTGCAACAAGAGGGCTTTCACTGCAGCCGAGACATTCATCAGTGACACGCCTCCCTGCTCCAGGACACATTTCACCTCCTGTTCCAGAAGGATTACAGAATAAGGTAATTAAATCGTCAGGCTTGAATGTTGCACACATATAAGTCCTCTACAGGTCAGTAACAGCCCGCACACTCAGTGTGACCCTTCAGCTGCAGCAGGTCAGCCTGAATTTCAAGTGGAACGGTCGGGTCTCAACAGGAAACCTTGTTAATTCTTTATATGGAGTTCCTCCATATTCTTAATATGCTCCTCATTACAAGAGCAATACATGCAGCAAAGCCTGACAGCACAGAGACCCTAGATTCCCGAATTTGCCCCAAGAGGCCGGTTAGTAAAACAAGGTAACATCCATCAAAACGATCAGAAAACCCATGCAGGCTTTCTTCAAATTAAAATCCAATTGAGTTCTATGAAGAACATAAAAAAGAAATCACTACAGATGATAAAATAATAACTCTTTACTACATTACTAAACCTAAATTTGAACACGACATAAAACATTTAATTATTATTGTAAAATACAGAAAAAGAGCAAATTAAAGCACCGCTAACATGAAGTTTTAAAAAGAAAATTACTTGGAGTAAAACACTAGAAAAAGAAATGGTGCTTCAGCATTTATGCATCTCTAACCAGAACAAAAAGACTCTTCCATATAACGTCCTAAAGTGCTTTCTTTCTTTTTTTATCTTGTACGGGCTGCAAAAGCACAAACACGGCTTTTCCAATGACAAAACTGTTTTTCATATATTTTTATTGATATCTGCTCATGATAGAGTGCTTTTATTAAGGTACATTACAGTTTTTACGGATTTCTTTTTTAAGTGGTCAAACTGGCGCTTTTTCTAGAAAGATTTCTGTGGTGAATTTCCTTCTGCTTCATTTCTTCTAAAAAAAAGCTGCAGATAAATTTGACTTCAAATCAGATTTTTTTTTTAAACTTCCTTTTAGTTCCATCTCACTCCTATTCTGAAAAATCCTTTTTTTTAATTTGACAAATGAAAGAGTGAGGTTATGAACCCGACCTGGCCAGCAGTGTAACAGCCCCCGCCACCACAGGAGAGGCCACACTGGTGCCGGACAGAGAGCGGCACCCTTCCTTCAGACCAGAGCCCCGAACTCCAGAGCCGTAGGTGACGATGTCAGGCTTTACTCTGCCGTAGCCCCCGGGCAGCTCCTGCACACGCAAGACACAGAGAAGATTCAAATCCACCACAAATACCAGGAATTTTTTATTAGCTTTCACATAATTCACATAATTGATGACGTGAAGAACTAAACAATTTGGCAACAAATACGTTTGTTAGTGATGTGTTGAAGTATACAACTTTGTGGACTGAGCCTGTTTTTTGTTGCACTCTCTTGTCACAAACATATTGTAATAAATGTGTCTATAAAGTGTGTTGCTCAATATAAGACACAATTTGTTGCTCTGAGATTCCATGAAAACAAGTGAAACAGTTGATATGTTTAAGCTAACACATTAGCAAAAATGTAAATTAAATGTAAATGTAAACTAAAACGCATCATAACTTGCTTTATAAACCACATATCTATATGAAAAGATGAACACTAGAACACAACGCACACACTTTGTTATTCCTATTGCTACAAATGTGGATGTAAAATAAAATGCTTTTCTGATGTCTGTTTATCACACTTAGGCCTGCACAGTAAATCACAAGTTTATCGTTATCACGATATCAAGCTGTGTAATACGCGTATCGCAAAAGTCTGCAAAAATTGCGATAAATGGTTACCTTAAATGAGCTAAAACAATCTTATGGCAGCTTGAAGTATTTAACAAATCAAATAAATCCCTTTATGCATTTGACCAATCAGATGAAACCCTTTTATGTTGGATACTCGCCTCTTATGTAGACGAGGGTCATTTGGAGTGTAAGTTCTGTTGACTCTTATTTAAATCAAACTGTTGCAGTGAAGTGGAAATTATGTACCAGTATTAAGATGATTTGGTATTTGTTCAAGCATGGCAAGTTATACAAGTTATATCATCATTGCAGTATTGATCACCAATACTGCAAATCGTAAATGTTCCTCATATCGTGCAGCCCTATTTTAAAGTGATATTTGTTCCTATTAGATCTTTTGCTGTATGTAAAAAAGGTCATGTATGGTGTGATTGTCCAGTAATAGGAAAAGTTCTGCATTTCTAATAAAGAAAACAAAATGACATCTAAATGTTGTGTTACTGTAGACACTTAAGCATCGGTATCAGCAAATATTGGCTATCAGCCACAGTTGTTGGAGAAATACCGGTTATCGGTTTCGGCCAGAAATATTATATCTGCTCATCCCTACTTAGAGCCTGCACTAGGACAAGAACAAACAAAAATCAAATAAAAATAATAATTAATTCTTTAATGACATGCAGACACATTCACCCATAAAGTATTGATTAGGTTAATTCTAAAATTTTAAATCCATAAATAAATAAAAGTTCCCTACAATTAACTTTTATGGCAAGCAAAAGGGGTCACTAAAGGTTTTGAAGGCTTAACCTTTGTACTATCCTAGGCACTTTAACATTGGGAGTTGGGTCATCTAGACCCACTAGACCAGTGTTTTTCAACCTTTTCTGAGCCACGGCACACTTTAACCTTAAAAAAAATCCCGCGGCACACCAGCATCCAAAAATTAAAAAAAAAAAGAGAGAAACTCAGTCTGTATTGATCTACAGCCCCTCCACAATCTCACATGCATTTTTAAGATAATTGTTGCAGAAAAAGCTGGAAACTGCAGCTGTTCTTTTCTAAAAGATGCAATAATAATAATAAAGTTAGAAGATTTTATAACAGTTTGATGTGTGTTCGTTGGTTTCAAGACGTTTAACAACAGATCTCCTTGTGCGCTGTCACTCTCACAACCCAATGCATCATGGGAGATGTAGTGCATAAAACGGCTGGAGAAAAACCGGCCGTCGAAGGAAATGAAGCTTTTCGGAGCTTCATTGTTTTGTTCACTTGTTCCACTGTCTGATACCGGATTCGGTGGAAAGCTACACCGCTAAAGACGAGCTTTAGCTGGTATTTTTGTTAGAACTGAGCGACTTTACGAGCTAAATCGGGACAAGGAAGTGAAGACTTTAACCACTTCTGATTGGTCAGACTGATGACATGTGATTAAGCTCCCCAAGAATGATTGGTGGAGACAGTTAAAGGGACGGAACTTTTCCAAAATACAGTCGAACCTACAGCTGAATCGCAGTACTGTCAATCTTTAATAAAATAAAATAAACGCAAAGAAAAAGTATTTTAAGATCTTTTATATTCCTAACTCCTCAGTGTTTTATCATGGCCTGTTTGGATGAACACAGACCTGAAATCCTGGAGATGGGAAATGTTGTTAGATCAGTCAATTAGGGCAATTGCCCACGGCACACTAGTGTGCCGCGGCACACTGGTTGAAAAACACTGCACTAGACAGTGCACTGAACCTTTTTTCTTCAATGATTTGTGATCTTCACTGGTGTCCATGGATTACATGAAATCTTTCCACCTTTATCCACCTTTGTCATGGTAGGAAAAACACGTCAATGTAAGGGTGGGGTCATCTAAGATAGCACAAGGCTTAATACAGTGTTCCCCCACTTATTTGTGCTTCAATAATTTCATTTTTTTTTCAAGACGCTTGTATGAGACTTTTATATACTAGGGAGGTGCTGCGCGAATTTCTCAGGAAGGGGGACGGAGATTTAGCGCACGCCGGCCCATCGGCTTCCTCCCGGGTGCTTAAGAAAGCATCAGAAATGTTTCTGAAGTGTTTTTGATGAGTAGGATCGGTGACGGACATTCTTCGGCTGCTGGGGGGTGGTTCTCGGTTTTAGTGGATTCTGCAGATTCGCGGGTGTCTCTGGTGCTTTACCGCCGCAAATATGACACGAATACTGTATATTTAAAAGATTATTCTTAAAAATACATTTTTATCAAGACGTGGTATTTACTAGTTTGTTGATAGAAATGTAAAATAAAAATATAAATAAAAAGTATAATAACTTGCTTAAGCCTTTAAACTAAAAGTCAATAGCAAAAGAAACGAAATACCAATACTTGGTAAGTAATTTATACACCGTATTAGGCGTTTCTTTTTTTTTTTTTTTTTTTACTATACTCTTTAAAAAATTAAAAGGGTAAAGAAATTTTTGCAGAAGCTGAAAAAATCTGAAATGTTTGACATTCTTCTTATGTAAGGGTTCTGTGTTTGCCATATAAGGTGGGATATTGGGATTACATTAATCAAAAACCGTTTTTAATATACATTTTTTTGTAGTCACTACAGTTTTTTGTGGAGCAGATGATACATTTGAAATAATAAGGCCATTCTGGTCATATTACTGTATGATGGAATACCCAGATTTAATGTCCCCTCACTTTTAAAGGCTAACAGGTAGGAACATCTGAGTGCAGCCAACCTCAGTTTCTAACAATAGCAGGGACTAGCTTGGTGTTTTGGGTTTCAGAGGCTTGTGCAACTTAAAAAATAAAAACTTATAATAAATGCTAATAAATGCATACATTAAATGAAGAAGCCAGATGTCTGCCTCCATAATTGTGCAAGTCGTGCGAGTTTATGTTAGAGTTTTTGCATGGCTGCATTAACTCACCCACGTGGTCATGCCTCTAGAGGAAAATCTAGCAATGTTGTCCTCAAAGTCAATTCCTCCAACCCCGATCACGTCCATCTGGTCAGCTGGATTGTTTAGGGTTCTTTCAGAAGAAGAAGAAACAGATTTTGTGTGAAGTTTAAGAGCTTTAGTGGCCATTTGCATCCTAAATGTCTCTTTATGTAATCTAAATGGTCATTTAACAATAAAATATTAAAGAAAAAAGGCTTTTAGGAACACTTAATGCAAACTGTATTGGTATTCATTCAAAAATTAACATAAGATTTGTAAACTTTACACAACTTTTGTTGTTGTAAAAGATTTCAGGTTGTATAGTTGTGCTTCAGCAAGTATTAAACAACAAATGCTTTGAAGTATGATAAAGAAACAATTATTTTTTTATTTTACTGTTAAAATCTAATATTAAACACCGTAAAACAACAACAAAAAAGACTCAAACATACTGTATGTGTAACATGTGCACATTAAAAGAGCCTATATTCTTTAGCCTTTTATAGTAAACAATATCAACGTACATGATAATATATTACATTTGGCACGCAAGAGAAATATTTTTTTTTATTAAATACTAGTTATTTTCCTGAGCTCTTCTCCAACCCGGAAGTAAGACAACTGGATTTCTGAGGCACCGCCTTTCGCTCTGTGTGGGTGCCGCCCATTTCATGACTTCAACCTAGAGCCGTCCTCGGCAGAGCGTGTCTGCGTCTCGCCCACAAAAACAAACAACATCCAAACGCCGATCACCGCCAGCTCCGTGGAGAAAGTTGGTGTTAGCCTGGGGGCGGGGCTGGCAGCGCAGACTCTTCCTGGAAGGAGCTGTTCCTCATTTATCTACGTCACAATGTGAGAAGCTGCTGGTTTTCGTGGGTTGGGAGGGGCTGGTGCTCAGAGACTTTTAGAGGAATACTCCGAAATGCGTGAACAGATCAAAATACCACATTGGGGTTTCTTTGCATGAGAAATTAACATTATAAAACACTTAAAAAGTTAAATAAATTGATTTTGCATGTTATAGGCTCTTTATTAAAGGTTTCTAAAGAAACATTTAAAAGACTAAAAGAATTGAAATAAAACTGAGAATAATTCCAGTTTGGGAGCTATGACTGAACCAAGAAGACAAATTAGCCTTAAACTAGATTCTGAACAAAGGACTGAAGTGAAGGTAGACCAGCACTAATGCCCAAGCCTCCAAAAGCCCTGTTTAGCATCCCTGCTACAGAAGAACTTGCATAATGTTTCAGGTTGTTATATTTTATGGGTTGTTTTTTATGCCTCTTTCTCAATGTATTTTCTTAAATGTGGCATAGATACCACCGTTTCCTGCAGCTACACCCACATAATGAACATCATCTCTGTGAATGACAAACTGCTGTTTTTTTCCCCTGGAAATCCTTTGATTTTTTGTTTTACTAATGACACAAATTATGAGTAAACTAAGCCATTTTTTAAGTTCTATGACAGCACCCACTAAAACCTAAAGTACGTTTGTAACTACCAATGTGAGGCAATTTTTTGGCTTTCAGGCAAGCGCAATTTGTGTTTCTATGGTAACAAGTCTTGTGAAATTTGTTTCATTTTTTTTTCCCCGGGTCAAAGCATGGGACTTCCAGATGCATAGTAATGGCACCAACTGCTGTTATTGGTACTTTGAGCTCTCAGCCGTGGAAAAAAGGAACAACGTACCCATACAGAGGCCCGTCGTTACCGATCGCAGAAACCATGATGACCTTGTTGGCTGTCAGCTCCCACACCTATCAGACAATTCAAATCAAAGTAGATACAAAGCAGACATGTCGCATTACAACTGTTTTAACAACAATGTTGTTCTCAAACGTATTGGTGCATTGCAGGCAGACAAAAAGAGGTTTATAAATCTGGAATGACCTGTTTATGACAGTTTGTGAATAGGTTGAAAAACGAGTTTTACTAGTGACAAGAGAGTGACAATTAATCTAGTTATTAGTTAAGAAATAACCTGTTTATCATCTGGATTTTGACAAATATTGGACCAATTTTAACATATTTGCTTATATCAAGAATTCCCAATGCTCACCTTGTCGACAAATGGATGGTCCATGAAGTCCGGTCCCCCGATGCTGAGGTTGAGAACATCGATCTTCTTCAGGATAGCGTAGTTAAAAGCATCCAAGAACCACGAAGTGTATGAAACCTTAAAACGAAAAAACAAAACAAAATTAAAAATAAGAAAATTCTCCAAGAACACGTTTAGATTCTACTTTTCATCAAACTAAGGAGAGGAAATGATCTTTACCTGGTTGTTGGTGAACACCCTGAAGATGTGCAGTTCTGAATCGGGGGCAAAGCCCTGACACTCCCTCATACTGGCTATAACTCCTGCTACAAATGTACCATGACCCAGTCCTGGAAAACACGCCACAGATCAGTAATGCCCTTTATTATCCTCAAACTGACCGACTGTAGAATAGTCTGCAAAATGGGGTTGGGAATAACTACACTTATACTTTTCTACTCAGTTTCATGCATGTTAGGCTTTGTAATATTTATGAAGTTGTGTTTTGGATATGGGTGTAATGTAACATTAATTTCTTGTTCTGTTATACATTTTTTTTATAGTTTTAGTCTAGATATTTACCTTTTAGTTGCTTATAATTTTATCAATTGTAAGGTTATTAGACATTTCTCACATGCTTGACTAAAAGACATCAAATCCAAAAACAGAGCAGTAGCACTGTGCCCGTTTACATCTGGAGGATGTTTCCTCACCATCATCCAAAGCAAGAATCTACAGTTTCTGAAACATGCAGTCATGACATAAGGACTAGAAAGGTTTCTCAAATACAGAGCAAAAACAGTTACCATGGTTCGCTGACAAGTTATATCTGTTGATTTAAAGTTCCTTTAATTCATTGCAGCCTATGGTGTTCCAATAAAGTATGCTTCATTTTAGCCATCTTAACCATATTAATGACTAATGGTAAACAAAATGTTTACTAAAATATTCCCATAACTTCATGGATTTTGGATCTGACCGATGATGATCATCCAATAATCATTTAACTCCAAATTCATGAAGAAAAAGAAGAAAAAAATACATGATCTTATCACGTTAACGTTGAAGTGTAATCAATATGTCAAATAAATAAAGTTTTTCTAATACTCAGGCTAATATAATAACTTGCATCGTTCTTGAATCAGTTTCATTCCCATTTTCCACAATTAAAAGCAGATCAGCAAACTTTCATTCTCACCATCATCCAGTGTCTTCTCGTTCGTCCAGTTGGTCCTCTCCTTCACGTTCTTAAAGTGTGGATGTTTCTCACTCAGACCCGTGTCGAACACGGCAACCTTCACTCCAGAACCTGAACACACAGAAAAGCCAGGCCTGTTTTTTGGGGTGGTACCAGTATAAGCAGCCATGAAGTGGATACCAGAAACAAGGACAATGAGTTCATGTCTTTGCTTTGTTTGTTTTTGAAAAGGTAAAATCCTAGAAGCTCGCCCCCCCAGTTGGTAGATAGGGAGCCCTGGATAAAACGAAACAAGGTGCTTTGGGACCAACATAGCTTAGAAGAAGGAAGTCTCTGACTTAAAAACCTGGGCAGACAGAGCTTGATGGGCTTGGCAGGCAGTACCATCTGGGAAAAGGAAAACTCTGAAAAATAAACCAGGATTTTTGGGGAGGGTTGATCCTAAGGTCAGCGCCCTCACCTCGTAAAAACCACACAAGCTAAAGAAACATCGACAACCCCCAAAAAACTCCAGTACCAGCAGAGGAAGTTCCTGCACCTGCAGAAAGTATGACATATTATGACCATCTCTGTATTTCGAGTGTCCAGAAGAAGAGTTGTGTAAAAAAATAATAGAAAAATGTAATTAAAACATTGCAACTTAAAGAAAAACTTAAAAATTAAGGTCTTAGAGTTTCAGCGCATCACAAATGGAAATGCTACCGATACAAACAAACCACCAGTTTGAGAATTTTTGTCCTGAATAGACAAAAATGCTGAAGGATTAAAAAAGGATTTGGATTTTTCCACTTTCTATTGAATGAACCTGCAGTTAAGAGAAAAGAAAAAGGTTGCAAACCAGACTTGCATTAAAGAAAGATTTTTTGCTGGGTCAACAATATAATACTCAGTCATGTATAAATAGCTTTTACGTTAGCCCAGAGTCTTGGCAGCCGCCAAATGTCAGTTCGCTGTGAGAAACGTGAAGTTAATTTGATCGAGACTTCAGGAAAGAGGTCTCACCAGTGTGTCCCATCTGCCAGAGCACATCTGCCTGCAGGATCTGGGCCACGTGTCGCGGGATTGCTCTCAGCAGGCGCCGGCTGGAGTGGCGCCCCGTCGCGTGCCAGAAGCCTGAACCGAGCGACAGGCTGGTTCTCCTGAAAGGCCGCGAAGACTGCCACTTTTGGGTCACGGGTTTGGCGTTGCAGGGCGCCGCTGGTTCAGGTGCTGTGGAGATAACACACAAAAACAATTGCATGGATGATGACAATCACACCTTGCATGATAATCTCCTGTTATTGCTGGTCCGATCTTAGATAAATAACACAAGTTAGACACGCCGCCCAGATCTAACTAAAGATACTGCTTCACTTTGTGAATCAGAAGAAACAAATTATCATCACATCATTAGCAAGTCAGAGCAGAGCTCCGCTCAGCAGATCACTGAATTTCAAGTAGGAGTCAGGCTGGAGGCAAAAAGATTCTTTTAATCTTTCATTATAGCTCAGAGCTGCTGATTGATGGAGCCAAACAAATTGGAGAAATCTGTGCCCCATAGCAAAAACTAAACTGATTTATCCGTAGATGATACGCAGCTTCAGTTTGTAACTTCCCGTTTTCATTTCAGCCAACTTTCTACTCCATTCAGCTGTTTTTTTAACCCAACCAGGTGTCTTTATTTGAATCCTCTAATGGTTATTTACCCTTCATGTGGAAACAGACATTAAACAGAAGGGCATCCGTTTTTGATTGAATTTTGACCCTCAGTGTGGAATCGACTCAACCAAAAGATTGAAAAATAAAACTCAATTTGTGGTGGCAGCAAACCTAGAAGAGGCGAGAGGATATTTATAGGTCACCGCCTCGTGTGTTTTGTGCCTGTTAAATTTTAAATGCATGTTCATATCTGCAGTCACATGTTTCCCTGCCCTCTTTTCACACATACATGACAAGGGGGCGCAAATGACACAAATGAAAACGTGTCGAGTTTTAGAAAAATTCACACCAAGCTTTCTATAACAGATAAACTTTCATACCATGAAATAAAGGCATTTCCTCTCCTCATGCATGTACAGTATAATTACAGTTGAACTATTTTTGTAATACATCTGTCCTTCGCTTAGCTCAGGGGCCATGCGTCATTACACACTTTATACGTTCTTTTCAGACAGACATTAGTCTTTAAATCGTAAGTTTCAATAATATTTTGTTTAAACTCTCAAAGTTCAAACCTTTGCAGAGAAATAAGTCCAGTGTTATAGAATGGAAAAAAGATATGCCGACGATTTATGTCGATTTGGCAAATTGAATGTATTCTGTAGAGGAAACAAGGCCAATCAGGACACAGAACACGATAAAAACATGCAAAATTGCATTGAAAAGAATCTGCAAAAGGTGATAGTGAGGGAACACAGTATAACGGTTGTAGCAGCTTCCTGCTTCTTTTTTCCAAGAGGAAGAGAGAACGAGTCACCTCTCTCCAGTCGCCGCATGCATTTCCAGTACAAAAGACTGGACAGAGTATTTTGATAAAAAGATTACAACAGTCTGAATCACCAAAGTTAATTTCTTTGCTTTTAAGGGCAAAATAAAAAATAAAAAACTTCAAATGACTTTGTGGTTATTTGTCGTGATTTAAATAAATCAAGTTGAAAAGGTCGGAATGAGATCCGTCTGCACCCTGTTTTTGCAAAAACCATTTTTAAGACCCATTCCAATGAAAATCGTGTTTTTAACGTGTCCATGTAGCATTTTTCTTATGATGGACGACACGTATAAGGAAAATTAAGCTTAAAATTGTATTTCTAATTTCATATCATCTAAATCAGGAGCAGACTGAAATTAGCTTATAGCAGGGATGCAGAAGCTACAATGGGCAGATAACAAGCTCCCTGCTCTGCCAATAAATCAACGTACGCCTTCATTTTCCTCCACTGAGCTAGGATCAGGCTCAAAACTGTTGGGCTGGATAGTGCCGATATTGTTTACCATTTTTGTTGCACGGGTAATGTTAGGGTGGGGTTGTGAGGAGCTCTAAGCTAGCGGGAGAACATATAAACGGAGAGATGATGGGAAATGGGTGCAGGATTACTCCGCACCAACCGTTCCACCCACAACTCAGAAGCAAATTCCTAATGAACTATTGCACTTTGACTAAAAACTGCAAACTCAGAATGAAAAAGATTACTGGAAATTATTTTCAAAATAATCAAAGATGATCAGGAGTGGAACCTGAAGCACTAAAATCATTCTGGGTGTTTATGTGGATGCGGGTGACACACTAAACAGTGTCCTTTGTTGCCAGACTTGGGGCGTACCCTCTTACTTCAGGCAAGAACCACCACACACCCACCCAACCCTAACTCAAGATGAGTAAACACAGACCTTTTCTTCACCCCTGCAAACTCACAAACTACCCCATGCTTCACATTTAGATACACAATCCTCTGCTGCAGCACAAACACTGACCCAGCAAACAAAGAGCAGCTGTGTGAGCTGCAGCAGCACCCACCAGCTCAGACTTTCTCTCTCACAGGGGCGTCAACTCTGCAGACGCGGTGCACCCCTCCCAAATTCGCCTCATTGTAGGACTTACAGGGAGCGTATTTCAGGGTGCGGAACACTTTGCGTTGCGGCGTCACCCTCTTGATGTAAGGGTGGTCCTCCAAGGTCAGCAGGCTGCTTGGGGAGGCCTGGCGGATGTGGACCAGCTCAAAGTCGCTGGGGAAGTCGGAGGCGGGGTTTTCTCTGGGAACAACGTGCCACTCCAGCTGTCGGTCGCGGGAACCCCGAAGGGCGCTGCTGATGTACAGACTGCGAGCTTTGGCTGAGAAATAGCCAGTAAACGCTACGATGTACTCTGGAGACGAGAAGAGAAGAGGCTTCAGCAACAAACACTACTCAGTGATGGGATTAGCTGAGTGACAGCAGCTTCTCCTTAAAAAGCTTTTGCTCACACTTTTGATTGTATTGAGGATGTTCTGCAAGAATAGAAGCACTAATGTGATCCTTATACTGATTTTAAAAATCTGTGTGTCTTCAGTCTCCAGGTCAAATTGTTTTCAGAGTTTTGCATATTTTAAAGGTAATTTGGAGAAGAAAAACTATATTTTATAAGGAATAAACAACTCGATGTCTCAAGTACTAGCCGACCTTCTTATTCCGCCACCAGATCCCACAGATTCTGGTTCTGAACACATCTGAGGGTTGGATTTTTGAGCTTTGAGCTCTCCTAATGTGTCTTCAGTGTCTGCTTACTTAAATACGTTTTAGATTAGATCAGATTCGTACAGAGCATATACAGTGTTGCATCATGCCAAAAAACTTTCAGTTGAAACGATGAACAAACATCATCCAATCGTTGATGAACTTTATCATCTTCCTTTTCCGGTTTCTGTTAACGTTTCATTTGTAAACATTACTTTTTTACAAATAACTTTTGTTTTCTGTAATGTTTCTTTTTTTTTTGGGAGTTGTGTTTTGGTTTCTGGAATGTTTTTTTATTTCTAAAATGTAATTATGTTTTTTATTATTATTTGTTTTGCTTTTTTTAATTGACTTTGTGATCTTTAATAGGTCTTTGCGATGAGTGATTAGCACGTCTAGGAACCGTAAATTCAGTCTGAATGTCAGTGGATCTGCTTTAATTACGGCTTCTCTTTTATTTAGAGAAAATTGACAGCAAAGTAAAGTTTCAGGAGGATGTTTTACCAGTTTGAGCTGTTCTTACCATGCTCCACCACCTCAGAGGAGAACTCCAGCTTGACGGTCAGGTGGGAGCAGTTGGAGTCGTGCGGAGAGGGGAGGGGAAGCAGAGTGGAGCCAATGGTTGGCTTGGCCCCCTGCTCCGGCTCCGTCCCCACTGCAGGCAGAAGGGCTGCCAGCAACCCCACAAACACGGACACCAACACGGGAAACAGGAGCATTTTGAGCCTCTAAACAAGACTTTCAGGATCAGCCGAGACGAAGGAGCATTTTCAGGTCCAGAGCTTCTAAAACCTGTCCATACTGTGAAAAGTCTGAGCAGCGAGAATTATTTCTTTCTGCGTTTTCTCTCCATGGTGGTGGTCCAGGGTGGTGGTTCAGCGTCACGGCTGGAGGAGGAGCAGAATCGCCATGCTGAAGAGGGAACGAGGCAGAAAACAGAAGAGGGCGGACGGCAGGAGGACGAGCAGCGATGGAGAAAGAGGCTGTGATTTCGGGGCTTTTCAGGGATCCTTTCTGTGAGAAAAAAAAAACAAAAAAACCTCTGGTGAAATAGAAACTCATCCAGAAACTCTAAATGGAAGTGATAGCTTCTAGGACATTTCATGTTTCTCTACTGATTTAGTTTTGAAATCGTTACATTGAGTTTTGGTGTGATACTGGTGACAGGTTCTCTGCTCCTCATAACCACACGCCTTCATGCACCTCTTTGTGCGTGAAGGTAGAGAGGCTGACTTCTGTTTTGTTCGACTCTGGAGGGTTTTTATCTGGTAGCTCTTGCTGTGACAAAGGAACATTTAAATAAAGTTTTTAGGAGAATTTCTCCTTGCATCAAAGATGGACTTTTGGACCTGATGAAGCCACTCGCTCTTGATTTTAGATCCCAACTCTAAACCTAAAATTGGTGAACACCCCAAAAATATTTTGTCATTTGTAATAAAAAGTTGCAGCTCACGAGGACAATTCTCTAGAGACCAAAATATCTGATTGGTCTGAAGCATTTCGAGATAGAACTGCAGCATGCTCCTACATGGTCTGTTTTCTCAAAGATCTTAAGTGAAAGTGAAGGACAGCTTATGAATTCACAGAGCTGCTGCACTTATCTGCCAACACATGGAGACGTGCTGATAAAACAGTCGGGTTAATCTCTGCTCGACCTCAGCTCTGTCTGAATCTACTCCTGTGTTTGTAAATCTCCAAATCAAGTCTATTGAATTTGAAGAAAGAAGTCTTTGTTTGGGATTTCCAGCCCATAACGTGGCTCTCAGAGATGGGAGCAGTTCTTGTGCTGTTGGGTACAGAAAGATGCAGAATGGGGCAATAACTACACCTCGCCCCTCAAGGGCAGCCCGTGACCTCATCTGGAAAAAGCATAGCTACTCCAAAGAGTCTGTACCCTAGATAAAAACTAATCTGACCCACACGGATCTAATGTCTTAATGTCAAACAGGACATGAAAACACCCTGAAGAAGCTCAAAGAAAAACAAAGCGAGCATTTAACTCAAGCAATCTCTTTATAGAAACACAGAAGTGCAGAAAGACCTACGACTAACTTTCAGCACACCTGCTTTTCTCCTCGCTGCACCAAGACAGGAATTCTGAGCAGGATTACTTTCTTCTGGCCTACGGCTTCAACAATGCACTGCAACACACACACACTTATAGGCACAAATCATCCTTAAGAGGCCCTGGAGACAAGGTTACATGAGTCCACCTCGCTGACCTCCATCGCAGGGCCAGAAAGCGAGTTAAAACACCCGTTTGAGGGCTGATTTGATGGGAAGGCAGCCCCATGGTAGAGTGTGCAACACTGCTGCAAATAATGTCTGATGACACTCCCTGCATTCTGGGTTTGTGGGATTTAAGAAGCATTAACAGGAAGTAAACAAGTCTAATGTTCTCGTGGGGATGAAACTTTCAGCAGCTTCAATTATCTTCAGTGTAATTTACTGCTGCCTAACTACGCCTTGTTCCCTCCGTGGGGACACAGTGACAGGAAAAAAAGATGTAATTATGGAGCGCACTTTTAGGGCCACAATGAAAGGAAAACATGTTGGAACAAAGTTGTAAAAATATGAGAAAAAAGTCATAATTTTACAAGAATAAAGTAACAAAATTACGAGGAAAAAGGTCGCACAATTGTGCTTTGAAAATTGTCATTTTACAAAAACAAAGTTGTGCATTTTCAAAAATAAAATCTTACTTTTAGCTTTTCCAGTGCTTTAACAAAGACGACTGTTTAATTCATGTCGCAGACATTGCAAAGAAGTGGGATGGATATCACACTGTTGAAGAATCTGCTTTACTCTTTTTGTAAGTGTACCACTTTATTTTAATAAAATTACTAATTTGTTGTTGTTTTTAAAAAAAAAAAAAAAAAGCAGGACTTTTTCCCTTGCAAAATTACAACTTTTAAAATCATTGATTTACAATTTTATTCTCATAAAATGTTGACTTGTTCTTGAATAATTTAACAACTGTTTTCCTTATATATTTATCTCTTTTGTTTTGTTTTGTAGTGGCGCTAATACTCAGCCGTACACTTCAGAAGGATATTAACATCCCTTTATCGCACAACGTTGGTTAACAAACAAAATTGGATTTAATGTGACACCATAATAATAAAAACAATGCAATTCTGGAGCTCCAGATTAAGTGGTCACCTGTCAAATACATAAATTGTTGAGGCAAAATTAAGAAAAATGACTCTCAAACCTGATTGTATATTTATTTCTGTTGTAAACTGACGGAGGGCGTGCTGGGAGTTAAAAGTAAAATTATTCTCTTGGAGTTACAACCAGATGTTTTTATAGAATAAAGATGTTAAGATATTCTACTTAATATTCTATTTAATTATTGATTTTTATTTTAATCCAACGCCTGAAAATCTAAATGAAAATACAAAAAATATCCTTGCCGCTAAACCACTTAATAACTTTTGGAAGTGTTTCTGCGACACAATAAGGGTTTTGTGACCATCAAAAACAAGGAGAGGTCATAATATTTTGCAGGGTTTATATATGTATTCAGGTCCAACTCCAGCATTTTCCAACACTTTAATCCAACTGTGGTCAATTCCATGTGCAGTTACGGTACCACAAATCTTTCTTTCAAAGAAAATTTTACAAAGTTATATAAAATAAATTTCATCCACACTTTTAAATCTTCGGTGCACAAAACTAGCAATTCAATGGTTTGGGTACCAACCCTGTACTCAAGAGAACAAAACCCAAACATCCCCCATCTTTAACCTGTCATCAAACATGGATCAAAGGATGCAGATATTATAATTACAAGCTAGGAGTAGATGTCGTCACTAAGGAGAAAGATTGATCACTAGATCCGGCTTGTAGCAGGATCTCTGACTCGAGGAGAAACCAGAGAAGCTCTGAAGATTGAAAAAAAAAAATGAATCGACATGACACCGAGACACAAAACAGGCCCAAAGACCAAAAGAGAAAAAAAAAACACACATTTTAACCTGTTTTTCATCAGTCTACTGGGCATAGATAGATTCAGGTGAATGGAGATCATGATGGACACGAGATGATGAGGATTATTCTTACTTTCAATGACTCATCAATCCCTCGGAAAACTCAAGAGAGAAAGAAATACTCAATTGACGAGCTTATCATTTTAATAAAAAGGACTAGCAGCTACGACCCATAACTGCATAGCGAACAGCACCACAACATATGGCGAAGAAAAACAGGAATTGACAGAAGACATAATGATTGCACAAATATAGTCGTCCTAAAAGAGCAAAATCACCACTGGAGCTAATTTCTGTAAACAGAGGGGGTCGAATTTGTCATTTTTTTCCCCGATATTTACTTTCTCACATGTACAGTTAGCTAACTAGCCTAGCACATCTTTACGGTTCCTGATGTGGTTTATGTTCCACTTTTACTCACCGAGGATCCAGACTGTTTACATATCCACTCCTTTAAACCGTTTATTTGCTGTTTACTAGCGTGTCCGAGCCTACCGACAATCTCGGTCAACGCTGTTCGAGCTAGCTAAACGTTCACGAAACCCTACAGCCGCAGGACCCTGACGTCTGTTTAACAGGGGAGGCCGTTTGGTGTCAAATCCCTCCAATCGGCAAAAAGTATTGGATCAACCTTTTAAAAAAAACTTTAAAACAGCGCGTAATTGTTGGCTTAAATTTCATTTAAAAATTTATCATATAATTTATGACACAATTAAGGCTAATTTGTCCAATAAAAAGGTTTTAAAAATGTTTAAATGTGAGCTTAATAACGTCAAACCTGGCAACTTAATTTTGACCCTTTAATTTGGACTCTGGCTGCTTTTTTTTGCCAGTGTGGGCGCAGATTGCTGTTTAAACTGCAAGAAAAAGTATTTATACCCAAGTTGACGTTTTTTTTCTTCTTTTAAATAAAACAGAATATATAGCCAGATTTGTTTGCCATGGTCATTTATGCGGACGCATATTGTTTACTATGGAAGCGCATTTCTGTAATAAAAAGAAAGGCAAAAAAAACACGAGTGTATCTGAAGTTTAAAGTTCTTTTCTTCTTTTTTTAATCTATGACATTCAGTTAATAAAACAAAAACAGTAAGTGTGTCCAGGCAGAAGAGAAGGGTTTGTTTGGGATGGTGCGCCCCCTACTGGACCAAAAATGTTCCAATCTTGCTTAACCCTTGTGCTTTTTTTAAAGCAAATAAATAAAAACTTTTATTTTTCAGTATAGAACACTTTCAATAGGCAATACATTGAAAATATTTTTTTCAACAAAATAAGAGTCTTTCACTTTATATATATCAAAATGTACAACAATCATTCACATTGTGCTATCCTATGACCCCACCCTTACACTGATGTGTTCTCCCTACCATGACAAAGGTGGATAAAGGTGAGGAGGATTTCATGTAATCCATGGACACCAGTGAAGATCACAAATCATTGAAGAAAAAAAGTTCAGCTCACTGTCTTGTGGGGTCTAGATGACCCCACTCTCGCTGTTAGAGTGCCTAGGATAGTACAAGGGTTACAGAACCTTTTATGGGTGCCTAAATTCAGGCTTCGAGGTTCAGTGTCCGACATGTTTTCCAATCAACCTGCCATTGAAGCTCCTTATTGACTAAACACACCTGATCCACGTAATCAGCAGCACTTTGTTTATTTTGTTCCCAATATATTACTTTATTAGCACAAAAAAAACATTTCTTTTTCTTTTTCTTCATTTTGTCCCAAAAAGCTGCTCTGCAAATTCACAACTAACCAGCGTTTTTATTATTTTGGAAGTAAAAGACAGACCGAGCTTTAGGTTCAGGTTCGAGGGCTTTATTAGCACACAAACTCACCGTTTAAAAACATAAAAAAAGGAGTTATTAATAGAAGAATCAAGGAGTTATCATTCCTTTGAGGCACAGAACATTTTCAGCTAACAGTGTTGAAAAGGCTACTTCATTTAAAACAGCATGAATGTAAAAATCACAGAAACAAATACAAAAAAACACTTAAAATGTGCAGAAGTTCTGCGGTTCATCCGACATTTGTAGGTCATTGTGGACAGCAGGGTTTCACTAAGCTGCTGCCCACAAACAGACCCACCTCAAATGCAAATCATCACTTTGATACTTTCTGAAAACGCTCATGAGAAAGAAAACCATAGAGAGATAGCAGGACGAGGGAATACAATCCTTTAAACGCTGCAATAAACAAAACTGAGGTCAGCTGACATGGCTTCAAATTAGCTTCCAGTGCGCCAGAAAGTTCCCAAAACAACGGAAAACTTTCCAGCTCTGAAATGCATCACAGCAGCATCCTAAGGTTGAAACACAAAAAGTCCAGTCTTCTGGATTAAAATAAACCGAAACAGTCAAATGAAAAAGAAAACCTTTAAAACTCTTTACATGAAGTGCTTTGCAAAAGAAAAAGTTTTTTAAAGTTGTGCAACGTTTGAGGAAATGACTTGGTCAAAAACCTTCATTTATGGAAGAGAAACCATCCCAAACAAAGTTCGTTACTTCATTCACAAACTCAAACATCTTCATCGTTGCTGCTCCTCCAGCATCTTCTCTGCCCGGCTGCACCAGCTTTTCACACATCTATTTTAATGACATGTTACCGTTACACTTACATGATTGGAGACGACAGATGAAAGCTGAACTTTGTCTTAAATGAATAAGACCGATAAGAAATATTGATCAGCAGACGTGAAATCATCTGCTTTAGGTCGGCCTCTGGAGACACAGCTGTGTTGCTCTAAGTAGCATCAACATTATTAAACACTTAATTATTTAATTGTACAGTATCATTTAGAAAAATTAAAGTAAATTTAAAATAATCTGGGCTGGTTTACTTGTTGAACTGACAATATTAATAATATATGTATATACAATTTGAAAAATAACTAGATAAGAAAGGTTAAAACACACAAAAACAAAACACTAATTTTATATAAAAAATATGAGAACAAAGTCAAACAATTATGAAAAAACAGTTTAAAATATGAGTTAAGTCCTAAGTTTATGCTTCAAAAAGTCATAATTATGCAAGGAAACAGTCGTGCTTTTTCAAAACAAAAATTTTATAGAGCTTTTGATATGTTTTAATAAAGACAATCAAACATTATCTCTTTAATTTAAATTGCAGACGAGTCAGAGGAATCGAATGCACCTCACATGACTCAAGAATCACCAAATCTTGCAAATGTACATCTGTATTTTCATGAAATTATTACTTTATTTTCAAAAATATAAGCAAGACTTTTTCATGTAACATTAGTACTTTTGAAATCATAAATCTGCTATTTAAATCTTGCAATATGTTGACTTTTTTCAGATAATTTCATGACTTTTTTTCTCATATATTTATTTTCTTTTATGGTGGCCCCGAATACTGGTAAACAGAGCAGATACACAAACAAAATAAGGTAACATAAATGGCACAAGCTTATTGTAAACATAGACTATTTAAAAAAAATTACTGTTGCCTTTAATTCCAGTAATAACTAGTCCCAAAAGCTTTTTTTTTTTTTTTTCTTTATCAGAGGTCTCCCCCTGCTGGCCACAGAAGGATAAATCATTTAAGGTTTTTATTTTAATGCAACCTTTAATTTCTATATTAGAGTTTGACCTTCTAAACTTAAAGCTGGTGCGACCGGAGCAGAACATCTGCCTGTTTGTGTTCCATCAACTCAATTTATGAACAATATTAACTCTTGGCTGGGGTCTTCAATTCATTAAAAACATGAAGCAGAAAAGCAGAGAGGAGGCATTCCTGTTTGGGAACCATCAGCATTAGAAGAAGAGATCTGGACACATCTGTAAAGTCAGAAATTCACAGCACTTTGGAATCAGAAAGGACAGTTTTGTTTTTCTGCTCAACAGACCTGTCAGGTCAGCATCCAGTGACCTCTGCATGGATCATCTCGACAAAAATAAATAAATAGGTGGTGACTGGAAAAAAATGGAGTGGAAGACAAATGAAGGAACGGATGGAGAGATGATGAAGTCGGTGTTCGTCTCTTTCAGCTTCTGCAGTTTTGAACCGAGCCTCGTTTGTGAAGCTCCGAGTGAGCGTTCTGAGGAGCAGCTTCCTAGAGGCGCGTTAGCCGTTGTACTGCTGCTGGTAGCGGCGGTTCAGCTCGCGCAGCTCCTTCTCCCGGACCCTGCGGGCTTTGTTGGACTTGGTGGAGCGGCTGGAGCGCGTGGACTGAGCGGACTTAGTGCTGTGGCAACGTGAGGAGGCGCGCTTCAGGAGGTTCTCAGAGATGCAGCGCTGCAGGTTCTTCATGGAGGAGGCGGCCGCCATGGTGACAATCCAGGGGTGCTTGAGGGCCTGACTGGCCGTCATGCGCTGGCTTGGGTCCACCGTGAGAATTCGCTCCACAAAGTCTTTGGCCAGGTTGGACACGTTGGGCCACGGCTGCGAGAGGAGACAGACACACGGGTTAGGAGTTTGATCCATCAGCCTGCATAACTTCTTGTTTGGAACGTAAGGAAAATGTTTTCTTATAAACACTAAGTTTAAAACTATTGCTCCCTTAAGACCAGATCTATCGCATCTATCACGGTCTGGTTTGGATCTGCAACCACACACGACAGCGACGGACTGCAGAGAACCAGCTGATCAGCCGAGAGGATTATTGGTTCCAACCTTCCCTCCATTCAGGACCGGTACCGGTCCAGGGTCAGGAAGTGGGCTGGCAGAATCTCTCCAGACCCCTCATATCCCAGACACAATCTTTTCAGCCTCCTCCTTCCAGACATATGTCCCAAAACTGAAACCTGAATCTGAGACCCAAAACCACTCTCCACAAAGTCAGCTGTCACTCAGATGAACTCTTGACCAGTCACAGAGAATGGAACATAACATGAGAACTGTTGTACTTAACTTTATCTTCATATTTTTTTTATTTTATTTCATTACTGTTTGGACATACTGTTTGTACTGAGCCCGGGAACTGACATGGGTAAAATAATAAATATTCCGCTCCCTCAAAATAATTAATTAGTGCGAACGTAATAATTATTCATGTGACCAGTCATTCATAAACACGGATGTCAGCAGATACCTTCATATTTCTGTCTGTGTGTCTCATTACATTGCATGGAAGAACCTGAGGATGTTTAGAGATCAGATTTATTTATTTTAAAAAGCTCTCTAAAAGCATCGGTAATCATTCTCCATGTCTGCGTTCATTCACATTCCGGTACGGTCTCCGTCCTGCCGCAAGAGCCGCTTTTCCGCCGCTACTTCCGTGTCTCCATGACCCACATTCGTTCAAGGGGGGAAAAATAAAATCAAGAATGATCTATTATAATTGTCTCGATGAAAATAAGAAAAATGTCATAACATTTAGGATGCCCCAGCTTGCTGCTTCCCCATTCCGCAGCAATGCTCCGGACATACTAGCTCACTCCAGCTATAAGATACTAGCTGTGGTCCGCCGCGGAGCTCTTTTGCTCGTCATGCCGGCATTCGGGCAGCTGGCTGGCCGGTAGACAGACAGCCAGCAGATATTGTAGTTTAGGGTCGAATAGGAATAGTAATATTCAGGACTATTCAGGATAATGCATCTCGACCAATCAACGTGTCCCTGTAGCTGTGGTGCATTCAAAGACAACAGGATAAATGTATATCAGAGTATTATTTCGTTCCCACGAATTAATTATTCCGAGGGAACGAAATATTATTTTGTGGGAACGCCTTATTTATTTATTTTACCATGTCAGATCCCGGGCTCCGTGCACATGAGAGCATAAGACACCAAGGTTAAATTGCTTGCATATGCACTGTCCTTGGCCAAAATAGCTGATTCTGAAATAGATTTCACTCAATCTAATTTAAAGACCCACTCCAATACAAATGGTGTTTTTTTTCTTTTATTTTTTTCACATTATGTATTCAAATTGTTGGGAATCAGGTGCAGATGAAAAAAAAAAAATGCAGTTTGAAAAAGAGCCCAGTTGTTATGTAGAACACACACTGGGTGGGCCACAAACTCTCAGCACCAGGGAGGAGAAAGGGGGCGGAGTTGCACTGTGCAAATAGTCCCGCCCAGAATTAGGAGGCACATTTCTAATAAACCCCTGCGCTCTGAAGAAACAATGTCCTAGAAAACAACAAAGGTTTGGCTAAAAACGACATTTTCCTGTTTAATAGAACACTGGGAACGTTTTGAAAATAGATCAAAGATGATCGGAGGGGAACTTTAATCTGGGTTTTGAATTAAAATTTTTAAGGGTTAAATTTGAGGATTTATTTGAGGAAATAAATTAAAAAATTAAAAAAAAAAATCTTCGCTCAACACCCGATCGAAATATAGTGTAGTGCCCTCATAGTGTAGGTTTGTTCTCATTTTAAATAAACCTGCTCCTAAAAAGAACATATCGAGTCCAACTGAGTCCAACTGTCTCCATCCTTGTTTATTTTGTCCACAATAAACAAGTAATGTAAAAAAAAGACAAAAAAGAAACAAAAATAACCACTTGTAAAAATTAAATCCACATCAAATCCATAAACTAAAACTCCAACTAAGAGAAAAAGTGCAGAAATTCCAGAAGTTTTCCTCCACTTCCTCCTTAAACCACAAGGGGGCAGCAAAACAACGTGTGGAGTAAACTATCAAAGTCTTCTAAGATTTCATATTTTTTCTGTTTTTGTTTGGAAACATTTTCATTTCTCCTGCATTCTTTTGAAATCACTCCATTGAACCAAATTTTTATAAAATTTTAGGCAACAGTTTTCTCAAACTGCTGCTGACTTTCTGTGTTGTTGTTTTTTTAGCAAAGCATCTCTCCGTGGGTCAAACTACGCCTCCTGCTTAGACAAGATAGAAATAATGCTGCTACAGGCCATTTTTTTTGTACACATGCACAAAGTCTGCTGTCCTGCTCTCCAGCCAGATGTGTTTTAATTCTTCTTTCACACAAAGTGAATCACCTGAAAAAATGCCAAAAGATGCACGACCCACATAAAACAGATTTTTGGCAGCAGCTGGGCTATGACTATCTCCTGGGCCAAACGAGAAAAATATTCACGCCAGATGTTAGGACTCGTGTCCCTGAGGGAGGCACGCGCAGACCTGCCGCTCCAACAAAGCAGAATTCAGCATTTATTGCTTTTTGCTCACAAGAATTGATTAAAAAACATAATTCATGTGTTGTTGTTTTTTTTTTTTTTTAACATTTAGTTTGGTACAAATTCCTCTAAAGACCCAGAACTGATATTTAAGATAGTAAAGACAAAGAAACAAATAAAACATTCTGCAAATGTATGTCATAATAGGCCGTAAAATCAGAGCACTAACAGGGAAATCTGAATTCCTTTCTGAAAGTTAACGGTCCATGACTGGTTTGAAAGGAGGAGGAGAACGCCGCGTCTCTCCCTGAAGCAGCACCGAGCAGGAGGTCAGGTAGCTGAACCGCTGACTCATGAAACCGCTCTTTAATTAAAAAATATTCCTTTTTCACTCCCGCGTGAACGAACGCAGTGTGCCAAACAAAGCGGATTCCCCTGCACCCTGAGCCAGGAATTAATGGGGAGACAATATAAGCAGAAAAAGGAAACAGTTTCAAATTCTCACATCAAATAACTCCAATTAAACCTTTGTGAAATAAAGTTCTCATTCTGTGAGTTTGTGGACGTCACAGGTTGATAGTAAGAATGCAACGATTCACCTTCCTCATTTCGATTTTTGGGTCACGGTTTTATTTTCGGTTCAATATATGATTTGTTTATCACAAAACAAGAACAAAAAAAACAACAAAATTTGAAAAACTCTTTTTTTTAATTGCTAATAAACAAGTAATGAATAGAAACCTTTCAGTTAGCTTATGCAAAGCTTGGTGTACTGTAATAAAACAATATTAGATGGATTAAGTTTATTATGACACACGTTTGACACTTTTAATATGCAAAATGGAGACATGCAATGATTCACTCTCCCCACAAGTCAATTCAATGTTTTTAAAGCAAGAATTGTGCCGCTCTAGTTGCTATTACTCTGTAAATATGTTTAGTGACACATTACAGTCTAAATATGCTTGGTAGTGTTGAAGTTAGTAAAGCAGTGGAGTATTAATCAGATATAAGACTTAATGATTAAAATAAAAGACCCAAGTTTGAGAGAAATGAGCTTTTCTAGAACTTTACAAGTGTGTAGTCGACTTAAAAACAGATTCTGGTGATTTACTCCTTTTGGATGGGTGGATGTAAACATTTAAAGGCAGTAGAATGATTTCATATAGATGACTTAAACATTAGAGTAGTAAGTTTTTAAGTTGTATCCAAATGTGTCCTTTTCTTGGGCTCTATTCACAGAAAAGTTGTACGGTTGCCATGGAGACATCATAAAAGCTTTAAAAGCCACAGAGTTTCTATTAACTAATAGTTTAATCTAACTAATAGTTTAATCTGGCGACAATTTGGATTGTGTCCATTTTAAGGGGTTGAATGCAAAAATGTTTTGAAATAAATTACACCTTATTACTAGTATTATTTTAATTATAAAGTATGCATTACTACCATCATAGTCTACTGCTGATGTTTACAAAGGCAAAAAAAGTCTTTATTCAGAAAATGTATCTAGATACATTTTCTTTGCAGTTATTTTTTATTATTTATTTTTTAATTAAATAAATAAATATTTTGTTAAAAAAGTTTTGCCTGCTTAGCTGAAATCATTAACTGTGTGAAAACAAAAACAGAAATCAGTGAATATTTTTTTCAAGTCAATTTGACTAAAATCTAATTAAGAACTAGGGAATAAAAATGAAAAAAAAAAATCACAAAAAAACCTGTTTTAAAAACTTTTCATTGAAGCTGCAATGAACTTAAATGTTGGGGATGATGTTTTTTTCCATTAAAAATTGTTTTACATTAAAAATGTTTTCGGTGTAAAACAGGGACCCCAAAACCTTCTTTAAACAGCATTACTATGGAAAAACTGTTTCAGAGACAGGATTTCGTGTTGGAAAAAACAGCTTTCTGGCCCAGCTTCCCTCTTTGCAAAGCTCAGCGAAAACCGCAGCTTTCTGGAAACAATCCCACTTACTCAAAGTTTCAGCTCGGACTTTATCTTACCTGTCAGCCTGGAGAGTTTGGACCACAGCCTAGAAAACGTTGATGGCTGAGCAACTTTGGATTACTTATTACAAAACCAGCAAACTGTTATTGGCACTCCAGCAGCTGCGTGTTTGTGCAAACAATAACCTAAAGTTTGCAGACAAATGTGTGTCTGCTGCAGTGTGGGGAACTTTTTCAAAAAGAAGAGTTTTTTTTTTAAAAAAAAAAGGGTTCACAAGGTTTTGGTTCTTAAAAAAAACTTCCCCAACTATGAAGATATGCATGTTTCTGCTCACCTCTCCAGAGAAGCTGCACTTCCCCTTCAGGATCTGCCAGTAGAGCCTCATGCGGTTCTCGTCCTCGAAGGGCATGGTGCCGCTCAGCAGGATGTAGGAGATCACGCCCAGAGCCCACATATCCACCGCGTTTGTATAGGGCTTCCTCACCAAGATCTCAGGGGCAATGTACTCAGGAGTGCCACACGTGGTCTTCATCAGGCATTCGTCTCCCTTCTTCCTGCTGCTGGCCAGCCCAAAGTCGGTGATGATGATCTTGGAGTCGGCGCCGGGGTGGTAGTACAGCAGGTTCTCGGGCTTCAGGTCTCGATGAGTGATCCCCAAAGTGTGGAGATACTTGACGCCATCCAGCACCATCGTCAGGACCCGCGTGGCGTCCCGCTCCGTGAAGGAGCCGCGAGCGATGATGCGGTCGAATAGCTCACCCCCCGTGGCCAGCTCCATCACCATGTAGACCCGCTCCGCCGTCTCAAACACCTCCATCAGCTGGATTATGTTCGTGTGACGGACTCGACGCAGGACGCACAGCTCCGACTCGCACACTTCACGCCCCTCCCGGTAACGCGTCTCGATCATCTTGATGGCGTACGGCTGCCGCGTGCTCTTGTGCTCCACGCGGACCACGCGGCTGAAACTCCCGCGCCCGATCAGGGCCTTGATGTCGTACTTTGCCGTGACCCGGGGGTCGAACTTTGCTCGGTACTTCGCCACCTTCTTCCTCTGCGGATCCGGCACTTCAGACGGGTCTTTGGCGGGCAGGGCTGAAGCGGTGGGCGTGGTTGCTTTGACTCGACTCGCGATGGTGCAGTCTGACTTGTCACCTGCCGCTCCGCCGGTTGCACCCATCTTGCTGGCTGTGCCGTCACCTCGTATGAAGTGCCTATAGATGTCAGTGTGAGGGGGCTGGACAGGGTCCACCTGAAACCACAGGAGCAAACCCACAAGAGTGAGAGGAAGGACACCATTTAAATCTTCCAATGGAACTAAGAACCTCCATCATCTGTTGTCCAAAGTTTTCATCCTCATTGCTTAAGGATGGAATCCTCAGGAAATGAGTCTGGATTTTTTTATTTGTAGTTTATTTGACAGTTAGTTCGTATTTATGGGAAAAATAATTGGGTTTCTTCTAAGTTTCATTATTTTTTCAGGATTTCTACACATTAAGCATTAAACCAGATCATAGCATTTCTATTATTTCATTTCGTTTAAAGACCAACTCTGTCAAAAATGGTGTATTGAACCTTTTCTTGTGGCATTTTTTAATGATGGAGGACATATGTAAAGAAAAATAAGCTTCAACTTGCGTTTCTTAGTAATTCTTTCTTCAAATCGTTGTGAATCAGGAGAAGAGGAAAAAAAATGCAGTTTGAAAAATAACTTTTTTGTGACGTAGAAAATACGCCACATGCTCCCTGCTCTGCTCCATTCTGATGCTTGTAGACAAATAGATTCATGAACTTATTTGTTTTCCTCATCTGAGATGGAATCTGGCTCAAAACTGTACGGCTGAACAGCTCCAATATTGCACACCATTTGGTTTTTTGCAGCGGTAGCGTTAGATTGGGGAGGTGAGGGGCTGCAAACTAGCGGGAGAGTGCACAAACAGATGGTTTAGTTAAGCTAACAAGAAGGGGGCGGGGTTTGCCCACAATTCAGAGGGAAATTTGTAATGAACTCCTGCCGAATTCCTGCAGAAACTATGCCCTAGAAAACAAGACAAGTTTGTTTGATTTGGGTTAAAAATTAAAACTAAAACACCACTAAGAAAGTTTTTAAAAAAAAGATGATCAGAGTGCGACTTTAGGCATTTATAAACATCACTGTCTCACACAATCTTGATCTATAAATCAATTCATAATTTCAGTAAATATACGTGCCAAGTTGTTTTTCCTAATAATTAGTATTAGTCAACTTTTTTTCCACATTTCTAAACCATCTTCCAGCTAGTTAACAATTTATCATATTTGAAAACTTTTGTTTAATATCTTTCATGGATTTTCACATTTATTTTATTGCTTGATTAAACTGTTCTTTACAGTTCATATAAGAAAATGCAGGCATTGTTTAGAATCACAAAAGATTATGTTAGCTCTGTGTTTACAAGTTAACATTTATTGTATGGAATATTTTCAGCATTATGCAGTTCATTCGTTTTTACCATTAAAACAAATTCCACTCTTATCAGGTTTATCTTAACAGCTCTTTATCGTGGAAAGAAACAAACTGCAGTTAATCCTAATTTATTGTTTTTTATTAGTTAACCTGATTTGGCAGTTGAACGCTTTCACAGCTAATCCTTCTGCACTTTTTCCTCCATCATCAGAGGAGAATGAGATCTTTCTGCATCAAAAATTGTTTCTAAAAGAAAACCCAATGCTGACCTTTTTGACCAGGTCCAGCTGAACGTCCCCTGGAGGCTCGGGGAGGACCTTGCTGTTCCGGCACCCCATCACATCACCTCGCGCCTCTGCCCAGCCAGGCACACGGGCCACCAAAATGTCTGCTTCATCACCGCAACAGCTGATTCAACACACTCCGGACATCTAGCAGCCGGGCTGTGGCCACACTGGGGCCGAAGTTCATGAAGAAAGTTGACAAGACCCCCGTGCAAGTCCCAGAGGGCGGGCATCAACGAGACCACACCTCTCCCACAAGTTCATGAATCCATTCTGCGCTCACAGAGGTTCTGGTTTTATTGTGGCTCCAATCGGCTGGCACCAGATAACTCAACCTCCTTGAAGAATCAATGCGAACAAAACTGCTCGAGCACAGTTTGTACAGATCTTGACATCAAAAAGTTCTTCAATCCTGTCGTTTCATGGTAGACATTAGGGTTCTTTAAAAAAAAAAAAAATCTGTTCTAGGAAATGTGCAGAACTTCCATCCCAAACACAAGTGCGGATGGTGGGAGAATCTGCGATCTTTACAGCGGCTTGGAAGGAGCCGCTTCCCCGGAGATCGCAGTCTGGAAAACCTAGAAACAGAAAAATCAAATGTAAACACAAGTTCAGGGGAAAACAGCAGACAACACTTTTTAGGCAATTTCTTTTGTTGCAGAATAACAAACAGCGGAGAAAAAACATACAAGAAGAGAACATATCGTCCTCCATCTTTAAGCAATGGGAGTTCATATAGACTAACAAAATAACAATGTATAAGCATAATATAGGAGCTCCTTGTACATTTCTTCCCTTCATGTCCACAACATGGCTGCTCACAGCAGTGCTGAACATGCAAAAAAATAGTTTGTTTTAAAGTAATCAAGCTCTAGTAGAAAACATTGACCAGATATTAAAAAAATGCGGATTGCACTGCAATACTATGTTTGGTCAACAGAGGGCGATAAACATAACAGCTTCCTTAAAGCCAAAGAAGATCAAGTTTTTGAAGTTTTTGACATGTACATGAGAACAAATGTAATAATAACAAATTGTTTCATGTCTGAGTATTTCTCCTTTTAAATCGCTGTCAATCAAACTGTCTAAAACACGCCATGTCACAACGGACCAGTAGCACATGCGCATTGGACAAGCTCCCCGATCCGCCCCATCCAGCATTCACAAGCTCAGGTGCGAGAGAAGAGAAGATGGCACATTGCTGCGTCGTCCCCAGCATTTTAAGTATGACCAAGGCTGGATTTTGTTGTTGGCCGCACGTGTTTAAAATTAAACTTAAAGGTAAAGTCCCAAATGTGTTCTCGGCATCTGACAAGAGTTTGAAGGCTTCCTGTCCCAAAATTAACCAGAGAGGGTAAAAATGAAGACAAGAATAAAACCAGGGGACCTTTTTTTATTATTGTCTCGATAAAAATAAGAAAAATATAATAAAGTTCAAGAGGCACGAGCAGGCCGGCTTCCATTCGCCCAATAGGATACTGGGCAATTTGGTTTAGACGGTTCAGACTGATACCAAATCGCCTCATTGTTCAAATCGCACTACCAGTCGCTCAAATCGCGCTGCTGGACCTCAGATCGTTTTTGTAACGTAGACTTAACATTGAAACTAGCCGCCTCTACTGCACAAATCCCGTTCGGTGTGAACGCAGCCCGACCGTAACCAGTAATCCTTAACTCAACTCTTCCTCTGGGTCCGTGCGGCCAAGAAAACATTTCAGCACGTATTTGGAAAACTCTGTATCAATAATCACTTTCTTTACCGCATTTCATTTTATTTGCTGTGCAAGGGAATTCAAACATTTTCACCGTTTCTGAAACTGTCAGTCCAAATTAGACTTAAACAACTTATGAATTATGGATGCAAACACAAACTAGCTTAGGTGTTTAGAGACTATTGCATTCAATTCTCCCCGTCCTGGGGGGGTTAAACAGAGAGAAAAGCCTTTTGCCCTTTGTCTGATAAAACAAGCTGCAGTTTATGGATTGCACAAGAAAATGTAACTTTAGTGAAATATTTTTTGCATGAATAAAACATTTTCTTAAGCAAAAAACTTCACATCTCTGCAAACATAGCTTATTTTGATGTTAACTTAAAATGTTTCCAGAGAAATGCAAAGAAAGGTCAACACTCTAAAGACTTCATCTGAAAAAAAAATGCTCTTGTTCATAGTTGTAGTTCACACAGACCAGGAGATGCAGAAATCCTGTTTTCCATTTCAAAGTTCTCGATGACAATTACATCAGCTCAAAGTCACTAATTAAAAAAAACATGTTCTTATCTACAGATTTAAAGTCCAGCCCTAAAATAAAAAACATAATAACCCCAGAGTAAGCTTAAACCATAAATCGCTAGTTTATCGTCATCAAAATATATCAGCCTACGTAATGTGTGTTCTGCAAAAGATGGCATAAATTGTGATAAATGGTTACCTTAAATTTTTGCACACATGCTAAAACAAGCTTAAGGCAGCATGAAGTACTGAAAGACCCACTCTGATGAAAATTTTTTATTTTGTGTTTGTTTTGATGTTTTTGTGGCATTTTTCTGATGGAGGACATTTATAAAAAAAGAAAAAAAAGAATTAAGCTTAAAACTGCATTTCTGTATTTAAATTGTTATGAATATGGAGCAGATTAAAGTTAGAAAAAGCCTGTAGCTGTGACGTCGGTACTACAGTCAGCAGGCAACAAGTTCCCCGCTCTGCTCCATTCTGATGCAGCCACTAGCGGACGACTAGATCCATGCAGGTCTTTTTGTTTTCCTCATTCCAGCTGCCATCTGGCTTTAAACTGTACGGCTGGTTAACTCTGATATTGCTCACCATTTTTGTTATGCCATAAATGTTAGGTTGGGGTTGTGAGGGGCTGTAAGCTAGCAGGAGAGAGTGTAAACAAAGGGAGGACTGTGAAATGAGGGCACCAACTGTCCCACCCACACGTCAGACGTGAATTTCTAATAAACTTCTGCCACTCTGCAGAAACTTTGTCCTTGAACTTGGCTAAAACCGCCATAACCCTAATTAAAAGACTGGCTTGAAAATAAATCGAAAGACAACCGGAGTGGGAATTCAAGTTATGTTGACTTTTATTAAAATAAATCTGTGGCAGTGAAATGGAAGTAAATTATTAGTTGTTCTGCTTTTTGTATCGCAAGTCATATCGTCATGGCAATAATATTTTGCTCACTAATATCGTTTTCCTGTTATCGTGCAGCACTTCCCCAGAGTGTATAACTTTTTTACAAATTTAAAAATATTTGCCAAATTTTTTATTCTACAACAAGCCTAAATTACTACTAAAAAAAAGTGGAATAGAAACTAAATTAACATATTTGTGATAGTTTAACGTTGAGGACGCCTGTGTACTGCATCATAAACTACACATATAACATTTGATAAACACAAATACAACTACTTTTTGGGTTTGATTTCCTGTAAACAACAATACAACACATTTTAACACACAAACAACAAAGATTGCTAATCATTTCATGTAAAGGTAGAAATCTTTATGAATTTCTTAGCTTTTTTAGTTAGGACCACCGGGTCATATTACAGCTTTATTACTCGTCTGACGCTAATCTATCTACAGTTCTCATCAACTTTTAAGGACTAAAGCACAAAAACTACGTCAACAGTTTTGTACTCACTCACCACAGGCGGAGGAGTGTGGGAGCAGCTAGCTAGCCTGTTAGCGGCAGGGCAGGACTCCCTGCTCCTGCCAAAGCCGGCCTCCTCACCCCACTCTCACTCAGCTGGGCTCTCCATTTTCACCCCACACTTTCCCAGCTCCCAGCTCCCCTCCTTCCGACATACGAAACGAATCCCGCTCTCACGCTGCCGCCGCCTTTTGGTTGGTTTGGTTGCTGCTGGTTTGGTTTCGGTCGCGTTTCAAAGTGACTAAAGTGAAGAAAAACTCAGGAACTTTGTTCCCGACGGGGAGCGACGGGACTTTTCTACGCGGAGGACCACCTTCCCTCTGCCAGTTCCGGTCAGTGTTTTCAAAATAAAAGGCAGCAAATTATATATTTTTAAGATAAAATAAAAAAGCCCCCTCCCCAAATGACCTGTGCAGCTTCTAAACGGTGAGCCTCACATGCTGGACGGATTTAATTGTAACAATAGAAGTTATATTTAATTTAGTTGCACAATGTGTGTGTTTACAAGAACCCCTTTTGTCCCCCCAAAGATACACTTCATTTTTATGAATTGTTTTATTGTTTTGTGTATTCGTTTCAAGTTTCAGATTGGATGGAAGAAAAGGGGAGAGTTAATGAGGTTGTTTGGGAAGTGGTAGGGGGGGGATAAAAGGATTGTGGATAAATTAATGCACAGCAAAAGTCACTTTTTGCTTACCAATACCACCAAAAACATGCAAACATATACCAAAGGGCTGAATTGTGTGTCTATGCACTCATATCCACTCACTCAAGCCTCTGCATGAACACAAAATAGCACATAAATAATCATTCATTTCACAAACCTTCATACATATCTACACAGACCCACACATATCCACATACTACATATTAACATTTTCCTCTAAGGTTGGACTTATTACAGCAAGGATAATCAAAAATTATTTCCAAATTAAACCATATCTGACAAAAACTAAACACAACAGATAACAGCGTTTTGAGCGTTGCCATTTCACAATTTTAAAGGGGCAGAAATCCTGACAAGAAATATTTAGTTAAAAAGAGCTTTTTCATCCAAAAATGCAACAACAAAAAAAAGTGTACCAGCAGCAAAAATCAAGTTTCAGTTCTGTTTTATTGGAATATAAATCCACAATTACTATGTTTGCTGTTTGTCTTTTGTGAAATCAAATACTGAGCAGTAATAGAAACGATTTTATTCTGAAGAACACTTCTACAGCTTCCTTTGCACCCCTACATTGTTGTGTCTAGTTGGACACATCTCCCCTTCCATCCAACTATTTTTTTCCCCACTTTTTCTTTTTTTGTTGTTGTGGAGAAATGGGAATACCTCCCCAGGCTTGTTTCTTATATGCCTGTGGTTTCGACCCCCTACACCCTAATCACCACTTCCTGCACCCAAAGAGACTAAGAAGACATTTCGAGTTGAGAGACTCAGTACATTTTTGCCGGTTTTGCTGGATTAGAGTAGGTTAATACTAAACAGATGTTGTTAATGATGAACTTATCATCATTCCAGGCAAAACATAAATAAACTCAAAGTGGATCCAGTCAGTTTATCCCAAAGTTCAGACCTTTCAAAGATCTAAAAAGGCCGTGGACACCTCAGAGCTGCATCTGAGACACTACAATCAATCAAACTTTATTTACAAAATAGCGCTTCTCATGCAATTGCGCAGAAAACACACAATTTTACAGTAAAAACCCAACCCACCCTTCCCACTCCCCTCCATTAAAACATGTGACCCATGACCCCCACATACAATGAATAATGACTATGTAACTGTAAAAAATAAACAAATAAATAAACAAGTAAGGCTTGGCCCTGCTGTGAGGAAAGAGTATTTGGGAATCTCTTCATACCAGGAGCCAGCTTGGCCAAAGGAGCACCGCCACAGTGCCCACCAAGACTGGGACAACAAAGGGGTCCACTTCACAGCCGTGAAGCTGCAAAGTTAGATTCAAGCTGCCCCAGCAAGGGCGACAACCGCGGCAACAGCCACCGACCAAGCCGGCAAGCCGTGGAAGAAGAGATCCCCACAAGAAACACTATCTATCTATCTATCTATCGATAGATAGATAGATCGATCGATCGATCGATCGATCGATCGATCGATCGATCGATAGATAGATACATAGATAGATAGATAGATAGATAGATAGATAGATAGATAGATAGATAGATAGATAGATAGATAGATAGATAGATAGACAACTTTATTTATCCATTTGGGAGGTTCCCGCTTGGAAATTGACATCTCCATCGCATACAGCACTGGTTGACATACATATAGGAAAAAGGAAAAAGCAGCACAGTGACTAGAAAAATTAGAAAGATTAGAACAGTAAGAAACAATTTAATTTAGCACCAGAACAGAAAGTTTTTGTGAGTCGTAGTTTATTCAAAGATCATTAACGATCTTTAAAAGAGCTGTCTCTGTACTATGGTTTGTCCTAAAACCAGACTGATATTTCTCTAAAAATCTTTGAGTAATTAAAAACTCATGCAGTTGAGTAGCGACACTTTTTTCTATAATTTTACTTAAAAATGGTAATTTGGATACAGGTCCATAGTTATCCAGAGTTTTCGGGTCTAAATTACTCTTCTTCAGAGAGCAGTTTACTATATTTGAAAGCTTTGACTCAAAGAATCCGTAAAATGTTTTAAAAAGTGGGGATGGGATCTAAAAGGCAGGTTGTAATTTTTAGTTGGGATACAACTCGACCAAGCATCTCCGCATCAACCAGGACAAAACTCCCCAGTGTTTCTTCTGGTAAAAACAATGCTGGAGGTCTGTTAAGATCAGTGTACTGCATGGATGAAATGTTTGATCTTATAGCATTGATTTTACCCATGAAGTGGTCTGCAAAGTCCTCACATGCAGCATTAGATGATGGCATGGAGGACTTGTTGAAATCTTTTTTCATTAAAATATCAATTGTTTTAAAAATAAATTTGGGGTCGTTTTTATTTTCTGAAATGATTTTAGAAAAACAGGAGGTTCTGGCTCGTTTAACTGAGTTATTGTAGATTTTGAGTTGTTCTTTTCAAATATCTTTATGAATTATTAATTCTGTCTTCCTGTATCTTCTCTCTGCCCTCCTGCAATTCTGCCTCAGACCCTTAACGTCATCAGTCATCAGATAAATCTGAGCAGGAGTTTTCTTAGAAATATCAAAAAAACCTGCAGCCACTTCAGGAGTTAAAAACCGTTTCCTCACAGTTCTCACTGAGGCTTCTTGCTGGATTACACTGGGGACATAAAAAAAACACACAATAATGATCTGATAGGGCCAAGTCAACAACAGAAGACACCCCGGGGGACAGACCGTAGGTAATGACAAGGTCCAGGCTGTGTCCTCTGTTGTGACTTGGTTGTGTGACATGCTGTTGAAAATCCATGCTGTTTAGACGATTTAAAAACTAACAAGCATAGATATTTTTGTCAACATGGAAATTTAAATGACCATTTATTAACCCTTGTGCTATTCTACGACCCCACCCTTGCATTGACGTGTTCTCCCTACCATGACAAAGGTGGATAAAGGTGAAGAGGATTTCATGTAATCCATGGACACCAGTGAAAATAACAAATCATCGAAGAAAAAAGGTTCAGCGCACTGTCTAGTGGGTCTAGATGACCCAACTCCCAATGTTAAAGTGCCTAGGATAGCACAAGGGTTGAAATCCTATTGTACCTAATATGAAGAGATGATAAAAATTCAGAAAATTCTTCAATAAAAAAGGAAGGAGGGGTTGGTGGTCTGTATACTGTGACAGTAAAAACAGGTGGGTCACCAAAAAGAAATGCATGATGCTCAAAGGAAGAATATTTACTAAGTAAGACATTTTTTTAGGTGAAATTCTTTTGTGAGCAATGGATGCAGTACCCCCACCTTTGTTTCCTCCCCTGATTGAAAATAAAAAGTTAAAATTGGGTGTAGAAGCCTCAGTGAGAATAGTTGGAGCATCAGTGCCAAGCCATGTTTGAGGTAAAAACAAACAGGTTAAATCATGGTCTAAAAGCAGATCATTCATGATAAAAGACTTATTTAAAAGTGATCTGACATTTGAAATAGCCATCTTCATCGTTGTGGGTAAAATCTGATGTGAGCATGACATGGGTTTTGTGACTAACATGCGAGGCACGAGGATATGAATGGAAAGGATTTGAATGTCTATTGGTGATGGGGAATGGTATATGATGCTCCATGGCACAGAATGATGTATCAGGGGTGTGGGTGTCCTGGTTCAACCGTCAGGTGGGAATGGTTTTGAAAGAACGGAGGGTGTTCATGCTGAGAAGATGGGAACCACTATTGCAAGGGTGTAAACCGTCTAATTTGAAGAGGTACGGTCTATTGTAAAAAGTTGTGAAATTGTCAACATTTGGAATGCTCATGGAATGACAGTTTGTTTTTTACCAAATATGAAGCTGACGGATGCGTGAGAACCTGATGTTTCCATAACGGGGTGCAGGCAGTGGTCCAGATATGATACAGTTTCTGTTTAACTGTTGGATGGTATGAATCAGATGGATGAAGTCCTCCGAGTGGTGCAGTGTTTACAAGCTTCAGTTATAGAAATACTATAGAATATTATACTTTATCAAAAAGAATTTGATTTATCGACACAAGACCCACTACAACCAGCTTTTGATCCATTTTCAAAGCCTTGTCAGTGTCTTTTAACAATTATTGTTATATTTTTAGCCAAATTTTAAAAATCTGTATCGTTTTCTAGGACATAGTTTCTGTAGAGCAGCAAGAGTTCATCAAAAACAGAACGCAGTTGACAAGAACAACCCCGCCCCCTTTGCCCTCCCTTTCCCTTCAACTTAAGTCCGGAAAAATATTCATAATCCTAAATCTAAATTGACTCTTAAAAAAGAAAATAATACTTTATTCAGCACCATCAGAAGAAATTTGGTTGTCTGGTACCGATCACACAGAAATACACACAATGAATTACAGATATTGTAAAATTGAAAATAAAAAAATACTTTAAGCGTTTTCTAAGAGATATTATAAAAACATATGATAAAATCCCAGGATAAAATCTTATTTTTATGACTAAACCAACAAGCAACTGTAAAAGTCAATTTGTTTCAATGGATAACTCAATTTTTGTCTAAATCCCCTCAACATTTTCAAGTTATCACTAGCTTCTTTTCAAACTGTGAAAGACCATGAACTCCTTTTCTACGCCAGAGTGTCATGAGGCTGTCTATTGACAGCTGAAGCTTGACTGGAAGAGAATTTTTCTGCAGTGAAACAGTCAAAGTTCACAGACGGAAACCCTTCACAAACATGTCTGTGAAGGTGGATCGATGGGTTGTTGACTCATGGGGGGGATTAGGGTTTTCCACAAACGCAAAGACAAAACATACATTCGAATTTTTATGAATTTTGGTCGGAACTAGAAAACCTTTAAAGTGACTCTTTGTGCATCTAACCTCAAAACTGGAAGAAAGTCTCTTCTCATATTGCATGCATTTGAATCTGACTCTTGCGTCTTCTTTTATGTGGTGGGGTGTTTTTGATGCACTCTAGGGGGGGTATTTCTGAGATCAGCCAGGCCTTATAACTCAGCACAGACGTGAGGAGAAGCCACTTCACTGCTCCTTCACTCAAAAACGAGACAGAACCATATGTTCAGATGAAACTGAAGGAGCATGTGTTTCCTTTCAAAGCAAGTTTGATGAGTTTCTGTCTCTTACTCAATGCTTTTAATGACAGGGTGAAAAAAACATTTGCACCCTTCTGATTTACTAATCCAAAGAGTCATATCTTCAAACATATGCTTAGATGACACAAAGATAGTCAGAGGCAATGCAAACAGCAGTTTTCAGTGATTAGAGAGATGTTCATCGATAATTTTGCATCACTGTTTAGTAAAATTATTATTTTCTATTAATTGTTAATGGTGCAAATCTAATTCTCAATACTTTATCATACTTTTGCACTGTTTTATCATAGTTTTTATAATGTAATGTATTGCATCCAAATTCAGTTCCACTGTTCTTTGCAAAACTGTTTGAATTCAGACATTTTGGAAGGAATTCCAGCTTTAAAGACTTTAAAGTTTGAGATCATAAAACAGCATCTAAATTAAATACAAGTCCAGATTTTCAAGTCATTCAGGGCTGGACTTGATGTTTTGTTTAGATCATTGAGTTTGAGTTTTACATCATGATGCTGATTATTGTTTTTTCTTTATTTTTTTGCCTCTGTAATCCCCAGTGTATCTGCTGGTTCTGATAAAAATTGCCACATTTTTCTGTTCTTTTTTTTCTTAAGCTGAATATAACCCTGACGCAAACTATGAATAAATTAATTCCGGTAATTTCCGTAGGCTTTATCAATGAACATCAATGAAAACTAAAGAACATGTTTTTCTGTTTTTTGTGCTAAAGTGTCACATAAAACTGATCAAAAAGGACAACATGTTTGTGTACATTGCATCTGAAGCATTCACTATATCTGAGAACAGCAGAAGAGCTTAGATGAATGAGCACCAATAAGCTAGTTAACAAGACAAGTCTAATTAAGAGCAAACCTTCATTAGACATGTGGCAAATGTTACTCAAAATCTTACGCCTTTAACAGTAAATGTGGTCTGCTTTGGCACCTAGTGTGTCAATTGTGGACACCGCCTTAGCCCTTTTTCCTTGGAGTGTCTTTCTTCCTCTTTTTTTGTAAACTGGACGCTGATGTTTCCTTTTACCCTTTGTCCATTTTCCATAACCTTAAATAGACTTTTCCGCCGGTCAAAAACCCAGAGTCAAGATCAGAGCGATGATGGAAACTAATTCACTTTGATGCAGACTCCTATTTCTTTTCCCTTTCACTTTAAAAAAATCCAGTAAACCTATTAAAATATTTTAAATATATTAATGAAAACTATTTATTTATATATTAAATCATTAGGAAGCAGCAGTTAGTTTGTAGTGTGGTCTGGAATCATAAGAGGTGAGTCTAAGTCCCTCCCCCGCCGCCTCTCTACCTGTCCACATCCTCTGAGCTCCTCCAGTGTGTTCTACACAGAGAAGACTCTCATTATAGCAGCAAGTTGACACGATAGTAGGGACACTTAAATTTCTTTACGATTACTTGGAAATGTGCGGTTTTAGTCTAGAAAAACAGCGGGGGGAAAAAAACTGTCAATGGTTTTGGCACACATTGCCCACATTGCATAGGAAAACCGCCACTGCTGGAATATATTGTTTTAGTTCAAGAAAAACACGGATAAAGGGACAAATGCGTTTTTATGTTACTGCAAAGTGATCCAGTGAAATTGCTTCACCTTCTCTCCACATGGTGTCACTGTTTTCATAACTGTCCCATCCAGCTGAGATGGAACTTTTCATGAAGCTGCTGCTCTTTTACATACCTGCTACATAATGAGATGAGTATTATAAGCATTGTTCTGCCTGTGAGGTAATAAAGCCTGTATATCCTTGACTTGCACATTGATTGCGGTGCTGTGGACCGGACTGGATCGGTCCGTGGCCCTAGTAGAGCTGGAGTGCCATTAAAAGAGGAGAATTAGTAAGAGGAAGACAAATGTTGCATAAAGACACCCAGAGAGACAGTAAAATTCATCTTATGATGCCAATAAAGCTGCTTGAATTGGATTGAGGGAGTGAAAATAAGGGGGGGGGGGGGGTTGAGTGGGAGAGATGGAGGAAGACAACGAATGACAGATGGTGGGCAGCAGATAGAAATATAGGAAGAAAGGATGAGGAAGGGAGGAGGCAAAAAGATGAAGGAAGAGACAGTAATCAAAATGGAAAGAGGGTGATCACGAGAGGTAGAAGAGCAGAGCAAGCAGGGTGGGAGGAAAATGGGGGGGGGGGATAAAAGTGAAGAAAAGAGAGTCTCTGAGGGCTTCACGTTCAGGTCAGGCCTGCCCGTCGCCCCCATGATCGATCACCGCTTTGTAGCAGTCTGATTAAGATGCTTTGTCTGCTTCTATTGACAAGTTGTGTGTATTCCTCGCAAATCTCTCTGTTAGTGCCGGAGCCTCGTCACTCACTCTCTTTTTCCACCTCCTTCAAAAGGTCAATATCATCTATTAGATCTAAAATTTGCTGACTGCAGTATTGTATATCCAAACGGGGGAAGAGGAGATGCTCTATGAAATGCCCCAATTGACTTCATCTGGATCGCCATTAATATTCCAGATAGTTTTTGCACGTCTGTGTGGTGTGGAGGGGAGAAAGCCTGTTTGTAGGCAGTTCAGTGAAGCCATGAAACTTCAGAAAATAACCTTTTGTGTCAGAAATTATTCTTATTGGAGGTTATTTCCACTCCACACTCCCCCTTTGCTTTTGCAGGAAACTCCCCCAGGAGAATTTGGGGTAAAAACAAAGAGGCAGAGAGCGCTGCTGCATGCCGTCAGTGCTTCAGGACACCGTAAACTCACTATTGATTACTACAGGCACACAAGTCCCTCAGAGAATATTGTATAAATACTATACTGACACTACAGGAGATAAAAATACCTTGTACCACACACTCCTTGTTAGTACATTATTTACCATCACAAGCAAGCTATCATTTTCTGCTTAAAATAAGCAGAATATTCCTGGAATTATTCTTTTTTTGTGTTTGCTTGTATTTTGGAAAAATTAAAATTATGCAAATGATTAGAGCATCCTCATGGGCTTGGTAACAAAAATATGATCCCCTCCTATGCAAGAAACTAAGCCCCTAAAGTTGATTGGACAACAGAATCCAATATTTATTTTTAAATCACAAATTCGCAATACGTTAGAGATATTATCATTTAAATGAGTGTTTATGCTTAGACCGCTTCCCCAGACCCAGTCCTGGATGAGCGGAAGAACATGGATGGATGGATGGATGGATGGATGGATGGATGGATGGATGGATGGATGGATGGATGGTCTTGGTCAAGATATCTCTCTTCTCAGGACATGGGTGACTGGTTATTATAATTCTTGGATTCAAAGGAAATTCACTTGCAGTTACACCAACTGCCCACTAAACTGAACTCAATGGAGAATGGCAGCAGAGGGCACTCTGGGTAATACAATTCCACAACAAAAAAACAATGCACTAAAGAGACAGTTACTTTTAATTGCTATCAACTGCTGTGACCACTAGGGTTAAGACAACAATAGATAGCCTCAATAACAAATATTGGCCATGTCAATAGAGTGTATTTCCACCTTTTACCACAATAACAGCTTGACAGTGACATCTCCTGCTCCTCACTAGCCTCATGATATCCTGACCCAATGTGTTCCACTCTTCCCCAAGTTCTACATTGTGGGTGGGGTACGATCATTCAGTCTGTGCTATATGGTGTTCAAGTCCTGAAGTCCAAGTGTGAAAACTCTGGCACCATGTGGTGGAGCATTATCATTTATGAACAGAAAGTTGGGGGTGTGCTGGTGCAGTTGGGGCAAGATGACGGGTGCTATGATGTTTCTGAAGTAAGAACGTGCAGTGACTGGCCCATCTATAATAATCACATCTGTTTTGCGCTGAATGGTAAAGCCTAAACAGACTGTTGCACCGCCTCTACCAAAGTGAACTCCGGGGACCATGTTGACCTTGTAGTATCGCTTACCTGGCCTTCTCCAGCAACGCTGACAACCATAATTTCTGTGCAAGGCGACCTTACATTCATAAGAGAACAGGATGGTAGATCATTGCTGCATTCTCCAGGTCACGTTCATGGTCGTGTTTTGGTGTCAGTGAAGTCATCCGAAACAATTATCTTGCATTCAAGTTAAAGCAGTGGAATTGGTTGTGAATGTTTTATCTGGAAACCCGAGTACTCCTTATATCTGGTAAACAGGCCTGCAGCCATAAAGCATTTCCAAAACCATGTCAGAATGCATAGGTCCTAAGTCTCTGGTCTTTTTTGTGGTTTGTCACTTGCTAGTAGTTCTTGATGCAAGTCTGCTGGTGACACTTTGAGACTCACCAAGTTCACCTGCAATCCAAAAGCGCGCTATGACCAGGTTTCACTGCTCGTCTTCCCTGTCCTTGTTGTGCAAACAGAAAGTATAAATAGACCTGACGTCCGTGCTCCATCTGGTCCCAAGGTGCATCTCCTTTTGTAGTTGTGATTGCTATGGTGCCATACCTGGGTGCAATCCTCTGGCCTGCCTTGCAGAGGCGCACATGTTAGCCATGCCTTAAGACAGAAGGTAAAAAGGGTTGAGTGGAGTCAGAGACCGCGATCAATCAACCTGCTGAGGCGCTGTCGGCCCCAACTGGTGTTCAGGGAGGAAGCCCAAAGGGAGCCTGATTGCAAGTTCATTTAAAGCAAACACAAAACAACCTTTGTGATGAAGTACTTAGAAACCCCTCAGGTTTTGCAGGAGAGGAAGGTCTCAATTTATTAACATCCAGTTGAGGGGATGGTGAGGCAGGCGGCAACAGAGGGAACCACAGGCAAAGACAAAGACAAATAGAACAGGGGGTTTCCAGAAACCACAGGCACAGATGTGCAGAAGAAACACAATTACCCAGGAACATTTAATCAACTGCTGCTTCTACTACAGCGTACGTGAACTCATGAAACTCAACTGCTGTTAAAAGACCAACTATCCAAGAAACAAAAAAGAACTCACATAGAGACTAAATGAATGTGAAATGCTACATCTACACATCATATGGCTTTCCACCACCCAAAATGATATCAATAAAAACTCTACAAAATATAAATGTTTTGGTTTTCTGCTGTATAGCTTTGTTGCATTCATTCATTCATTCATCTTCTTTACCGTTTTTTCCCTTTCGGGGTCACGGGGTTGCCGGAGCCTATCCCAGCCACTTGGGCGTAGGCAAGGGATGCCCTGGACTGGTCGCCAGTCTGTCGCAGGGTGGAATATAGCTTATATATAGCTTTGTTGCATCAGAGGGAAATCAAACCTTTTGAAAAAAAGAGAAAAACAACATTTAAAAATTCAAGGATTTTCAAGGTAGTGAGCAACCTTTCAAGCGGAAGCTTTAACCCTTCTTGCATTTAACTGCCCGCTTAACCAAATGGTAGAGCACATTTAGAAAGCATAAAAACATTGATTGTTATGTATTACTCCCCCAAGGCTCAATAAGCAGCAGATAAAACAGTTTTGGTTGTGTCATCAAAAATGTCCCTGTTAAAACCCACAGCTGTACTGATGCTAATTTCCCTTTGTGTGTCTATAAAGTGTCTCTGAAATCTTGTTTTGTAAAGCAAGGAAGCTAAATTTAGCAGAAGAAAGGAATCATTTATGATTGAATTCAACTTTATCATTGCAACAAGTACATCAAAATTGCTTTTGTCACCAATCTCAGAGCCAATTTTTTATAAACTGCCTAACAGAAATGTTCAAAAGTCCAAATTTTCATGCGTATTTAAATTATTTTTTATCAGACACTGGTTTGTTTTGTAAAACGTACCGACATCTTTCGGTGGAATACCTTCCACCTTCGTCAGGGTCGTCATCAGGTGGTGGTGTGTGACGTCTTTAAAAACAGATGATTGTGACTGAGACTGTCAAACTTTGACAAGCGACTCCGCCCCTTGATGTCCGTTTTTTGCTGGTGGATGTTGCTCCAGGTGTGGGAGAGCAGGAAGGCCCCCTCATCCCTGTCCGAATCTTCATGTTTTTAGTGATGCCCACCCCTTTTTTGAAGTTCAGTTTCAGTCAGAGCTTTTGGACAGAACGATATAAAAGCTTGACTGGAAATCCTTTAATCTTTCATGATTGCACAGAGGCCTGAAGCAGGTTGACACAACTTTAATTGTAAAGTAAAATGGAGGGTAAAAACAGAGACCTGTGAAAGAGAGGCAAAAGTATGACGAATAACTAAACATGGACCCGAATACACAAACGGAGCTATGTAACTAACTGAAGGCAGTTGTCAGTAACGAAAACTTAGTATGCTTTCAACATCATGATGTAAAGTTAGACTAAATACCTAAACAAGATGACTTAAACATGAAACAAAAAACAAAATATGACTAAAATAACCAAAACAAACTAAATCCTCATAGAACCTCTTCCTCTCAGAGGAATACTGGCAGAGAACCAGTGCTGAGCAGAGCAATAAATAAGGCAGGTGAACAGGTGTATGTGATGAGGGAGATGAACGAAGCTGGCAGAGCAGACAACGGGAGGGGAAGAATCTTGACACCAAAAAATACCTGAAAAACCCAACGACCAGGGCCGAATCCAATCAGGTCATTCTGACTTTGGACATACCCTCTACAATTTGCTTTCAGTCACACAAGATGAATGTTTTTGCTGGTAAAAAAAAGAGGTGAAACATAGCCAGATTTTCTAATATTCTTACTTAAGACAGTATCAGATGGGCTTCTGGGCTCTCCTGAGCCATGTTTTAAGATAAAGCAGTCATTTACATCCAAATGAACTAAAATAGAATGAACATGACATTTCTGTGGGTATATTTTTGCTTCTCTCATCTGGGATGACTTAAATCTGTCCCTTCAGCAATCTAAAACACTTCATTTTGTCACCAATTGAGAGCTTCAGCAGAAGCTTTATATTTCATGTCCTGTATTTTTGGTGAAAGTAGTTGTCGTTCTGCTCCAAGCAGTGGTCATTGGACATTAAAAGCAGCTTATGAGTTCATTACAAGCGGAATGATCATGAGATAATGATATTCTGCGCAATTTGCACAATGTCTATAAAGCTCATGGCTGTGAGGACGCTGTACAGCATGAGAAACAATCTCATAACAAGGTAATTATGGATCCCTCATGTGTTTTGTGGTGACAGATTGTATTTAAGTTTTGAATGAAATAATGAACCACTAAGCGCACAGCAACTCTGGACGAGACCGGCTCCAACCTATTTCTGATTGAAATCCTTCACACTGGAAGTGAACTTTGTGTTTTAATTACCATACAGTCACATCAACACACGGAGCGTTTATTAAATGACCTTCAGAAAAATATGTACTGCAAAGGTTAGTTGGGTACACGACACAGCTGAGAAAGACTTATTTTATACAAAGCTGGTCACCAACACAACCTTTAGAGTAAATGCAGCCTATTTAGGGAAAATAAGATTCTTCTTTCTCTTTCAGCTTTTCCCATCAGGGGTCGCCACAGCGAACAAGTCGCATGGTAAACTTGGCAATGTTTTACGCCGGATGCCCTTCCTGACACAACCTTCTCAAAGCAACCGGGCTTGGGACCGGCACAGAAGCAGAGAAGGGAACAGGGAGCAGCCCGGATTCGAACCCTGGTTTCACGGACAGAAGGCGCCGCAAACCAGCACGAGCCAAACCGGCTCCCATTTAGGGAAAATAAGATAATTTGTGTAAACACTAAATTTTAAGTGTATCCTATTGATATTAACAACAGAACACTGCAGACAGACAGCAAAGGTTATAAGAATTTTTAGTAAACCAGTACAGGCGTAGCATTTCCTTAGTTTTAGCCACAAAACTGAAGCATCACTAGGTGTATTTTCATTAAAATTGCAGAAAACCAAAGTTACAAGTAAACTTTCTTTTGTAAGGTTGTAAAGCTTTGGTTCAAATTGATAAGAAATATCCACCTCACTTGTTGCTACATCACCCTCACTGGCTTCATATGAGAACTGGACTAAGTGACTCCTCCCCCCTGATGCTCCAAACAGGGAGCACCTGCTGGTTCCAAGACACCAAAATCTCATAGACTCCAAATAAACAGCTATAACTCAGCCATTCTATTTGTCCGAATAATCATTCTTACTCTAATACCATTTTTCTCTTGATAATCCTTAAAAAAATGTTTTTGTTGTTGTGCAAGTTATTCATGTTATATCAGATGTCTCAATAAAAACATGTGTTCTCACATTGAACACTTGAAGCATTTTATTGTCTGATTCTCCCAAGCCCACTATCAACAACCCCACTCCAGAATGACGAGAATTGTTGCAATAGAAGTGTTGACTGAAACCAACTTATACGAATTACTGGTTACTGACGTTGTCTGGCTCAAAACATGTTGGCATCTGTTTTGCAAAAAAATGGACAATGAATTGCTTATATAGGGTTGGAGTTGGAAGTGAATAATTTTCCATTTCTTGCATTAGGTAAAAAGTTCATCAGGACATAGCGTGATGTGCACCTCCTGGCCTTACTGCAGCTGCAGATCCGGTTGGACTGGTTAACTTATACAGCCGTTGCTGTGAGTGTGGTGAACAAGCTGCAGGAGGGATACTATTTTGCTCCTCTTTAAAGGGCCTATACCATGGAAAATCATTTTGTTTAGTGTATTATAATGTTCTTCCTTATGAAAAGGAACTCCAAAGCAGTATTTTGATTTGTTCAGGCATTTCTGAGTATTCCTCTCAAGACCTGTGCTCTGAGCACCAGCCACTCTCAACCCATGAAAACAAGCCGGTTCTCACGAACACCCACTTTCTACACAGAGCTAGCGATGTTTTCCATAAACGCTTTCCTTTTCTATGCACAATATCCACATCCATCCTTGCAAAAGTTTGGATGTTGTTTGCTATGGGCGAGACGTAGACATCATGAAATGGGCGGCGCCCACACAGAGCGAAAAATGATGCATCTTACTTTTGGGTTGGAAAAGCACTCAGGAAAATAACTAATATTTAATAAAAACTTTTTACTATTTAGCGTGCCAAAAGTAATATATAATCAAATACTGGATATTGTTTACTATAAAAATGCTTAAGAAAAGCATGGTGACAAAATAATTAGAGATACAAAAATTCTCTGAAAACCACAAAAAAAGTCACCAGATTTGTTGTTAATCCATCTTTTGAAATATTTAACAAAATAACAAATTGTCAGCATTGGTAGCATTACTAACTTGACTGTGTTTTGGTTGCTTACCAAAAATTCATTTCTGAAAAATTACACTAAATGTGATGTTATTTAAAACTAGGTTAAGAATAAAAAGTGAAAACATTTTCATCCCTAAAGCCTGTTTTTGTTTGACCTGTGCTCTATGCGGGGAAATATTGCCTCTGCTGCTCTTCACTTGGGGCTTTTTGAGGAGCATTTAACATTCCACTCTAAGGTTTATGGACCCCCAAACAAGCATGAGCATGTTCCAGCAGCGACGAGCATGAGTGGATGAGCACCGGGTGTGAATTTTTCCAGGAAAGAAAACATGTCGTGGCTTTCACCTTTCCATCCATCCGTTAGCAAACATGGCCTCCCGCTGTCACAGCCCTGCTCCCACTGCGATGTTGCAGGATCACTTCCTTTTTCCTCTCCTCTCCATCTTTCTCTAACCCCTCTTCCTGCACCCATTTGCTCTCCTCCTCCCCTCCTTCCCCATTTCTATGGATAATTCATCAGTGTTTCTCAGATCGGCTGTCTGCCCACCTCCCTCCCGTGATTTCCGCTGGGACTCTTTCAGGGACCATTCCCACCTCAAGCGGGAATTAGAGCCACGACTATGGAGGGGAATTAATCATGGGCCCCCTTTAGTCTAACCTGCAAACACAAATGAGCACAGCAGACGCTTTTCTCTGTTGAAACATGCAGCAACACTTTGCTTCATCTCTTGGAGGTTTTAAACTTTCAAACGCACAGATGCAGATGCAGGCAAACAGTCACACACCCTTCTTTTAAATACGTTTTGCACACTTGATCCGGAGCAACACACCAGCCGCCTCTCTTTAGTCGAGTCTCTTGTGGCCCACTAGAACTGCAGCAGCCATCACCAAGTTTGGAGCTTTTGAAGAAACCAAGGAAGCTGCAATATGCAGAAGCAAAAAATGATGATAATAATAATAATAATGCTTTCACACTCCTGGAGAGAAGCAGCAATGCCCCTCATAAAATCCAGATATCAGGGGGTTTATAGGTAGAATATTTCTTCTCCCAGCAGAAGAAGAGGTTGTTTGGTTATCTTCGATAAAAAGTCAGAGGGGTCCTGGGGGGGTGGGGGGTGGAGAGAGACTTCTAGCTTTACAGCAGAGCTCTAGTTTGGCTGAAGTGTGTGTTTGTGTGAGAGAATGGAAAAAACGGGCACTTATGAGTGATCAAATGGCGCCTGGCGTGAGGACCCAGGAGGGAGAGGAAACTTGGTGGGTTTCACACTAAAAGCTTCTGTTCAAACAGAACAGAAGTGTTTTTCCATAACTTATCATAAAAATTTTGGAATGGAAATCAGTGAAAATATACAGCAATCATTTACTTTTAAAGTTAGTTGACATGGGTCAGAGAGGTTGAAGACAGCAGATCGAACGGCAGCAGATCGACAGCAGGTCGAACGGAACCGATGCATGGTCAGTGTCTGCTTCCAACCACCGTGAATGCAACAGATTGGATAGAATCTAGACTAGTCAGCATGAAGCCTCTTGTCTTTGATTGGCTGGTTTGGTGGTACAAATATCACGCTAAACTCCGAGTTAGGGATGTAAAAACAAAGATAGAGAAAAAGCAGGATTCAAGACAACACATCTGTAAACAGCAGTGTCACAAACGCAAAAATCGATTTTGAAAGTTTTCCTCCATCCATCCATCCATCCATCCATCCATCCATCCATCCATCCATCCATCCATCCATCCATCCATCCATCCATCCACCCATCCATTAAACGCCCTGTAACCCCCCCCCCTAAATTTCACGTCAATGTCCAACCAGTCACCAGCCCACTACCTGCACCTTGAACATTCTCAGTTTGCACTGTTTTGACACTCCTTGCACTACTGACTCTATTTATATTTTTGTTCTGTCCATTGTGTAAAAATTTTGTTGCTTACTTTTCTTCTGTCTTATGTTGCACATTTGCACCGAAACAAATTCCTACTCTGTGTAGCTACACAGAATATGGCAATAAAAACCTCTTGAATCTTGAATCTTGAATCCATCCATCCATCCATCCATCCATCCATCCCTCCATCCATCCATCCATCCATCCATCTATCCATCCATCCATCCACCCACCCACACATCCATCCATCCATCTCTGCTTATCCGGGACCAGGTCGTGTGGGGGCAGCAGTCTAAGTAAATTTGCCCCAAAACGCCCCGACCACTTCCTCCAGCTCCTCTGGAGGGACCCCGAAGCGTTCCTAGGCCAGCCGAGAGACATAGTCTCTCCAGCCTATCTTGGGTCTTCCCCGGGGGCCTCCACCCCAGGGAGGCGTCCAGGAGGCATCCGGACTAGATTCCTGAGCCACCTCATCTGGCTCCTGTCTATGTGGAGGTAAAGCAGTTCTACTCTGAGCTCTCTGCGGGTGACAGAGCTTCTCACCCTATCTCTAAGGGAGCGCCCAGCCACCCAACAGAGAAAGCTAATTTTAGCTGCTTCTATTCTGGACCTCGTTCTTTGGGTCATGACCATAGGTGAGTATTGGAACGATGATCGACTGGTAAATTGAGAGCTTTGCTTTTTGGCTCAGCACTCTTTTCACAACAACGGACCGGTACAGGGACCGCATAACTACAAATGCTGCTCTGATCCGCCTGTCAATCTCACACTCACTCGTGAACAAGACCCCAAGATATTTAAACTCCTCCTGGGTTAGGGACACACCATCCACAGAGAGACGGCAAACTACCTTTCTCGGCATGACCGGAGCGAGAGCTTTGTAGTTGTTTCAGGGTCCTCAGTCAGGAGGAACTATAACCAAGAAAATAACAGAATTGTCTTATTTTGGCCAAAAAAGCCCATAATCATAATCAATAGACCACTGGATACGCTTTTACAATAGATCAAAACAAGATCAGAGTGGGACTGTAAAGTGTGAATTTGTTTTGCATATGCTGGTCTCCAGATGAGTGTGGTTGTGATAAATAATTAAAACAATGTAGTTGAAAATAGAATCAGATGCATCTTTTGCAATCAGACCTGGAAAAGGTCAGGAACAAAAAAAGGTGTGAATTTTTACTCCCAAATTTGTAGTTTCTCAGAGATCCCTACAGGAAAACAGAATTACTCTCATTCCACTTGAGCAGAAGCTGAAGGCTTGATTGGACAGTAAAGAGCAGAATAAACACCCTTCAGAGCAGCTTGATGGAACAGATAGAGCTCAATTGATTAGAGTCAATTAGAGAAAAGGTCAGGCCACAGCTGGCCCTCTGCGGCTGCCGTCACAACGGAAACACGCGTGAGAATAAACAAACACACGAGAGAAGCGATCAGGCTGAACCAAACATACATCTCCGTGACACGTTTTTCAAGCTGAGAGGAGCAACACAGCCCCCTTACGCCTCCTGCTGCTTATCTGATTGCAGCTCTGAGGGCCGGATCAATCCTCCTCATGTGTAATGAGGCCCGCTGGCACTTTACCATTCAATTAAATGCTCTTGACACTGAGTGTCCGTGTGTCCACACCCTAAGTTATGTGCAGTCGCTGATGTTTTTGTTCAAGGATTCCTCCTTCCTTCCCACACAGAACGAAGGCCTTTTTTTTTTTAATAAACAAAGCATCTTTCTGAACAGAATCCCGCTCAGCCCCCCGCTCCTATGTTTCTCTTTGCTTTCTTCCCGTTCATTAGTCCAACCTTCACCCTCCCCGTGTTCTCCAACTCTGCCCTCATGTGTCCTCCACTTTTGGATGCATCGTAATAATGTTTGCTTGGAGTCCTCACATCCACTCAGAATCTTTTTCCCCCCTCTGTGCACTTTTACTTCCCATCTGCTGCCATCAGTTTAATGTATATCCACACACCTACTGCAATGAATGGAAACGTGCTCCCCAGGTATGCAGACTTGCACCTTCGGTGTTACCTTCTGGGACCTTCTGCTCACAGCTCATAAAATTAAGGCAGTAAAATACTCTAAGATCTAAAATCGGAAAAAGTTTTTTTTATTTTTTTTATTAACAATCATTTTACTTTTTTCCACGATCCATGCTGTGGACTCCAACCCTGTGTGGAATTGACTTTCTGGAGAGCATCAAAGAGTGAGAGGAACAAAACCGCCCGAAACAGCTGCTCACTCTGGGGAAGTAAATGAGCTCTAACCAGGAAATAAAAAGAAGCACAAAGAAAAATAACTGGCTAGTCGTGCAAGGCCTCACGTATATTTTTAATCCTGTCTAACCATTCATGCCCTTTTTGATAAACACATTTCTGAGACCCCTATCTCACTTGCATGATCCAAAGTTTCAGACTTATAAATTGATCCAGGTTCATCTTCAGTACACTAGGGTCAGTAATTGGGTTTTTTTTCTTGCTCATTTCAAAACGGCTGCTTTCATTAAGTCTCAAAAACTCTTGGCGGTGTGTTCCTAATTTTCAAAACTTTATGGGAAAAGTTCATCCATTGTTATTCTTTTTTTTTAATAATTTCGTTCTGTATTAAAAGAATGCAAATTTATTGATAATTAATTCTTTATAATACAGTTACACCATGTTCAAAATCTGTAGATCAAAGTTGAGGTGGTGGGTAAAAAAGGTGATTTTTTCTGAACACTCATGTCAATATTTTTAAAATTTAACCCATGTTGTTGTGAGCAAAAACTTATATAATCACTTTCCAAATCCCACACTATCAAAAGGGTTTAAAAACCATAATTCCAAAGAAGTTGAATTTTTTGTCAATTCTTTGATGTAGTGGGCTTTACAGGTTCTGCATCTCATCACAACACCAGGTTACATGATTATTTCTGACTTTTTATAATCACGCTTATTAACATTTACAGGGCAATGACCTGCTTTGGTCTCTGGTCTTTGCTTCTGCTTTTTGGTCCACAAAAAGTTGGTTTGCATTCTCACTGATGTGAACAATCAGCGCTTATACAGGTGAGGCTCAGCTAAGTATTTTTTCCCATGTGACAAATGGAGCAACACAACATGCTGTGTGTCTCTTCTGGATGATTCAAGCCTTTTTTTCTGGCTGCAGATTTGGACATGTTTTTTTCCTTTTGCAATCTAAACCCTGCATTAATCTAATATTGTATTACTTGTGCAACCTCTTTGCCAAAATATAATATATATTTAAATTAAGTAAATGCAAACAATATGGAAAATATTAATTTGCTACTTTTCTACAACATTTTGATTGAATTGTGTCCATAATCCATAATCTGACTCAGGTCTTTTTCTTGAAACAACTCCTTATAGTGATTTTTTTTTAATCTTTATGGTTTCATTTAAGAAGCAACGTTTTTTTTTAGATGTGTTTTTTTAATTTTTAAGTGAAACCAGCAGAAAAGATCCTGGTCCAGATTTTCAGGTGTCACACTTGAATGTGTCACATTTGTAACTCAGAGCTCTCTGAGCTCCAGAAATAGAGGAAAGTGTTCTTGTTGAATGAATAATGCTTTCCATTGCATCACACAGATGAGTGCACATGCTGGTGTCATAGAGAGACAATGCAGTTCATCATTCAGCCCGTTTATATACCGCCAAATAGATATTATAGTTATCTCAAGGCACTGTGGAGAGGAAGTTATCCAGTTCAATATATTTTCAATAAATTCAATCTCATCCAATTAAATTTTAATCAAAGTTCAATTTAATATAATTGCTTTTGTATATGGGACATTTGTAATAGAAAAAAATGTCCCACTTTGATGTGGATTTACGCCTTTACGGAAGGGAGAGGATGATTTAACAAGGGGAGAACCTTCAAACCCGAACCTGAGAGGTTTTAAGTTCTACTGTATTTTACCTGTAGGCACATCGTTTCTATGATTAATAATAATCCACAGCTGTTTCTCAATTTCCTTTTAGTCCTCCAATCAATTTGCTTGACCATGAGATGTCTTCAGCTCAGTTTAATATTTTACAGTGTTACATTTTTAACACTGAAGGGACTAAAGAGTTGTAAGCAGGACTATTGGCGTGCAACCCAGCCACCCCTTCCCCTCCCTGTTACTGAGAGCTCTATGTTTACACCTTCTCCCACTAGCTTACAGCCCCTCACACTCCAAACTAACAATAAACCTGCAATAAAACATGCCCCACAATATTGCAGCAATGCAGCCAAACAGCTGTGAGTCATATGCCAGCTCAGACAAGGAAAATGAAGACATACACGGATCTAGTCTACATGTGTATGCACCATAGGAGCAGAGCAGGGAGTTTGTTGCCCGTCCAGCGTATTTTCTACGTAACAAAATACGCTCTTCTTCAAATGACATTTTTTCATCTGCTCCTGATTCACAACAATTTGAATAAAACATACTCAGAAATGCATTTTCTTCCATCATCAGGTAAAATGCCTAAAGAACATATTAAAAACTCAATTCTTGGTTTTTAAGGGCTGTCTTGTTTGGATGAACTGGTAGAACTGACCTGGTTTTAGTTATTCCGTTTTTAAATGAGCTTCCTATTTAGAAACGCATCTGTTTTCAGCCTAAATAAATACTACCACAGTCGTGTACACCCATATTTATGAAAATACAATTACCCCTCAAACAGACAACAGAATTAAGTTATTAGATGAATCAATGTTGTTTTTGTGAAGTTTTAGTTTTTAAAATGAGCTTTTTAAAAATCAAATAATGCCTTCAAAGAGCTTAAGCTTACTTTAATGCTCCCACCTTCCATTGCAACAAGCTCATATAGTGGGCACAATGTAATAATACAGGAAAGCTGCATCTGTGTGAGAACCATTTGGAGCTTCGAGTCAGGATGAATAAATCGTTTTTCGTGCAGGTTTGTCGCTGCACTTTTTTTAAAAGCACAAACCTGAGAAGAACATTCTCTATAATTGAAGGTCCTGAAGCTGCAAATTTGCTGCCTGTGGGAAAAAAAAGTTGAAATTGCTGGAAGGGAAATGACCTTTGAAGCAGATTGCGGAGTTTGAAACTATACAGAAACACCTTCACGCCGCTGCTGAGAGGGGATGTCCTGTTTAAGTCTGCAGGAATTTGTGCATGTCTGTTCAGGGTTGACTCAGTGTGTGTTTACTTCATAAAATGCTGCTTGTTTACGAAGGCATGAACTGCTAATGAAATATTCATCTAGACAAAAAAATGAAGAGCAAACATCCAAATAACTTGAAGCGGCTCACTTTACGGGCTTCCAGACAGAAAAAAAAACATCCACAACAAGCTCTGATGGAAAAGAGCCACTTCTTTCTTTCTGCGCAGTCTCATTAGCTACGAGTGATCCAGGGATCAAAAAGACACAAACTTTATCTAGATTGGAACAAAGTTGGGTCAGGAGGTACCTGGAATGCTTTCAGTAAAGAAGAAATTTAGCTACTTTCACAATTTAACCAAATGTTCAAAGGAAGAAGTTTTTAATGTTCACCAATTCATTTTATCACAGAACTTCCTGTTTCATTGTTCCATGTCTTTATTAACCTCAATCATCCTCCTACATTGAGTAAAGGACATTTTTGGTTTGGAGCTAAAGGTAAGATTTGGGATAAAAAGGACAATTTTAAGGCTAACTCTAGTTAAATTTCAACCTAAATTTAAAGCATAAAATTTGTAGCACAACTGGCAGTCCCTGAAAGAAATAAGACTAAAAAAGTATCCAGGTTATTTTTTCCATGTTGTAAGTGTAAATTATCCCTCTTTACATGTAGTTATCAGTAAATGTATCTTTCCATGTTAAATCATTAAATGTTGTCCTACTCATCATATAAACACTGTTAGTATGTTATGTAAAAAAATCAAAGAGAAGACTATTTGAGAGAGCACCTCCTAACACTCACTATAAAAGGAACAACATGAAAGTGCCTGAATCAAAAATATTTCTTCAATGATTTGTGATCTTCACTGGTGTCCATGGATTAAATGAAATCTTTCCACCTTTATCCACCTTTGTCATGGTAGGGAGAACACGTCAAAGGAAGGGTGGGGTCATCTAAGATAGCACAAGGGTTAAATTAGATTGTTGCCCAGGAAGAGGTGCGCTCAGCAGTGGAGCTTATTTCTTTATTTCTGAAAATGTTGTGCGGCTTATTTCTGTTGCCTTAAAGCGTTTGTGCTTGTTAAGGTTAAAAATGTTCAGACGCATGCAGAGCTCAAGAAGCTGCAAACGTGCAAAGATGTCTGGTTTTGCTTTCAGTGTTCAGTGTCAGAGAACAAAAACACTTTCTGTGATCAAATTTTCCTGTGATGTCACCTGTTTTTGAACATTTTTTTTCATAACTTTTAAATACTTAAAACCTTTAAACTTGTGTTCCTTAAACTACATCTGACTTTTTTGCAAATGTGTCCACATGTTTACCACATTTCTGAAGAGTTTTTTGCTGAAATAAACCAATATTATTTAACCCTTGTGCTATCTTAGATGACCCCACCCTTACATTGACGTGTTCTCCTTACCATGACAAAGGTGGATAAAAGTGAGGGGGATTTCATGTAATCCATGGACACCAGTGAAGATCACAAATCATTGAAGAAAAAAAGTTCAGCGCACTGTCTAGTGGGTCTAGATGACCCAACTCCCAATGTTAAAGTGGGTTAAGGGCACATCTGCTTTAGACTCTTTTCTGAACTTGTACTAAAATTTAAAATATTTAAAGTGTTTCATTTTGTTCTTTTTCTTGATGTTATTTTCCTTGGTTTGCATTGGTTGTTTTGCAAATGCGATAGAATTTATTCTACTTTTTAATTAGTCTTGATAGCTACCACAAGTATGACCCTAAATTTGAAAATGTCAGTGAAAACACACACTCAACTTAAACTGAACAAAAAGGAAAAAAGGAAACGTGAGGTGTTGATGAATGCTTGCTGATCATTTAAGCTGTTTTTGGTGCTTCTCTGTATTTCTCAACTAATAGATGTTCATGTTTGGCCTTGTTTGAAGGCCCTACGCAGTGCCAACAAACAAAAAACAAAAACGAATATTTGTAACCTCGACTGAAGGGTTTCAAAATACTCTAAATGTTGGAGGACTCCAAGCACAGCTGGTGAATACTCTAAAAAACTCCCCTTCTTTAACTAAAATCAAAAGAGGGCACTTATTGAAACAACAATGTTCTGTAACTTCAAAACTATTAATTGACTTGAAGGACAGATTTCTGCTCATAAACATGAATATTCCAATGTGAATACACATGCTCTGTCAGTCAGCATCAGTTTAAGGATTTCTATACAAAGATACCTTTCTCACATACTTAAGAATAAAGGGTTGAGAAATTTAAAAAGAAGTGAAGGACAAGTGTAAAAGTAATCGACTTAACTAAAGAAAGTCAAGGACAAACTAGATGTCCTTTAGAAGTTTCATCTGGGACCAAAAAAAGCTGCCTTTGCATGACATGAAGAGATTTCCCCTGATCTAATATGCCAAGTTTAGTAGTGTTCACTGGGAAATCCAGCTTTCATCACCACAAAAAACACACATTTTGAGTTTCATCCATACGGAATTGTTAGAAGCACCACAGGCTACTTCCAGCAGGCAGGATAAGACACCGTGTCATGAAGCTGGAATCATCTCAGACTGGTTTCTTGAACATGACAAGGAATTCACTGAACTCAAATGGCCTCCACAGCCACCAGATCTCAACCTAACAGGGCACCTTTTGGATGTGGTGAAACAGGAGATTGGCATGATGGATGTGCAGCCGACAAATCTGCACCAACTGTGTGATGCTATCATGTCAATATGGACCAAACTCTCTGAGGAATGTTTCCAGTGGCTTGTTGAATCTATGCAACCAAGGATTAAGACAGTTTTGACGGCAAAAGGAGGTCCAACCTGTTACTTGCAAGGTGTTTCTAATAAAGTGGCTGGTGAGTGTAAATGCAATGTGTATTTTTACTTTCATTTACAAATAGTATTAATATGGGGGCCGAATGTTTTGCATTTGATTAATGTTCTATGATCAAAACAACTTTTCTTAAAGAAAATTTGCAATTCAGATGACAGAAATCAATTTTTTTTCTTCTTAACATTAAGATTTTGGGTTGTAGTAATTACTTTATCATTGATTTTAATGGGCTGAATTATGTTCGGCTTGGAAGGACCAACAAAAAGTTTACCTGCAAGAAAACAAAACAAAATATTGCATTTTATTGTTTAAAAATGTTGTTCAGTTCATTTGTTTGTGTATTTGTTCTCTCCTCTTTGTCCATTTCGTGTCATTTATCTGCAGCTAAAGGTGATTTTAGATCTCAGAGGCAGAGATGGAAAATGACTCCCCACATCACTCCAGTCAATAATGTTACGTTTACACTGCTCTGATATTGAGAAGCAACATGAAATCAGATTTCTCCACACTACATAACTTCTCATAACACAGACTTCATGAGCTTGCTTTAGTTTTTTTTATGGGAAAACCAAATTTAGTGCCAGTTGAACATTGGTAGAAGTCTGCTAGTTGATGGCGGCTGAGTTCAGTTTCTTCAGATCAGATTCAGACGATGGGATCCTCGGTGTCGCTTCACATCTGTGATTAACTGAGAATTGGCCTCCAGTGAAAACTTCAGCTGAAGATAGCTCTCAAATTGTGGCTCCTTTGGCGAGTCCACTGCTGCTGAGCTTCTAATGGCGAATTCTGTCACTTTAATTAGAGTTCAAAACTACAGCAGCCTCCTGAAGCATCCAGGCGGATCTCTGGGCGAAGATCCGCAAGTTGGAAGAAGAAAAAAGATATATTCTAAAAAGTTCTACATTTCTCTTGAGCTTCTGTCACAAGAAAAGAAAAATGTCCAAGATTTTTGCTGTATCTCACGATTAAACAAACCTCCATTGGGGTACTTTTACATAAACTTGCCACCGGCAAGGTACACCAGCTCTCTTTGGATTTCTTCTTTCATATTTTATTATCATTAAATTCTGCTTCTTTTAAAATGAGACTTACAACAGCTTGAGCATAAAAAGTTAACTGCTCAGATTAAAACCTGGAACCTAAAGCCCCTGTGTAAAAGCAGACAGGTGGTTCAACCTGCAGCAAACCAGAAATCCTTTCGTTTCCCAGGCTGCTCTTCTTCCTGTCCTTCATCTGAAAACGTACCAGACCCCAGGGCAGACAGAGAAAAATGTTTCCTGAAGCTGCTTCACTAAAACAAGCTGTTTCTAGAAGCCTGCAGGTCGAGCGTTCACTCCTGCATTATAAAATCCACTTGATATGCATGTTTGCATGCTGGCTCTGTACAGTTAGGTCACAAGGCTGGATGTTAAAAAGGAACCTCAGTGCACTTCTGGAAAATATTGCCAAATAAAACATCTCCAGTACACGCAAACTGTAGTTTTTTTTCAGCTGAGTATTTAATATTACTCTCATAATCTTTTATCTCTCAGACCTTCATCTATTGAAAACAAATTGGAAACAGTCTCCACAGATGTTCTCAATGCTTTCTCAGAAGTATACAGTTTTTGCCTAAGTTTAAACATCTTTAAAATATGATTAATTTTCTCTCAAACCACTTTAAGTTGCTACGGACATCTCAGTTGTTTCACCCCTTTTGTTTTTTTTTACGTCATTCAGAAAATACTGGCACAACTTTGTTAGAATTCAAAGACCTGTTGGACAAAACTGGCATTAATTAGAGACAAAAAAAGAGAAAATATAATTAAATTATGTGATTATGTGAACCCCAGACAAATTATGATCCAAATTTTGCCAAAGTTCTTCCAGTAGGATTCCAGGACAGCTGTTGCATCATTTTTTTAAAAATACTTTCCTGTCTCTAACTTGTCAAGGAGGCTGCAGAACCTGTAAAACTAAATTGGGACAGATTGGAGGCAAAAATGAGAAATTTATTTTACCTGTTGTGATATTTTCAAAGGAGTTTCCAGAAAAGTTGACTTTTTGACAACTGAGTGGGTCTTTATGGCTATTACTATGCTTTTGCCTTTTTGCCTGACATCTGACACAAAAATGTTTCAATTCTATAAAAAAATCATCAGCCAAAAGCAATTTGCTGTAAGAAGCAACGTTTTGGGGACAAGGTCTGCATAAAAACAAGAGAGGTAAACAGTTTAAGGAAAACAAATACAAAGAACCGAGCAGAAAATGTCTGGAAAAACATTTTTAGAATGAACATCATAAAGTGCACTTGAGCAAAACTCGTCATACAGTTCACAAAGAGAATTTTGTTAAAGGGTTGCACTGCTCTGCAGAGTCTTCATTTGAATCCCATTAAATGCAAAAGAATATGTGGCCAGATTAGTCCAACAGTAAATATTTTCCAAACTCTTCTTGGGTTTTTGAAGTGTAAACAGCTGGCCGTGTGTTTTTTGTGTTGTGCAGCCCATTAAAAATATACACAAAGCATTAAAGTTGTTTTCAGTACTTGGCACCTGTTTGTCATTTTATTTAACAGCATTTCCTTATAATTTGAATAATAAAACTACTTAATCAATTACTGAAGATGGTTAAACTTATTGATCTCTAAATATATCACTTCACTTGCTCCAAAATATGATAATTATGTCTATTTTTCCTGATTAAGTGTAATTTTAAATCATAATCAGGTTTTTTCTAAGGAAAATGATCTGAACATGTGTTAGATAACTGTTATGTATGTGGTATGTTAATATATAAAAAACAGTCATGTCTATTTTACAAAATTATCTAGTAATTCATCATTGTCATTTGATTTATTGATACTTAAGCATTCGTAATGACCTGAAACTGTGGTAGGTGGTTGGTAGGCATAGTTATCTGATAATAAGTTATGAACCAGATAATGATAAATCATGTAATAAAATGGTTAGGGTAGAACAGGTGTGGGATCATATAAGTTTGCTTTTTTCCACTCCCTTTCAAACATTCTTTGATTCAATGTCTAATCATCCTAAAATGATACGTCTTTTATGAATGTATACTGATTGTATGGTTTTATGCACTATTCTTGCTTTGATTGCTTGAAATAAACCATTTCAAGCACACATGGAGCACTTTTCACTGTTCATTCCAAATACTCTTGTTCACAGTAACCTCCCAGGATATGATTGGAGGAATGTGGGGACTCTGTGCCTTGCTCATTAACTATGACCTCTTCACTAATTAAATCCCTTTTACCCCAACAGTTAAACTCTCCCCAAATTTCAAAATTTAGGTGTAAAACAATAAAGCCAATGCTTTAAAGGTAACAGGACAATCATTTACGACCACAAAGTTAAACTAGTTGCAAATGTTCGTGGACTCTAAAGCTGAAACTACCAGAATTTAGGGAAAAATGATACAAGGTTTGAAAAAATTGCTACCAGCCATCTAAAACTGTTATCTGGGGTTATGTTCGAAAAATAACCTGCTAGAGGTAAAATTTGCGAAGTACGATTATAGACGTTTATGGTTATAAAACACCTCACTACACATTTTATACACTTTTCTCAGACAACCTTTACACATTTTTCTGACTGTCAAAGTCCAATATTTTAGAATGTAAATGTCAATCTGTTCGCAATGAAAATGTATAAAACTGTGGCAAACCGAATTCATTCTGCACAAAGGAGATTGATTGACAAATTGCACACACAAAAAAAAAAAAAAATCAATGAAACTGCGATAGATGATCTTTGATCGAGGGAGGGACCACTGTACATATGAATTGTTAAAATGTATTTAAAAATATCTCCATATATTCCTCGTAAATGGAAACAAAGCAACAATACGTCCACAAAAAAAAAAAAAAATCAACCATGTGGTTTCGTTTGTTTTACCCTTCAGAAAGAATGTCAACACTGGAGCTAAAGCTCTTTCAGCTACTTTAACTCTTTAACCAATTAATGTAAATGTAGCGGATTCCAAAGCAGAGAAATGCAGTCCTGCGCTGAGATGCAACACGTAGTGAAGTGTTTATGCAATCAACGTAAACCAGCTGATTCTGTCCCGGATATAAGAGGTTTTATGCAACACTAATGTTAAATGTATCTAATCGGGGAAAAGCCAAAATTTAAAGTCGGTCTTCTGAATCAGCTGATTCACGGTGATCACGTAAACGGACGAAGAGCCACAGTAGGTCAAAGAGCGTGACTTATTCAGCTGTCACCGGCGACACCTCGAGAGTTAAAGGGTTAAAAGTGAAGAAATATTTTACATTTTTTTAGAACTGGTGTTCTCTCTAAATAAAAAGAAGCATTTAAAGCATCGATGTTTTAACTTTTTAGAGTTTTAACAGAGTATGTAGCTGCAACAGCTCGGAATAGTTGTAAAAATAATACAGTCAATTACATAAATCCAGAACTTTCATTTCTAATCACATTAAAAAAGAATTGCCTAAATGCTGTTCCAACATTTGGAATAGTTGTGGCCCAATATGTTGCGTAAATTTCAGAACCCCATTCTGATTTTTTTATTTAGTTTTCTAACCTTTCACAAACTATAACCCAGAAGAACACAGACCCATGTTCCTGAATGTAGAATACACCAAAAGCCAAGTGAACCACTAAACACATTTCTGATTTTTTCTGTTACACTGATGTCACCATGGGTTCTTTTGGATAAAAAAAAACAAAGAAAAATCAACTTCAATGGATGACAAATCTCGGCTGATCTGCTTTTTTCTCCGTCAGTTTGTTGCAAAATGTTTTACAACAACTATGAGCAAAAAAATAAAAATAAAAATAAAACAATGACTGTCACTGTAAAGCAAACCAAAAGAAAAAATGATGGTTTCAGCAAAATGACAAAATAACCTCTGCTGGGGATTTTACCATTTAAACAGGACATTTTGGAGCAAAAACGTACAAACCCATCATATACAATAAAATTATTTATTGTTTATACATTCTATTTGTTAAAGTTTGTCTGGTTCAGTCATTTCCTAAATGGACGTTTGGTGGTATCCATTGTTAGTTGGTATTTGCAAGTGTCTTTTGGTCAACAAGAGCTTTGATGGAGGTTGAAAGGATTTGTTCAATTTTTCTGTCAGTTTTCAAAAACATGGTAGAGAAAAACAGAGAACATAATGTTACCAATGAATGACAGCAGACACTACAGCGTTTCATTTAACAAAGTGAAAAAAGCCACAATGTAAAGTCTTCAACTGGAACAAACCGCAGTGGCTTTGGTTTACATCTTTCATGTTACAGTTAAAAAGATGAATTCCATCACATGCAAGCTTACTGGAGCAAGATTTAAGAGGACAGGGAATGATGACAGAATCTCTTATGCATCTGTTAAACTATGTATGTGTCTCCTCAAACCTTTCTTTTTTCTTTTTTTCTTTTTTTTTTTTACACAAGTTCTGTTGCATTGTATGATTTTCCAACAGAGACTAATTAATAGACAGAGAATATACAGGAAACGGCACAGCAGTTGTTAAAAGAGATTTGTTCTTTAAAAAAAAAACCTGTCAGGCCTCTGAGCATGCAGTTAGAAAGATTTATCCCTAGCAAAGCAGAGGAGGCGGTGGAAAATCAACAGACCTGTGGAAAGAGAAAAATACACAGAGTTTGTTTGTATGTACACTTGTCCCATTTGTTGCTTTGGTTATATCCAAAGCAACAAGAGCAGCACTGGAGACAGTGACACCAGAGTGTGAAGGTCGCCTGCGAGATGGTCGGCGTGCCCTCTTAGAGACTCCTGATTGACCTCCTCTTTCTTCTGGGAGCCGCGAGGCCTGGAGGAGGATACTGTGTGAGTCTTGCGGTTGGAGCACATGTCATAGAGGTTTCCGGAGAACTGCATCTTCTTGGACTCCTGACGAAGAGACTCCCAGACGGCCGCAGCCTCCTCAGGACATCCAGCCATCGCCAAGTTGGCACAGTCATGAAACTCATCCCATGACCTGTAGAGAGGAAAGGTGGAAAAAAAGACAAGTGGAATTTGCACATTAAAGCCTCATGACACTTGAAAAAAATGAACTGTGAAGTCTACATTTGGCATATTTTCAAAATTAAAACATTCACTTTGGTAGAAGAAGTTTTCGTTTGTTTAGAAAGTGAATTTATTACAGCAAAAGACATGATGTAAACATTTGACGTTTTTTACAACATTTCTGGTTATTTGTGTGTAGTTTGCTGCCGCTTGACACAAGTTAATGAGCAAACAATATGAACAGTTTAGAGATTTTTCATTTATTAAAACACAGTGGAGAAATAAATCAAACTGATCTGTTTGTTGGCTTTTACGTTTCTCCCAAAGTTAGAAGCTCCTATAATTGCTGCTTAAATGTTTAATGAGTTCCATAAAAAGTGCAAAAAGATCACATTGGTAAATCCAGCTGTCTCTAAGTACTGCACTTTGATTTATCTCTGCAGCAGCTAAAGTAATTGATCCCCAACATCTAATCCAGACAAATAAATCCAAATGAGATGAAACACTTTGTGATGTGAGGCAGTCTCGCTAAGTGTCTTCCTCTCGTGTGAACTTTTGTCGACATGAAAAAAGCTTTTCCTTATTCATTTTTGTCGGTGACAGAAATCAAATCAAACCAATCTAGCACACATGTAGCCCTAACAGACTCGTGTGCACAGCTGCTGTCTTTGTGGAGTAGACAGAACAGATGTAGAACAGTCATCCTCTGATTGGAAGATTGCAGCTTTGGTTCCTGCTCAGCATTCTAACACGTTAAAGTGTCTGTAAGCATGACCATGACAACCATGTTGGTGACCCTCCTGCAGTTCAGCTCTGCCAGCAACAATCAGTGCATGAGTGTGTGGATAAATGGGGGTGAAGCTGGAAAATCCTTTAAGCGTTCAAAGATGACAGAGAAGCAGTATTTAAGTAGACACAATTTACCAAACTGGTAAACCATCCACTTGTCGATGTATTAAACAAAACCACACGAGGGGCTCACCTTAGTTTTCAGAAGCTGCAGGAGAAAGGATTTACCTGCTGCTGAGCTGTGTGTGCAGGAGCATGTGCGTGTGCTTGCAGGTTTGTGTGTTTACAGGTGTGTGTGTGTGTGTGTGTGTATGCAAATGTGTCTGTGTTTGCAGGTGTAGGGGTTTCAATAAACATATCTTTGCAGGTATGTGTGTTGACAAGTATGTGTTTGTAGGTGTGTCTATTTACAGATGTGAGTATGGTTGTATGTGCTTGCTGCTGTGTTTGTTTGGAAGTGTGTGTATGGGGGTGTGTGTTCACAGGTGTGTGTGTGTTTGCAAATGTATGTTCTTGCTGCTGTGTGTTTGGAAGAATGGGTGTTCACAGGTGTGTGTTATGTGTGTGCATTCAGAGCGATGCGTGTGTGAGGGGTCTGTGTGTTTGCAGGTGTATGAGTTCACAAGTGTGTGTTACCATGTGTGTGCATTCAGAGCGATGCATGTTTTCAGTTCTGTGGGTTTGCAGGTGTATGTGTTTACAGGTGTGTGTTACCATGTGTGTGCATTCAGAGCGATGCGTGTTTTCAGGTCTGTGGGTTTGCAGGTGTATGTGTTTACAGGTGTGTGTTCACAGGTGTGTGTTATCATATGTGTGCACTCAGAGCGATGCGTGTGTGCAGGTCTGTGGGTTTGCAGGTGTATGTGTTTACTAGTGTGTGTGTTCACAGGTGTGTGTTATATGTGTGTATTCAGAGGGATGTGTGTTTGCAAATCTGTATGTTTGCAGGTGTATTTTTTTCCACTTCTACTCTGCTTCTCTCCTCTATTCTTGATCATTATTTATCATTTCGTTCTCCATGCCTCTGTTTGGGCAGTGCGATTCTTGTACTGTCCCTCTTTCCCTTTCCCCTCCTGGGGATTCCAGTTGGCTCATCCGTGCTCCTGTACGTGACCGTGTACCTCGTCTTTGGCTTGCCTCTACCACTGCTTTTACACCTGGCTGTGGATCCTGTCTCCGGCTCGTCTCGTGCCCCCAGTCGCCCCCCAACTTCATCTGGATGAAGATCATTTGCTGGACTTTAAATATGTAGTTGTAGAGTTTGATAAGTTAATTCTGAGACGAGGTAGGCCCACTGAGACGACTATTGTTGTGAATTTGGGCTATATCAATAAAATTGAAATGAATTGAATTGGTGTGTGTATTTTGAAGTGTATGTTACCATGAGTGTGCATTTAGACGGATGTGTGATTACATGTGATGTGTTTGCATGTGTTAGTGTTTCCAGGTGTGTGTATTTCCAGGTGTGTGTATTTCCAGGTGTGTATGTCCAGGTGTGTGTATGTCCAGGTGTGTGTGTATTTCCAGGTGTGTGTGTTTGCAGGTGTGTGCAGTAAATGGGGACATGGCTGTTTGGGCCTGTGCGCACACATAGGTGTTGCAGCGACAGCAGAAACTCAGTGAGGACACTGACAGACGAGCAGCTGTTATCACAGAAATGACGCCTCCTGAGAGAACGTCTGTCCTGCCGCTGACACTCCAAATTATTTCTGAGCTTCTTTTACAGGTTTGGCTTCTGTTGTAAGTTGAGTTTTGCCAAGCAGATTCCCATCCTCTTATCTCAGAGCTTAAGATTCCTCATTTGGAAGATAAAATGTGAAGAGCACAGAACACCACCAGGACAGTCTGCAAACATCTGCAGAGGCTCTTTTGTTTACCCTCAAACTATGAAGAACACAAATAACAAAGAAACACAAAGATTTTAAATATGAAGACCAAAAATGTAAAATCAAAATATGTAAATTCTTTTCACTTTGGATCACTCATGTAGTTTAAAATTTCTCCCAGGAAAAGATCAATATGAGCTTCTGCTTGAAATTCTATAAAAAATGTCTTGTTTCTCTTTCAAACAGAAAAAACCCAAAGACAATTGCACAAACGCAGACAGTTCACCAATAAGGATGTAAAAATTACTGACCATGCTACATGTTTTTTTCAGTGCAGTTTGGAAAAGCAAATTAGAGGATCAGTGAGGCAATGATGCTAGTTAATGCCTTAGTCACAACTGCCCTTTCAGGTGGATACGGGCTGTCTGTAGGCAAGAAAATGGGCAAATCTGTAAGATACATCCATGAAATATCAAAGTTGTGGACTGCTTGGTGAGCCCTGAGAGTGAAAATGTTCATGGACATTTTTTCTACGAGCATGCTGCAGGTGACAGGTCATAGCAAACACTCATACAACACCTAAGTGAGAGTAGGTGAGAGGCAGGCACATCATATGTTTTTTTCCTTTTTTTAACACTTTCATTTTTTTCAAGATGAAGCCTCCTGTTTGGAGCAGGTCACTGCAGCATGCAGCTGCTCTTCTAGAAAGTGGGGAAGCTAGTCAGGAAGTAGAAACCTTTTTGATATTTGTCTTTAGAAAGATTCTTTTTTTTTGTTGCTTTCTTTTAAAGTTACATGTTTTTTAGAAAGCTGGAAGTTCTCCTGAATGTCTCAGTCTTCACATTATTGTTTAAAATGTTAAGTATTAAGATCATGTCAGCTTTAAATGCAGCTTCAAAATTTGAGTGACCCACAAGGTTGATCAGATTATTGTGTTAATCAATAAATCATAGGCATCAGAGGCACTAAAGGGTTTACCTACTAACTAATTTTATATCAAGTCTGTGTGTCTGCTTCAGTGTGACAGTCAGTGGAGGTGGACGGGTTCGTTTGTCCTTGAGCTCTTCTTTAGTCAAAAAATGAACCAGAGGCATAATTGGCTTTTCTAAAACACAAATGATCTCTGCAGAAGCGAATTTTTTGAGAAACTAAGTATAATTTCTTCTGATTACTGCCAAACCTGCTGAATCTAAATGATTACTTCCACAAAACAAAGTTAGGGAGTTAAAAAAGGTATTTAAAAAAATGTTTCATCAAAAGAAATGGAAAAGTGGATAGTTCTCAATGTCGCTGACACATTTCAGTCTGAAAGAGTGGAACAAAACCATGGAACAAAACATGGACTTAAGAACCGTTATCCTCCCACAGAGAACACTTGGGAAAGTGGAAAGAGAACCTTCTATAAAAAAATGAATGAACAAAATTACTTGAAGAAAACAAAAAGAAGGACCAATCCAGGAGCTCAAAAAAAGCATGAAAAGAATCTGCAGACTCCACTTAACTCAGTCAAAGTTGGAGTTCATGATTCTACAAAAAAAAAAAAAACGATTTCTGACCCCCCCCAAAAAAATCCATCTGATATTTCACGAAGAAAAATCCCAACGTGCAAAAGAAGACGAAAAAATGGACAAAAATATCTGGATTACCGTTTGGACAAATTTTCAGTAAATAATGAAGAGACAAAGAAAGGTATGCCTCTCGTTACATTTAAAGTTGAAGTGCTAGAATAAAAATACTTTAGTTTGTATTTTTACAGAGTTTAGCAGAAGAACAACGACCCAAATAAAGCAGAGTCCAGCTTTGAATGTTTAAAAACCTAATAAAGGTTAGGCAGGGTATTGACGAAAAGTCTGGATTTAAAGACCCACTCTGACGAAAATTGTGTTTTTTTTCTTGGTGTTTTTAACATGTTCTTGTGCCATTTTCTTTGATAATGAGGACTTAAATAAAGATATATGAGTTAAATTTAGTCTAAAAACAATCCAATCATAACTAAAAGAAATGCATTCTACAACAGATGAAAAATTGATTGGAGTGGGACTTTAAAATTGTTTAAGCTGGAAGAACCTGCCATTTTTCTGAATTTAAACAATTCTGCAAAGAGGAGTAGAACTAAATCCCTGCACAAGAATAATTACAGCCTTTTGCAACAGTTTCGGCTGCAACCAAAAGAGCATTTTTCAGGGTTAGGTGTCATTTTGGCCGCTCTCTGACCGTCTTTAACGTTCAAGCAACAGTAAAGCTAAAGAAACACTGTAGACCAGCGTCTTTGGCTACTCTGCTTTGAAGGTCTACAGGACTTGATTTATTGAAAGTTTTCATCTATTACACCTTTCAATGGCAAACCCCCAATCCCACACACAAAACTGAACATTTCTCTAATACCGCCTTAAATATTTGCTCCTTAGTTCTTCAAACTTTCCACCGCACTTTGCGACACTGTTGCAGCTCAATTTTCTGTCATTTTCTGTTATCTATTCAGTCATTGCAGCTTCCTGAATTGACTCTTCCATCTCAAAAGCTGCACCTAACTGTTCACTCCATCTCCTGAAATCACCTTAGTAAAGTCCAGTCTGTCTATTCTTACACTTCCTGCTGGCATCCCCTCAGTCCCCTTTTTGCCTTCTGTGCAGATTTTTCTCTGCCGCCACAAATGTAGAATATTTACAAAGCCCATAGTCTGTTTTAAGTTGAACAGCAATTAAAATAGGAAATAACTTTTGCTGCAGAAGTATGTTAAGTGTGAATGTCAGAGGAGAAAATAACAAGATGGAAACAAAAATGTTGCAGTCTTTTTCAGATTCTGCAGAAAGAGGACATAAAGCAGCATGAAGGTTTGTGTACTAAAAGAATAAAAACATAACTGAACTGTGTCACAGCCTTTAAACTACAACGTGTCGTTTGAGCTGAAAGAAGCAGAGGAATGAAAAGAATTCAGCTATTCTTGGGGAAGAGTTTGACAAAGCTTTCATATTAAACACAGCGCACCTCAGCGGCTGTGGCCTTCATCAGCTGAACAGGGGCTTCAAGAAGGCTGTTGACGAAGGAGAAAAACACATTTTTCCTTTCTGCTACGACTTGATCTATATTTTGCAGCAGAAATAAGTTATTTTATTTATCTGTTGGACTAATTCATTTTTGAGCTGAAAAATCTCTCTGTTCTTTAATAACAGGACTTTATTTTTAGAATGTAATATTTCTTTTGTCAATTTAAATCCTTTCAACAATAATGAACTTGGGAATATTTGTCCTTTTTTTTCCCCTTGCAGCTGTTTGAATCTGAAGTGCGCATTAGCTGAGGGCTGAAAGGAACTTTAAACTGAGGCATAAATAGAGAAAAGGATTGCTGCAGTGGGACGTTCTTATCTAAATCTGCAGAGAACCAAAATATAAAAGCAGATGGAGGTGGTGTGCAGGGAGGAGATTGAGTGAAAGAACTTAACCTTTTAAGCGGGAGTTGTCTGATAATCACATTCTAGCTCAAACAACAAACAACAGAGGGGGGGGGGTATCAATAGTTTCTCCACACTTTATTTTTAAATTTTTACTTTCTGGAAATAAGAACTTTTACAGTCCACCAATCAATCTCTTCCAGTGTTATTGAATTTACCTATAGAGACAAAAGGTCAGCGAACTCAAGGAGCTGAGCAGAGGAGCCAAACCAAAGTCTGTTTTTTTTTAAATGATCTGCTTCATGTCTCAGGCGAGAAGTTCCACCTGAACGCAGGTGTCAAACAACCAAACTTACTTGCAAAGGGACTCTCCAGTGATCTGCTAAATGCAGTCTAATGCCTTAGTTACATTCACTCGTACAGGGCTGTGGGTTTTTGGGTTGTCCAGGCCCGCGGAGGGTCGTAGACAGGAGCGGCTGCTTCTAAGAGGAGCGCAGATATGTCCTGCGGTTACCCGTCGGCTTGGGTGGCCATTTTGGCCATGAAAATGGAACATACCATTGTTGTGCATGTGGTAAGTATAAAGTGAAGTATTTGTAAGGATAACGTAAGTCACATGTACGTTTAGATTATGCTGTTATGCTACATTACATGATGCAAGTCCTGAATCCTTAATGACCACAGGGAGTTTGCGGATGAAACGTAACTGTCAGCAGGAAGCTCACTCAAACTGTGCTCTGTTTTTCTAATTTCCTAAATTCTAACAGTCAGGATGTGAGCAAAGAGCACATGGGGCGGCAGAGGCTCAAGTGGTAGAGCAGGACGAAGGGTCGGCGGTTCGATCCCCGCACCCCAGCCAGCTGTCGTTGTGTCCTTGGGCAAGATACTTCACCCTCCCTGCCTACAGTGTAGCTCCACTGGTGTGTGAATGTGTTTGAATGTCCCGGTGATGGTCAGAGGGGCCGTAGGCGCAAAACTGGCAGCCTCGCCTCTGTCAGTCTGTCCTAGGGCAGCTGAGGCTACATCAGTAGATTACCATCACCAAGTATGAATGAGGAGTGAATGAATGATGGACACATTGTAAGAACTTTAAACACCAAGAAAAAGCACAGATAAATCTAATCCATTATTATTATTATTATTATATTTATCACTGAACATCACTAACGGGGTCCAACACAATGCACAGGATTTGGGGGGGGGTTGAAAAAAATACAAAGATCTGTACGACATACCTGAATCTGACATACTTTACCCCTTCTTAACATCACGTGTTGTGTCAGTGTTCAGTACAGCCTGTCGCCCACAGCATTTCCATAGGAAAAAATGTGCACCAACATTCACACCTTGTGAGCTCAACAAGCTGTCTACGACCTGAAAATTTGGTGCGGGCCGCCTGCGTGCCCTATACAAGTCTGCCCATGTTTCACCCACATCAGCTCATATCCATCTATAAAAGGCGCATTTATGTGCTTTTAGCATATGGTGTTTACACTGAACTGTTGTTACATAATGTTAGCACACGTACCCACAGCTGGAAGAGTATGGAGAGAAAATAGACACACAGGATGTCTGAGCGTAAAGTTAAATTTGTAACTTGTGTCTGCCTAAATCTATTTTCTTTTTATACTGATTGGTCAAAGTTCAACTGGTTTAACTTTTAGTTCAGTTCCACTGATTGAGGGGCATTGGGAGAAAGAGGGGGAAAAACTATAGCATAAGTCCAAAAAACGAAACTTACAAAAAAGCTTAAAAAGCTTGTAGACTTGTGACAAGTTTACTGCCTTAACCAACAGCGCTCAGAAGACCAAAAAAGCTTTTTCTTTTCCTGTTCAGATCTCATTGTCAGGCCATTCTGGCTCTAAAAGTAAGCTTTTGTGACATTTCCCGGCAGTTTGATTAAAAAGCAAACCAAAATAAATGTCAGTATAAACATTTACAGGCTTTTTCACCCATTCAGACCAGGTCCAAGGTCTATCCTGGAGTTACACACCCCTGAAAGGAAGACAGGAAAAAGGTTTTGATGCATTTCTGAAACCCTCCTGTCAATGAACAAAACACAAAGACTAAACTGCCTGGCATCCTTGTGAGGATGAGATGCTCATTCAGGATCAAAACTCGTTTAATTTTATTCAGATATGAATAAATCTAAAGGTTCTGAGGACACCTTGCATACTGGAGGAAATTTTATCCATATTTGTGTTCATAAATTGTAAATTTGAGCCATTTATTGATTTATTATAACTCATAATGGTTTATTTACAATTACATTTATAATAGGCACAATATTTAGGTATGAGTCCGTGTTCAGCACAGACTAAGGATCAGAATATATAGTAATAAAACAGCACGAGCTTCATGCAGTTCTTATCGCCTGTTTTTAAAATTTAATAAACTAGAAAAGAACGACGTGAAACTAGTATAATTTAAAAGTAGTTGCTATTTTTATGCAATTTTATGCAGACTGTTCAAGAAAAGGTTAGAGTCTAAATCTACTGAGCCTCTTTTCATCGTATGTTTAGCCTCACATATTTCCTTTCACCTCTCCTTCTCTGGATCAACAGTGAATGATTGCCGCAGCATTATGCTTATTGTGGATATGAGGAATAAAAGCAGTGAGGTGCTCCTGGGATAACTCTGACAATGGAGCAGCCTTGGCCTAGATGCAAATCATAGCCTCTTATTCAGAGAGCGCGCCATGGCGGATGGAGCGTGCGAGTGTTTGCGGATCTTCAGAGGGGAGCTACCACCTCATTAGGTTGCTCTCATGGAAGTGCTAAAACTGTGTTCCTGAGAGGAGAGAAGGAGGAAGGAAAAACAGAGTGAGGAGGTGGAGGGAGGCGAAACAGAATAAGTGAAGTGAGGACATGGAGTGTGTTTGTGCGAGCTCTCGTATGCCTGCATTAGGCAACAGTCACACTGAGGTGGCTGAGGTGCAGGATTAGTCATTTAATTGGTACCTTAAGGAATAGAGGAGACTTAACAACGATGGAGTGGTACCAGGATTGGGCTGCAGGGCCATGGTGACTCAGGGCCACACACTTGCACAAGTTGTTATTGTGTGGAAATTTTCTAAAGCCTCTTTCTTAACCCTATTTTAATCAGGCATTACAGATAAAAAGCAGCTCCGTGCCTCGTGTCATCATTAGAAGGATCTGCAAGCAGACAAATGAGCTGAAGTTGGTGACAAAGCACGCTTTATTTGTTTTAACAAGGGACTCTTCAAGGATAATCAAGAGCTAACCTGGATAACAAGGTTAAAACTGCTGCAGCTGTGTGTTTTTTTTAACATCTTAAACTGATTTAATCCCTTACACTTCTGTGGGGCAAGTTAGTACTACAGAAGAACTACAGAACACTGTAATTCCAAAGTTAAAAAGTGCAGATTGAAAAATATTTTAAAAAATTATTCATTTGGAAAATGACAGGCAAGAGTTGATCAAACTTTTGCTAAATTTCTAATGAACTCCTGCCATTCAGAAGAACTTTTTATTACATCTTTTTTTTACAAAAAATGAAAAGAAAACACAAGACTTCAAAATAGACAGATGAAACAAAACAGAGTGCTTGAAAAGGAGTGGGTAGATGAAAAATCATGTATGATCCCACCCCTTTTTACAACACCTTATGTTGTACATATTTCTATTCACAGGTTTCTTTTTCCTCAAAACATTCACATTACCTTCTGTATTGCACCCATGCAGAAGTGACATTTACTCATTCTTTTTTTGGTTTTTTTTGTTTTCCTTAATCATTTCTAGCCTTGTAAAGTTTCATCAGTGACATCGTGAAGGTTTTTTTGAATGCGTGTAAACCTTTGGTCGTTTTAAACCTTCATCCAACCCGTTCCATGAATCCACACTACAAATCGATACGCACTTTTTCTTTTATGTAGTACGAATGCACTGCTTTTGGAAGTTTAGCAGTTTTCTTAACTTGTAACCCCCATCTCTGTCCTTGAACATCTTTTGTATGTTTATTGGAAGTAAGTTATTTTTGGCTTATAATGAGTGCTGTTTTAAGTTTAATTAGTTCCGATAATTTCAATAAACCTGACTTTAAAAACAGTGCATTTGTATGTATCCCATAATCCACACCATGAACTATTTGAATAGCTTTTTTTGTAAGATGTACAAAGACTGTGGATTTGTTTTTATAATTATTTCCCCAAACATCTACACTGTACTATATTATACAAGTTTAGCCCTGACTTGCTTTATTTGTGACTTCTAGCTAATTTGTGGTCCATAATTACTCCAAGTAACTCAATTTCAGTCACTCTTTCCACCACATGATCATCGATAGTAACTTTTATGTCTAAATCTGCAGGAATATATTTATTAAAGTCATATATGTTTATATTTATACAGCCAAATGTCAAACAATGTAAAATATGAATAAAGTAGCTGAATTAAAAATGTAAAGTGTGCTTTGAGATATATCTATTTGAAACCACATCATAGACTTCCTATGGAACAGTCCAATGCAGAAAACTTTTAATTACATATAGCTTGAAGAGAATGTTTGCTGTGGAAATGAGCATTTGTCAATTACTGGATTTGTTCTGTTTATTTCTGCTCTCATTTTTAATTTTTTGGGTTAATGGTTGTCTGTTGTTTTGTTTTGGTTTGGCCTTGATGTGCTGAGTCTCCAAACATTACACATCCCTTGTTAATATTTCAAAGCAATTTTTAACCGTGTGTTAAAATATTTTTTTTTAAAAAGTAGAGTAAAGAAAAGTGATTCTTTCAGCCACAGCTGTAAGCACTGAAACATGTTTTGAGTAAAGCCGTCTTTACTAAAAAGTCAAGTTTGAAAAAAGCGAGTCCTGTTAAAGTACATTAAATAAAAGCGTAAGATGTCAGGTCTCCGTCGGTCTTTTCCGTCTGTTGCATCTGCATTTGCCGCCACCAAAGCTCCCCAAGATTAGTTTTAGTTGATGTGAAATTTCAGCTGACAGAAACAAAGCTTTCAGCTTTCCATAATCTAATTCCAAGACTGTTCTCACACTAATATCTTCCTGTTCCTGGTTGGAATGATTCCCCTGGAAGATGGATGACAAAGGTGCATATAAATAGAGAGGTGAGCAGAGAATGGGAGATGAGTGATGGATGCTTAGAGGATACAAAGAGGTGAAGAAGCAAGAGGATGAACAGATGGGAAGGAAGAAGGAAAATGCATCATTGGATCCAAAGCCCAACAGTAACAGGAAAAGAGAACCAGTAAGTCTGTACTTTAAAGACCCACTCCAATGAAAATTGTTTTCAACATGTTTTTGTTGCATTTTCTCATGATGGTGGACGTAAATAAAGAAGGTTAAGATTAAGGGTGTATTCAGACTGGACACATTTGGTCTGCTTAAAGTGAAGCAGAGTTTGTTTCCCCGGATAAAGGGGAGCTAGGACCAGGTACCGCTATCTGACCCATCTTTCTAGGGGGTCTTGCTTCATTCCCAATTGGACTGAGCTTCAGTTTGCTCTGAGATTTCTCAGTCTGAATGGTCTCTGTGCTCGGAGCGCATCAACTGAACCAAAACGGCCACCGTATCTGGTCGTCACGTGATGTAAACAGATTAGGAAAGAAGGAACCAATGAGCTGCGGACATATGTAAAGCAACAATTGTCATGTTATCAGACAGAAAAAAGGGTCCAACTGTTTGTTAGAATGTTTATTTTAACACAGCTGAAAATGCTTCTTACATGCTTACCTGTGTCTTGTTACGCAGCATGAGCGCAGTGCTGCTGTGACGTCATCCTAAAAGTTACCTTGTAGTTTACCAAAATTCTCTCAAAACAATGCTATAACACCACAACGATGGGACACAGCAACTCACTGAAATGTTGTCAGATGAATGAAGGCTCATTAAAACCATTTTTAATGTATTACACATTGGTTCTCACCTTGATACAGACTTTCAAAAGTGGTCTGGAAAATTTGAAATTTGAATCAGGGAAATCTCCAGACAAAGACTGCAAAGCACAGGACTTCCATAACTTGTGCCTCTAGTTGCTTTGCCCTAATACTTCTTGGCCAATGACAGAAGAGATCTTTAGTCACGTGCTTTTGGATGCCAGCTTTGGTTCACAACAAGAAAGTCCGCCTGATGGCAGTCTGAATACAGACCAAACGCAAGGTTCAGGACTCGATCTGGACTAAATTAAGCAGATTCGGTCCGGACCAAATTATCCGGTCGGAATACACCCTAAAATTGTGTTTGAATATTTCTTTGTTTCAAATCATTGTGAATCAGGAGTAGATGAAAAGACTGTTGGAAAAAGCTAATAGGTGTGACAAATAGAAGCTATAGTCGACGGACCAAAAGCTCCCTGCTCCCAGTCCAATGCATTCCCTTCTAGACTAGATCCATGTGCGTCTTTGTTTTCCTCGTCTGAGCTGGCATCTAGATCAAAACTGTAAGGCTGGATGGCTCTGATACTGCTCACCATTTCTGTTGCCCCACTAATGTTAAGTTGGGGTTATAAAGGGCTGAAGGCTATCAGGAGACAGTGTAAACAAAGCGATGATGCGAAATGAGGGCACGCTTACTCCACGTCAACAGTTCTGCCTAGTCGGTGGTTGGAGTGAGTTTGTAAAACAACACATCCAAAATCTGTTAAAACGTTTTGTTCTGGATAGTTTCCTTTATTTTACTGAGACAAAACTATTCTCTGCAGCAGTCGAATTTTTACATCAACAGGTGTGGTTCTTTCATAAATCTCAGCTCCACTATATGATCTGTCTTTCTAGTTTCCATCTCCTGAAACTTCAAATGCTTCAAAACTATGTTTAAAATTTCCACCTGAACTCATTCATCACAAACATTTGTAAAATCTTCTGGCCGATCGGATAAGGAGTTATATACAGAGTTTCTCAGAAACAGCCCGAGTTCAGTTTTCCTTACTACGTTGTACACTCATCTTTGTTCCAGGAGCTCTTCCTTTTGTGTGCATGTTCAAGGTGAGGTCAAACAGAGATGTCATGGGGAGCATCGTCGAAGCTGCAAACTTTTGTTCAGTGTCCTTCTTCAAACTCCCCCTGAGAGTGGAAATATTGGTACTCCCATTCTTCATGAGTCTCAGCGGATTAAAAAGGCTGCTACAGAGCTCTTTTAAAAAAAAAATTGTTTGATAAATTCTATCTGTGTATGAAGAGTCAATCAGGAAGTCCAATGAGGGATGAGAGAGCCTGGCCCTGAGAAAGTGTATTGTTGTAGAGTGTGGGGTCTGTGCAGTAGAGTGACTGTTCGACTGTGAACTGCTTATCCAAACTCCGAAAACTTGTTTCCCCAGAGAGCTCGTGTCGTTGCACTCTGAGCCTCACTGGACGCGGACACTCATTAATACTGACCAACTGCTTTGTGGATGGAAAAGCTGGAAGTCAGCAGACTCTCTGCTCTACCAGAATTCATGTGTTGCTTTTTGTGCAAGTGTGGGGACGGCGGTAAATGACCTGCAGATGGAGTGAATCTCGTGCGGGTCCTCGTCCTTGTGAGCGCTGTCCGTCAGGCTGTCGCCCAGAGCCATGAGACACTGAGCAAAACCCTTGTAAATGGAGTGACACCTTCTGGGTGATGCTGCAGCCACAGGACACGGGCTCAACACTGGAAAGCAGAGCAGAAACTCCTATCAGGTCAGAGCTACCCTGAAAACCTTTCTAGAAAGCCAACTGGTTTTGGGATGGGCTGGATAGATTAGGATTATTGTGTTCTGTTTCATGGTAGCCAAGTTTAATCAAATCAAGAGAGACAGGAATAAACCAGCCAGGACCATAATTCCACATGACATGGCTGAGCAGTGTTACATTTTTAAGATCCTAAGAGCAATTTTTCCCCTTTCTGTGTGCTTGTCCTGGAATTTTCCTTTGGCGTTTACAAGATATGCAACTATTAATTGACAATTAATTGATTTATATTCCTTTATATGAACCAAAATTATCTGTCTGAGGAAAATTGTTGCCCAAATTGACCTATACTATTATAATATTGATTCAAAATGACATAAAACAAATTTATCAACATTGAAAAATGCCATTTAGATTGAGGCATGGTAGGTTTATTTTGCTATAAAATAAGTCATCAAATCAGGTCGAATCTGACCGTTCTAAATGAACCAAAATCAACTATCAATCAGATCGGAAACAAATTATTATGAGACTCGGTCCTATTTTCATATACAATCAATGGTTGGCAAGTTCAATAAAATATGTCCTACATTTGGTTTCATCAGGGATTTAAATACATAAAATAAATTCAAAATTTTCTAAAGTAAAAAATGCAAAAGTTTTGACACAGAAAAAGTTTGAAAAATAAAAAAGTAAGCTGCAAAATTATTAAGTATCGCTGACATTCAGTCAGATTTTGAGGGTGAAACATTCATCTACAGAAGTATGAGGTGTGTCCCTGCAGCTTTGGATAATACAGGAGAGGAGAGACATCGTTTTTGCAAACAGGAGAAAGAATCAATCAATAAATAAGCAATCGGTCTGTCTGACACGCGTCTGCGAAAACTAAATCAAGCGCCTCTTCTCGTCACGGAGGTGACAGGCTGAAAGAGAAACAGGAACGTGTGACTGACAGAAACTTTTTAATTATTTTTATCTGTCAGCGTTTCCTTCCTCCACGCACTGCTTCTGCAGCTGTGATAAAGGAAAAACGAGGAAACCTCCAAAAATTGTTGTCATCTGTTGCTCATTCCTGCTTGAATATAACTCGCACAAAATCCTTTATTTGTTTATTTTAGTGATTCTATTTCTGAAGAATAAGCAAACCTTGTAATGCCGCATTGCTGTAGGGAAACATTTTCTGTGCTGGTGTCAGTCAGGCATCAAGAAACCGTTAAATCAAAATAAGGTCACAGAAAAATCAATTGTTTGTGTTTACAGGATTCCAAGAAACTGGACAAGTTCAGGTAGGAAATGTGGAAGGTCAAAAATTGTGAAAAATGTGCTTTTGTGTGGTTTTATGAATTATTGGTGTATAGAGGAGAAGAACCAGAGTGAGACTTCATCGTCTTTCTACTCCATCTCAAACTTTTTCTTTTTTTTGTTGTTGTATACTCTCAAAATTAAATTGTAAACTAATTACATGTGGGTTTCCACAAGGCTTCGTATCGAGCTTCTGAGATTTTTACATCCATGTGTTAAAATCTCCATAAAAAACTTGAAACCCACTTGAGAAAAGTAGGTTTATAACAGCAGATCAGGTGTTAAAGCTGTAAAAAGGAGCAATAGACTATACCACTTCCAGGTTTTACCAAGAGTTTTTTAAAAATAAAAAAAGTGCTGTGAAAGTTTTACTTTCAGTGTAACCACACACCTTCAAAAAGTCCTCTTTTGACTCAGTCCTCAGAATATTTGTCCTAAAATCTTGTCTGCCGGGGGCTTTCCTCCCTGTTGGACATGCCTGTGATGCACCACTACGTTTTCTTACCAGATGTCCAAATCACCTCAACTGGCTCTTCTTGATGTGAAAGCGCAGCAGGAAACCACAGTGTGTGTTTTTTTCTCTGCATTGGTGGTTTTGAGTCCTAACATAATTATTTTAGACATCAAACCTGTGAAAATCATTGTTTTAACAATGCAAAAAAGAAAAGATGGCTGTTTCTCTGTACAGTAAAGTGTAAGTATTTCAGGTGTGAACTCACAACTGTGGAGGGGTTGTGACAGGCAGAACAAGAAGAGGGAGATCCCATCTCCTCAGATGTACGACGCGCACAGATGCATCACGCCATGGTTAGAGTCTAAACAGCGAGTGAGTCACACGGGTGAGAGGAAGCCTCTCGACATGAGAAAGGTTTCTGCAGGTGAGCAGCAAATGTTAACTGGGTCGAACACTGCATGGACACAGCTCCTCCCACCTCCTCACAGACTTGGTCTTAATATTTAATGTACCGCAGCTTTTCTGACCAAGGTCTTTGTTTTCTTCTAGGAATATTATTGATTTAAGGGCGAGCTCTTCATGCAGGCTGAGCGTAGCAGGATACACCCATCCTCATCAAGATTTCATGACGTCCAAGAGAAGAAAAGCAGATAGAGGAGAGAATTAATAAACAAAAAGGTGGGACAGAGTAGATGACAACATCCCTCTCTCTTCTTCCCCTCTTTCCTTTTCCGTCCGGTCCAACACCAACGTTTTTCAAACATGATTGAAATTAATAAAGTTTGGCCTCAATTACAAAAGGGGTTTATTCAGACATACCCTTGGTTTGTCTGAAGATTAATAACCGCTGTTGTTAAAGTAAAATATGTCCAACACAAGAGGCCCTCAGCTCTCATCTGTCTGCCCAGCTGTTGGACAGGACAAGTTAAAAAAAAAATCTAACTGTACTAAAACATGATTTGAAATTATTTTTGTCCATCAAGAGAGACATCAAATTTATGTAATTTATTTTAGTTTGTCATCGTGGGTTTGTTTAAGTGCTACAGTTCTGATTGCTGTTGTCTGCCAGAGTGAATGCAAATGAAGAGAGCAATCCCTCTTCTGTGGAAGTGGTCCTCTTTATAAAAGTGCAGCACGATTATCGCCAGACGCTGAATTAAATTCCAGGGGGTGCAGATAGGAAATCAAGGTAGGAAGGTGCATCTGTTCAGCTGGCAGGAAACTGTGGTTCAGGATCAGCGAGGATGAGAGCATGAATAAGGGTTTTACACTTTCTAAAAGGAAACAGTAATATCTAAATGTTCTTACTAAGGATGTAAGGGATACAGATGAGCATCAAAAAAATTGATTTAGCGCCAGAAGTTTCAGCAGTGTCAGTTGAAAACCACAGATACAAATGAGATTATGCTGATTAAAAGGTATAAAATCAATCGTGAAGTGAAGGATCAATATCTGGCAAACTTTGACCATTTCACTTCTGGTTGTGTCTCTACCGTCTTTGCCTTTTTATGGACATGTGATGAAAACAAAGACATCCAATCACAAGCTGCTTCTACCAAGTCGGGTCAGTTCCAGTTGGCTAAAGGTGAACCACAGTGAGGCATGTGTGTTGTGTGCACTAAACATATGATAACCAGTTTTTTCACAGTACTTCAAATAATACCTAAATAAACGAATGACACCTTTTTTTTAACCACAATGAACAAAAAAAACCCTGAATGCCAGTTTAAATGTTGGAATATTTTATGTCAAAGACAAGTCTCTCTGTTAAAAAAAAACATTTTCATTTAAATATTTGGAGTGTATCCAATCTAAATAATTGGACTATTGTATCGCCACAAAGTTTGCTGAAGCTTTTATTTTTTATTTGTGAGAGGTAAAGATAAGCACACCTAATTTTTTGGGAAATTCTTTAAAGAAAAAAAGCCTAAACTGGAGTTTTACATCCCTTCTGTGTCATAAAAGATGCCAGCATTGGCATACTGTATGACTCTGTCTTGTAAAAAGGATCAAAAGCATAATGAAAACTAAAATTGATTAATTGAAATTGATTAAAAAACAAACTTCACCCAAACTTATTGTTTAAGTGTTTTTCAGACTCTGTTGAGCCTGTACGGATTTTAAATAAACAAATGTTACAATTTTTCTCATTTTTTATATTTTCTGTTTTATCAATCTTTAAAATTTTATTTCTGAGAACCAGTTTCCATCTGTAGAATAGAAATGTGGAAACTGCATGCTTCAACAAATGGCATCCAAAATACACTCGAATCAATTCAAATGTTAAAAAAAGGGGGACAAATTTTTTCTGGATTATTTCAACTCAGAAAACTAAAAAATAACTCAGGAAAAAGACATAAACTTGATTAAAGTGAAATCACTTTGACCCAAAAAATAAATATTGTTCCAGAAATTGGGTTAATGCAATAATCCAAGCCCTACAAGAGTGCACAGTTAATTTTGTAAATAAGGACTAAATTAGAGAAACAACATTTGAATTACAGACTCTAATGTCAGTTACAGACCAACCGCACCTGAGAAAAATGTCCAGAAAAATGTCAAAGCATGGAAAGCTGCAGCATCGGTCATTTTACTTCAAGTCTCTAGGGATGGCGAGCTTTGCGTCTGTGATTTCAATCCTCATTTTTTAGTCGAGCACTCTTCAACTGTTTTGCTGTGAACCCCTTTTCCTTTAGGTTGTGACCCATTAATGTCCAAAAGAGCAAAATAAGCAGAAACAAGGAAAACACCAGCAACAGACCACTAAAGCTGCTTCTACTGAGCCATGAGGAATTACTGAGATGGGTGCTTTGGTTTAGATCCTGTGTTGTTTTATTAATGAGCAGTCCCATGTAAACAAAAATCTTACCTCCATGAGTTTGTTGCTTTTTTTGTTTTCCGACAATAAAAATTTTCGCATAGTCTTTTTGTGTGTGTGTGTGTGAAAACCAATCCAAAAGTCGGTGGAGGTAACAGAAGAAAGCCTAACAATGCAATATAAACATCAGGAATCAGTGGAGTGGGAGCCAAAATCCAGAAGGTCGAACACATTTCAGAAACTGATTACTTAAGATGTATGATGACAGAAACATGGTAAAACAACGACAGAAACAAAAAAGGATTAGAAAGGTGAGCTGAAATAGCAAGACTGAAAACCAGACACTTAAATACTCAGGATGACTAAACTAGAGACATCTGTGGATGATCATCAATTGAAATCAGGTGAGTCTGAGACTGAGGGAAAAGCACAAACCCAAAAAACAAAATCCACAACTGACACCAAACAACCCAAACTAAAGGCAGAATCCTTACAGTAAAAGGGAAGAAAAAATCTCATACTTAACACGCTTTTTTTATTTTGTCTTGTTTTATTTTTATTGCCCAACAGCTGGTGCAAACAAAGGCTTTTAGGTTGAACGGTCTCAAAATTGAAGTTTGTAACAAACTTTCTCAGAATGCCAGTTGTAGTCCACACTAAGCTCCTTTTAAAGAAGTGTTAGAATTTTTTAGTTCAGCAGACAGCGACTCAAAAATATCAATATATCAATTTTACTTCAACATGAAGGGGAAATTATGAGAGCTGAAACTTCATGCAGCGTTAATGTATTTTTTTCCACTGCAGATCATAATTGGTCTATTTGGTGTCTCACCAGCAGAAGGATTTAAAAATAGAACTAGTCTGTACAAAGAACAAGTCATGGGATGACATATTTCTCATCAAAAATGCAAATTTGATTCAGGTAATATGTCCACAGGAAGCTTTTTTATTTATGTCTGAGCATAAATCTCTTCAACAACCAAGTCAATAACAGGAATGGATGGAATGACACAAATCATTCATGATTTTGTGTTTGTAACTCTAGGTTGTGATTCCTCACATGAATGTTGCAAGTGTACAGAAATGTCATTTCATTTATAAAAGTGTATTAGAAAAAACTTGGCCCAGAAGTTCAGGAAAATGCATTTTAAGATATTGACTCAAAATGTGCCTGCTGCTTCTAACAACTTTATGCACACAAACCATTAACTCAAAAAAAGATTTTGAGAAGTATTAAAAGCCTATTTTGTCGACGTTCAAAGGCACTTAGCCTAACTGAACTAATTAAAACTTTAAGTAGCTAAAATGTTTCACTCTGACATGAGGAAACAGAGGAAATAAGGCAACTGCAGGAAGAAGAAAAAAACTCCAACTGCCAAAGATGTTTGCTTTTTCTGTGAAGTGGAAGAGATTAATAGAAGCTTCTGATTAAATGTTTTTGACCTTCCTCGATTAATATTTAATATCTGGGCCAAAAGTGGTAGGAGAGAGTGGGCAGCAGCAGAAGATGGAGAAAGGACAGAACTGGAAGTGGAGACAATCTATGCTTTCCAGATTACTGTTAAAAAGTAAAGAAATGTTCCATTTCTCTGATGGAAATCACAAAGTTGGTCCTGGTATGGACATATTTTATGATGATTGACAAATAAACTATGTGTAAAACTTTATTGTGTTTTATTTTTGTTTTATTTATAGTGTAATTGGTGAAATTTGATTAGCTCTCAGCAAACGTTTTTGTTTACTTTTAGAGAAGTTTCCTTTTAATTTTAGTATTGATGAAGGTCCTGTCTAATGCTGTAAGCAGTGGTCCACAACCCCAGGGCGGGCAGTGGGGCGCTTGGTACCGAGGCGCAAAGAAAAAGGAACACGCCCTACATTTTTTTCTGTTTCATTTACAATCTGATTCTCAAAGGAAGTACTATTTGGGAAAACTACTTGATTCTCTCCACCACTTCTGACTTTTTTTCATGTCAAGTCGCTCGGTTATATGTCAAAAATCCATCCACTGCTCTCTTAAAGCGGCTAAATTGAAACCATCAAGCTAACAAAGTTAACATAAAAACAAACGTATTTGGAAAGTTTCTTTTCACAGAAAATTTCCTGTGAAGCTACAAGTAGAAACTTTGACTTAAAATAAAACAAATCTGCTATTAACTTACAAGCAGGAGAACTTACTCCTAAATATGCATTCATTACAACTCTGACTGTAGTTGTTCCACAGACCAATACAATAATGCAGAATATTCAGCGACAGGTTGTCTATTATTGTTCTGGGGTTGCTGCTGATAAGTTTATAAACAGTGGATGCACATTTATGATTTTTTTAGAAAATACAAATTTATTGACCGTTTTTTTAATTTATCCGTTTAACCTTGAAAGTCAGGCGAGGCTGTATTGGTGTTCAATGTTTTAGCTGCCACTTTGATAGTTATGGGTTCAGGAAAAATCGATATCACATTTTGATTGTGACTACACAAAGTTTAGTGTAAGAATAAAGTTTAAACCGGGTGCAGACATTTAACAGAGGATGAGGATAAACTTTACCTTCTAGAGTTAAGAAAAAAAATTGAAGTAAAAAAAATAATAAGTTAAATGCCGACTTTGACCTTGTACAGCCTTGAAAATATTATCTGACATTAAACAGGTCCAGAAAAAAGGTTTGAGACCACTGCTCTAAAAGAAGTTATATACTGGAGATGTTGATTGACCATTTCATGCTTGTCATCTAAACACTTGGCTTGATAAATAAGTTCATTGGCAGTAAAGGAAAAGGTGATCAGTTTTTATTCTTGATTTGATTTGAAATGGTTTATTTCAAGCAATGTATTAGAAATAATACATCAAAGCAATATAATCATCAGTTCAATCTTAGGATAATTAGACATATTAATAAATATTGCTTGAAAGGGAGTGGAAGGAAGCAAACTCATATGATCCCACCCCGTTATCTATTACCATTCTATTACATGATTTATCAATATCCGGTTCCTAGGTTTTATCAGACAGAATAAGAATCATAAGGTATCAAGCGTTTCTTAAATAATGTCAAAAATCTTCTTAGCGTCTTAAATATTCCTGGGTTTCTTGGGCATGGTCAGCTCTTTTTTTGGAAAATCAACTTTTTAAGTAATTTGAAGATAGTTGTATTCGCAGAGGCACGCCCGCGTCCTGCGCAATAACCGGACCGGAGCAGGTATTCAAGCAGATATGACTAGTTGCAAGATCAATACATTGCTGGGGGGGTAGATTTAATGCATGTTGACTGTTCTGAACCATAAAGAATCTCACAGGGCTTTCCTCTTATGACATGCAGCCAACCAGAAACTCCCTGAAAGGAGGGAAAGATTAAGGTTATTTGTTTCCTGAACTCTTTTTATACCGTTTGTTGGATCTGAAAAAAAACTGAGATTAAATAAACTTCATAGCTTTATAAACAAGTTACGTCTATGACATATTCTGTGCTCAAAGCTTCAGACAAAACACTTGGATCTTTTCAGGGTATTCACAGCATTCAAAGAGTTTTAGACAGTCTGTAGTTTGTTCTTCCTGTAAAGGCAGACAGCTCACCTTTTCCCCTCACAAATTCCTCCTACACTTTAGAACATGTCTGCACAGAAAACGTTTTTTTTCTGCTTTTTTTAAACCATAAAAATGTCTGCATTTTTTTGAGATTATCTGAGCTTGCAGTGCACTGAGTGTCAATGCCTGGATACTACTGGCTGTCAAGTGCCAAGTAGCAAGATCCAGTATTTCCAGCAGTATATAATCTCCTCACTACCACAGATTTTATCTGCTACTATTTCAGGTGCAGGGAAAAACAGGAGACTCTAACAAATACCCAGCTAATCTGAGCTAAACTTTAATTGTTTTGAGATTAGGCTGTGGGGCAGTTCAAATTCTGCGAGTGCTCTGTGCAAGATAATCCTAATTTTTACTTTGTGAATTAGGATTAGATCACCATAAAGCACCTCTCAACTCGCGGTGGTTAGGTTGAACTGTCTCATAAACTCTGCTTGTGTCTACTGTTCATTGCTAGTGGAGTTTGTGACTATTGGATGCAGACCTTTTTATGTACCCCAGGAATTTTATTATTGGAGAGTAAATTCCACCTCATGCCGATGCTAAAGAGGATCTGGGTGAGCTCTACAGAGCCATTAGTGAGCTGCAGATTGCTTGCCCTGACGGACTGTTTCTTAGTGCCGGAGATTCCAATCATACAACTCTCAAGCCAGTGCTCCCTAAACTCCATCAGTATGTGGACTTTGCAATAAGAGGGGATATCATGCTGAATCTTGTTTATACAAACACTCCCAGTGCATATTGTACAGAGCCCCACCTCAATTTCCGATAGAACACCTTTCTGTTCTGTTGATACCAGTAACACATACTAAAACAGTTCTGAAGGGGCCATCTCAGCTCTTCCAGACTGTTTTGAATGCCCAGAATTCTATAACACCAGGTCTTTTATATATCGGCATAGAGCTGTGAAAGAAGAAGTATGGAGCAAGATTCACCAGATTTGTACTTCTTCGAGATTTCACACCAAACCTCTTACATGTGCTGGTATTGGGTAGTGACAGTCCAGTGTGCACACCATATGCCAAAAGCAGGTTCAAAAATGCATGTTACACATTTTTTTTATGCTAAGTGTATTAAATCTTTTTTAATACTTTGTGGACCTTTGATAGCCTCGAGCTCTGATGTTTGCCCTGGTATGATTTTGAAGGACACGTTTGGTCTAGAGTATCGCTCACTGAGCAACAGGAGGAAAGAGCAGACAGCATCAATTTGACACCGCATACAGAAAGATACATGTAACACAACGAGTTAGAGCACAAGCCACACCTCCATGACCATCCATTTTCTAAACCCGATTCATTCCTTTCGGGGTCACGGGGCCTGCCGGAGCCTGACCCTTTTACTATTTGTGTGTATGCAGACAGGAATGCAGAATGCCCCTGCTGCCATAAAATGACTAATTTTTACTTCTCGATGCAATGCATGCTGCTTGAAACACCAGAGCTCCATACAACATTGGTACAACTTTTTAATAATCTTTAAATAAGTTGATGAATTTTTCAAACCAAGGTTTTGTCACTTACTTCCACATCAACCAACTTAGGGAGGCCGGGCTACCTCAACACCACCCAATGGGGTGAGAAAAACCAAGTCATTTTGTTGACATCAGTGCATACTGTTTATAGGGACTGACTAGCTTGTGTAGCAGACGCCCTATGGTTTCCTGATGAACTGACTTCACTTCATGTTCTTCAGTTTTCAAACAGGGCTCAAACTGGAAGTCAAAGGGTTTTCCCTTGGCAGAGACGCCTCTGCGGCAACACAGAATCACAGCCGCTGTCCTCGGAGAACAGAATACAGATGGCAGAGGAGTCTGCGTTGTAAACACACACAAAGTACTGATCTATTCATGAGCGCGCCTGTGCAGGGGCTGGCAAGATCACTGCTGACTGGACTGAAATGCTGCTGATGCCTGCTGCTCACCTCACTTGACAAACACACACACGTACACACACACACACACACACACACACACACACACACACACCAAGATCCCGGGGAACAAATCATTGATTACACCTGCGGCTATTTTTCTTCAGGTGTCAATCCACCCATAAATGATGATTGTGTGCCCCCCTCCCCACACACACACCTTCTCAGTCTGTTTTAGACACTGTTTTTAGATGGGACACTATGGTGATTTTCACTATGACAACTTTGACGCACCTCCGCATGACAACACATGAAGATAATGATGCCGAGGCCTCATCGCGTGAGAAAAAGCTCCCAGTGAGACTGTTTACATCCATACCTGTGTGTGTGCGCGTGTGAGGTGTTCAGGCATTCTTCTCAGAGGATCCGAAGCACAAAAGTCAACAACACCACCTGTCCAGGTCAGGTGACTGAGCAAGACTGACTGACCTACTCTGCCTTTTATTAACACCGCTGTGTGCTTTTTATCTCTTTAGGGGGCTGACAATCCCAGAATGAAACCCCATATGAAAGAGGAGAAAGAAAGGTGTCAGATCAGCAGCTCTTTCATTAGGCTTCAGGTGACCAACTTACAGCAGATGTGTAAAAAGTAATAAAGTGCACAGAGAGGCTTTGTGGGAAACTTCAGGGCTTGTTAACATGAAGATGAAGCCACGCGTCCTGCTGTGTAACCCGGAACCGGAACCGGGAGTATTCAAGCAGATATGACTAGTTGCAAGATCAATACATTGCTGGGGGGGTAGATTTAATGCATGTTGACTGTTCTGAACCATAAAGAATCTCACAGGGCTTTCCTCTTATGACATGCAGCCAACCAGAAACTCCCTGAAAGGAGGGAAAGATTAAGGTTATTTGTTTCCTGAACTCTTTTTATACCGTTTGTTGGATCTGAAAAAAACTGAGGTCGGCAAACTTCATAGCTTTATAAACAAGTTACGTCTATGACATATTCTGTGCTCAAAGCTTCAGACAAAACACTTGGATCTTTTCAGGGTATTCACAGCATTCAAAGAGTTTTAGACAGTCTGTAGTTTGTTCTTCCTGTAAAGGCAGACAGCTCACCTTTTCCCCTCACAAATTCCTCCTACGCTTTAGAACACGTCTGCACAGAAAACGTTTTTTTTCTGCTTTTTTTAAACCATAAAAATGTCTGCATTTTTTTTAGAAGTTATCTGAAACTGTGTGCTGGAGGAAGTGTAAATAACTTTAAACCTTCTTCATTTGTCCAGTCGCCAAAACAACCAGAAGATCCGATGTTTTTCAACAAGTACCATGATCTCTTCATTACAGGTCTTATCTATATACACCAATTTCCAGTGCAAGGGGGAAAAACAGGAGACTCTAACAAATACCCAGCTAATCTGAGCTGAACTTTAATTGTTTTGAGATTAGGCTGTGGGGCAGTTCAAATTCTGCGAGTGCTCTGTGCAAGATAATCCTAATTTTTACTTTGTGAATTAGGATTAGATCACCATAAAGCACCTCTCAACTCGCGGTGGTTAGGTTGAACTGTCTCATAAACTCTGCTTGTGTCTACTGTTCATTGCTAGTGGAGTTTGTGACTGTTGGATGCAGACCTTTTTATGTACCCCAGGAATTTTATTATTGGAGAGTAAATTCCACCTCATGCCGATGCTAAAGAGGATCTGGGTGAGCTCTACAGAGCCATTAGTGAGCTGCAGATTGCTTGCCCTGACGGACTGTTTCTTATTGCCGGAGATTCCAATCATACAACTCTCAAGCCAGTGCTCCCTAAACTCCATCAGTATGTGGACTTTGCAATAAGAGGGGATATCATGCTGAATCTTGTTTATACAAACACTCCCAGTGCATATTGTACAGAGCCCCACCTCAATTTCCGATAGAACACCTTTCTGTTCTGTGGATACCAGTAACACATACCCAAAACTGGTTCTGAAGGGCCATCTCAGCTCTTCCAGACTGTTTTGAATGCCCAGAATTCTATAACACCAGGTCTTTTATATATCGGCATAGAGCTGTGAAAGAAGAAGTATGGAGCAAGATTCACCAGATTTGTACTTCTTCGAGATTTCACACCAAACCTCTTACATGTGCTGGTATTGGGTAGTGACAGTCCAGTGTGCACACCATATGCCAAAAGCAGGTTCAAAAATGCATGTTACACATTTTTTTTATGCTAAGTGTATTAAATCTTTTTTAATACTTTGCCGTGGTTCAACTTTGATAACGCAAACTCTGATGTTTGCCCTGGTATGATTTTTGAAGGACACGTTTGGTCTAGGTATCTTTCCACTGAGCAGCAAGGAGGAGAGAGCAGACAGCATCAATTTGACACCGCATACAGAAAGATACATGTAACACAACGAGTTAGAGCACAAGCCACACCTACATGACCATCCATTTTCTAAACCCGATTCATTCCTTTCGGGGTCACGGGGCTGCCGGAGCCTGACCCTTTTACTATTTGTGTGTATGCAGACAGGAATGCAGAATGCCGCTGCTGCCTTAAAATGACTAATTTTTACTTCTCGATGCAATGCATGCTGCTTGAAACACCAGAGCTCCATACAACTTTGGTACAACCTTTTAATAATCTTTAAATAAATTGACGAATTTTTCAAACCAAGGTTTTGTCACTTACTTCCACATCAACCAACTTGGGGAGGCCGGGCTACCTCAACACCACCCAATGGGGTGAGAAAAACCAAGTCATTTTGTTGACATCAGTGCATACTGTTTATAGGGACTGACTTGCTTGTGTAGCAGACGCCCTATGGTTTCCTGATGAACTGACTTCACTTCATGTTCTTCAGTTTTCAAACAGGGCTCAAACTGGAAGTCAAAGGGTTTTCCCTTGGCAGAGACGCCTCTGCGGCAACACAGAATCACAGCCGCTGTCCTCGGAGAACAGAATACAGATGGCAGAGGAGTCTGCGTTGTAAACACACACAAAGTACTGATCTATTCATGAGCGCGCCTGTGCAGGGGCTGGCAAGATCACTGCTGACTGGACTGAAATGCTGCTGATGCCTGCTGCTCACCTCACTTGACAAACACACACACGTACACACACGTACACACACACACACACACACACACACACACACACACACACACACACACACACACACACACACACACACACACACACACACCAAGATCCCGGGGAACAAATCATTGATTACACCTGCGGCTATTTTTCTTCAGGTGTCAATCCACCCATAAATGATGATTGTGTGCCCCCCTCCCCACACACACACCTTCTCAGTCTGTTTTAGACACTGTTTTTAGATGGGACACTATGGTGATTTTCACTATGACAACTTTGACGCACCTCCGCATGACAACACATGAAGATAATGATGCCGAGGCCTCATCGCGTGAGAAAAAGCTCCCATTGAGACTGTTTACATCCATACCTGTGTGTGTGCGCGTGTGAGGTGTTCAGGCATTCTTCTCAGAGGATCTGAAGCACAAAAGTCAACAACACCACCTGTCCAGGTCAGGTGACTGAGCAAGACTGACTGACCTACTCTGCCTTTTATTAACACCGCAGTGTGCTTTTTATCTCTTTAGGGGGCTGACAATCCCAGAATGAAACGCATATGAAAGGAGGAGAAAGAAAGGTGTCAGATCAGCAGCTCTTTCATTAGGCTTCAGGTGACCAACTTACAGCAGATGTGTAAAAAGTAATAAAGTGCACAGAGAGGCTTTGTGGGAAACTTCAGGGCTTGTTAACATGAAAAGATGAATAGCAAAAGATAAAACCGAGAGGTGGGGGCTGGTTGGGGTGGGATTTGTTCAATCGTTTGAAGCTTCATCCCGAAATGTTGAAGTTTTTCCTACACAGATGACAACTGTTTAAGGTAAGGCTGGCGTTTCATCCACTCAAAAAGATTTCAAAGAGTAAAACCTACATCCGAATAAACGCTGCCAAGCCCAAAGGAGCCACGTTGACTTCACCCAGGCAGAACACCTACTGTTTTGCAAAGTTTTAGCATTTTAAAGTCATATTTCAAAGCTTTCCATCAGGTTTTGACTGTAATAATGCACACAGAAAAGAGAAATATGCTTTGAGATCGTTTTACCAAAATAAATGTGTGAATCCATTCGGTAAGTGTTTCACTATGGCAATAACATCTTGCAACTACATACAGAAAGACTTAGACACATTTTTAAATAAAATATATTATCAAGCTCAAGTAATGCAAGACCTTCAAGTTGCAACTGGGGCTGAAAAAATATATAACAAAAATAAATATAAAGTCTATACAGTTGTAACTTCATTTTTTTCTGTTTATTATAAAAGAACATAATTCTGAGTTTTCTGTCTACTTTGTAAGTTTCTAATTGATCATTTGAACTTTATTTAAATCATGCCTTTCCTTTTTTATTCACAAAGAAGACTGAATTATTGTACATAAATCCTAGTGTAAATACAGTCCACACCTGATTTTACCTTTATTCGGTTTAAATGTACTGGAGTTTTAAAAATTCAAACTACTTTTTGGTTTTAATGATGTCACAGACCTAATTATAGGTTTCATTATTTATTATTTATTATTTATTATTATTTTATTCAATTGTTATTTGTTTCTTTCTTAGAATGCAAATAGAATTACTCAAAGAAAGATAATTCTTGTTATAATAGTGTTCATATATGTGTAGAGTGCAGGGGAAGGGTGGGGTTGTTATTTTTAGAATACTTTTTGAGGGTTTTTTGGATATAGTAGTCTGTCAAAAATGCGCTACATAGTTTCATTTGAATTTTATTTATATACAAATTAAAAAAATAAAACTTTTACGCCTTATTTTTTATTTTTTTGTAATTCTGAGAAATACACCAAATTTTAATGGAACTAATTAAATAATCTTTAATAAAATTTAATATTTCTTTCGTCGAACATACTTTATGTGCACAAATTTTAACCAAATCGTGAAAAAAGTCAAACTTTAATTAAAGAAATATCTGCCCTAATCCTTCTATAACTATGGCCAAATCCAAATTCTTCCCCATCTCCTCCGGCTTCTCTTGTGGCGGCATTTGAAAGGATGGGGTGTCTGAAATAGTTTTTTAAGGGTAGAGTGAAGGGTTCTGTACCCCTCCACCAGGAGGGTGATCTGTGTTGCCCTGTGGCACGGAAGAGTAACGCATTTCTTCACGTGGGTGTGCTCTGAAGAACAGAAGTTTACATGTAAATGTAAGTAAAGACTTTTTGTTTAAGCGTGACTTTTTAAAGTTATAAAACTGACGTTGTCGTGTTTCATCCGAGCGCTGGCATCTACGCATTCACGCAGATAACCGGCGAATATTGATGACGTCATGGAGTGTTATGACCATCCGAATTCAAAGACACTGTTTTTCCCCAACTCTCCGTTTGGGGGTCCAAATGTAGTGGTAGGGTGATGCAGTAGGGGTAGAGGAAGAATTCGGATTCGGCCAAAGTTTCTCTTTCGAATGCAGTCAAATTGTGGTCATCACAGAAGCCGATAGGTGGTCAGTAGTCACTTTCAGACAAACACAATTTACTGTCTGACATCAGTCACATAAATCTCCCCCTGATTCTTTTTTGCACATCAAAACAATGAAGTGTAAACGCCTCTCTACTGCACTCCGTTAGTGCTGTAAAAACACACAGAACAAGCATCTTATGCTTGTTCTGTGTGTTTTTACAGCATATATCAGATGCTGTTTGTCTCATAGAGGCACATCTGTAGATGTTATTTCACACACATTCAGCCGTGACCTTAATGTGCTTGCTACATCGTGGACTACAGGGAGAAGTTTCATCTACACGAGGCACAGCTCTGCCTCTAAAGTTAGCATTAAATGAGTTTGTTTAGGGCTTTGGCTCGTGATGAGGCTTGTGATCGGTAACCAAAGGGGCATTAATAGCAGGAAAGGTCTGCGCCTGGGTGTGTTTACATACAGTTTGAAAACATTTTCTCTCTCTCTGTGTGTGTAATCTGCCACAGTTCTTGCAGCTTTCTCTTGCGAACCAAAGCTTTCCCACCTCTTGGTCACCTTTGAGTGAATTTGGAACAGGTTTTAGGAACGCTGCAGGTGACTGGACTGAGGCGGAGGGATAAATATTCATCAACGAGCTACGCAACGGGGGATCACCCTAAGAATAGACAGAAGGTGTCCTCTGTGGAGATGGGGCTGCTTCCCTCTGTGGGGCAGTTTAATGTCCTTCAGATGAACCACATTGACAAGTCTTTCAAGGTAACTAATACGTCTTCAATGAAATACAGGCTAAACAGCCAAAGGGGTCCCAGTAAAATCATCTTTAGTTTGTTTTAAGTGTTTCCATGGTTACACTCAATATGCAGCCTCAGCAGTAAATCTGCTCCCACTTTGTATGCTATTGTAATTGCTTCCCCTTGCTCCTCAGCAACGTTTCTTCAGAAAATCAATCCCTTGGCAAAGTTACACACTCAGACATGCAGCAGAACCGCCTGAGGGCCAGTACTGACTTTAATTCTTGGTTAAACAGTAAACACCCACAGGCACATTACAATTTCTGCAGGAGCCTTTGTGGACGCCATAGTTTGTGTTTTGGCATATTTGCGTCTTTGTAATAATCTCAATATTTCACATGTGTGCAAATAGGTCTCTGAAGTTTTAGCTGATGGTTCTGTGGAGCATCTGCAGGGATTCTGACTGTAGGAAGATCTGTGCTTTTTCTTGGTTTTGTTATTTTGATTGTTTTAGTCATCGTTTGTTTCCTTGTACTTCTGCTCCACTCCATTCTGATGCATCTACTTGCAGACGTATAGATCCATGTACGTTTTCTCTTTCATGGCATCTGGCTCAAAATGGTACGGCTGGATAACTCCAATAGTGCTCACCATTTTTGATGCAGTGATGTTCGGTTGGGGTTGTGAGGGACTGTAAGCTAGCAAGAGAGAATGAAGGGATGATAGGAATTGAGGGCAGGCTCTTTCCGCACCAACAGTCCCAACCACATGTCAGAGGCAAATTTCTGATGAACTCCTGCAGAAACTAAGTCCTAGAAAACGACACAGATTTTTGGATTTTGGCTGCAACTAACAATCATAATTAAAAGAGCACTGCGAATGCTTTTAAAATAGATTTAAAAAAATAAAAATGTAAAAATTAAAAAAAAAAATAGATCAAAAGATGATCGGAGTGGGACTTTAGGATTTTAGCTTCTTCCAATAATTTGCCATGATGTCATCAAGCTTGTCTTTTTTTAGCAAGTGTTAGGACTTCTGATTTTTACTCTAAAGAAGAACATGCAATAGAAAGAAGCTCATCTTTCCATGATATCTCCATTTTCTCTCCATAAGGTTCCTGTTGCCTCAGGCCTTTTCTCAGGATTTCATCTCTGAGGGCATTTGTCTGAGGTTTTCCAGGATCTTGTTTTATTTTATCCAGGAGGTGGACTTTTTCCTTCCACTCAGTGTCAGGGAGTGAAACATTTCATGCTGTCAGAAAGCTTCCCTGTTCTCTACTAAAATGTACGAGGTCCACAGCATGATGGACAAAACACTCAACACTCTCTACACAACGTGCCTGAAAGCAACCGCTTCTTCAACCACTGACTTACTAAGGGTTTAATGCAACACTCATAGCAGCAGAAGATCACTCCTACCTAGTGAAGTAACAATCCAGAGTGACCTAATGATTTCTACTTTTATTGACCATTGTAACCCTTTCATTCCCCTTTGGGGATGAATTAAACATTTTTAAATGGATTGTCTTCAGATTGCTTAAATTGCTTTCTGGTCTCTCCAAGACTTTCAGCAGTAATATTTATTGAAAGAGACCTTTTCAAAAATAAATTTTTGCTATAATGTTGCTTATTTGCAATAAACATGTCAACACAAATTCATCATTTCTAAAGTTTTACTTTCCACATTTTCCAAAGGTGTCACAGATTTCATTTATTAGGGTTAAGGTTAAAAAAAAGCGGTAAGAAGTGAACTTTCTCTCTGAACTGATGCTTTATTCAACCCATCGGAAAGATCAGCATATATATATTCCAGTCTTGACTGCAGCGGTGTTGCACCACGTGGCGCAACATGTAACAAATAGTCCGCTTTTTGTGAAAAAAGCGATCCACGTTGGAAAAAACACGAATGAAAGACTAAAACAGGTTACTATTTATTTCTTTTGTAAGTGACCATGGTATAAGTGGGTCAATGGCCTTCGAAGTATGCAGTATCACTTTTTAAGGCACTTCGTGGAAGCTTCCACGGCGTGCGTTAAAAAGTGATAACTTCTTCGGCCATTAATCCTTACATATATATATGTATATATCTGACAGAGATGCTGTTTCATGACCTTGAATAGTCATTATGTAAAAAAAAGGATTTTGACGAGTCTTATGCTAATGGGTGGTACTAAAATACATTGTATTTAAGGACTATCTCAGCACAGAATGAAAATGAAAGAAGGAGCTACTGATGTAAATGATTTTATTACAGTCATAAAGAACAGTTCACTCACATCCGACCCAGATCACTGCAGGGACCGGAAAATTATCAGTAGTCTGTGCTGAGCTCATCTTTAAACCTCAAATATATTATTTTTTGTACATGCTTATTTCAGTTTATTTTAATATATAGCTGTAGCAGTAAAAAAAAAAGACTACCCCCCCCCCCCCCCCCCGCTGACTCTGTGCATTTTGAACATGACAAATTCTTTTGATTATCTCTTGACAGGCAGAGCTTTCTGGTCCTCACAAAGAACCATTTAAGTTGCTGCACTTGCAAATGCAGATCTGCTGCCCTGTGAGTCATTAACATTGCACTGCAACATCCTCCAAACTCCCTGCTTTTGCTCTCAGTTCACAAGGCAAATCTGCTGCGCCAGAGTCCATCCTGCCTGTCCCAGAAGAGCAAAACCCTGCTGCTCTCATGTGAAATGAATGCAGCCCTGAGTGGTAGCGCCGGGTTTACAGTGTCTCCACCAGGTGATACAGTATATGTCTGCGGCTTGGAGATCAATAAGTGAGTGAAAACTGCTGGAGCAGTTAAAAGCTGTTTTTTCCCCAAGTAGAACTACCTGTTTTTGCTTGTTGTTCTTGTGGTAACTGGTGTTTATTGTACTATCGACTCTTTAATTTGTGGATTATTCTAAATATTCACAACAGCATGCTGCTCTGCTTATTCCACTAACTAACACTGGATGTAATCCCAGTTTGGCGAGGGATTTACTGGGAAATAGCAGTGTAATAGGACTCTGTGTTAGCTTTGAGTTGCTGGTGCGTAGCCAATTAGAATGACTGACTCCCAAACTTATGGAGCCTCCTGACAAATAAACATCCAGACCGTGATTAAAGTAAAGTCAAAATAGGAAAGCAAGACTGCCACAAAAGCAAAATTGGTAATAAATAAATAATACCCAACTAATTCTGGTGAAGTCTGGCAAATTGACCATTTCAAAACAGCCATCCTGATGCAAAACATACCAAAAACATCCAAAGTAGACTAACTGGAAATTTCTTGTCAAAAACATCAGCTAATGGGGTTGAAACAGAAATTACTTTAGCTGCTTCTGGTTTTAACAAATTAAAATGGAGAAAACAAAAATCATGATACCAGACAAATGCTCAAGTTCAAATTTTGGAGCAATATTGCTCTATTTCAAATCAATGAATTAAGATAGTAAAATGTTAGTGTCGCATTCTGTTGTCATTTCTGGTTTTAACTTCACAAAATAGAAGATAAATTAGACTAAAATCTCACCAACATACATCCTCCCCCCTTCTCTGTCATGGTAGTGGTCCACCAAACACTCCAACCAAAATTTCCCTTAATGCTAACTTCACTCCTGTCTCAGCAACATGCGTTCATGCAATCACTTCTATTGAATATTCCAGGTAAATGCACACAGAAACATGCATTACAGACTTCCCCGTTTCAAAACTCCCACGTTCACATGTGTTGCTATGAAGGTTTTTAATCAATTTTTTGTGCTCTACGTACGACCTTTTTTTTTTTAAACTGCTAGTTCAACTAGTTTTGAATTTGAATTTTGGAGCAAGTGGGCAAAAAAATGGCTGTTCTCCATTTCTGGCATGTCACAAGTCTGTGATGAAACCATTTCTTCTTATCCCTCATAATCCTAAAAACCCTCTTCTGTTTGCCAGTCGCTTCATTTTCTGTTCTTAGTTGTTGAAAATAGAAGTTGGGTGCTGACATTCATTGTATCTTCATCAATGATGAATCTACAATGATCAATTTTACTTTGTATAAAGATAAGAAAAAAATCTTCAAAAGGTAGGTACAGTTTTATATCACTATTTATTCTGATTTTAACACTCTTATTAAATGTATATTCTTGTTTTAAATGTCTAAACAATGTACTTTTTTGTTATTTAGTTATTTGTCGACCTAAGACCAAAGAGAACTTTTCAATTTAGTTCGAACTGTGACAATAACAAACACAATTTTTATCCATTCTAAAAAGGCATAGTTGAATAATAAAAAAACAGGAGAATAAGTTAGAATGTGTAGAGAATGTTTCAACATCAATGTTTTGTTTTTATACAATTTCTACCATAATTAACAATCTAAAGAATTTGGCAAAAAATAAAGCCTTCCGCTCTAAAAGTGGATTAAACATAGGTTAAAAATTTATGGTCATCTGGGTTCCCTGAGCTTTCCTACATATGCTGAATTTAGTCGGACAGGACATTTTTGGAAACACCAAGTATGAATATGTATAAAACTTCTGCTGAAGCGCGGAAGCACATGTGTAAAGTGAAGGCCTCCAGGGAAAAACTCTGATGGGTACGACATCACCCTAACACGGGCCGATCTAACGGCAGCGATACTCGGAGCCACTGCAACTGATGCACTTATCTGAGAAACGGAACAGGCAGGAAAATGGGATGAAAGTTAAAGGAGGCTCTAGGGAAGGCTGGGGCAAATGGAACCATAAACGAAAGACGTGAATGCTGAGAGAAGACGCATAAAGCAATGATGAAGAGGATAAAGTTCTCTGCCTGAAATTAGTCAAAGAAGGAGGTGAAAATGGAGTGAATATGCAGGAAGAAAGCATGATTGAAGATAGGAAAAACAGATGAGACAGAGAAAAAGATGCGGAAAATCTCCATCAGTCTCTGAACTAAAACAAAGAAGGCATTGACGTGCAGCTATGATTGTTTTTGGTGATTTCCCTCATGGTTTCTAACACCATTGTGAGTGTTGGCAACACACACGCTTCTGCTTCGGTTTGAGCCTTTATGAGGTGATTGAATAGACCTCAACACAAATTGTTAGGGACTGTCTGTGTGCGGCGGGGTTGCAGAGAATATGTCTCTTACTGAAACACCCACATGTGGTGACTGCACCTCAGGAGGGGGAGGATCTAATCATCCTGACAGAAAGCCTTTTTACCTCCACGCCGGACTTTTATTCAGCAGCAACAGCGTGTGCCTGGAGCAACGCCGAACAATAATGCCAACATTCTTGCCTGATGAGACAAGATGTAAGTTTAAAATCAAATAAAAGAATTCATTATTTAGGACAAGAGCAGCAAACTAAGGGATGTGGATACAGATGACACTAAGTTTTGGTTTGGTATCAAACACTGTAAATTTCTACAGAAAGATTAGCAAAAACTGTCTGTGCAAGACATTTGTTCTTACAAGCAGAATTGACAGAACAAAAATAAAGGTCTCTCTGGCTGGGACTATTTTTATTTTTTTACTACAACAGCTGTCCAACAGCTGAGAAAACAAATGAGAACCAAAACCTCTTTTGTTGGACAGATTTTACTTTTACAATAGGGGGTTCTAAATCTTCGGGCACATGAGGTGTATATTTATATAAACCCCTATTGTATTTGAGGCTAAACTTCATATTTATCAAATGTATTTGTATTATTGACTGTATAAGATAACCTGACTGAGTGAGTGTGATGTCACCCATAGAAAATTAATTGCTTCCAGCTCCAACGAAATTCATTCACCATTTTTTTTGCAATACAGACGTCGCTATTTGGAGCTAGACGAGGTTAATAGCGAGTGGTTGGTCTGAGTCAGTCAGAATCAACATTTCTATAGCAACTACTGTTGCCAATCTTTCTGAAAGTCCACACCCCTTCCACTGAAAGTGGCCTCTGGAGAATCTGATAATCAAAAGCTTTGGGCACCACATGCTTTTTTGAGGCATCTGATTGGCCAGTTTATTACTTGAATAACTTGAAATAAAGAAATGCCAGGAAAAAATGAGGACATGCAAGAAAAGACAAAAAAAAAAGTGGCAGGTCAAGAATGGTAATTCGAACAAATATAATGACTGAGTAATAGTTTTTTTTGTCTATAGAACTTCATGGGATTATGGCATCTCGAAGTAGGCGGGTACTTGCTCTTTGGAATGCAGGAAGGACTCACCCAGTCTGTTCTTATACCGTCAATAGTTTCCATACATTTCATTTTTGGTCCGAATGGAAAATAGAAGAGAGAGAGAGTGGGATATTAAAGATTAGGGATAAGGAAACAAAAAGAAAAAAAAAGGGGGTCAAAAAATAGGAGAGTAAAAATGAAGTTATAGAATATGAGATTGGACAGCAGTTTAGCTCAGGTGGTAGAGCAGGTCGACCAACAACCGAAGGGTTGGCGGATCAATCCCCGCTCTCTCCAGCCAGCTGTCGCCCCCCCTGAGCGTGGCCAGCCTGCAGCCTACGAGAATAATTTCCCCAGTGTGGAATGAATAAAGTAAATTATTTATTTATTTATAAGTTACGAAAAGAGGCAACAATTTGCTTACAGACATTTCCCTCAGCAAATAGCATAACAAGAGCAAATTTACAGCAAAAGCAAGGTTGCAATATCAAAAACAACAGTATCAGTTACCGTATTTTCACGGCCATAGGGCACACCGGGTTATATACTTTTGAACGCACTTCGCAGAAGCAATGTGTCGGACGTTAAAAAGTGATGATGCACATTTCGTCGGCCATTAACCCTTACTTATACCATGGTCCGGGCGAAATTCTCAAATCTGATTGGCTGCTGGGTGTGCATTAAAAAGTGATGATAATACAAAGTGAAAAAAGTTCCGGTCACCTATCTTAAATCTTCTGTATCACTGCGCCGGCTTCTTTAAAACACCCTTTAGCTTCATTATCTGGACAAAAAAAAGCAGTAAGAGGTAAACTTTCTCTCTGAAGTGATGCTTTATTCAACCCATCAGAAAGATCAGCATATCAGTCAAGATCGCCTAATCTTGACTGCAGCGGTAGTGCGGCGCCTTGTCACGTTACTGTAACAATGCACCGCACCACGTAACAAATAGTCCGCCTATCTTAAAAAAAGCGATCCAAATAAAAACAAGAATTAAGGACAGAAAATTGGTTAACATTTATTTCTTTTGTAAGTGACCATGGTATAAGCGAGATAATGGCCAACGAAGTGTGTATTATCACTTTTTAACGCACTTGCGGACGCTTCGCTTCGGACGATTCAGGCTTCCACGGCATGCATTGAAAAGTGATAATGCACACTTTGTCTGCCATTAACCCTCACATAACCGGCGACAGCTGCTGTACTAAAGGGTTAAAAGTGAAGAAGATTTAGAAATGTGTGCGCACAGGGAAGTTTAATAACAGAGAGGTCATCTTAACATCTTTGGTAGTTAAACAATCCCAACTTTTACCATACTTCCATCTATCCATTCTCTGAAGTGAGTAATTTGCTCTGCTTTCTTCATGACCAAAAAACAGCTAGAACCCCAATTTCCCACTTACCGATAACCTTTAAAAAAAACTGTATTTAAGTTTTTAAAACCCTTAATCCATTAATTTAAAAAAATATTTTCAAAAAATTAAAACAGTGTTTTATATACATACAATAATCTTTAATTGCTTTTTCTTTTTAAACAGCAGAACTTCTAAATAAAATACATCTTGCATTAAATAAGATCCTCCTTCTGCAGCCCCTTTTCCATGAACTAAAACAGCAGAGAAAGCAAAGTCAAGCAAAACATTTTCTATCAGAGTCGCCCTTTTCTCCTTATACCAGCAAATAGAAAATGACCATGTTGGTAAAGTGATTCTGGATTGTGAGAGGAAGTCCAAGTGCCTGGACAAAACCCAGACAGGCATGAGGAGAACATGCAAACTCCACACAGAAAGGTCCCAGCCAGGATTGGAATGAAAAACATGAATGCTTCTTCTATGGGTATTGTCACAAATTTGTGTTTTGATTAAGTCAAAATGGTCTTTAAAAATAAAGTCAAGTTTAGTTGGTGTGCTTATGGTCTACATTTCAATGTGATTTCATCGCTTTCAACAAACTTAAAATGTACAATCTTCTTCTACTTCTCTTAATTACCCTAAAGAGGGTAATCAGCTTTAATCACAGCAACTGGAAATGTTGCTCTGTCCCTGCAAATTAGCAAACAGCAATGTGTCACATTTTTTAAACACCGTCTCCTTGAATCAAGCCAGAGCGCTAAGAAAGTTCATTTATACTTAAACACGGACTCACCATCTGACAGAACCTCTCAGTGTTTTACCGTGTTTATAATCCACTTTCTGTTTCAACTGTCGATTCTTCCAAAAGCTTATGCAAATCCAAGCTTCCCCTAAATATAATTAGCTTCTTTTTTTTCCCCCTGAACATGTGCTTCATTTGTAAGTAATGGAGTGTTGTGTGCAGGAATAAATTTCGTTACATAACAGTCTATCAGAGAGCACTGAAATGGCACAAATAATGCAGCAGACTGCACTGCACAGAGGGGGTCCTCGTCTGTCACTACAGAGAACACCCCTGTCTGACAGTTAAGCAAACTGGATCACAGAGTGATCACTGCTGCAGAAACAGAGCTCATGTTTGCGACTTTTGTTCTTTTTTCAAGAAAAGTTAGGCAAAAATTTACTTGGAAACTTTGCACCTGCCATTTAGCAGTAATGACAGTCAGTCCTGCTCACTTTACATAACACAGGATTTTAAATATTCACCGCACAAAACTAATTCAGATGATTTATCTCATTTAGGGCAAAAACATGTCTTAAATTATTTTTTTAAACAGTTTGAAAGAAGCTGTTTGAGAATGAGAGGCAGCTTAAACGCCACAAAAAGGCGCACAACTTTCATGCTGCATTGAAAGAAATTTAAGAGCAGATGAGACAAAGTCAAAAAGATATTTCAGCCTGAGAGGAGTACAAATCCATTTCAGCAGCTTTGTGGAAAAAAAACATAAATGTAACACGGTGATGGTAGTATAATGTGAGGGGCTGCTTTCCAGTCATCTCATATAGATGGTTTAGGATGTTTTTAATTAACTGTTACAGTCAAATATCAGGCATAGCATGTGTCTGGATTCCCAAAAGTATAAAGAACAAGAATTTCACTTAAGATTATGACTGCACTTGATAGCTACAGGGCGAACAACAGCAGTTTAACTTTTACTCTGTATAGAAAGTCTTTGATTTTTACTTCATAATATTTGTCTCTTCTATCTGGTTTTTCTGTAGGTTACATTGAAACTTGTTATATGATTGGATCATTTAAAGTGTAACAAATGTAGTGTTAACTCCCCCTGCCCTCCATCCACCTTTATTGTTTATAAATGAAGCTTAAATACATACTGATAATCAAACTTTGTTGACTAATTTTTAATTTTCATCATTAATTATGGTAACAAAGCCTCGGATCATTGCATTCAGCTCCTTACCTCTCCTCATCTCAGTGGCCTTGTGGTAGAGCGTCTACTCTGAGACTGGAAGACTGATACTACATTCACACTGGGCTCAAAAACGTGGGTTGTGCGACCACTTACAATGAAAAGTCTATGTTTACACAAGTTTACATAAACTTCTTAGTGGAAGTGATATTTCGAGCTTATGCACAAAAAGTGAGCAGGACATTGGCTTCCTGATCCACAGCACCTGGATCTACAACTCATTCAGGCTTAAGAAATGCAGTTGGATGGTGACAAAAAGAGGTTAGGTAATCCGTACAGAAGGGGTATGTATGTATGTATGTATGTGTGTATGTGTGTATGTGTGTGTGTGTGTGTGTGTGTGTGCGTGCGCGCGCGCGTGCGTGCGTATGTATGTATGTATGTAAAAATAAATAAATAAATAACGCCCCTCTCACCCTCCGCGGATGGTTTCTCCTCAAAGCTCGGGTCCTCTGCCAGAGGCCTGGGAGCTTGAGGGTCCTGCGTAGTATCTTAGCTGTTCCTAGCACTGCGCTTTTCTGGACTGAGAGGTCTGAGGTCTTTCCAGGTATCTGAAGCGTAGCCCTCCTCAGCTTTGGGGTTACTGCCCAGTGCTCCAATTACCACAGGCACCACTGTCACCTTCACTTTTCCAGGCTTTCTCAGTTCTTATATAGTCCTGATATTTCTCCAGTTTCTCATGTTCCTTCTTCCTGATGTTCCCATCGCTTGGCACTGCCATCCACCACAACGGCTTTCCTCATTCTTTATCCACCACTACAATGTCTGGTTGGTTCACCATTACCATCCTATCAGTCTGGCTCTGGAGTCCCACAGGATCTTTGCCCTCTCATTCTCTACCACCTTTAGAGTGTTTCCCATTTGACCTTGGGGTTTCAGTCCATATTCTGCACACATGTTCCTGTATATTATTCCAGCCGCCAGTTGTGGCGATCCATGTCTTACCTGCCAGCATCTTACATCCTGCAGTTATGTGCTGGATTGTTTCAGGAGCCTCTTTGCACAGCCTACACCTTGGGTCTTGTCTGGTGTGGTAGATCTGAGCCTCTATCGCTCTGGTGCTCAGGGCTTGTTCCTGAGCTGCCAGGATGGCCCGGTTCAGTGCTGTCCCTGTAGGCCAGCCCTTTACAGCCATTGGTAGGACTTCTTGATATCCAGCCACTTCAGTTATGGTCCCGGTGGTACATCCCATGCAGGGGTTTGTCACTCCATGAGGATCTGTCTTCCCAGCACTGTATCTTCTACTGCTCTCCATTGCCTGGGAGCATTCACTGAGCACACTGTCAGTTGGGCCTTGAGCTTGATGTACTCATGCATCTTGGATCTTTCATCCTGGATAGTGGCTTCTATGCTCACTAGTCCTCGGCCTCCTTCCTTGCAGCTAGGGCACTGGATTTGGGGTGGAACCCTCCATGCATGGTGAGGAGCTTTCGTGTTTTAACATCTGTGGTCTGTATCTCTTCCTTTGGCCATCTTATTATTCCTGCAGGGTATCTGATAACTGGCAGTGCGTAGCTGTTTATTGCCAGGTCTTATTTTTTGCCATTGAGCTGGCTTCTCAGGACTTACTCACTCGTTGGAGGTATTTAGCTGTTGCAACTTTCCTTGTTGCCTGCTCCAGGTTGCCATTTGCCTGCGGAATTCCAAGGTACTTGTAACTGTCTCGATGTCTGCTATTGTTCCTTCTGGGAGTGACACCCCTCCTGTTTGGACAACCTTGCCTCTCTTTGTCACCATCCGGCTGCATTTCTCGAGCCCGAATGACATCCCAATGTCAGTACTGTAGATCCTGGTGGTGTGGATCAGGGGGTCAATGTCACGCTCGCTCTTAGCATGTAGCTTGATGTCATCCATGTAGAGGAGGTGACTGATGTTGGCCCCATTTCTGAGTCGGTATCCATAGCCAGTCTTGTTGATTATTTGGCTGAGGAGTTCAGACCTATGCAGAACAGCAGTGAGGACAGAAACATCCTGTAGTATATCCCATTTTGATGGACACTTGTGCAAGTAGCTTCCCATTGGCTTCAGAATTGGTTTTCACAGCTTCATTGAGTTTCCTATGAAGGCTCTTAGAGTCCTGTTTATGTTGTACAGCTCCAAGCATTCAGTGATCACGTGTGTGGCATTAGTCATAGGCCTTCTTGTAATCAATCCAGGCTATTGCACGGGTTGGTGGTATGTCGTGACTTGATCTTGGCGACTGTTCTGTCGACCAGCAGTTGGTGTTTGGCTCCTCTGGAGTCTCCTGAAATGCCCTTCTGTGGTATTGCTCATGAATTGATCCATGTGCCCTGTTATCTTGGTTGCAATGATGCCAGACATGAGCTTCCATGTTATTGGAGAGACAGGTAATTGGCCGGTAGTTGGATGGGACTGCAGCCTTTGAGGGATCCTTCTGGATCAGGATCGTTCGCCCTTCCGTTAGCCATTCGAGGTGAGTCCCATCTCTTAGCAGCTGGTTCATTTGTGCTGCCAGGCGCTCGTGGAGTGCAGTAAGCTTCTTTAGCCAGTAGGCATGTATCATGTCAGGGGCCGGTGCTGTCCAGTTCTTCCGCCTGAAACCTTTCTTGAATGCCACTGTGATGGTTACTGGATTTTGTTCAGGGAGGTTGCTATGTTCTTTTCTCAGAGAGACCAGCCACTGGGCATTGGTGTTATGTGCTGTCTCTTTCTCCTATATGCTTTTCCAGTACTGTTCAGTTCCAGCCTTGGTGGGTCTGCTTGGCTGTTTTGACCCTGCCACTGAGCGTACACTTACGCGGGTTGAGTTCGCGAAGAGCCTGTTTATTGATCTGCTTCATTGTCTCTGAGTGTACCTCTTTAGGCTGCTCAAGGCCTAGGAGCCTTTGTTTGGCAGTTTCCAGTGCTTCAGGTATGGGCATCTGGCTGTATCTCTTAGGTACTTGCTTTCTCATTGTATTTCTTTGAGCCTCTGTCAGCCTACTCACATCCTTCCGAGTTGCCTTGATTTTGGCCTCTAACAGTTGCTTCCATGGTGGGTACTGCTTTCTTCCATGGTTGCTCTTATAGTCAAGCATCTCAAGGATTACTGCTGCTGAAGTGTAAACCAGTTCATTGGTTTCTGTGATGGTTAATGGATGTTTTTGACATGTTGTACATATATATATATATATATATATATATATATATATATATATATATATATATATATATATATATATATATATATATATATGTCCACTTCTCTACAAATTATTTAACCTTCTCCCTCCACAGGAGCTGATCTGATCGCTGCAGCTGACAGATCAGAGGTGAGCTTGCACACTTTCCTTTTGAAACAAACCACCTGAGTGTGAGTCTGATAGGATATCCAACCAGCAAACCTGGAACAGAAGCCATTAGGCTGCGCTTGGTGCATTATTCAGCCTAAAAGCTTGTTAAGGAGGGCTCACGACAATGTTTCATGAAAGATTGATGAGTGAAAAACAGTTTAGTTAACTGTGTTATGTAAAGCAATAAAACAGTGGTAGGAAAATGGTTTATAGGAGAGAATAAAGAAAAGGAAGGACAGCTGCACTGCAAAAAGAAACAAAACAAATACCACCACGTACCTTTATCTAGTTTCTAGTTTAAACTTCTTTTTATAGCTGAAGTAAAAAGAAAACTGAGACTAGTGAATACCTTATTGAGTCATTTGATCTTAAATACATCTTGTTTAATGTAACATCTCTAATGAAACCACCTGTTTTTGACTCACAATTTTCATTTAATTTTGACAACTTTGTCCTAAAATGTGTAAATCTAGTCTTCTTGGTCAGACATAAGGATAGTTCTGGTGTAGTAGTGCTACAAATAAGACATTTTTTGGCAGGAAAAGTATGTATGCATGTTTTTTAGGCTTTTACAATACATGCTTATTTTAAGACATAATATTTCCAATTATCAGCAAGAGGACCTGGTGGCACACATCAATGTCCAGAACCAAACGTCCTGTAATGGGACCCCAATGTTGTTTGACGAAAACTTATTTTAACTGGCAACCCTAATGCTACACTACCAAATCCAAGTTCCTGATTAGTCAAAGTTCTACAGTTTGGCTTTCAAGCAGTCGAAACTTAAACTGGTTGAGCTTTCAGTGAACGTCCAGTGTAGGTACAAACACTGTTCGGCCTGCAATAAGTTTTCGGGGAATTGTCACTAATAATGACGTCACACTACGGTAACCCCACTTGGACAAACTACATAGCGTCAAGATCTGTTTAGGCTCTACATATTTTCATTTCACGTTTCTTTTTGTAACCTAAAGTTCTTTTCTCTCATAAGTTGTGTCTAACGTTTTTCTTTTTAATGTTTATTGAGAGATTTTGCCACAACCCACTTGGTAAAAACATCTGTGGCTGTCATTGAACTTGCTGCTCCATGCAAGTGAACCGTGTCTTTGAGCGACGTAGCCGGACTAGTAGCTTCGAGTATGCGGGCAGGGGAGAGTGCTTCTTTAGGTATTATATTACATCATTTTGTTACGTCCGGCTGCTCTGCGTGAGTGCGCTGCCGGACTCAGGAGAACCGTGTGTCCCGGGAGATTTGTATCTCCAAGCAGAGAAGTGGCTTTTGGATGGTGTGTGCACTGTTAGAGGCAGCTTTTGAATGAAAAGTCCTGAGAAACTGTGCAAACAATCATGTGAATTTGTGTTACCAGTCGGATCCAGACAAAAAAAAAGGCTGATGTTATTCCTGTTTAAGTTCATTCACGGCTAAATGTTTTTAGCGCACATTAACCTAATCCTAACCCTTCTTCCAGGTCCGTTCTGCCAATTATGAAACACTGGCCGCACGGATTTAACCCTTGTGCTATCCTAGGCACTTTAACATTGGGAGTTGGGTCATCTAGACCCCCACAAGACAATGCGCTGTACCTTTTTTTTTCATTGATTTGTGATCTTCACTGGTGTCCATGGATTACATGAAATCCTCTTCACCTCTATCCACCTTTGTCATGGTAGGGAGAACACGTCACTGTAAGGGTGGGGTCAAAGGATAGCGCAACGGTTATAAAACCATAAGCAACATGCACTTAATAATAATCATAATAGTAAAAGCCCATTTAATTCAATTCAATTCAATTTTATTTATAAAGCCCAAATTCACAACAACAGTCGTCTCAATGGGCTTTCATCTTTAGAAGATTATCTCACTCTATACTGCAGCTGTGTTTGTTTACAATGGAACTCATAGCTTCTTCTTTTTGCGGTTGCACTTTGCTTTATCCTGACCAATTTCTATCTTACACGTCATCGTACCAACGTATAACCAATCAAATAGTGTGACGTCATCATTGTCCCAGGCCCCCAGAACACTTATTGCAGGCCGAACAGTTTTGGTACCTACACCGGTTTTGTTCGTAGACCCCGAGAGCAGACTTAAAAACACATAGATGCGAGGGTTTTGAACATAATTTTTATTATTAGATTTTGTCTTAAAAGAGGAGAAATCACATCTTATTTTCAGTTATCTAACCAAGAAAAAAATCTACTGGTTCCATTGGTAGTTTTTTCACTTCTAACAAGGAAAAAAATCCAATATTCTATATAATTTTACTTGTTTTGAGAAGGACATTTTTAGAGTTTTAGAACAGAAACCTGGCAGAAAAAATGTAAATAAAACAGGAAAAGAAAATCACCTAATAAAAAGTTGCAGGTGAGGCAGGTTAACAAGATTAATGGAAATGAAAAGCCTCATTCAGACATGAAGTGGATGCAGATTAATGTGTGTAAACAGTCTTCACAAGTGTTGTTATAAACCTTCACCTTTCTTGAGTGTGCTGTATCTGAATCAAGTTATGACTTCACTTGTATTCCTCCCACCAGCCTCCCTTCCCTTCCTCCCCTCACTCCATGTGTTTGTAAAGAGGAAATGAACCGCGCAGCTGCATTGATCTACCAGCTCACACATGGATGCAGAGAAAAACACCAACGCACACACAACCCTGTGAGGAAGACAAAGTGGGAGATATATTGCGATGGACGGAACCACTGACCCTCTTGTTGTGTTAATGAGCTTTTATTGACTGGCGCACCTGAAGTCGCTGCTGCAACTTATCACTGTTAGCACCTCATTCCCCAGACGCACAGCACACAGGGGTGTGGGCACAGCGTGCACAAGTCACCTGTTTGAGTGTTAAGATCCATGGAGATGCAGAAGCGTGTCACCTATGGACTCTTCTTATAGAAACAACGTCTTAAATGGGATTTGGCTGCAGGATGACAAGGTCGAACATGAAAATATAATTGTTTCATTTGCATCTGCAGAGATTTGTGCCGGCTTTTGTTCTCTTTGCATAACAAGTTCAGGTGCTTTTGAAAATGCCAAAGCTTAAAGTAAGAGATGAAGTTGGAAAACAACTTTTCTTGGTGACAACTTTGCAAAGTTGCTAAGCTGTTAAAAACATCTTTAGTTATAGGCGAAGAATGACACTTTTGTATAGTTTTGGAGAATTACCGGTAGTTCAAACTAGAAACACCTTAGACTGGAAAAGTCCTTTAGTCCGGATCGATTCCTGAACCTTGCGCTTTGTCTGTATTCAGACTGGCTTTAAACTAGACATTTCTGTCTAGCATATAAGCAAGTAAGTAAATCTGTATTTTTCATAGCACTTTTCTCAGAGAGCGACACACAAAATGCTTCAAAATGTTAAAACAATATAAAATGAGTAGCGAGACCCAATAAAACACACACAGGCATCGAAGTAAACAAACAAACAGGCAGAAGTGAACACAAGTAAAAGTCAGCTAAAAGCTCTCCTAAATAAAAATGTCTTAACTAGCATGTGACTAAAGATCTCTTCAGTCATTGGTCAGGAGTTATTAGGGTGTAGCAAATAATCTAGAGAAAGAGTAATGGAAGTCCTACGCTCTGTAATCCTTTTCGGAAAAGTTGACTTATTCAAATTTTATATTTTACTGACCAATTTTGAACGTCTGTATCAACATCAGATACAACCCTTTTTACTTGTTCGGCAGGGCAACCTGCAAGGCAGTTACTAAGGGAGACGACAGCATAGAAGGTACGCTGCTGTCTATGACACATAGATTGTCCAGAAAACAGTGAGAAGCAAAGTGTATCACAATAAAAAATGGTTTTAATAAGCCTGCATTAATCCAACCATATTTCTATGAGTTGCTGTGTCTTATCATCATGGTTGCAATGTCCCTTCTCTGTTTACATCCTGTAATCCCTGGCTAATTCAGGTGTTCTGCTCTGAACACAGAGTCTATTCAGCCTCTAAGCAAACCAAAGTTCAGTTTGATTGGTAACAAACCAAGCACACCTCCAAAGATGAGTCTGAGAACGGTTCCTGGTCCACTTGGTATGTTCAGATTGAAAAGTCGTTCTGGATTGTTTGGGGGAAACAAACTCTGCTTCACTTTAAGCCTCTGTGGACCAAAATGTGTCTAGTCTGAATACAGCCTTAGTAACCAAAACAATTTTTCAAATATTGGTAAAAAGGTTTTAGCAGTGAATTGATAGAAATCTACAATTTATTAAAATAAACTTTTTAATTACTTTTTTTGCCATTTTTAGCCAAAATTAAAAAGCCTGCATCTTTTCTAGGACATAGTAAATGCAAAGCGGCAGTAGTTCATTAGAAAGTTGCCTCCAAGTTGTGGGTGGAATTGTTGACACAGAGCAATCCCGGCCCCCCTTCCCCTCCCCATTGCTGAAAACTCAAAGTGGGGAGCTTGTGGCTCGCCCAGCATATTAAATACAAATAAGCTCTTATTCAAAACAATTGGATTAAAAAAACAGTCCAATGCAATTTTGAGCTTTCTTTATCGTCAGAAAAATGCCACAAGAATAGTTAAAAACACCATTTTCATTTGATGTGGAGCTTTCTTTTAAAGTCAGAGGAGACAAAACTCATGAACTGGAGTAGATGGAAAAGCCTTCAATGAGCTTTTACATGTTTTCTATAACATGACTACAAATTTCCTATGACCAGATATCCTCATTTTTTATTTTTTTACATTTGAAAGACATTGATGCACCATTTTGATGTTTTTTTTTCCTCAAACTTACATTGAATCCATTCTGTTTGAGGTTTACAGCCGTTTTATTTTTTCATACAGCAGGTAAAGCAAAGCATTAAGGCACCCCTGGAGGAGTGGATGAACTTTCTGTCAACCCGTAAACAAACACAGACAAAAGTCTTACTGTAAAGTTGCACGAAAAGTTACAAAACAAAAACAAATCTTTTTAAGAAATCCATGCAGATTTGATTAAATCTGTTCATGTTAAAGACTGTAAAGTTAAACTTTTCTCTACTTTTGTTTGCTTCCAAAACTCCTAAAATCAGTTCTGAGGCTTGGACCTGATTTAAAGTCAGTGTTGAAGCATCGAGGCTTTTCAAAGGCTCATGTGAATCTAGAGGAAGAGCAATCAACTGAACATCACATGAAAATGAGAAAAAAGCATTCAATGAGAACAGCTTGTGCTGCTTCAGAGAGGATTTCAGATGCTAAAAAAGAGCAGAAGTATAAATTAAAGTAGACTTGAATGTTCTAAAGCATTTTTGTACTATGGTTATCAAAGAAATGGAATACTAAAGAGTTACAGGTGAAAGTTATGGAAAAGTCCTCCGCTCTGAACTTTTGCATGCATGTGTGGGTTAATCCAGTGTGCACAACTTAAGCAGGAAGATGCTTTAGTTTCTCTTAACCCTCTCCATCTCAGTTTGATTTTCTCATTGGTTTTCCATTCGCTTCCCCTCCACCCATGTATAATTCCTGAAGGAGTCTACCGTTGCTTCTTTTTTCTTGGACTCAAAGCCTCAAAGGCGGCAGCTTTGCAGACACACCTGGACTCCATCCACCTCACCCTCCTCCTCATCCAACAGACACGTGGGCATTCATGCAAAAACACACATGCACGCAGGTACACCAGGGATGCAGCAAGCCTGCATATATGTTCATCCACAGAGGCATGCGCATCTTTTATTAATGCTCAAGTCTCCTCACATATTCAGCTTGTGTACATTTATTCGGACAAACTTTCATCTGCAGCACACGGACAAAAAAATTACTTTATAATGAACCAGCTAAGAACTATTGCAGAGAACAGGACAGAAAATCCCCTTCATTGTCTTCTTCTGGTCCTTTTTCCTGGCAGCATCAACTTCAACATCCTTTAACCAACCTCACTGTTCCTCCTCTAACTGTGTGCAAACATCACCCCATTCCCTCCATTTATCTCCAAAACATCTAACATGATGGATTCATTCCTGATCCATCCTGGTCTCTCCCAAAGAGAACCTCTACATCTTCATCTCTGCTGCCTCCAGCTCTGCCTGTCTCTTTCGCAGAGCCTCTAAACCAACAACATGGCTGCTCTCACCAGTCTTCTACTCCTTTTCTTTCGTTCTCTCTGACACTCTTGTCACACATCACACCTGAAACCTTCCTCCACCTGTTCCAACCCGTTTGCACATACCTAGAGGAGGACCATAGAGGATGTTCATGGATGTAGTGAGGGAGGACATGAGGCGAGTTGGTGAGAGTGAGGAGGATGCAGAGGTGAGGTTTAGATAAAGGTGGGGGATTTCCCATGGCAACCCCTAAAGAGAGCAGCCAAAAAGCATAAAATACATAGTTGTAGTATTCTTACAGTCACTGACAAGAAATATCAAATTATAATTTTTTGTGGGGATCTATGCACAGTTTAGTGTTATGTATTTGTTTTTAAATTGTTCACTCATTTCGTTTATTTTTGGGCATCTCAGTTGCTAATTTTGGTTCTGTTCTTGTAACCCTTTGAATAAAGATCCCACCAGAATTCAATTTCCAATAATCTCAACTGTTTTAGTTTGAGCATAGTGATAACAATTGCTTTCAGCCTGAGATTATTTTGAATGGCTTTGGATGACAAGCTTTGAGAGGACTGTTTCCCTGGTTTAAGTGATTTTTGAATTTTATTAAACCACTCTTTATGCTGCCCATTTTTTTTTACCTTATTTATGAACATAGGTCAAATTTTATCATGCAACAGGCTTAAAGCTTAAAGATCTACTCCAATGAAAATGGTGTTTTGGGTGTTTTTAACGTGATCTTGTAGCATTTTTGTCATGATAGAGGACAAACATAAAGAAAATTAAGATTAAAATTGCATTTCTGAATGTTTCTTCTTTCAAATTGTTGTAAATCAGGAGCAGACAAAAAAATGCAGTTAGAAAAAGCTTGTGACACAAAAGCTACTACAGTAGTCCACAAGCTCCCTGCTCCACTCCATTCTGATGCATCCATTTGTAGACAAAAAGATCAACACAGAGGTGAAATTCTAATGAACTACTGCGGCTCTGCATAAAACATGTCCTAGAAAAGGACGCAAGTTTTTTAATTTTGGCTAAAAATGGAAAGATTGTGATTTAAAAAAACCCACTGGGAATGATTTTAACGTTGATTTAAAGATAAATGGAGAAGCTGCAGCTGGTACGAGGACCGGTCCACCTTTGAGCATTTACTGCTCTGTGCTGGGGATGTGGGAGGGGCCCGGGGCAGCACCTACTGCAACATTTCCAGAGTAATGAGTACATGCTTTAAGTGAAATGTAACATTAATTTTTCCCTTAGGTGCGTTTTTAAAATGGAATGCATGAAAAAATGGAAGAAAACAAATCAACTTTTGAAGATAAAAACCAACTATATCTATACTTTTGCTTTTCCCGCAAATGCTCAGAGGACGTCTTTTGTTAAACGGCCTGAGTTCAGTCAGACCTTAGCTAAAATGCAAACCTGGTTAGGTGTAGGAGAGAGTGTCATTTTCTAAAACAAAACTTATGAAAAGGGACCAAATCAGTTTGAAGGTGAACAAACTCATTTAGGCTTAATGAAAATGATTAGAGGACAGCGGACTCCTTTATACACTGGAAATGTGCACCTGCACTATTGCAGGGTTTTATGCAGCTCTCGTGTGTGGCTGTGAATATTCATGCTGGAGTAAAGGACAGTCCATTTGTGCTTCACTGCAACCTCAATATTTGGTATATTTCAGAGAACATGGCGCTCACAAAGCTTGTTTAAGTGATCTTAATCTGGTTTGCGCAGAAAAAGAGCTCTGCAAAAAGTCAGTTTTTAATGTACACATGATAAAAAAAAGACCCCAAATAAATACTTTTACTTTGACTTTGTAACTGCTGATTTGTGATTTTCATGATCAATTTCTACTAAGCAAAACAACATTTTCTGTGATCATGATTGGGTCGGACTCTGGAGTGGACAGTTCACCAAAATATCATTTCCTCACGTCAGCATCAAACCAGGTATCCACATTCGATTCTATTTCTGTTTACACTTTGAGTTTTATTCTCGTGTCATTTTATGTCTGGGTCTGTTGGGTGAGAAGAGTCGGGAGCGTTTTGGGCATTCTGTGTGTTTTATTTTATTTTTTTGTTTAAAACCTGTAAAGCGGTTTGTGTTGCAGTTACATAAGAAGTATTTTATAAATAAAGTTAGAATTTGAAATGTAGGAGTTCGTCAGATTGAAAGGCTGGAGAATACAAAAGTGACTCTGAAAGTTGAGCTGCATTCATATACTGTTGACTTCCCTTCATTTCAATCCAATATAATAATAATAATAACGATAATGACAAAAACAATATAAAAAAAAACTTATTTTTTTAAAGAACTTTAATATTTAAGATACAGTAGTATGAATGGTAAAAACATAAGATTTAAGATTTAAACAAAAGAGCATCAGAGGCCTCAGTAGTTGGGACTGTTCTCGTTAGCAGCAGCACCACATGTTCCACAGTATCAGGGTGACATTGTTGTTTGAGTCTCACCCTAAAAACGTTTCACCAAACCTCAAAAAAGCAAAGTAGAAGAGAAAAAAAATGCTATGATGGGTGTTGCACTACCGTGCATCAATTGATGGTTTCATTTGAGAGAGATTTTCTTAAGGCTAAACACCAATAAGCTCCTGAACAACAACCTTTTTTGATTCTCTTGCACTGATCTGCCCCTTTATTTTGGCCGATTTCATGAGTTGAGGTGATGCAAACCCAAAGCGCAGCTAAAATTCTAAAATAGGGTAAAGCAGCACATGCATGCTTTAAAAAAAAATACCTGAATTGTGATGTGAGAAGCTGCAAACTGTGGACTTCCATTTACTGAGGATGATTAACTAACACAAAGCAGGCAAGTTAATTGAAAACGGAAACCTGGTGTGATCATGAGGAGAGAAGAAAACCTGAGAGTAGAACATTTCCTGAACTGAAAATGAAGCCGGGCTGAACAAAGAACACTTCCATCTATCCTCTCATCTATCAAAAATAACTTCAAACCAAGACAGCAAATACACTAAAAACCCAATAAATGACAACAGGAGAAAATATGCATTGTATCTTTAATGAGCAAACAGGATAACAAAAGAAACCTGGACAAAAAAGAGTTAACAGCTTTTGCCATCAGGACACACAGCAGCAAGGTCAGATCTCTCATATTTTGCTGTTGATTCCCTGGATCTGATCAGATTAGTCAATCAGAACCTGGAATCCCAGTAGGAATGGAGACAGGAACAATTAAAAAATGATCAAGTAGGTAGCTGATAGCCGTTCTTCTCTTCATCCTTAATCTGATTAGCTGACGTCTTCATCAATGCCTGAAAAGCTTCACTTCTCTCAAATTCAGATGTAAGGAGATGAAGGACATCGGCCTTGAGTTTTACTTGACTTAATCAAACTTTGACAGAGGAAATTGAACCGATGCTTCCTTTACTGCCATTTGAAACTCCAGAAGTTGTGAATGCTGATGGGGTCATGAAATATATTTGCCTAAGGGGTTGTGTGAGCCTTTGCCCCTTCTTCCACCAAAATAATAATGAAGATGCTGTTTTCCCTCACAGGGAGAAAGGGCTGAAATTTGCATTAGGCTAAAAGCTCCTGAAGTTCAGTCTTTGCAAAGATCCTGAGATTCACCTGAACATGAATCAGCTCAATTCTGCAGAAAAAAACAGCAGAAACAGAGATAGTGGCAATGTTACACAGGTTCCTAACAACCAACTTCCAGTATTTTTCTGCTGTATGAATACTTACAACAAGTTGGAGATATCGGGAAAAACTCTGGAACAGCCATGAACACACAATGTCGCTTAACGGACGAGCAGCCACCTGGTCACAGAGTTTTTGGCAGACCCAGGAGTGGAGCCCCGCAAGTGACAGGCCATAACAAATACCAATGACTAAGGACCGCAGCACTCAGACATGGTCTCAGTTTACCATATGTGAGGGGTACTCTGTTTTCCCAGACAAACCATTCACAACCGACTCCACCACTTTGACATGAATGTCAGACAACCGTTGCAGGTGACTCCACTGACACCAAGACACCACCGTGAATGTTTGCAGTGGGTACTAGACCATGTGACCGGGACAATGCAGGAGTGGTCTACTGTGTTTACTGCTGAGTGTCGGGTCACCTTCCACAGAAATGATGGTCACCAACGTTGCTGGAGAAGGCGAGGTGAGCCATACTGAACGCCAAGGTTGGTTTTGGTGGAGGAGGTCCAAAGGTCTGGGCAGGCATCACCAGTCGGAGAGCAAACCCATTTGGTTATTGTAGTTTATCCAGTCACTCCCCGTGCTTAGACATCATAGAACCCATCATCATCCTCCAATTCCACCAGCACACGGCCAACGTTCTGTTCATGGATGACAATCCTCCAGAATTGTCACAACTGGACTTCAGGCAGTGGGAGTACCTCATGTGGTTTGGCTAGCAATGACCCCTTACCTGAACCCATATAGCACGTCGGTGTCACAGTGATGGGGTGGCTCGAGAGCCGGTAGGACCCAGAAGCAGAGCGGAGGCACGAGGATCAGGGACTAGAGGTTTTAATACGAAAAAACAAACAAAAAGCGCTGCAGAGCAGGTTCACAGAACAAAACAAAAACTTACTTGGCGTGGCGAGGAACATGAAACTAGAGCGTGGCGAGGAACATGGACCATGGAACGTGGCAAGATGACAGAACACCATGACAAGAATAATGGACCAGCACAGGAGGAAGGCAGAGACACGACTTAAATACAGACAGGGCAGACAAGACACAGGTGAACACGATCAGGGCAGATGAGGACCAAAGGAAGTAAAACTCAAGAAACCAGACAAGACAGGAGAACTTTCAAAATAAAACAGGAAACAGAAACAAACAAGACAGAACAAGAACAAGGACGAAAAACAAGACAACAAACTCAAATCATGACAGTCGGAGACCAGCTGAAGCAGAGACCGGACGATCATACCCTGCCCACAAGTGATTGCCTCAGAACATCATGAGGCTAGTGAGGAGCAGGAGACGTCATTTCAAGCTGTCATTCCACCAAATGGTGGAATTACCCACTAATGACATGGTCAATTTTTGGTTCTCTTTATTATTGTCTTAATTTTTAGAGTAATAAATAGCAAGCTAAAAAATGTGTTTATTCTCCTCGATTACTAATAAAAATCAAAGAACTTTTATGTATTTCATTCAAATTTAGACCAAACAGGAAAAGCACTCGTGAGATACCCCCAGTTTATTGTGAGCAGTGTAATACAGTTCAGAAATCATTCTGCATGTGTCTACAGTACAGTGAGGCCACAATCAAACTGTTCTGGATTTAAAAAGCTCTTTGTTAAAGACCTGTCTGAAGCTGGAAAAAAGTGGTTACAGAAAATCTTTGGACAAAAAAAAGAGAGAGAGATTCTAGGACAGCATGACTGTCTCCAGGTTTCCACCTAGATTCAGAGTCCACAGCTCCCACCTGAAGACTGACCCCTTATACCTTTTCATCCCTAAGATTCTGGTCTTCTGACTATTTTTCCTCCCACTTTGCACATTCTACTTGCAAATGTTCAAAACAGTCTCACTGTAAGTTGTGTCTTTCTCCCCTGAAGTGCATTGAATGTGTCATGAAACCAACGAGCTGATGTGCTTCACAGCTTTTGTGAAGGACGGCTGCTCCGTTCCTCTTCACTTTCTTGAAGCCAGCTGGAAAAACTGTTTACTGTATCTGTTCAGCCTGATTGCTTTCACTCGGTTAAGCTTTTCTTTGTAAGTTCTCAAGACTGTCATTCATTTTATTTTATTTTATTTTATTTATCATAACCATTATCAAGACGCTGTGATCATTCAGCCAGGAGAAACTCCAACACTGGGAGACTAGTCCAGGTCTCCTCATAAAAACTTCTGGAAGATAAAGTTTCTCCATTTGATTTAAGGCTAAATTCTTGTTCTTTATCAATATTTGTGAATTCCTGATGAAAAGGGACGGAAGGAGGCTGATGAGAAGGAGATGATGAAAGGAGGAGAGGGGCAGAGATGAGAGAGGAAGCAAGCTTGAAATTACGAGATAAAAATGACTGCAGAGAAGCCCGAGCTGGGGACGGAAACGCAGAGAAGACGGGAAGCAGGCAGGCGCTTTTTTAGGAGACTTTTAACACATTTTAATGAGGGATCTGCATTTCACTGAAAGATTTAAAAACAGTCATCTAAGAGAGAACTCAAGGAGTAAGTGAAGGGAAAGTTGTCTGGAAACAACAGTTAAAAACCAATATAATATCTGCCTCACTCATCACTTTTGTTGTAATTATCTGGACACGTGATGCAGAGGAAACCTAGAGACCTGGCTAAAAACATCCGTTCAACAACTGGTTTTTCGTTGACAGAGGTCAAACACTTTTACAAGCTCTGCTTGTCACACCACCGCCCCCACAGTCCCGCCCACAACTCAGAGGCGAATTTCTAATAAAGTATTCCTTCTCTGTAGAAACTATGTCCTTGAAAATGACACAGGTCTTTTGATTTTGGCTAAAAACCGCATAAACATTATTAAAAGACCACTGCAAACGCTTTAACAATAAATCCAAAGATGATGGGAGTTGGACTTTAAAAAATAGAAGAGGTCATTTACCAATCTAACTGTATGATGGTAAATGACATTGAATGTAAAGATTTGGGCTTATATACTTTTTTGGGAATGCAGAAAAAAAAATCCATATCCTCACTGTTTCCCCCCCCCCCACTCATTTCACCCTGGAGATAATAATAAGCGTGCTGTAGACTCCTACAAATGCATATATATCTGATAAATGCAGAAGACCTTTATGGGGATGCATGCTCCACTGGGCAAGACCCTGGAAAAAATCCAAGGAGAGATCATGTCTCCTGCCTGGCCTGTGAAGGGATTCCTCCTGGAGGAGCTGAAGGAAGTGGTTGGGGGAAAGGATCTAGAAATTTTTGCTTAAACTGCTGCCACCATGACCTGGTTCCAGATAAAAAGGAAAGAAATGGATGGATCATCCTCATGCTGGAAGATCCAAACATGTTTCATCCTCAGTGTCCTCACTGAGATCAGGAGCCAAATGTAAAAGTTCAGCAAACAAATAGCTGCTGTATTTTTTTAATATATTTATGCTCAAGGTTTATTACAACTAATGTGGTGCATGTATTTTAACATTTAAATAACAAATTTAACACAGAAATGAAAAATAATTGCATATGTAATTGTTGAATTCATCCATCCATGTTTAAATCCACTCATTTTCAGTAAAACAAATGCATCCCAATTGCTTCCATTAGGGTTCATAAGGATGCTGGAACTACTGTTGGGTGAGAGTGGGCTACATGCTGGACAGTTTGCCAGCATAGGTGTACACAGACATCTTCAACATCTCTCTGCGCCCCAAATCTTCAAGTCCTCTGTGAACGTGCCGGTCCAGAAGAAATAAAAAGCATTAAGACGATGAATGACCTGAGACTGGTGGCTGTCACTCCCGCAGCAATTAAATGTCTGGAGAACCTGGTACTGACACACATCAACTCCTTGGTCGACAAATCAGTAGACCCCTATCAGTTTGTCCACCACCCCAACAGGAGAAGACGCAGTGGCCCTGGCACTTCACTCCACCCTGCAATATCTGGACACTAACAATATGCTCCGTTACTGTCCCAGGAGGCCCTGGAAGCTGACTGCTAAAGTCGCCAAACCAGGAGTGCCTACACCCACCCGAAACTGGATGCTGGACTTCCTCACGGACAGATCACAGATGGTGAGGATGGGAAAGAAGGCCTCTGCAGAGCTGACAGTTAGCACAGGAACGCTACAGGGGTGCTGTCTCAGAGCAAAGCTCTTCTCACTGCACACCTATGACTGCACCTCCCCGGACATCAACAACATCATCATGAAGAATGCAGACGACACAACCCTCCTTGGTCTCAGAGGAGGGGAGAAGTCTCCATACAGACACCCGATGCACAGGATTACAATCTACGGTGAGGACAATGACCTTGTTCTCAACATAGAGAAAACGAAGGAAATAATTATGGATTATAAAAGCTACTAAACATCAATGGGAACTTGGTGGAGCAGACCAACTATTACCGGTTCCTGAGTCTGCAGATCACAGACACCCTCACCAAGGAAGAAAACACTGATGCCACAGTGAAGAAAGCCTGGCAGACGCTGTACTTCATCAGGCTGCTGAAGAAGGTCGGACTCAAGCGCCAGACCCTCACAAATGCCTTTTCAGAGGGCTGGTAGAAAGCATCCTCACCAGCGGACTAACAGCTTGGTTTGGAAACACCACCATGAAAGAGAAGAAGATGCTGCAAAGGGTCATCAGCACAGCTGGAAAAAACCGTTGGTTGCAACCTTCCATTCATCAAGCCCTTTATAAACAACACAGGAGAGCGGTGAAGATCATCAGGGACAGACACCACCCTACCCACGCACTGACCCAGTGTGTGGACTCAGGTCACAACCTCAGATGCCGCAGGTCTGAAACCATCCACGCACACACCACACGCTTCTTCCCAGCTGCAGTCAGAATGCTAGAACAGGACATAAAGGAGGGAAGACTGGACTGGACTGGACTGAACTGAAATGAGCCACACAACATGCTAACTAGCCGGGACACTAAGTGCAGTGAATGACTGCACTATGTCTCTCTGCAAGTCACTCCTATTTTTTACTTTTCTCTTTCTTAAATTTTGTTCCTCATATTTTACTTATGATCCTTAGTTTTTGTTATTTAATTGTCCTCTGTAATTCACCCTGACTTGAAAGCTGTTGAAGAAGAATTCAAATGTGCTTGTTTTACATGTATAAAAGGCAATAAACTCTTAACTTAACTTAAACAAAGCAATTTTGCACTTGAAACTTTAAAATCTGTGCAATCAAATCAACACAGATATATCTGTATTTAAAAAAAACGGTTTAATATTACTCACCAGAATTCCAGTAGAAGGCTCCCTGGAAGAACAGCTGGAACTGCTTATTCAGGTGCCATTACAGCCCTATTCTCCTACTGGTCCAATCCTCCATACGATAATTTAGATGATCTTTGGCAGCCTTTAGACAGGCCTGGACATGTGCTGGCTTAAGCCCACTCTCAAGATGGTTTGTACCACACCAGGCAAGATCTTTCATGGAACGCCAGGTGGAGGGAGATGGTCAGTGATCTTTTATTTTTCCATGTTTTCTATTAATTGTTTAGTTCATCCCAGTCATTTCCTACAATTTCCACTATCATTTGACAGCTCTTTGCTCTTGTACAAGGTGGAGAGGTTTCAGTCTGGCTGTGAACAGGTGTCTTTTAAACAGATAATCAGTTCAAACAGGTGACATTAATAAAGGTAACGCGTGGAGGATAGAAGAGCTTCTTGGAGAAGATGTAAAAGTAAATACAGTATTTTTGTAATTTATTCAAAAATTATAAAATGTGATTTCCTGTATTCTTTTTTACATTATGTTTCTTACAGTGGAAGTGTCTCTTTATGATGAACATCACAGACATCTCTCATCTTTTTTTGCCCCAATGTAGCCACTATCACTGGTACTGGTACTTGTGACTTGTAGTCAACCCAACAGAAATACAATAGATTGTCTACGAAGCGACTGTTCTGAACTGCTCCGGAAGGGATCTGGCGTTAAACTAAAAATAAAACCAAATTAAGGTACTCCCAGAGTCCAGTCAGCTGATGAGACACCATAATTATCAGCTCAAAAGTCAGCAATACTTTTAGCCAAAGCTATAGATGACCTCATGTCAGACTACCACTGACCAAAAAACTCCATTTTAAGGGAACCAGAGAGGTCTAGGTTTTAACACCCTCTGCTGGCTAATTGAAGCTTCATCCTCCAAATGTTTTTTTTCCTCCCCAAGGTAAGATCAATAGTTTGAGGAATTTGTTTTATTTATGTATATTGATTTTTATTTTATTTTTTTGTGTGAAAATCCTCAAAAGACTACATTCAGAAATCTTTCTGTGAACTCACACAAAAAAATGAGTTTTATGGTGTGAAGGTCTACAATAAGGTGTCAGGAGTCAAGGTTTCCAAATCTTAACCACTGTATGTGGCTTTAATCACGTGTGGTTCAGAGTAAAAAAAATTTAAAAAAAGATTTTTTTCATCAGCAAATTATTTGGAAATATCTGAATTTGGTTGAAGGACTTGACCTGTTATTCTTGCAAAGAGTCTTTAAATAAAAATGAAAAAAAACCTTCAAATGCTGCAAAACTTCAAGGACCAACTGAACAAACATTAGCTAAATTAAAAGGGAGGAAGTACAACAGAGGATTTTCTGAAGTGCAATAAATAATAAGGATTTTTACAACTTTTAGCCACTGCAGCTGAAATTCATCACAAAAAAGCTGTTTTATTTCTTCACGTTCTGCTCCTTTCTGAAGTTGTTTTCGTATAAATTTGTTGACTGAAGAAGCAAACACACAAGCAGGAGCTTCACATTACCAGTACACTGGGGTGGGGGGTGTGTGTGTGGGGGGGTCAGATTCGTATGCGGGACACAGAGAAGTCTCCAGAGAGTCTGCTGCTCAGAGGAGGGGGCCAGATGTGATTCATTCATCTTTTATCTCCATCTGTGGGGATTTTTTAACCTCTTTTATCCCTCTGTGGAACTCTCCCCCGGGGACGGCCCACCCCCATCTGACTCTTTACACCTCCAACGTCATGACGATCAGTGGAAGTGATGAGTGAGTGGAAGTCAGAAATGAAGCAGGTGTGAGGGAAGAGTTGAATAATAGATGCAACGTTGCTTTAGAAGATAAAAAGATCAAATGTTTGGGCCTGCCTAATGAAATAAAATGCTTCAAGGAACCATTTCTAAACTAAATTTAAGTTTCCAGGGTTCCTTTAGTTTAATTCAAAGGAAAAAAACTGATTAGAAATTAAAGCTCTCAAATGTTTTATTTAGAGCAGATCCAAGTCTAGTTTCACATTGCACTTGTGAGCTGCTTTTCCTCACTCTATATTTGACCATTTTTTATAGTCTATTTGTTAGAGTCATCCTGATCTCAACTGACAACCATTTAACTTTTGAGTTGAAGCAAGTTTAAAAGCAAAAGTAAATGGAGCCAGGTAAGTTCATCAAAACATGCACAAACACAATTATCCTCCCATAATTTGCACAAAAATAGCTTAAATTCAGAATCAAAGCAAACATAATATCAATCTACTTTAAAAAAAACAATGTTTCACCTCTGTGATTAGATTTGAAATATAGACCTGATGCTATGTTCACACCAGCCTCGGAAACGCGCGTTCCAGTGATGACGTCTAATGAAAAGTGTGTGTTTTGGGCTTCCGTGTTAACGCGCCGCTACGCATGTTTTTAAGGCTCTATGTACAATCGCGCAGCCTTTGAACGCAAACTTAGCTGAACTTTGAGGTATGGGTACTGTCCTTTACAAAACACTGGAGAGCCAACCGTCTCAAAAGTGATCATGAAGGAGGAAGTATTAATTGTGGCGATTATATAACATCAAGTCTTTCATGTATCTGAATAGAGCTAAGAAAGAAAAAGACACCATCTTTTCAGCACATGAGAGATTCACGAGATGTGCACCGCTTCAACATTGCGCAGCATACAGTACAGACCAAAAGTTTGGACACAGCCTCTCATTCAAATGAATGGGAAGGTGTGTCCAAACTTTTGGTCTGTACTGTACCTCTTCCAGCTGTGAGCACAGGCGCTAGTGTGGGTAGCAACAGGACTGTGTGAACACCACAGCCTAAAAGCCCATTCAAAAGCACTTTGTGTTATGCTTTCATAGGAAAAGTGCTACATAAAGAAAGTTTGATTTGATTTGAAAAACCCACGTTCTTGAACGCGCCGGGTGTGTATGTAGCTTAAGAGACCACTAATGGGGTCACCATAACATACAAAAATACTGGATCTGGGGTCATGTGACCATACTGTCCATGTCCTTTCCAGTCAATAGTTATTGTTTTAATAATGTAATGTTATAAACTTCTTGACGTGGACTCGCTCTCTGAAAGCATGAAAGCGGAGTAGGAACTGAAAATGACAAACCCTAACATAGCCTTAGTTCATGTAACAGCACACAAAACCAATATCACTTTCTCTTGTTTAAAACACAGTCGTGAACAGTCTGTACAGACGTTTCCCTCCATGAAAACCCTTGTTTTATGATAGATAAAGTTGACATAAGCAATTTTTCCAGTTTTTGTTTCAACATTTATTTTCACATGGTTTCAAAAGCAGAATCCCAAAAAGAGAAGCTGGATTTCTAATGTTTACCTCTGACAGTTACTGCCTTCCGATGTCATTTTTAACTTAGAAAATATAAAACTGCTGTAAGAAAAAAGAAACTGTAACACAAAAGAATTTTGGGAACACATCTTAAAATGGGTGGAGCTAAGGATTAATGTGTTTGGCCACTCTCATGAACCACAATGACAGTTTTATCCATGACCAAATCGGTGGTTAAAGATGTTTTTTGAAAGTATGTAAAAAATAAACTTTTTTTTAGGTTGACGTTCTCCAGTCTGAACTTCAGAGCAGAAAATGTAATAAAATGAGTTTCCTATAAAACAATTGTTGAGTTTCGAACCAAACTGAGCAAACGCAGAAAAAGTCAGCGCTCAGTCAGAGCTGCAGACAGAAAACCGCATCCTCCTGGAAGCTGCGGGCGCGCGCGCAGCTGGACGTCTCGGAACATCTGGATCTGCATCAACAACTGTCAGGCTGACACAACTCCAGCCCGCATCCTCCTGCTGCTCCCCCCAAACCCCCACCCATCCGCAAAGCCAAGTTTGTCAGCATCACTGTGGATACTCACTGAGAAGCAGAGCAACAGGCAAGAAGAGGAGGCACGCGGAGTTCAGCAGAGACGCCATGCCGACCCGAACGACTCGACTGCTGCGGATCCCACTCGGAATTCCAAAGTTCTGCTGTTGGAAGCGGAGAAAAAGGCGGTCCAACGCGGGGCTCCCCGTCCGTGATGCAGCGCGGGACTCCACTGTGAGAGCATCCACGCTCCTGCGCTCCGCTGAAGGGGAGGGCGCGTCCGCGTGCAAGGAGGAGGAGGAAGAAGAGGAGGAGGAGAAAGGTCTACAGCAGAGTCCCAGATGAGCTCAGACCGATGGAAGGATACTGCATCCGTCTGACCGTTCTGGCTCTGGATAAACCAGACAAACAGAAGGAAAAACGCACTTTGGACATTCATAGAGATTTGTTTCTCAACTTCTTCGGATCCTTGAGGTCTGAAAAGTTTTTTTTTTTGGGAGGGGGTCGATCAAACACAACACTAGCTTGAACGATAAAAATAAGATGTCAGGAAGATTCAAGAACTCTCCTGTATCAGGAAAGCAGGGGCGTTCCAAAGGTTTCTGTGGTCCAAGAGGAATTATGGGCCCCTGAAGCCCACCCCAATGAGTCCTGACTTCCAATTTACATAATAAATAAAAACACAATTTTACAAGAAAAAGAACAATCAGGAACAGAGACATCCTTTGTGCAATTACAGTGGCTTTGTGAAGCATAATGACTGTCCCGACTGCTGTTGGGCAAAGGAAAGGTAGCCTGGACAGGACATAGGCTAGATAAATTTAAAATTAATCTTGAAATAGCATTTCTGATTATTTCTTTTTTTCAAATCGTTGTGAATCAGTTTCAGATACCAAAAGGCTACTTAAATGAATTGTGTTTGTGATACAGAAAGTTTTTAGTACTTTATTCTTGTTATTTCTCCAGTTTAGATCACTCAATTGTCACGCTATCATGACAACGCATTGGGCAGCAACTTCTCCTGCAAAGGAAAGCGATATATATGCTGATCACCCAATTGGTTAAATAAAGCATCAACAGCCAATCAGAATAAAGTATTCAATTGGATCATGTGATGACAACCGCCCAATCCAAAATCTGGATTAATCTGGATTTTTTTGTCTCAGAGATAAACTGTGAGACATTTCACACCACACCTCTTCCAGCAGTGAGGAGATGCGTTAGTGTTAGCTAGCTGTAAAACATACAAAGAATCTGATGCCTAAAAACATTTGTGAAAAAAAACGATTGGATATTAAAAAGTAGAAAAATTAAATGGAATCTTTTTTGTTTGTTTGTTTTATTCCAAAATGTTGAGAGTAAAATAAACTTTAAAAGGTACAACAGAACAACCCAAGCAGAGGGGAACTAACATGATATAAAGAGAGAAAAATAACTAAAACATTCACATGAACTCCCATTAATCCGAGTCTGCAAACTGCTAGTAGTCAAAGATTTCTTCTCCTCTAACTGGAACAGTGAAATGCGTCTCCGCCCAAACATTTGTCAACAGAACGTCCAGCTTCTCCTCTGCGGCTTAGTCTGGGCCCAATGCGTGGAAACAGTGAAAACACGGTAAGGCACTTTCTACTCCCACCGTTTCTAAACACACAGTTCAAATGACAGAACTTTTGTTTTTACAATCACAGAAACGTCTGTTCAGCCATGAAACCAGGATGGATGCAGTAGACCCATACACTAATTATCTTACACTTTCTGGACAAAGGTGATCCATGAACGCTAGAACAGAAAAAGAGCAGAAGTGCTGCCCCCCGGAGCGCAGGAGAAGTAACTGCACATCAGGTTCACACTTTTTTTTGTAAATTCTGGTAACATTAGGTAAAACAATGATTTGCGTTTTAAATTTTTAATTAAGCTACTTTGACAACTTAAAGCAAGTATACATGGCTTACAAAGGATATATGTTTATATAAAAATGAGAGAATGCGGGAAGAGAAGATGAACGTAGTGGACGGCTGCGACGTGGGAATCCAAATCCTCATTTTGATGAATACTTTGTCTCTTTTGTTATTTGGAAATTTGTTCAAGAGAAGCACAGAAAGAAATTTGTTTTTTTTGTTTTTTTGGATTTTTCAGCAAAGTCACCTTCAGTCTTTGAAGAAACAAGTGAAAGAAAACACACAGCGAAAGGAAATTGGCACTGAGAGTTCCTACTTTTTGGTTGCCAGGATTATTTCAAAACGTCCAAACAGAGAGCAGCATAATCCTGCATATGTCAGTAAAATAAAAAAATAAAAAGAGGGCGGTGTCTGCTGAGAGAAAGAAATCTTCGAACCTGCTGTTTGCTTTTAAAAAACCCAAAGGCGGGGTTTGCTTTTCTCTAGACAGAAAGGGGGTGGGGTCAGAAGATGCAGAAGAACTGCGGGAACCTTTTCATGAACAGGAGTGTTGTCAAATCTGACCTTAAACTTAAAGAAAACATAAGTCCGTTTTTATTTTCACATGAACGTTTTCTGAGCTCTGGGACACTCCTGGAAAAACGTGAAGAACGAGGTGAACTCCTGTGTGTGTGCGGGGGGGGGACTAGTGGCTGACGAGTCCCTGCAGCATCATGACCAGGCGCCGCGCCCTCTTGGAAAGCGGGTTCTGGGGGTCTTGCTGCAGAAACGCGATCAGCTTGGGTCGGATCTGTGCCAGCACGGAGGCCATGTGGTCACGGGTCAGGGGGTCGCTGTGGTCCAGATTCATCACTGCATCCTCCAGGTAGCTGAGCAGCAAAAAGAAAAATGATCAGACAAGGTGAATGAAAAAAAGTCAGGAAGTTTGCGTTTAGTTTTCTTCCATGCACAAACATCAGTTTATCTTTCTTTTAAATGGCGTCACATTTATGAGGAATTGGCATTTATGCAATAAACAGCAGAGATTATCTTTATCAAAAATAACTCGTCCTTAGTAATATTACTTCTGTGTTACACCTCAACCGAACCTCGTCTCCTTCAAACTTGAGGCAAAAAGTGTCAAGGGTGTCATGGTAACCATTCCAGGTTTAAGTCAGCAATATGTTTCCTTTCTGGAGTTGATCATTTCTTGCTAATGGCTTGAAAACTCTTCAGACTCAAACAAGAAAATCTGCAGCTTATTTAAATATTCATTTAAATGTTAAATGTCAACAGTGATCCAACATGGAACTCAAAATCCCAATTACAGTTTAATGTACTTTTAATACGTTTTCAAAAGCACAACATGAAGAAATAATGGTTATAAAAAACAGCCTAGATCATAGAAAAGTTCAAGAAACGTGGTTGACGGCTAAAGTCTGTGCCGTCTGCTGAGTCAGGTTACTGTTCTTCCAAACTCCAGGCGCTGCCTTCCGTCTTCCTCCCTGATCCACCATCACTTAGCCTCACAGCAGCAGTGGGTTCAAACTTTGATGATGAATGAGCGTGCCGTTTGTAGTTGCATTTATTCATAAACATGCACACAGGAATGCACTCTAACAAAAATCCTGCTACGCAACAACCTTCTACTCGGACGATAACTTCTGCTGAGGCTTCTTGGGAAGAGCAGCTCTGAATAGCCGCCAGCTTAGTGTGCGTTTTGATGCTCACAACAGAGAAGAGTCGAGGCACAACAACGAATATTAACTGTGGGAATTGAAATCACTAAATAATTTACAACTAGCATTTTATTTGTAGTATTTTACTCTACTCTTTAATGAAAAAGTAATACAGTGCTCCCTCGCAGTATCGCAGCTCATCTTTCATGGTCTGGTTGTTTTGCAGATTTAATTTTTTTGTAATTTTGCTTTTGTTTGTTTTTTTAAAACAGCCCATCTTTTTTGTCAATCAATCTACTCCGTAGCAAGTGTGCTGTACAGAATGTGTTCAGTTTGCCAAATTTACATAAATCTTTGATCGCGATCACAGCTCATGATGCTCGACTTACTTTTTGATGAAGGTTTGAACTTTGAGAGTTTAAATGAGAGAGAAAATGTTAACATTTGTCTAAAAATGTACGTGTGTAGTGAGAGGGTGTACAGCCTTAAAACGTGTGATTTCAACTATCACAGGTTATTTTCAGAACGTTCTCTCCTGGGATAAACAAGGGAATCCTGTATGATGAAATTGTTTTACGTTTGGCCAACTCAGTTTACGTCACTTCTAGACTCAAATAAACCTGAACATTTAGGAAATCTGCTTCTGAGGTTCTGGATTTGCAGCCAAAGGTTTTAGAACCACAGACCAAACAGGTGAACTTTGGCCAGCCTGAAAACGTGGTCTACTTGCAAGTGAACTCTGGTGTGAATCAGTATGCTGTAAACCCAAATGGACTGTGATGGGGACAGAAGTGTGTGTGTTCAGGGGATGGAAACAAAGTAGAAAAATATACTGACTTTAAGAGTAGAAAAAACAGCATGACTTTAAGGTGTCAATAATGAAAACGTTGGAAAACGTTCTGGTGTAATGAGAAAACGAAGACATTATTTGATCTAAGGGTCTATTCAGACGGGGAAAACAATTTGGTCAGGACCCAATCCACTTAATTGGGTCCTGATCGAGTCCTGAACCTTGCGTTTGAACATTATTCAGATTACCATCAAAGGGACTTTCTTGTTCTGGACAAAAGCATGTGAACGAAACCATGTGACCAACGATCTCTTTACTCCGTGGTCAGGAATTACAAGGGCGGGGCAAAGCAACCAGAGGCAGAAATTATGGAAGTCCTGCGCTTTTAGTTCTTTCAAACGTTATATTTCGGTCACAAGTTTTGAACGGCTCCGGTGGAGGCATTCTGCGGGGCGGCTACTGACAGGAAGACAGCTAAGGTGGTTTACTAATGAGTGTTAATGACATTTAATTTGTCGGAAAAACTGTGAGAAGCAATATGTGTCAGGTAAAAAAAAGTTTTGATGAGCCTTCATTCATCCAACCACATTTCAATAAGTTGCCGTGTCTCATCGTTGTGGTGTTATGGAGTTGTTTTTAAGAGAATTCTGTTACGGAACTTCAAGGTAGCTTTTAGGATGACGTCACAGCCAGTGGGGTGCATGCTGCGTAACGTTTTCAGCTGTGATAAAAATAATGTGTTCTAACAACAAAAAATAGTTGGACCCTTTTTTCTGTTTGATAACACGACAACCGTTGCTTTACATTTGTCTGTGACTCATCGGTTCCCTAGTTCCACCTCTGTTCACGTCGGCTACGGTGGCCGTTTGGTTAAGTTGTTCCGGTCTAGGAACAGATTTCTTTCAGACAGGAATCTAAGTGAACCGAAGCTCAGTCCAATTGGGAACGAACCGAGCCCACCTCCAAAAATGGGTCAGAGGGCAGTTCCTGGTCCCAGGATTGGCTCGGGCGTATTCAGACTGAAAATGTGTTCAGGATTATCGAGGGAAATGAACTCTGATTCACTTTAAGCAGACCAAATGTGTCCAGTCTGAATACACCCGAAAAAACAGAGAAGCTTTCCTTTTTCTTACTTCTTTCTTTTTAGGTCAGAGCTCATTTAAGGCAGTATCTCCAACAAAATAACTATAATATGTTCTAGCAATGGTACAATGATGTGTGTGAGTAGTGAGGCATGAACATGTTTTAATGTTTCCTGCGGATTCAAACAGTCTGCTGGACTGCCCTAAAGCAAAATCCACAGCTAGCAGCAGTCTTCCTCCGTTCCCTTTTCTGCTAGCATAGCAAGACTTCCAGCATCAGGGTGCCATGTTTTTCTCTCAGGAAGTGTTTCCAAGCCGCTCATTTAGTAATGCTAAACACCTTTATTGGTTGAATGCTATAAAGAATTCAACCAATAAAGGTTATAATGCTATAAAGCATTGAAAGCTGTAAAGCATTCGACCCATTGTTTTAAAGTTTCTCTCTTTATTATAGCATCTTCCGCCATTTTTTGCCGCTTAATTCCTTTTGCAATTTTTCAGCTATTTTAACCATTCAACTATTAAAATATTCAGCTCTTTCCAGCTATGACTTTTGGTCCTTCAAATCATGGGGAATCCTTGGTGCAGAAGCTCGCTGGCTCAAGACCCGCTGCTAGCATTTTTCACAAAAATATATTTTTTGTCATTGTGCTGTTTTCACTTTTTTATGGTCAACTTTGATAATTTCTTTCTTTTTTGCCAATAATTACCCTTTAAGTTTCATTTTCATTCAGCAATATAGCATTCAACCCAGCATTCTTTTCGATTAAAATATTCATTCTATTGATTTAATTATGTTTTTTTTATCCTATCATGTGTGTGAGAGCGGCTGATGAGCCAAACATGCTTGGTTTCCTATCCATCATCTTTTTTATGTGGGACAACATTGTGTGCACATCGCCCCCTGCTGGTAATAAATGATTTCATGGCCGTGAATCATCACTACACTCATAAAAACCTCCAAATGAATAGTTTTAATCAGACATCTGGTGGTCAGAGCATGCGAGGAGGGGGGGGCTGCTGCTATCAAATCCTGGTTTCCTGCCAGTCCACCCCAGCACACATCCACACATCAGCGGGCGGCTGAGTCCCTGCAGTGATGTTAAACAGGCCGTTAACGCGACGGCTCAGGACAGCAGCGTTCCTCTGTGGATTTAGAGCAGCAGGAAATGAGCTGCGTTTAGATCAAGTCCTTCAAATCTGGTTAAATTGCTGCTGGAGATCCCTCTCTGCGCATTATTTTGAAGTGGATCTCTGACGGCACCAAAGGGCTTTGCTGCACACTGAATGACAGATCTGCGGCGCCTAACTCCACATCAGTCGCGGAGAAAAAAATCCTGATTTGTTATCGGTGGTTTGATGGAGTGTTCTGTGCCTTATTAGCTGATTTCTATCGTCCTGCGGGAGCAATGACTTCACCTGTGTAATTAAAAAGAAGCGTTCATGATTCCGATTCTTCATTTCGGGAGTCCTAAAGAGTGTCAAAATAAAGTCCACCTGCTGTGGAGGGACAGAAACGGGGAGGACGGGGGAATCGGGAGTGTTCCCTGTCCGGCCGTGATCGGCTCACCACTTCAGCTCAAAAAAAGGAACGATGGACATAAAACGGAGGATAAAATACGTGATGAGAAGACAAAAATCTAACCGAACACATCTATTGTAAATTTTCCAGGATAACAGGAGCAGGTTTTCCCCTACATTGGTCCCCCATGTTCATTATTCAAAGCTCTGCATGCAGAAAAAAAAACTGCTGACAGGCGGCTGTCAAACACGCCGCTGTTTTTTTAAGGAGGCCCTGGACTGTAATGATCTGCCTGTAACGTGGAGGAAAGAACGAGTCTGATGAGGAGACGGAGGAAAAACAAAACCAAGGAAGAAACAAGAACCCTGCAATGTTGAATGCAAACAAATGCATGGAGAATTCTTTTATTTTTCTGTTGTTTTTGTCTAACATTTGAGTTATTTTTTTATTCTCATGCGACTGTGCATGTCTGCTGCTCTCCCTCGTCATGTGCAAAGAGATTTGCTAAATAATAAATAAACAAGAGTGAGTTTTTGCTGAGCCATCAGATCTAACCTTGCAGCAGACCTGGTCCGAGTCTCCTCACCTGATTTTGAGCTCAGTGCGGGTGGCCAGGTTGGAGGAAAGCTGCTGGATGAGTGACAGCAGGACGGGCTGGCTGAGCGGACAGGGGTGCTGACCAAACACCTGCTGGGAGTCGATGGTCTCACACACGAACAGAACCAGGCTCAGGTCGGTGGCAGATAGAGCCTGGAGGAAGAGGAGGAGGAGCAGAACACAAAGTGCTTTCCCATCAATCCTCCAACATTTTTCATAGTTTATTCCAACAAGTGAAAAAGAAACTATGAGAGTATTAATGAAAGAAAAACATATAACATAAGAGAATAGTCATTACATTATTTTAAAAAGCGGTAATTTTTCAAGAATACATTTGGTTGTGTAAGCCTCTGTGCAGACATTCATGGTGATGCCATAAGGCTTCAGTTTATCATAGGAATCCATGTGCTTTAACGCATTTGGACCTCTGTAACTATAATGGAGATGGGATCAATGGCGCCCCTGCCGGATATCCACTCCCTGTAGGTCAAGAATCTTTTTAAGAGGTCCAGTCTCTTCAAATTTTTTTCATTGTTCTTATACTTATAATAATACAATTTTGACTCACTAAAAGTATTTCCTTATTCGTGAAACCAGAGCTGTAGTAACGGCTTATAATGATCTACGTCTGTCATACTGAGACACAATGTTGTTGTTTTTTTATTGTTGTTTCTATTTTTCTTAGTCAACAGCCTTTTGCCTCATAAATGTACACTCTAAACGTAAGAAATTTTAACTTTACTATTGTGAGATATTGAAATTTAAACTCTTAAGTTTTCTTTTTACTACATCCTCATAATTTTACTACTTTATTCTCGTAATTCTTAATACTTTGTGATAAGAAACAAAACATTTACAGACAAGAACCTTCTAAACTAAAATTTACTTTGTTAAATCACTATTCAAAATCAAAAGTGTAAACACAATAAAATGCTCCAAAAAAACTCGGAATGTTAACACAAATATGTTAACGCAACATCACAAGTTCAGTTTATTAAAGCACAAAGTTACCTAAACAGCTACTTAAAGTTTTACCTTTCAATTTAGATGCATAAATCCGGGCCTTTAGCAAAGCAGCCAGGGTAACTATAGCACTAACTGAGGACCGTTTGGCTCCGCTGGATCTCGCCACAGTTTGAGCTGTGCCTGAAAGCCTTGTGAGTTTTACCTGCTGGAAGGCCTGGTTGAGCTGGCCCTGCTGCAGGAGCTGCAGGATGTTGGCCTGCTGCGTCTGGTAGTCGAAGTGCGCCGTGGGGACGGGCGTTCCGGCCGCCGACCTCATGGCCTGCATGATGCTGGAGGTGACCACCGCCTGCTGCTCCTTCATGGCCAGGCTCACTTCGCCTTTGATGATCCGCTGCACGTGGCTAAGAATGGACTCCTGCAGACTGGGGAGGACATGAGTCACGTAACTTTCATTTCTACGGCTGGAGTTGTGCAGTGAGGAGTCTGGAGTTCAGATAAAACTTCTGCCACATTGTCATTTCCATTGCTAGATTTTGACGTTTTAATTGGCCACATACATCGCATCCGCTCCGCCCCCAACAATCCATAAACTCTCAAATCTGTGAAATTAATTGCAAAGGGAACAAGAGACCAGATCGAATTCCTGTTCCCACATTTTGCTTGTTTTTCCTCTTTAGTCCGTAATGCAGCGTCTCAGCAGACAAACATACGTCTGATACTCACATATACAGTCAATAATACCGAATAAATGCAGCATCATGGCAAACATGTCTTTGTTTATTCATTTCTGAATCGACTTTGCAGCAAATGAGGAAGAGCAGGGTAAAGTAACTTAAAGTCACTTAAAGTTTTAAGGGCAGGTTTAATGAGGGACGTCCTGCTTACGTACTTTCCCACCATCATCTGCATCTGGTGTTGAACCTCAGACCGAACGGTAGAGGTGATGCTGCTGGCCAGCTGATCCGTGTTCCTCTGGAAGCTGTCCATCATCTGCTGGAGCTGAGTGACCATGGGGTCCCGGGCCTCCTGCTCCCTCTGCTTTCTGCTCTTCATGTGAACCTCAAGCTGCTGGATGTCTGGAGGCCGGAAATAGGAGAACTCATCATGTCAACGCATCTTTTTGATCTGTTGCTTTCTTCTAAAGGAATTTGGGGGGGAAAGGGAACTACTCCATTATTAATTTTAACTTGAGGATTCAAATTTTGGATAAATTAACATAAATGTTTTAGCTAAAAAGGCTATAAAAGAGTTAAAATCCCACTCCCATTAGCTTTGGATCTATTTTCAAAGCATTTCCACTGGTCTTTTAACTGTGATTATGCCGTTTTTAGACAAAACCTACAAACCGGTTTCTTCCTCGTTGCTGAGAGCTCTCTGTTTACCTCACATCGCCAGGTGCAAGTGAAATGACAAGCAACATTGGAGTTATCCAGACGTAAAATTTTTAGCCAGATGCCAGCTTGGATGAGGAAAACAAACACGCACGCAGATCTAGTCGTCTGCAAGTGAATACGTCGGAATGGAGCAGAGCATGTTTTCTGCATCACAGATGCGCTCTTTTTTAAACCTAATTTTTTCATCTGCTCCTGATTCATAAGGATTTAAATATAAGAGAATAGTCAGAAATGCTATTTATAAGCTTAATTTTCTCAATATATGTCCCCCTTCATCAGAAAAATACACCATTTTTTATCAGAGTGGGTCTTGACGTTAATACTGCAGATCTTAATTATTTTTTGCTCACAGACTGATCTCTATGCAGAGGATGTCCAAACTCCCTCTCATCTGTGCTCCTATTGTAAAAGTCAACATTTTCTGTGCAGACAGGCCAAATGTAAACTTCTTTTCTGCACAAAAACGCAGGGGCAGGATGGTCCAGGACACAGAGGAGCTCTTACACCAAACCGAAGTGAAAAAGTCTGTTAGTTTTGAAAAGATGGATGCCAGAGATTGTGACTATATTAGACTTCCATCCTGAGGTATTAAACTAGGAGCAAATCACAGCAAAAACAAAGGCAACAACCAATGAGAACTTTCCGTTTGTACTGGTTTGTCTGGGGGCAAAGCTCACTTACACTCCTGAGTTCCTTGCTTGAAACTGTCATTGATCTGCTGAAACATGGACTGGCAGCCGCGCTCGAACACAGGCAGCACGATGCTCTGGAAGGCGTCTTTGTAGGCTGCCTGGATGGGTCCCTGCATGGCCTCTGCTGCCGCTCGGCCGATTGCATCCGTCGTGTTCTGACATACAGCACGCAGAGACACATCTGAGTGGCAGACTCGATGCAGCAAAGAACATAGGATCTCAGACACCAACCTTCGATTTGACCATTTTGCTGACGTTCTCCCTCAAGGTGGTGTCCACGGCCGTTAGCTTAGCAGCGATTGTGCTGTTCAGCTGTCCCGTCACCGGATCCAGGCTCTTAGAAATTGCTGGAGTAAAGAGAGGCAGATCAGAAGGGCTCTTCTTTAAAGCTTCAGCTCCCATAAAACCCCCAGCCCCACAATGACAGATGCACATTAGATTCACTTTTGTATAGAAGTCACATTTTTGTTCAAAACACCAACTTTATGAAGATAATACGTCTTATGAACCTGATGGAACATGTGCATATTTGGTGACTTTACATAAAATGTGAATGTAAATTAGTGACTATTGTCTGCCTCAGCCACGGCCACATTGTAAACGTGTTGTATTATTTTTATTTACTTTCAAAATCTCAACCAGTGTTGTGTCAGCTTCTACAGATAAAACAGAACCTGAAGATGTTCTTTACTGTAATTTTACATTTTCACAACATATGGTTTTTTCCACAAAGGTCAGAGGTCACAAACTCTGTGCACTTATTTAAAAATGTTTATGCAGCAAATATCTGGAAGTCATTTTAATGATTGTACATAAAATAATTTGTTCTATACATTTACGGTTTCCATAGCAACCTCTCAGAAACAACCTAAGTTGAGAAATTGTATTTTGGAAAAAATGTTTACGGCAAATTTTGCGACAAATTTTAACATTATCAACATTTTATAAACAATTTTCATCATTGTTTTAAATAAACAAAAACATTTAATGAAAAGCAACAGAAAAGTGACTAGAATTCACTAATGTAAGTCTTTTCCTGACACCGAAAATAGCCAGCGATGACACGAAAAGATGTTTCACAATATTTTACGTAAGATAATAGTCTTCAATATCCTGAGTTAGTTGATGTGAGGCTGTGATGCAAAACGCATAAGATTAATTAAACATTTATATCTTATCCAAACAACTGTCACTAGAATTAAAGGTAAAATCAATTCACCCTTCTTTTCTCTTTTAACTAATAATCAGAAATTTGTTGTAATGTAAAAACAGTGAAGCCCAAAAAAGCTTGTTTATAGAAACTTAAACTAACACTCTGCTGAACGCTGAATTACAATAGCGCCACCGTCTGGCAGGTCTGTTCTTCAGCATTTGTCACCATTTCTCCCTGTGGATCATCTTTCTGCAGCTCGTTCCTGTTCAACTCTCTCGTCTGTGCGCGTTTGTGGGCTTACTCTGAGGAACGGTTTTCTTCAGCTCCTCCCGCAGCACTTTGTCCACTCGGATGGAGAGTGCCGAGCTCAGGGCGCTGCTCAGCTGCTGGCTGAGCTGTTCGTGAAGCTGCTGCTGATGATTCTGACTCTCTGCCAAAACCCGCTCCAGTCTGCGGTCTGAGGTCGTGTCAGGTGAAGGCTCAAAAGCTCAAGGACAGAGAGTTTAGCCGGTAATGGTGCAGCACACAGGGTGTATTTAAAAAAATAAAAGCCCCCAAGGATACGCTCCTGTTCCTGGTGTTTGATCAGGACGTGCTCGACCTGAGTGATGATGTTACCCGGCATGGCCTCCATCATGCCCCACAGTTCACTTAACTCCCCCCGCTGGGTGCGCAGCAGCATCAGCAACTCGTTCTGTGTCTCTGCATTGAACTACAGACAGACATTCAACTGAGACAGAACCTCTGGAACACCAGCATAATGAGAAGCTTGTAAATGTTTTTGCCAAAAAACATAATAATAATAAAACAAGCAAAGGTCTTTTTAAATCAAAGGTAGCACTGATCAACATTTGTTGAAAAAATTGGTTAAAAAACAGACAAAAATATTTTTACATCTTTATGAATTATATGTAAACATAAAAGACATTCACCAGCATAAAACGTTGGTTTTTTTTATGTAAAGCACCTTCAGTCACGTTAGCTGGAAAAGTGCTAAACAAATAAAGTTTGATTTAATTTGAAGTTTGGTTGCTTAAAACAAAATTGACTTGTTGATCTTAAATGGAGTCAAACGGCATTGAGAGGATGTGAATGCATCACTGCAGAGCCCAGTGGATTCAGTCAAGAATTTGTGAAAGGCTGAAAGTGTTTAACTTGATTAAAACACAGCCTGGATTACATGTTGGAAGATGCTCACGGCTTCCGCTTGTAATTTAAATTTAATCAAAAAACAAAATGTGGATTTTTATTTTTTGGCAAGGGGGCCAGAAATTTCAGCTCAAAGATTCTACAACAGAACAAAAACCTTCTCCTAACCGTTAAAGATGTGGGCTTGTTTCACACCCAAAGAAACTCAGCAAGTTCGACAAAGTTTCATCTGGGAAATATATTCTGGAGGCAGATATGGGGTCCAAAGTGAGAGAGTGCTGAAGCAGAATAAATAAAACGCTCCAGCAGGTCAGAAAAGTTTTATTGTCCTTAACAGAAGTTTGTTGAAGTTGCTCACTTGTAAAGAAAACTCTTTAGTTATCCTGGTCAAATTGAATTTTGGGGAATTTTAACTAAAGTAATGCCGACAGACATACCGCGTTTGCTATCATCGTTCAAAAATCAGAAAATATATAAAGTGAAGTATCAAACTCAAAACACAGTAACATTTCCACGACTTTGTTCCAATTAAGAATTTATAATCTAAAAATGCACAAAACCTCCACAGAAAGACTCTTTTTTTAGACATATTAAGTGAAAACATATTTGTAAAGTTCAAACTAACTAGTTATGATTCCAAAGATCAAAGATCTCTCACCTGAGCAGAATCCAGCTGTCTAGACTGAGATGATTCACTGTCAGGACAAAAGAAAAACCACTCAGTTACACACGTGTTTATAGAGTACAGGAGAACAATACTGGGGTTAAACTCCAAACAGGTTGTGTACTTTAAAGAAAATAGTAGGGCACATGTATGTAAAACTATAATTACAATACTCTGGGCAGAAGAAACATTCAAGAATTTGACTCCTGAGCTGCTTTCAAGTCAATGTACAGACGCAGATTTGGGCATCGGGCACGGCAAGGTCGACTCAGATTTGGGTACGTAACATCTTTAGTGACAGAACCAGCTTGTTCTGTTGTTATGAGACACGCAGACAGGATGGGTACCAAACCAAAACTCTGTGCCTTGTTGCTGCCAGTATACCATATAAAGACGCGGATTGCGGTGATTCGTAGCGGCTCAGATAAGAACGAGTGAAGCAGTGCAGCTGCACAGCGGCTCATCCACGGAGCATCAGGAAAAAAGTAGTAGGCAAAGCGGGCCAAAGTTCTGCAGAACCTCACAGCAATAGATTCTAGTTCAGCGACCCGAAGGATCATAGTGATGTGTACAACGCTCTGAGAAAAGACCAATGTTGTGGCGATGAGCTGTGAAATATGTGTTTTCTTCTGCATATGAACTGCTGCTGCAGTGCAGACTGTCATGGAATAAGGAATCTTAGCCTTTAATTGGTGTTTTTTACCCCCCCGAACGTAAAAATGATTTAACCTTAATTAAAGCTGAAATACAAATTCTTGCAGATCATGTTTTTGCACAGAAAGAAATAGAAATGAATATTTTTCACGAAAAGGAATTCTCTCAGTATGGTTTTATTGCAGTTTATGACCTTTTCTCTTTAGCTTCAGGTGGAAACATACCAGTCATCCTTCTTCATCTTCCTCTTCAGCTTCGGCGATCCTCGTGGAGAGCTCTTCCAGTCTTTCATAGATATTCTGTGCGATGAGCGAGAGCCGCAGTTCCCAGAAGACACTGCCAGACTCGCCACCTCTTCATCGGGGTCACTGCGGAGTGAAGAAGAAATATATTGTCAGAAAAGCTCCCTTTAAAATGAATATAATAAAGTAAATACGGGTCGCACAAACTTTGAACTTTACTCTAAAAATGTATGAAATTGAATCCCTTTATCAGTTTAACAGAAAAACGCAACTGTATTGTGCTTCACTTTTTTTTACTTTTTAAATCTTTTGAAAGTTTTCATTTTAAGACATTTTCTTGGGTAAATGTGCATTTCGCATTTTAAAGAAATAAAATATTTTTTCATTAAGTTTCTTCAACATATTTCAGCTTATTTGGTTTTATTACACTTTCATTGAGTCAGTATAGATTTTATTTACTGTTTTATTTATTGTTATTGATCAACAAGGTAAGAACAAAAAAAAAAAAATAAGATAATAAAATAAGAAAAAAGTATTTTCTAAAGTCTTTCATTTCAGTGGAAATAAATGAGTTTATCGTGTCAAAAAACTTTTTGATAACAGACATCAGATCTACCCGTCCTACACTGGTGCCAAATTAAAGCAGCAGGTTAAACTACAGAATGATGTATATGTGCTACTGAGGGTCCTATTGCTTCATTTAATAGCCACAAATGAAAAGAGCGACTTGTGTTACCTCTGCTCTGCACCAGCGTCCTGACTGTCCGTTTGCATCAGGTGATAGGAGTGCCGATGGTAAGGTGAGCTCAGGCGTCTGTCCTTTGACTCCTCTCTTGAACTGAACGCAAAATGAATTGAAAAAAAACATGTTTAACATCAAACATCAGCAAATTGGAGACATTATTGTTTTTTGTTCTGGTTTTAACCAACGCCTTGTTCTAGGGCGACGCTCTTTGACTGTATGATTTTTTGGAGCAGGTTTTGTCAACAAGAGTCCAACTTGACGTCACCATGCAGACAAGACAACCAGAGGAAATCCAAAATGGGATTTGGGATTCCCTTTTCTTTTATGGTGAAAAGAAGAACCACGAAACATGAACCTTTGATCTTTACTCTTCTGTCATCACAAGTTTTCATACAGATTTCATCTATGATGAACATCACCAAACTCACAGCTTTTAAACACTGGAGTTCTTGGCTCCAGTGTTGTCTTTCGTCTAAACTCAGACTCAACTCTTCAACCGTTAACGCAATAAACGTAACGAGGAGAAAAAGCAGCCGATATGCAACACTTTACATTAGTGAAGTGCTCACGTCATCAACATAAAACATCTGATTCTGACATAAAAAGAAGCAAAGAAAAGCAGCTTTTCTCTGTGTCAGCTGATTCACGTTGATCACGTAAACGGTTGGAGAGCACCGTGAGTCAAAGAGCGTCTTATCACGGCATTGCCTGCAACAGTTCTGGTGTTACAGAGTTAAGTGGAACAACCTCCAGAATCTGTGACTGACTTTCTTGTCTCACTAACTGCAAAACTACAAAATTGTGCTGCAATTTGATCATTCTCAGCCTAAAACAGAAGGTTTCCTCACGTTTTTGCAGTGATTCCTTAATTTAACATGATCTGTGTCGTTCAGATGTGCCTCATCTTTCGCGGGTGGGTTCATTTATTCATAAACAGGAACTGACCAGTCTCCGAGGCCGTTGTCCCTCAGGCTGTTCCTAGTCTCCCTGGTGATATCTGGCGCCGCCGGCCAGGATGTGTGACTGACGTTTCCATCGGAAGCTCCCCCCGTGGCTCCGGAGTTCTCATGTGATAACGCATTCTCCAGGAGAGACGGGGTGCTGCTGAGTCTGGACTCGGAATCTGCTGCGTTGCTTTGCCCGTCTGCACCTCCCAGTTCCAGCTGCAACAAGCTAGGAGAGAAAATGTGTCTGTTTAAGGGGTTTTAGTGAATGTACTGGAGGGTTCTGTAAACAAAGGTGACCAAAGGAAAAACAGAAGGACTCCTTAAATGAAGATTGTGTTTATTAAAGTATAAAAACCGACTGTGTATTTTATCAAATTAGCAGTGGATTTTTGCAACCATAATCAAAGATATAAATCAGAAAAACTACCGTAATTTCCGGGTTATAGAGCGCACACAATTACAAGCCACACCCTCTCATTTTCACTTGTTTGACTTCTTTTGTACATACACAAGCCGCATCAGAGTACGAGCCGCATGCGTTATGTAAGACGGTCAAATCACGTCCTGACTCCCACACTGTGTGCAAGTCATTAGCACACTATGGGAGGAGACAACCTTGCGTCATGCTCAAGTGTTTGCATACACCCACAACTGCCAAACAGCATGCAACTCTATTCCGTTCACAAGTTCCTCAGTTATGGTTTTTTTAGTTTTTTTTTTACTTATTGACAATCTAGATATCATACATAAAATTACAAACAGTAACCATATAATCAACATTACATCCATCAGTTATGATGAGGAAATTTACATCCGCGATTTCCCATGAGTCTTAGGGGCTAAAGGCGGGTCTAACCCGGCTCGCCACACTGTTGTCATGTTTAAAGAATGAGCAAGGAGAAACAGTGGATGGAGGGGCGAACGGAAGAACAGCTCTCCTTCCGCTTGTGTCGCGGCAGCATTATGCTAGTAACGGGGCTGGTTAAAAAAAACACACCAGTAAAATAAAGCAGCGACTGAAAAGCGCGCGCCTCAGCGCAATAAGCACGCCTCAGAGCGGCGCGTGCGTCGGAAGTTTCCTTCCAAAACAAACACTGTTGCTCCGCGGACGCCTCTACGCTCGCCAACCGGGCGGAGACTTGTCCTATCTTCTCCGACACGCCTAGCCAGGGCGGCTGCAAGGAGGAGCGCTTCGTCCCCATTGCGCCGGTGGACGAAGCAAATCGTGTCTGTGCAGAGCAATCGGACTTAATACTGTACGTTTTGTATATGATGGGATGTGTTGTTACGTGTGGGAGCCTTCAGACTGCCATCGGCCCCGCAGTTCAATGTGATCGAGCAGCAGGAGAACATGACTCCAGCTCACACGGCGGCTGTGGCTCGGTGTGAGCTTTTCAAAGCAAAATTCCGCTCAGTCCTTAGAAACCGTTAAAATGATCACGTCAATTTGTGTTTCCAGTCGTGTCCAGACAAAATAAAGGCTGATGTTATTCCCACATAGTTACGTGCAGCCAAGCTGCAGATTGCAGCTTTTCCCGCATGGATTCATGTTCATCCAGGCTAAATGTTGTTAGTGCATATTAGCCTTCACCTAACTATACTTCGTTCTGCCACAAAGAAGCACTGACCACACAGATTAAAAATAAAATGATGAGCGAACAGGCGCTTAATAATAACCATAACATAACAATAATAAACGTACGTTTAAAAGATCATCTCATATATTACGGAGCTGCTAATAGATGGACTAGTGTCACTGTGACTCTGAGGTAAATTCAGAGGGGCTGCCGCAGGGCTGTGAGCACAGGACAAAAGTAGCGGCTTGAAGTCCGGAAATTACGGTATATCAAAAATAACTTAATGTTAAATATGAGGGGAAAACCTGGAGGAAGTGAAAACAGAGTTGACTGCAGCAAAACAGAAAAGCTGTGGCTGCTGACTCCAGACTTTTTGTTCATTGATTTTCTTCTGAGCTGCAGGACCTCGGCTCGTACCTGCTGCTGTTGGCCGAGAGCGGGGAGGTCAGCAGGTGCAGAGCAGATGCAGCTGAGGCCATGCTGTCCATCTGCAGTGCGGGAAGAGGTAAGGCCTCCATGCTGGCCACAAACCCGCGCTGCAGCTGCAGGGTCTGCGCAATCTCCGGCATGTCCTGCGTCATGGCCGTGGAGGCGGAGGAGATGACGTCAGGGGAGCGAGCCCTGGTCGGGGAGGTCAGAGGAGGCAGCAGGGGAGAATCCAGGGGCTGTGGGCTGTCCAGGGCCAGAGGACCAATGGGAGGTGACAAAGCCTGGAGATGGAGAAAAAGTGTTTTTCAAAAGAAGTTGTTTTGAAGTAGATGGTAAAAAGCCGCTGTGCCTCAAGCTACGTTACCACCACCTTCAGAAATGGATGAAAAGTCTATAAACGTAAGTAAATGCTCGTTTTGGGCTTCTGCGTTCAAAATTCTCACATTCAAGCAAGTCTCTACGACTGTTTTTGGACTCTATGTACAAAATGCGTGATCATTGAACACACGCTGCAAGTGTACAAGGTCAAACTTTGACCAATCAGGGACTCAGATTTGGGGGTAAAAAAATCTTAATTCACAAAGTGCCAACGGTTAGTAAATTGATCATGGAGAAGTAATTAGTATTTGTAGTTTGTGCTTGGCCAGAATTCTATGACACAAAGTCTTTCCTATATCAGTATAGAGCTGTGGAAAAAGAGCACAGAGCAAGATGTGCGATATTTACTTCTACATTTCGCACCAAACCTCTTCCAACTGTAGGTGGCGGACATGCGCTAATGAACAGTAGAAATAGATGAAGAAGCCCCTCCCTGTTTGTCCAGTGTGAACACCTTGGGCTAAACGCACGTTCAAGCATCCATGTTTAGTGCATCAAGCGCGGTGTGTCCGTAGCGTCACCTGTAAGTTCTCCAATCCAGACATCAGAACAGCAGAAGCTCCTCTGGGACTGCTAGAGGAGGCAGAAAAACCCAAACCGCTGCCACCGTTGTCTCCTCTGCTGGGACTCTGACTGACTTCATCCACAGCTCTGCAAACAAGGACAGAAAAGATACCAGTCTTGTTAACATTGCTTATTATCCTTCTACTATTGTTCTGTCTTGTGATGTGCTTTTATTGTGATATACAGTCCCTGATAAAAGTCTTGACGCTTATCCATTTTGTAGAAACAAAAGCGTATAACCTCACATTTAATGAATCCATTGGTTTTAGAAATGTTTCATATGAAAGCTAAAACCCTCCCAAATTATGTTTAATATACTAAAAAAAAATTGCTTCACTGAAGAAAGATTGATCATTTAATGAACACAGAAAGGTCACATTTTGGCAAGACAAAAGTTTTGTCGCCTACAGAGAGTAATGTGAAAATTTAACAAATAATTTACTTCAAAAACAACAATATGTTGCATAACATCAGTGAATTAAGTAGTGCTACTGTGAGATCCACATTTAATATTTTGTATGACTTCCATGAGCTTGAAGGACAGCATCCATGCGGTTTGACAATGATTCATACAATTTATGGATGAAGTCATCAGGAATAGCAAAGAAAGCAGTCTTCCATGCCTCCCAGAGTTCATCAAGATTCTTTGGTTTGGTCTTCCATGCTTCCTCTTTCATTCTACCCCAGACATGCTCAATGATGTTCATGTCTGGTAACTGGGCTGGCCAGTCCTGGAGCACCTTGATCTTCTTCGCCTTGAGGAACTTTGATGTAGAGATGGAAGTATGCGATGGAGCACCATCCTGCTGCAGAATTTGACCCCTTTTATGGTTGGGAATGTAAGACGTAGCTAATACTTCTTGATATTTTAGGCTATTGATATTGCCTTCCACCCTGCAAATGTTTCGCACACCCCCATACTGGATGTAACCCCAGACCATGATTTTTCCGCCACCAAACTTAACTGTTTTCTGGGTGAATCTTGGGTCCAGTTGGTCGGCTGTGATGAAATTCAACTGAAGACTCATCTGAGAAATCCACCTCCTGCCACTTTTCCAGCGTCCATCCTTTTAGCAGGCTGTGGGCCTTGGCAAATGCCACACGTTTTTTCAATTGACTTTTGTTTAGTGCTGGTTTCTGGGCACTGATTGGACCATGGAGGCCATTTTGAGACAGAATTCTACAAACTGTTCTGGTGGACACAGGGACTTGAGGTGACCAGGCCTGGTGGAGCTCTGCTGCAGTGGAAAAGGGGCTGGCCTTGGATTTTCCAACCAACAAACGGTCCTCCCGAGCAGTTGTCTTGCGGGGTCTGTCGGACCTGGGCTTGTCAAAAACATCTCCAGTCTCTTCAAATCTTTTTCTTATTCTTTGTACTTGACGCTGAGACACATTGAAGGTGTCAGCCACCTCAGCAGTGGATCTGGTCTTCAGCCTCTTGATAATCAACGCTTTGGTCTCAGGGGGAATCTTAGGCATGTTGTCAGAGGTCAAGTTGATGTGAAGGCCTGGTGTGCTGGGGTTCTTTTTATACACACCCACTAATTGATTGATCAGTAATTGATCACAGGTGAGGCTGTAATCTAGGATTGGGTGCATCATATGACAAGGCGACAAAACTTTTGTCTTGCCAAAATGTGACCTGTGTTCATTAAATGATCAATCTTTCTTCAGTGAAGCAATTTTATTTTAGTATATTGAACATAATTTGGGAGGGTTTTAGCTTTCATATGAGACATTTCTAAAACCAATGGATTCATTAAATGTGAGGTTATACGCTTTTGTTTCTACAAAATGGATAAACGACAAGACTTTTGTCAGGGACTGTATTGTCTAATCCAAAGTCTGATTATGTTGTGTTGTCCTGTTTTGGGGTTATGGATGTAAATAATCCGGCAAATTTCCGTATATCAATGTCTGAATAGTTGTTTATTAATGTGCATTGTCCATTTAAAAAACTAAAAATAATAATAAATGCAGATTCTTTATGAGAAATTACTCTAAACTGGAAAAACCAGAAAAGCTGAAAGACCCACTCCAATGATAATCGTGTTTTTTGTTTTTTTCAACTTGTTCTTGAGACTTTTTTCTGATGGAGGACATATATAAAGAAAATAAGGCTTAAAATTGCATTCCTGAATGTTTTTTTGTTGAAATTGTTGTGAAACAGGACCAGAAGAAAACACGCAGTTTGAAAAAGCTGTAGTTGTGACGTAGAAGCTCCAATGGGGGGACCACAAGCTTCCTGCTTCGCTCCATTCCAAGACTAAATTTGATCAATGTTCACTTAATTTTCTGTGTCTGGCTTTTTTTAAACCGGTTATGATAGGTTGAGGGTGTGAGGAGCTGTAAGCTATCAGAAGAGCGAGTTACTGCCAAAACTATGTCCAACACAACAACAGTGTTTTTTATGGCTAAAAACAGTATAATCGTAAGTCAAAGACCACTGGGAACGCTTTAAATAGATCTAAAGATTGGGTCTTTAAAAATGTGCTCATTTGGATCTGCTGCTACAACAATAAAATGTCTGATAAAGATATATAGAAGGAGAAATAACACGAATGACCGATAAATATTTACCTCAGAACAGTCAGATCTGAAAGGACAGAGTCTGACCTGTTGGTGGAATCCGAGTTGCTGCTGGTTCCTGTCACAATGGTCAGGCTGCTGGCGCTGCTGCCCGGAGATGCTGGCATCTGGAGGGAAATGAAGGATGTTTGGAAGAAAAATGTCAGCTTAGTAGAAAAACTACAAACAAAACTCTTTACATTCATGCCCAAAAAGCCACATTTAGACCAAATACTCGTCACTCCTTCATCCAGTCCATCTGATTAAGAAAGCCACTCCACAAACAAGCACTAAGCCATCCTCCATTTCAAAAATGTTGCAAGGAAGCAAACAATGGCGCACAGGTTCTATATCCTGAGGTGAATTCCATCTCATTACAAGGACAAAAGACAAAAAAGGTTTGTACCGAAGTGCTCGGTGTCATGAAAGCGTCAGGGGTCATCAGTTTTGTCATGGCTCCGCTGACGACTGCTGAGTTTGAAAGGAAGTCGGAGGGAGCCGGGAGCGACGGGATCTTCCTCAGGTCATTCTGCGAGCCGCTTCCAGACTCTTTGTCAGAGCTGTGGTCAGTCAGGTGGTCCGAAAACCTGGCTGGAAACACAGAACGTAAACAGCTCTTCGTGGTTCCGTTTAGAACAAAAGAAGCTCGTTCATTATGTTTTTACAACTTTTGTTTTGAGATTTAAGTACTTTACGGTTCTCAAATTTCTCATATTTCACTTTTTGAACTCACCAAAACCATCCTGGGAGTCAGAATGAGGAAGAAAGCCCGCAGAGCCAGAGCACGAGTTTGGCTGAAGCCAGATTTGCACATCCTGCAAACTCCTGCAGACAAACACAAAGAGAATGTTGTCTTACCACCTGGACACACTGACCCGATCCAACATCCACATGTACATTTGGGACAATTAAATTCTACGTTAACATGTTTTCATCTCCATCAAGAGATCTAGACCTTCTATCAGAACAAAGGGAGGTTTACTGGAGCCATACTCTGTAAACTGTTGCCCCCAAAAGGTCTTGATGCTGATTTGAACCTTGAAGATTTCTACCAAGAAGAAAAACGGTGGTTTTAAGCTCAAAATAGCTGAAGTTTTAGCTAATTTAAAACATCAAGTATGAGATGTGTTCAAATAGCTGTTTAAGGCACTTAACTCCCTTCATGCTCAAATTTATTTGGAATTTTTAAAAAACATTTTTTTCCAGGTGATGAAGTAGTCTTGGATGAAATGGTACATTGCAAATTAGTGACAAACAGCGTAAAGGGGTTAAAGCCTATATAACTAGAAAGCTGCTTATATCAGGTTTAATAAATGATCCCAGTCACCGTAATCAAGCAATATGAACAGGTTTCAGTTTTGAGTTGATAGGCTGCCATAGCAGACCGCACGTCTTGCAAAAATACAATGCCATGCTCAATTCTGTGTTGTTTCTTGCAGCTTCCAGTAAAAAGCTCTAATTAGAAAAGCTATTTAAGCCTCAGATGTGAAGTTTCCATCAGTACTGACCAGAGGTAAAGACAAAAAACTCCTAGGTACTGCACTAAAAGAAAGAAAAAACTTTATGGTGAGATCTGAATTTATAGTTGTGAGTTTATAGTAAATAATTGAGTCATTAGGCCTAAAGCAACACTTGGAGACGTATGAGGTTTGTTCGGGGTTGCACTGAAAATGTATTGAGTATACACAGTTCAATAGAAACCAGCAGAACATCACATCATCTGCAAAATGAGAAGCTTTAAGAATCCTTTGACATCAGGTCAGACTGAACACAAACTGCTCATCAGCTTTGATTCTCACTAAGCTGCTTTTTGTTCACAGTCATGTTTTCTGACTAGAATGCATAGTTGACACTTGTTGTTGCAGAGCAGCTGCAGGTTTCTGCAGAGGTTGTGATGCAGAAATACTTACTTTGTGTGGACGCAGTAGAGTTTAATCTGGATTCCAGACTTGGACTCTGTGGGCCCCTGAGCACCCTCTGGAGGAGAAAAACCAAACGGTAAACACTCAAACGTGACTTTTAATTAGTCCAGTGGGCCCAAACGCCCCTCGGCGGGGGACCAGTACCGGTCCTTGGGACAGTTGGTACAGGGCCACACAGAAAAAAAGAACACGACCTACATTTTTTATGTTTTTTTTTTCATTCTGAAGGAAGTTTTATTTTGGAAAACTACTGGATTCTTCACAACAAACCTGATGACTTTTTGACGCATGTCAAGCTGCTAGGGCAGGTTTTGAAAATCCATCTGATACTTTTTAAAGTGGCCGCACCGCTAGGTTGAAACCCCCAAGCTAAAAAAGTTAACAAAAATAAACATATTTGGAAAGTTTTTTTGGCAGAAAAGACCCGGTAAAGAAACAGAAGAAGAGCCTTTGCCTTCAAAATAAAAGAACTCTCTACTACTAACTCTACTACTTTTCACTCCAAATTTTTGTGTTAGTTGTTCCCACACTCTAAAACAATAATGCATAATATTCCGTCTAATGCTATGCAGATGCAACTAATAAAGTTGTTCAAACGGTGGATTCACATGTATTATTACAAGTAGAAAAAAATTTTAGTGACCTTTTTTTTTTTACGTCGTACCTAAAAGTTAGACAAGGTTGATGCCATGTGTTTTGGCTTCCATCTTACTGATAATAACTGATTAGATTTATCTGCGCTTTTCCAGACGCTCAAGGCGCTTACATTGTGTCCATTATTCATTCACTCCTCATGTATACTTGGTGATGGTAAAGGCGTGGCTGCCAGATTGCACCTACAGTCCCTCTGACCATCACCGGGAGATTCGTACGCATTTACACGCCAGTGGAGCCACGCTGGAGGCAGGGAGGGTGGGGTGTCCTGCCCAAGGACACAATGACAGCTGGCTGGGGGGAGCGGGGATCGAGCCGCCAACCCTTTGATCATTGGACGACCAGCTTAACCTCCTGAGCCACTGCCGCCCAGTTATGGTTGAGGGGAAATCTATATCACATTTGAATGTGTCCTACACAAAATCCAGTGAACAAATAAAGTTTAAGATATTTTACAAAGGGATCGAGATAAACTTTACCCTCACAGTTATGGAAAACTGGAAAAAAAATCTGACATCCACTTCAGCCTCGTACAGACCGGTCGGTGGAAGCATTCTCTTCATTCTGACATTGAACCGCTCCACTGAATCAGGCCACAGTGAGCAGAAAGGGCGAGTCACCTGTGGAGATGCTCTCACTCTCCTCCTCTGCGGGGAGGACCTCCGTGTGTCGCAGCCTGGTGAGCATCACGTCCCGGACCCCGAAGCTGAGCACGGGGTGCGTGAGCAGGAACTCTGAAACAGCGCTGAAGCTCGCCTTCCCCGTCTCCAGGTCCTGCCGCAGCTCCATCACATACAGAACCTGATGGAGGATAAGATCAGCAGAGCGTGGAGGTGCAGGGAAAAAGATCAGAAGCAACATAAAGATTCTCAGAACGGTACATCAAAAACAAGATCAGTGCAGATATATTTTGAAGCTGGGATGTTTTTTTAATAAACACAAAGAAGACTGGGTGAAAGAGACAAAAAAAGTGCAGAAAAAGTGAAAAAGAAAGATATCGCTCTATGAAAGAAGCCTCTAACCTTCCTTTGCACATCAGTGAGGATCAGATATTCAGCAGAAAGGTCCAGATTGGCTTTGAGATTTGGCAGAACTGATAAGTTAAATGGATCCGGACAAAACCTGAGAAGAAAAACATTTGCAATTAAAACATCTGTATAAGGAGACGTGTTTTATTGAGACCAGATTAAAAGGGGGAGCCGAACCTGACTGTCTGTAAGCAGGTCCAAGAAACAGTGCACCATATTTTCAACTCCTGGTTCTGGTCTGCTCCGGTGATGAGGAACCGCCAGAAAGGAACCCTGCAAACAAGAAAGAAGTGGCAGCTGAGCGAATGTGCACGAGTGAAGCGTGTAAGCGAACAATGCAGGAGCGCCTGGACTCACTCCGGGTCCTGCCTCTTATGGTTATCGCAGAACAGAAGGCAGGAGAGGGGACGCCCCCCATGGGGCTGCAGCTCGTGAAGACACCTGGATGACGGAACATAAACAAGTCAGAGTGAAGGAAACAATAAACCCCGAACCGAAAAGAGCAGAAACGGTCCAGAAAAGAAGCTGCTGACTAACCTAGGCTTGTCCTGTCCTCCTTCAATGTAAATCTGCCAGAATTTGATGAATCCGTCATGGCTGGCTGTGGCCAACACTGTCCCATCAGGAGACAGTGCCCCCTCACTGACTCGCTGGACAAACACACATAAAATACAGTTTGTTCTTGATCAAAAGGGTTAATGAGTGCAAAGGAAAAGCTTTGAGGAAGACTGACTTTAAATTGATTTAATAAACTAAAGTTAAAGATGCAGTCTGACTATAAAGACTTCTATTTCTATTTCACGAGCTTCCTGTTCCGACCTCTCAGCAACGAGAAGGGGAAGGGGGGCGGGGTTGCTCTATGCTAGTGGTCCTGTCCACAGCTCAGAGCCAAAGTAATAATGAACTCCTGCCGCTCTGCATGTCCTATAAAACGACACAGGTTCTTTGGATTTTGACTAAAAACGGCATAATCGTAATTCAGAGACCATTGGGAACGCTTTAACAAAAGAGCAAAAGATGATTGGAGTGGGATTTTAATGTTTTTCCATTTTTACCCAATTAATTATACATCAAAGACAAATATGTGTTTTAAATTATCCAACAGTCCACCTTGGCTGCTTATTTTTTCAAAAGGCTTCTGAAGTGAGGCTTAAAGCACATTATATGGAGCTTAATCAGTCATAAATCTAAAACAGAAAGGCATGGAATCTGCTGCTGACGTTTGTGTCGTACCTGAGTGTGACCCTTGACAGTAATCAGACCTTCTTTGAGTTCTGTGGCATTAACAGGCCAGCTGCTGATGTTGGCTCTGAGGATCTCCAGGTCCCAAACCTCAGCCTAACGGAGAACAGACAGGTTTAGGAGGAATAACGTTTTGTTGTCTCTTCTGGAAATGTGCAGATTTTTTCTCTGAAACAAGTATGCATCCATTTAATGGTCGACAGTTTCAGTGGGCTTGGATTTCTGCTTTTGCGGGAAGCTCTGGTACCCTGTCTTCATGCAGGAGGGCCAACGTCTGGCTGCTGTCATCCTGGTTCTCCTCGTTTTCGTCCTGAATGAACGGGCACCAGATGAGGCGACGGTGGGAGTTGAGGGGAGTGTCTTCTGGCCGCTGAATGTGAACCACGATCTGATCTCTGAAGGACGTCTGGTTAAGTAAAGCAGCAGGAACACTTTATTTTCAAGCATCAGAGAGAAAGCAGTAAAGGTCAAACGTTTGTAAGGAACCACAAAACTCAAAACTTTGTTGTTGTTGTTTTTTTTTTTCATGTCTGGATACAGAATCTTGTTGCCGGTGAAGGTGAGCTGCCAGACCATCAAGTTTCCCGCTTCATCAACGCAGCCCAACAGCGAGGAGTCAAGGTGGGCGAACGCCAGATCCGTGACGGCTCCGGTGAATCCCTTCAGCAAGGAGCGCTCATTAAAGTCCAGACTCAGCACCCGGACCATGGCGTGGTTGTTGGTTCCTACAAAGAAAGGAATTTTTTCACCAAGATGAAAACTTCAGCAAAGATCATGTTTACATAAACGGCAACATTCGCTTCAAACCAAAGTAAACCCAGATTTTGATTAAGGCCGCCATGTAAACCTCTATTCTATCTTTTTGTTAATGAATAAATCAAATTGTTGTCTAACTTTAAACTCTTCCTCCAATCCTCTCCAAATACATTTAAGGCATGTTAGATTATAACATGTTTAGGCTGCATCATGTCTGAATGACAATGAAAGGGGGGTCATGTTAGTGAACATGGAGCTGCAGAGATAAACAAAGCTGCTCTAATGAATTGATTTCCAGATATTCTGAGCACATGTTCATGTCTTGTTTGAGACATGAACCTTGGCCGCCTCCTCCACTTACCTTTGATGGCGTAGGCCAGGAAGGAGTTGGACACTGCTATCAGCCTGCCGTAGTAATATTTGTGCTCCCAGTCGTACTTGGCAACAGGCTGAATCTTAACCTGAATTTTAAAAAAAGAAGACATCAACATTTTCTCTAGAGGTTTTATATTCATTTCTTTCCTAAAAACCCAATAAAAATACCAAAAACTGGTTTTATACAGTGGTTAAAACATCCACAGCTTCTGAAGCTGGGAAGTCATCTCTGAAGGTTGACTTCCATGTGCTTTCCTACCTTGCTGCTGCCGCGTCCTTTGCTGTTGATGCTGGAGTCTTCGCTCGCCACGATCTCCACATTGTTGGAGGTGATGGGGATGCAGGTGGAGCCGTCGTCACCCGTGAGACAGCTGAAAGCAGAGCACAGTTCCTTTTTTTATTAAAAAAAGAAAAAGAAAACTCTCCTTCTTTGCAAACACAGGAGTGGGGGCTCCCTCACATGATCTGACTGCTCTGAATGCTGCTGATGTCTGTGGAAATGGGTCTGGTAGAGTCAGACATGGTTGTCTGGTCGCTGCTGCCCAGCAGGCCGGCTCCCAGCAAACCATTCAGCTCTCCGTTGAAGGACGGCGCTCTAAGGCCGTCACTTGACTGAGCATCTGAGAGGGAAGACAAAAATCAACATATATTCTGTCACAAATTGAGACAACAGAAAATGTATAAAGGGGCATGATGCACCTGGAGGTTGATTATCAGTTTATTATGACCCATAATTCATGAAAAATAAACAAATCAGAACATCAATGATATCGACTCATGCGGTATTTATGACAGCTGAAAGCAGTATTAGGTTCTCCTCTCTGCCTGTGAACTGTCTGCATTTAACACCAACAAAGAGGACTGTTATCTTACAAATCTGTTGTTTGTTGATCCTACAAGTGTAAAATAAGATCAAGCCATAACTATGGAATAAAGTTTAAGAATTGCAGACGTTGTCAGAAAGATTATTATTGGAGAGAAATCAGAACAGCTTCTTTAACAAGAAAAACAAACAAAATCACACTATTTCAAATTAGATGAATAGATTTTTTGAAATATAATACTGTTTTAGCATAATGAGTCCCTATTTTTATTTATTCCTCGCAGCCAGTTTCCTCAGTTTCTGCCATGTCTTTTTGCTCATTCAAAAGGTTCTTCTAGCATAAAAACCCCCATAAAACTCAAGATTAGCTTGAAAAACTAGATACACCAAGTTTCTTGCTCTGAATGAATTTTTCTGATGGAATCTGTTGATTTTTACTTTCCTAAAAATATAAAGGACAGCTGCCAAAAAAATGAACTAGCTTTATATTTTTTTACTTTTAAATAATGAAACTAAAATAACACAGGTTAAAACATTCAGTACTTTTTCCCTCTTGCTGAATTTATTTAAGATCTTGATTTTTTTTGTGTTCATATTTGGTGGCATCTATAGTTTAAATCTGTAGCACAAAATTGTTTTGAACGGATAAAATAACTACTAAAAGTGTTTAAAACAGACAATCTGTATTTAATGTATTGTGGAGGCCATCTTTCCTGAACAGAAAGCGCTTTTCATTTGACAGACAGCTAAAAGAACTGCATTTGGACTCTTACTACACCACTTTTATAACAGCCAGCAGTTATTTAATGTGTTTAATTATATTTATACCCATTTATTTTTATATCACTTTGAGCAGATGAGTGTTTTAACCTGTAAAGCCTTTTAAGTCTTATAGATTAAATGATTTATTTCAGTTTAATAATATAACTTAATTTGACACAAATATTGTTCATCTGTTTATTATGAAAAGGATAGACTGTGCCGGCTATGGTAATTGGGTTACTTCAAAACATTTTTAGTTAAATTGAAAATAACAAACAAACAATATGACACTGACCATCAATTACATTACATGGAGGAATCATTTCAGGGGTTACGTGGACGCCTTCCATTTTCTAATATTTTCATCTCATAAAAATCATTTTATTTATACTGTATTAATAAACATGTACAAAGTAGTACAAAAAAAATGAAAAAAGATAACCAAAAAGTAAGTTTAAAAGAAATGCAAACCCATTTGATTCTTCTTTTCTGTTTGATTTAAAGCAAACCTTAGACGAACAAAAAACAATAATTTACTCTAAAAGGAAATTCAGTCCAGAATGAGTTGATAAAAGTCATTTGATTTAATTAATCATAATAATGTCTTTTGACCAAATGAAGCTTATTCTTTTACACTTCCAATTTTCTTGTAGCTGGACCACAAAAGACAAACACAGCAAATCCATTTTCTCAGTCCACTGATAATCAAGTCAACTTTTTAAAAAGTATTTATGTGTCCAAATCAAAACAGATCATCCCAAAAATAAAAGTTTGATTTAATTTGAGATCATTTGATATGTTAAAACAAAACAAAAAAAAAACACATTATTCCCAGTGCAAGCACACACGTGTCAGAAATATTTGGAAGTTGATATTAAGAAAAAACTTCAAGACAATTGAAAAACTTAACAATGACAAAGAACTGTAAAAAAAATAACAATAATAAATAACAAACATAGAAATATGTTCAAAATTATCTCAGCATAACAGCTTAATGCTTCGATCTGCAATCCTCAAGGCCACGAAAATACATATTTCTAAAAAACCTCCAGATAACATTTTAGCCCTAATCGCACTTGAACATTTTCCTCCTTAAAAACAAAGCGTTTGTGCTGTGCTTCCCGAAAATATACCAGACATACAAGCGTGATACAATTATATGGGACTGTTCATTTTCTGAGTGATTGGTGTACTTTGAGGTAACATACAAAATGCTGTGACAAATATTTCGCACGATTAATGAAGTCCTGCTTACCTGTAGTGTTTACTGCTTATTTTTAGACTTCATATATCAGGTAAAATGGGAAAACCTTCTAACATGGTGACTCGATTTAAGAACTAATAGAGCTTAAAGTTAGTTTCTGTATCACTTTATCTGCTTTTCTATAGTTTTTCCACATAGATGGAATGAGCCTTAAGCTAACCGAGCTATTTCGGTGAGGTCGAACTAAGCAGTCGCAGCGCCACAAACAAACTACTCAAACACAAGTGTAAGTGGAAACTCTTCGACGTCTAAACTGTCTTCTATAGTTTGCATTTTTCCTACAAATGTGTATAAAATGTACCAGGGGACGTTTTCACGCCGAAACGGGTGTTACTATTGTAGCAAGCTAGCAGCCTGCTAGCTTTAGCGGCCTAAGGCTTTAGGCAGCGCAACGACTATTCGTTCCCGGTGCGACTTACCGGCGCCGTTTCCCGAACGGTCGAGCTTGAGGATATCCCGGAGGTGCTGGGTCGCACCCTCGATGTCTATATTAGAGCTGGACGACATGGGTGAGGGAAAGGGGAAGACTGGGTAAATTGAAGGGGAGAATTTTAAATTTTCGTCCACAGCGAAGCTGTCCCTTCACCCACAGCAACCGTCTAAACTTCCGTTTGGTCCTCTCCGTTGATGTTCCGACTGGTTACAGGATCAAGTCACTGCTTCCTGGTTCCTACTTTCAAATTTACAGGTTTCTTCGTGCTTTCCACAACTAAGCAAACTAAAGGAAAAACGGACTTTAATTCTCATATAGCATCACCCCCGCCCCCTAAAAAAAAAGAACATATTATTTTTATCCACATCAATTTGATCCCATAAATGTATTTCTACAAACCACATTATACTGTGCAGTTGAGATAAAACAGACCACTCAAGCTGGCACTGTCTGCCTGATTTGCTCCTTTAGGAAGTGCATATATATTACATCAAATGTGATAGATTTTTGTATTTTGGTGCTGTCTTACAATGACCACAATCGAACACGATGACCTACAATTAAAAGCTCAAACATGATCACAAATAAAACAATAACAAATAAGACATTAATGCATACTAATAAATAAAACTTGAAAAAAGCATTTATATTCATTGCTTAATGTGATTTTTTATTTTATTTTCTAAGAAAAAGTTGAGATTATGATTAATATATTCATATTTTTTAATAATAATTAGTTATTAATTAGTGGGCTGCACAGTGGAGCAGTGGTTAGCGCTCTTGCCTCCCAGCAAGAAGGTCCCTGGTTCAAGTCCCAGCTGGGGATACTGAAACAGAACATCAATGGGGGACCTTTCTGTGTGGAGTTTGCATGTTCTCCCCGTGCGCGCGTGGGTTCTCTCCAGCTTCCTCCCACCATCCAAAAACATGCGTCATAGGTTAATTGGTTAGTCTAAATTGCCCCTAGGTGTGAACGTGAGGGTGCATGTGGGACTGTGGCCCTGCCACAAACTGGCGAACTGTCCAGGATGTCGCCTTTGCCCACAAATGGCTGGGATAGGCTCCAGCAGCCCTGTGACCCTGGAAAACAGATTAGAAGATGAATAAATGAATAGTAATTAATACAATGTTTAATAAGAAAAAATGAACCTTAAGCTCTGAAACATGAGAAAGATGAGGGGGAAAAGTACCAGTTCGAGAGGCGTGTGATGTGTTCAATGTTGCATTGCTGACGGAGAAAGAAAGTAAATAAATTCCTCTTGAATTTTCTTTTGTTTTTTTTTAGTCTTGTGCCCTAAAGGAAAATATATTGGTCTGTTTCTTTGTAATAATACATATTAACACATGCAACAACACTTCTACAACCCATCTTCACCTTTTAATGAATTGGAATAAATATTTTATTAACATTTACAACCACTTTACTACAAAAGATAAGAAACTTTGTATTACCCCTTTTCACTTTTTTCAGGAATAAAAATAGTTTTACCAATTCTAATCATTTAAATGTACAATCACATAATCTTTGAAATTGGAACAAAATGTCAAATTTTTCCCACAATACTGTATCTTTTAAATTTTTTCTTTTTGCTATATTAAACAAAATACATCAATTTAGTTTGGTATATATACAAGCTAATTGTTTGGGTGAAGAATCTAAGAAAAAAGTGACTGAAATTAGGAATAATTAAATCTTCATCACCTTACAACTAATTTTTAAAAACTTTGTGCAACTTCTTTTCTTAAGCGTCTCTCAGATGTCTGCTAGACATCTCTGACCTAAAACAATTTACTAGTTAATTTTAGAGGGCCTCTTATTTGAACGTTTCCCAGTATTACAATTTCTTTTAATCTTTTCTTTTAAGGCCTTTTAGGATGCAACACTAAAAAAAATTTCTTTTTCAATTTTAGGATTTAAATTAGTGACATTCTCATCTTGGTTCAAGTTTGACTTTAATTAATTACCTAAAAATGTTTACAATGAACTCCATTTTCTTTTAACCCTATTATTCTCCAAAATAAAAATTAGTTTTCACTTCTCTAAAAAAAGAAAAACAGAAGCTCTCAGAAATGTGGTATAACTGTTTTGATTTTATAGGCTAGAATAGCTTCAGTTTTCAGGATCTGTTGCACTTCTAAATAAAAATAACTAAATTAAGGCGATTTATTGAACAGTGAAAAAATTGAACTTTGTAGTCAGAACTGAGTCCCGGTTGCTGTTATTGTTTGTGGGAGATCTGCTGAAGTGGAGCAGAGAGAAGCTGAAACACAATTATATGGAGAGACCACACCTTTAAGAAAAAAAGTCTAGATTTTATTGTTTCGTGGCTGTAGTCCATGTTAACTGCCAGACGTGTATGAAAGAGAGAAATAGAGAAAAAACTGGATCAGAGATCAACCTTCATTCCCCATTTCCTTTTGGTTTGTATGAACAAAACTTGGCAGAAGGAATCGTGGTGAGGTGAACTATTGTAAAGAGGAAGATGAAACCTGAAACTCTAAGGCAAACTAAAGTAAACACACGAGTGGCATCTAAAAAAAAAAACAGCACAGTGAGAGCTGAAGATGCTCACTCTGGACCTGAACATGGATCAACAAACCAGTCAACAACAGTGCTAACAGAACTGAGTCAACAGTGCAGCCGACTGGAGCAGAATGGATTAGGATGAAGAAGAGCAGAGAGCAGAGCACGAGTTAATGGCATTGATCAGCTGTTCCTCCTTCAGGTTGCTTGAGTGTAGATACTGTAACGAAGGGCTCCCAGCATCATGCAGGTCAGCGGAGTGGCAGACAGGGGCGTCTCACGTCGTCGGCCAGCTCTTGGCAAAGAAACAGGTCACAGTTCTATAAGCTGGGCGGGCCGGAGACCCCACCTGGGCGAGATTCGCCGGTTTACATCTACGGTCAGGTGTTTGCTTGGTGGTCAAATTGGACTAAATGAGCCAGCAGGAGGGGGGAGGCGAGCGCTCGCTCCTCTGCCCAACTCCTGACCTCCATTCCTCATCTCAGCCCTTCACTATGACCGCCCCTGTCCGCCAGCGCAGACAGGCGGCTTAACCAAAGTTGTGAATGGCCAGCCTGAACATGTCATTGGTGCACACCCAAGCATCATTAATGTTCTTCAGGATGAAACTCTGATGGAAACCTATGATCTGGTCTTCATCTGCCTGCAGAAGCAAATAAACAAAAAAAAGAGAAGCTCATCAGTCTTCAGTTGGATAGGAATAAAAGGGAAACCATTTTTAGGTGTACTTACTTTTAGCTGTCCTACAACCATACTCAAGATGCAGTTGTCTGGGGTCGGCTGGTGATCCTGCGCTGTTATACTGTGCGCTATTTTTGTGAAGGGAAGACTCTGCGATGCAAAGCAACAGAAAGAACACTCTAGCTTGAGCAGGAATTCCAAATTATTTAAACAATTTCACAAACATTTTCGGGAAAAAATAAAAATAAAAGTATTTTTCTAGAATAAATATAATAAAAGCAGTTTTGGCACTTTAAATAGTTCCCAAAAAGCTTTTAAAAAGTGCACAGAGGGAGTTAAAAACTTGTAAGAACCCAAAAACACTCACAGTGAGTTTTTCGACAATTGCTATTTTTCCCTGGTATGGTTCTCCTTCCCATGTAAGGCATGACGAATCAATCTGAGCAGAGACAAAGAGAAAAATCAAACGTCTGCACGACTAAAAGGTCTGACTTTGAGTACTGCGGCACAAGAAACATGAGCCCCAGGCATGAACCCACAAGAAGTGAGTTCATGTGAAGTTGAAAACAAAAACAAGCAAATAAAAAGCTAATGAAATGTCTGAAATACAGCAGGATTCAGATGTTTAGTTTTGAGCAAATATCAGATTTTTCCTGGACCTTCAGGTTAGTTCAAACTTGTTCAAAAAGCAAGAACAAACAAAAAAACAGTAAAAAACAAACATAGAAATAAACTGAAAAACAGTGAGTGAAATAATTGGTTTGACAAAATAACAAAAAAAAAACCCTCTAGCAAAAACCAAAGCGTGCCATCTGCGCTCTGGCACAGATCATTTTTGACCAATGTGAACGCTGGCCATGACAAATCTGGACAAAATGAGAATGTGTTCACATTAACCCTCTTATACTACAAAAAGAGATCGCCACATTTGATGTCAACGCCAACCCCTCACAATGTTGCATCTCATTCCAATACAGAAGAAAATGCTATAAAAAAATCACCAATTAGTTAAAATAACCCAAATGATCATGTGCAAACTCCATAATCTGTGCTGCATTCGTGTTACAAATTCATTGGGAATCAAGTTGTTCTTATTTATGATTTTTTTATTCAACCAGTAAGAACTTAGTAAAGGTCTCATCTCTACATGACCACATATTGTCTCCAATCTAACCAAAATAAAGTATATATTTAAATCGAGCTGCTCGAGGAAATCATTCACACACCAACAGTCCTCAGCACCGCATGTTCTGAATGTCTCGTGTTGTTCCATTTCAACACACCTGATGCAGATAACTGGCATCTTCATCAGGCTTCCGGAGACCGTGATGAAGAGCTGAATGAGGTGTGCCGAAACAGGGAAACAAGGAAGACATGCAGAGGGGCGGGGGGCTGAAGACCAGGATTAACAGACCAGATTAAAACCTGAACCACATTAATCATTACTCAAAAGTCTTACCTTGTGGTAAAGAAAATGTCTTTTTGCAAAGTATCATAACTTTTTTTTCTTAACAGCAGGGGAGTTTTAATCTTTTGTATTTGATCATTAATAAAACCACAGTTCTAAAATTAAATGCTTACTGTTAGAAGCTGACTTTACATTTTTCCTCATATTCAAACTCTCAGCTCTGACTCTCAGCTTGCGGTCTGGAGGTAGACACAATCACCATCACGATCCAGTTTTTCAGACTATTAGGGGATGTTTTGGAATAAACTGGATTTTTTTTCTTTGTCGTGGCACATTTATCTACTTCCTGCTGACTCATTCATGAATGTTAATGTCATTGTAGTTACTAACTTGTTTCTCTCGACTTCAATCAGATGTTCCAGTGTCTATCCTGTCCACCTGGATGTCAACTAGCAGCAGGTCATCCTGACTGGTTCTGCTGGAAGTTTCTTGCTTTTGATTGTTTTCACTTTGAGTAATGGCCCGTAGTGCAACAGTTTGTGAACTGTTGGCAAGTTGGCACAACATAAACTGAATGCGGTCAAATCATCAAACTTTTGTAATAAGGTGCAGTGACAGTCTATTGACTTCACTGAAGACATTTAAAAACATAGCATGGGTTTGACTCATTAGCAGTGGTTACATGTACAAAAGTAATCGGAATAAACGCCCGATCAGAATGAAAATGCATCATGTAAACACACCGTTTGGAATACTCTGCCCCAACCAGACTCATTCGGATCAAAATTTCCTTCTGATCGAGAAAGGTGAGTTATGCTAATTTTTATCCGATTGTGGGTCAATACTGCGCTTGTTTTTACATCATGTGTAAACAGTGTGCCACTCCAGAGGATGCTTTGGTGCGCGAACAGGACGGGCCGACTCATAGCTTCTTGTTTGCGAACAGGTGTTAGGGTGTGCGCTCCGGAGGAGGCTTCGGACCGCACTCCGTCCGGCTGTTGTGGGCAAGCAGACTGACTTAGGAGAACAGTGTCTCCCGGGAAAACGGTGTCTCTGAGGAGAGGAGTGGCTTTGGAACGATGGGTGAACTGGCGGAGGCAACTTTTGAATGCAGAAATGCAACTCCACACAGTCCTGAGAAACCGTGTAAACAATCATGTGACTTTGTGTTTCCAATCATGTCCAGACAAATAAAGGCTGATGTTATTCCCACATATTTATGTGCAGCCAAGATGCCCATTGCGGCATTGCCCGCACAGAGTTTTTAATTTCATCAACGGCTAAATGTTGTTAGTACGTATTAGCCTAATCCTAACCCTTCCTCTTCCGGTGTAGGTACCATAACCGTTCTTCCGGTACCATAATCGTTAGGCCTGGAACTTCCGTTCAGGGGCCTCTGACTAATGCTGACGTCACACTATGTGATTGGCTGAAGGTTGGTCCGATGACGTGTCAGATAGTGATTGGTCTTGACAAATTACGATACTACCATAGAAGAAAATATTATGAAGTCTGTTGTAAACAAACAGCGCTCTGACATAAAGCGAGATTGTCTTCTAAACGTGCCTTTATTATTGTTATGATTATTATTGAATGCATGTTTGCTTATAGTTTTTTTTTCCCGTGCGCCCAGTGCTTTATTATTGGCAGAGGGGTCCCGGAAGAACATTTAGCCGTGGTAACAACATTTTCAGCCACGGGTGAACTAACACTGGAATAACAAGCGGATTTTGGCAACATGTCTTTATAAAAAACTACAAAGAATATTGTCAGACACAATTTATGAGGGAAAATAACTTTAGGTTACAAAAGGGGGCGTGAAATGAAAATTTGTAAAGGCCGAGCAGATGTCGACGCTACAAAGTTTGTCTAAGTGGGGTTACCATAGTGTGAAATTACCATCAGTCGAAAGGAGCCCGAACGGAAGTTCCAGGCTGAACGGTTTTGGTACCTACACCGGTTCTGTGCAGCCAGGACTAAAGCACTGGCCACACACATTTAGAAAATTAGGAGCCAACAGGCACTTAATAATAATCATAACAATAATAAAAGCATGTTTAGAAGATTATCTCGCTTTATGCCACAGCTTTGTTTACAACCAAACTATTTCTTTTTCTATGGCCGTTTCCAGTATTCTAGATAGTTCTGCGCAAGTCTAAATGATTTATGTGCAGTAGATTAACGAAACAGTTTCTAATTTTTTTTATTTATTAAGAGGATCCTTTATAGTTTACTGTAAACAGAACAAACACATGTGGAATGACTGTTCTCAAATATTCCTTGTGTTACTTGTATACTTTTCAGGCAGTAGTGGGTATGTATGAAAGGCATGCAGTCACATGACTGTTGAACAATGAACAGTCACTGACATTGCTGTCATTGTGTACAAGACCAGATCTCTTATTAATAGAGATGAAAATATTTAAAGGTGCAGTTTTTTATATTCACTGAACATCTGGCTACAGATCAGATGCAATTATATTTTTAGACGTCAAACATAACCCAACTAACAAAACCAAAGACCCTTTTACCATCACAAGTATGTTCTGTCACAAACCACTAAGTTTTGAAAAAAAGTGAGAATTACAAAAAGATAGCCTTAAGAGCTGAAGTTTCCGTATGCTTAATGTTTGTGCATCATTCTTATTTATTCATCTTTGCATGGAAAACCCTAGCATAGGTTTAAGTATTTCACAAATTGTTGATTTAGTTAAGGAAAACACACAGCAACAAACACAGAAACACCCACATATATGGATCCGAGCAGCGACCTATCAGAGTCAAACATCTGGTAGTAGTGCTGCACGAAGCTGGATCCTATCTGCTCCCACAGAGGCTGGTCCACCATCCTGAATCACCCTGCAACACAACAGGGATGATGATTACTGGTCATTCTTAAAATTTCCAAAACCAGAATGGAGTCAGAGGCTTCAACTAGCAGACTCTTCTTTTGTGGATCCAACTCCCAGCTTAATTTTCAGGAGGCAGAAAGACATTCTGCTAGTCATTCTACGCGAGTATTCAGTGCCAAATTAGATTTTTTTTATTCTTTAACTTTGTTGACAGATCTTTTCTTTTCATCTAATGGACAACAGTAAATGTCATTGTAACAGAAACTTGTCTCTCCTGTCTAAAAAAGCTGGTGTCCCCCCCCCTGCTGAGATTTATTCATACATGTTTATTTAGACATGATAATTGGTGAAATATTTATTAGAATAATGAATAATAGATGCAAACAACATAAGGAAGTGGGAAATTCTCAAGTGGAGTCAGCTGTTTTTTGGGGAGGCCACTTCCCACCGATGCTCTACTGTTTTCGAGGCAGTGTCATCACTTAATCACAGCTGTGACTTTTTTCTCTCTCCCACAAAACAAATTACAATCTCGTAAATGCATAATGCCGTCACGGTGTACATATAAAGTGGCCGGTGAATGCTTGTTTGATTGAGCGCCACCTATCGGGTCCCACCGCGGAAAAAACAGCACTGGTCACGTGCTCCTTCATAACGGCGCACGGTTGTTGCTGGAACGATCTATGCTAGCTAAACATTAGCAAAGAAAAACCCGGGTGGGCACGAGGCTGCAGAAAGTGCACACCCCCTTACAAAAAGAGGACAACACAGTGAAGGAATAAAATACTACTTAGAGAAACAAATGCTACAACAGTAGAAAAGTTCGTATTTAAAGATAGTAGCATATCAGGAAGCCGCTGCTAGCTTGTTTGCTAACTCAACGGAGGCTAATGTTAGCCAGTAGAGAAATTATTCTCTCAGGCGGTGGCTGCCTTGCTGTCTCCCTGACACACCGACAGGCCTTCTCACCGGCTTCTAAAAATATCTGTCAGCACTGTGCTGATTTCTCCTGTGGGCCCGCGCACATATTTTTGGAACACCCACCAGCAGGAGTGGCGAGACGACACACACACAGGAGTGTCCGCCGTCCGTTGGCCCCAGAGACGGCGCGTGGAAGTACAAAGACATCGCGAACTTTCCTCAAACCTTCATCCAAACTGCAAATGTTTAGTTTCGCAAGAGTTTCCATTCACTAATGTGCACACAAGTACTGCAAACTTACCTCTCACTGTCGCCGACCCCGGCTGCGTGATGGTACAGTTCGATATCTTCTACGTTACGAGAGCACGTACAGAGCCGTAAATGCCCCGGTGTATTGTGGGAAATGTAGTAATTAAGAATAAAAAAAAGTTAAAAATTAAAAGCAAGTGCCCGCTATTTTCCAAAATTAAGGTGACCAAACAGTTAGGAAAAATCAAAAACCAGTAGTTTGTTAAAAAAATGTTTTTTGAGCTCTTTTAATCCATCATTCCCAGAACTGAGAGGCACAGAAAATGTCCTTTTTTTTAGCACTGAGTCTCCCACTTTCTCTAAATAACAATTAACAGTTTGGTCAGACCGTGAATTAAAAAAACCCAGAAAGATTTTTTTAAAAAGGGCGTGGGGATGTCTTAAGTATTTTCATTTTTTAACACACTGTAACGATAGGGATATATAGATGTCAAAGAGTAATAGTCAAAAATATTTCTTGACTCAAAGATCAAACTTTACGATTTAAATATATCACTGTTTTTTTTGTTTTGTTTACAAAAGTCACAATTAGTCTTCTGTCCCGATTTATGAACATAAATTACATAAAACAACTCATATCTAAATGTTACATCATAAAGTAGTAAGACAGAAAACTAGGAGTTAGTGGATGGTATGGTGAGAGCCATGGAGTCAGCCTAAAACCCACAAAAATTCCTGAAATACCCCTACTTTTTCTTTTCTTTTTTTTACCATTAACTTAGTTTAAAACATTGCTCAAGAATTTGAGTATGGTCATAATGTGGGTGTACATTATTGCTGTTCAGTGGGCTGGTGGGGTGTAACAGTTGTGTCCTGGGCCCCAGGAAACATTTGGAACAATTTTGCATTTACATTTGATTTTATTAGAAAAAAGGTTTTCAGTTTCTCTGGTTTTTGAGACACTCCATGCTGTTAGTGTTTAAATTCACTCTTGTAAACCTATTTTCGGTTCTTAAAAATCATATTGTGGTTGCAGTGCAAAGATAGAATTCAATAATCAAATTGCAAAAAGTCATTTTAATCAGTACTTCTGAGCTGTGCTAAATAGAAATGAAAAGTGTATGTATGATGCAGGACTTGTGGATAAGAAGAGACTCCGAAAGCAAAAACAAAAAAAGATAAAAAACAATAACAAAAGGCATGGCATAGATTTCACGCCCCTCTGAAGCAACACACTGTGTGTTGTTTAAATTGTGTGAATATATTGATCTGATCTGATATTTGAACTCATGAGCCTGCTACTCCTTGTGGTCATGGAGGTGGATCAGCTTATTGAGCTGTTCTGGTTTGGTTTCCTGTTCTTCATCCACATGAACCTCCGTCTGGAAAAGAACAAACCACTGGTTTGAGCTTTAAGAAGAACATTTTGAAGAAAAAGTGCACACACCCTGGCAAGCTTGATCTGTACATTTCCACTGATGGTCCAGTTTGTTTGACAGGTGTCAAAGATCACCAGATCCACGGTTGGCATAGTAACAAGGATTTTAGTTCATCTGCTGAGGATTTCCAATGAACCAAAGAGCTGAAGTGAACAAAGGGAAGCCAAGGCTAAAAGCCATGTGCATTTGGAGTAGAGCAGGGGACAAGTTATGGCCCCTATTTCTACATTTTTCCTCCTTGTTAGAGCTTTTATAGGATAATAATCACCACCCCAGATAAGGAACTGTTTGAACTACATGATTTTTTAAGGGAAGTTTAGTTTGAATCAGATTGAACCAGACAAGAGCTGATAAAGCACATTACCTGCACAGAGGTTGACACCTGGTTCTTGGGCTGCAAGTTGCCGCTTTTATGGAGTTCCAGCAGGGTATCGTATTCACTCTTTATTAACTTGAAGTCGCCCTGCAGAGTCTTTAGCTGGACAACGCAACAAACTTGATAAGGGTTTAGGATTTAGGATGTCAAAACTATCCATGTTAATGGGTTCTAAAGTCAGAAAATTAAGAGTTCTAATTTCATAAAACATTATTTTTGTGTGTAAAGGTTTGGAAGTGAGGGTTAGTGAAGACCCAGAACCTGCAGAACAGTCCGCTGGTGGGTTTGTTGCAGGGCTTCCCAGTCGTGTTGTGGAACTGCATCCCGATACTCTGCTTTGATCCTGCTGAGCTCCTCACGACATGCCTCGAGTTCCAGCTCCAACCCCTGAAAATCTTTCATGAAGCAAATTCAAAATGAAACCACATTTTATCAACTGAGTCCAATTCATTCTGTTGAACAGAGGCAGGTTTGGGCTGGGTCATTTAGGAAACTGGCAGAAAAAAGAAAAGATTAGATCATTAAGGCTTTGCGTCTATTCTTGTTTTAGTTTTGACTTGTTTGCATTTCCGTGGTTATCTACTCTGTTAAATTCTTTAAACTGCTTTGTTTTGCATTTTTTTATTTCATTTTGGAGGTTCGTTTTTTAGGTTACTAATTGGCATTCAAGAAGATGATCAGCAAATTGGTGCAGTGAGTTTGCTCGGTTCTGGGATGTCCCCTAGAGTCTATGACAGTGTTGGATGAGAAGACGATAACTGGAATCCATCATAGATAATCCTCTTCATCATCATCCTCTGCATAAGACCACGGGTGCACTGAGGAGCTCCCTCAGTCAGAGACTTTAGCACTTTGCTGCAGGAAGGAGCTTTGTCACAGATCTTTCTTCCAGTCAGCTATTAGACTCTACACCTCATTGACACTAGACATTAATTATTATTGCTGTTATTATTTTTTTAAGTGTATTTTTAGTGTACTTTTTTTCTATCTTCTGTTTAAATTCAGCTATGGTTACAAGACAATTTTCTATTCTACTCTATTCTATTCTATGTTTACTTTAGAAGAAAAATCCGAGAAAGTTTTTAAAAAAATGTCTTCATTTTCCACCTGCCTGTGACTTTGTGTCTGTCACCTGTGAGCACACATGTACCTGTGTTTTGAACTGCAGGACGCGTGTTCGTCACAGGAGCTCCGGTTAGGTCATTGAGCTGTCGGATCAGCAGCTGGCGAGCGTCATGCTCCTCACGGTACTGCAGATACTGTTGGGAGAGCTCTGACTGCAGATGGTCCACCTTGAGCGGAATTACAGGACAGCAGGAACAACACATCATCTCCAGCAGACCTTGCAAAGTTGTTTTAACACAAATTGACTCATTTCTCCACAAAGGCACAGCTGAGACCATCGCACCACTGTCTGCATGTTCTTTTCTGTCTCCTTCATGGATTGGACATCCTCCTGCAGCTGCTGCTTCTCTCTTTTCAACATTTCAATCTCAGTATGTTGCTCTCTCCATTGTGCTCGAATCTTCCTCTCGCATTCTTCTTTCACAAGTCTCAGCTGGGACCGCAGGGGAGCCAATTTTTGGATTTCTTCCTGTTGACCAGCTAGATAGAGTGATACTACAGTTATGAAAAAGTGTCTTTTTATGAAGGTATTGAAATAATAAATGAAATGATGAAGGAATAATAGTGACATTAACATTAAAAATGCTGAAAAACAGTTTCTTTGTAACCAGATAATTAAGATAACTTTTACTTGCTTTCATTGATAGAACTTAAACCTTTTCTATATAAATCACATCCTATAAATAGATATTTAAACCTTATTCTTAACATAAGATCACAAAATGAAATTTACGTTTGCTAAATTATTATATGCAGATACTATCTGCTTCCCCACCATCAATGTAATATTTAAACCGAACCTGTTCATACTATACATTGAACAATGAAGAGAACACACTGACCGATAATGTTATCATATTCCTTTTTGATGGTGCACAGAAGTGGCTGGTAGGTTGTGAATGCACTGATGAACTGATCAAAAACATTGCGATAAACCTGCACTCAAAGCAAAAAAAAGATAAACAAATCCCCAAACTCTGATCAAACTTTAGTAAGGAGTATTTTTTTCCCCTCCTGTAGTTGTATAAACATATAAAAAATAGTCCACCTGCAGCTTTAGTTCCTCGAACTTGGGCTCTTGTGCGCTGATAGCACACAGTTCCTCGTTCACATGGTGCTCCAGCTGCCTCAGAAGCTCAGGCTTTCTGCCTGGACCTGCGTACAAGTAACTGCATCCAGACCAACAGAACTACAAATGTAGCGCACACACATGCACACACATTGACAGTGCAATGACTTCAACAGGAAATCGTGTGGGAGAAACACAGAAATCCCTGACTTGCAGTTTTTTTTATTTAGTTTTGTTCCATTTTCTTTACTACTATATGTCAAGAAAAGCACACTATGTTTAAAAAATACACATTGTAAGTATATTATCTTATATACATACAATTTACATACACCATGGATAAAAACAGATGCTAAAAAATGAGAAAAGTCCGTAATGTTCATCACAGGCACACTAACTGTAAGAGACAGAATTCAGAGTCACACTGTTTGATTTCAATTTTATTTTTTGTAAAATAATGCAAAAAATAAGTATTTCGTTTCTGTCAGTACTTTGTAATGTAACCCTGGTTGGTAATGACAGAGGTCAAACATTTCCTGTAGGCTTTCAGCAGGTTTGCGTATACACTGTAGCTGCTACTATGGCCCATTTTTACGTTAGAATAAAAATTGAAATAACAAATTCCAATTAACTACACAGGATGCCTTTCTGTCGTTTTTTTATTTTATAGAAAAAAAGTCCTCGTATTTTTGTTAATATATATTTATTCTTTTCCACATTTTTTTCCAAATTAACACAATTTATGAGTAAGCGTCAAATATTAGTAGTTGAAAGTAAATGAATAAGCAGTAATTTGAATTCCTTTAAAATGATTTAATTGTGTGCACCTTTAGAGTTTTTTCCACTAGATTGAAACTTTTCGAGGTGAGATTTTACTCACCTTTGTAGTGGATTGTCTTTCCACATAAAAATCTGCAGCACTCTCATGAGTTTCCTCAGATGTCTGCACTTTTAGTTCTGAGTTATTTTGTTGAACTCTGCCAGTGAAGGATCTAAAGTAAGCACAAAATGTCCAGAAACTCCTCTGTTTGCATCATTATGTTTGACATAATCTACTTCCACTCACCCTTGTTCTTCTGTTTGGATTAAATGAGGTAATGTAATAGTTTTGTGTAGAGACATCTGACACCTTGAGATTAACAAGATATATAAAAATAAAAACAGAAAAACAATGTAACGTTTCTTCTTTTTAAAAGCGTTTTTCCTTTTTAGCTGAAGTCAAAATAGCAATACACGAGTTGGCAGTGGGGTTTCCATGGTTACGTTTGAAAAAAATAAAGCCCCTCTATAGTCGTCTATGCCTTGCCTGATTGATTTTGTTTTTAGAAACGTACTAAAGCAGAAAGCGAAATGAGAATGTTTTAAAAATTGAAAAGGCTATATTAATATAATACTATGTATTTATTCATGTTTTAGCGTGTTTAGTGCTGCGCAGATTAATGGGGATTTCCCAGGGCCTATCTCAGCCATTTCAGAGCAACTTAACTGTTCTGTCAAAGGCTCCTACAAATATATAATATAATATAATATAATATAATATAATATAATATAATATAATAATAAAAAACAATTATTTTTGTAGTATGTTAACTGAAAAACAAATATGACTACTGTAGTGATGTTAGTATCACCTAATACTACTACTTGTTTCTGTTATGCTTTTTGAAATTACACATTTTCCTCTTTCAATTTTGTTTAATATGATTAATAAATAACGTATTTTTGCTATTATTTCATGATATTGATTTCTATTTATCTATAAAAAACAATCCACCTATTTTTATGGAGTTAACCATTATATCAGTAAATATCTCTGTCCATAACATTTTTAGTTTAATGGTTAAATAAAATTAACTACATTTCCCAGATTTTTGGAAAAGTTGAAAGTCTTGAAACAGAGAGTGCATTGTAGTCATGTTCAAATTCATCCCCATAAACACAAGGCTTAATGTGACTACATTTCCCAGAGAGCATCGCTTTCGCCTACAGTACATTCTGTTGCTTATCCGGGGATGTCACACCGCTGCTATTTTCTCCCCTCTGTCCCTCTCACTCTCAGCCTACAGCTCCAGCAGACTGACACGGGCTTTCGGATACACAGAAATCAACAATAGGACTCGAGACAAACAGAGGCCGAAAATGGCAGAGCTGGGCTCGGGAAGCCTGCAGTTAGGAGACTCTGTTTTTAATTACCAGGAGCGAGAGCTGAGCGAACGGTTAAAACGTCTCTACCCGGCTGTAAACGAGGAAGAGACCCCTTTGCCCCGATCTTGGAGCCCCAAGGATAAATACAGCTACATCGGACTGTCACAGAACAACCTGCGGGTGCATTACAAAGGTTAGAGTGCTGCCTCATCCCTCACGGGTCTGCTAGTCACCGCAGCGGAGATTTCTCAGCTCAAATCTGTCACTGTTGTTGCGGAGAGGGGGTCAACACATACACACACACACACACACACACACTGACACACACAGTGTGCGATTATGTAGTGTGAGTGCGCAGTCCTGGTAAATCTAGTCTGAGCTGCCTGTCCTTGCTTTGTTTCACAAATGAGCAGAGGAATGCCCAACTGGGTGACAGTGAACCCGTTAACCCCGACAGTCACTCGGTTTGATTCCCAACAAACTCAAAATGACCCCCCAGAGACGCTAATCTTAGTTCAATATTCAGTCTGTCCGCACATTTGTTTGCAGTAAACCGACTGCCTGCCTCCAACGCTAGCTACAGAACTGGGCAGCGGCGCTGACAGCCGCGGCACTAACTAACAATACCTAACTAAACAGCAGCTCGTTAACGCGTTCTGGTTTTTAAAATGGGACTAGTTTACTAGCAAAGAGGCTAACTAGCTAACGGAGCTAACATAGCTGCCTTTTTTGGGTTAATATCCGACTGAAACAGTTGATAGACTCCATTAAAACTTATTTCAAACAGTCATAACACTTGTGTAAATGCAGTTTGTAAAACTATATTAAACAGCTTTGTGACTTTTCTCGCGTGATTTCACGGACAGCGTTCGAGAAACATTTTTTGTGTATTTTTCTGACACAGGAGGCCTCTGCGCCTCCACGTTCTCAAATAAATCTGCTTTTGGACAGAGTTTAATAACCGTTTGATATGAATAAGCACACAGGGCCTCGTTCATGGCAGACAGCTGATATTTGGTCAACGAGATTTGACACACAAATTGATGCTCATTTAGAACCTAACGCCTGACAAAACCACCTCCTCGTGAATTGGAGAAACACCCCGGTGGTTTAATGAATAATTGATCACATCAGCGCTGATGAATAGAGCAGAAGACCACAATATTCATTCTTTTTTCTTCTTTTTTTGGTCAATGCTGTCAGTATTTCATGACAGCTGTTTGATGACACGTTCCAGTAAAACCAGTGTCTTTTCTGATCATTGTGCTCTGCCCAGAATGATCCGTGCACGTGTCCTGGCACACACAGGAGTCTGTTGCTAAAGATAAATCACCTCATGTTGAGTTTATGTAGGACGCTGAGTTTCTCATGTCTGCTTGGGAGTGCAGAGATGAAGTGACACTGCAGGATTGTTCAGGGATGCCGCATAGATAGATGGGTCTGTTCTGGAGTGTGCAGGGTGTTCTCATCCTTCTGGTACTAGTTCCATATCCTGCTCTTCTACCTCACCCTTGTGGTTTGGATGCTATTTTGACCAGTGCCCCCCCCCCCCTGTTCAAGGCCGCATGGTGCAAAAGCAGAGCTAATGTTCACCAGCAGATTTATTTGGCTCGTCTCAGTGGCGGCGCATACAAACACTTCACACACATTTAGACAAATATGACTGAACGACACAGCCAATGATGCTGCTACCAAGTAATTTGGCCTCTTTAAGCCATAACTGTTATATAATCAATGTGTCAGGATCCTTAAGGACAAATGAACTGCTTAACGTCTTCATTTGTAAAACATACTTTGGGATCTGATTGATTTTATTTACATGGCTTGATTCTTGAAACAGTTTCAGTCGTCACTATTTCTGTATCCAATTGTGTGATTATTGAACACTACTAAGTAGCGCAAAGCAAAACTTATTATTTGTAGATTTGTTTTTCCAATGTTGTAAAAAGGACTTCTTATTGGGTTAGGGTTTAAAGACCCACTGTGATGAAAATAGTCTTTTTAGTGTTTTCGACATGTTATTGTAGCAACTTTCTCATGATGGAGGACATATTGTAGAAGAAATACTTAAAAAGGCATTTCTGAGTATTTCTTTATTCAAATCATTGTAAATCAGGGGGACAAAAAAAATCCAGTCTGAAAAAGAAATTATTTGTGATGTAGAAAATACGCCGGGTGGGTCACTAGCTCCCTACTTCTGATGTGTTCACTTGCAGACAAATAGATTTATGTACGTCTTCGTGTTCCTCGTCTAAGCTGGCATCTGGCTGAAAATTCGCACGGCTGGATAGCTCCAATATTGCTCGCCATTTCTGTTGCACCTGTAAAAGTTAGGTTGGTAGTGTGATGGGCTTTAAGCTAGCAGAAGAGTGCATAAACGGAAACCTTTTAGCAACCTTTTAAGCAGGAAGGGGTTTCCTTTTTCTTTTTCTACTGTTTACTAGTGCATGTCTGCCACCTACAGTTGGAAGAGACTTGGTATGAAATGTCGAAGCGGTACAGATCTTGCTCCAGGCTTTTTCTTTCACAGCTCTATTCCGATTTATTAAAAACCTGGCATCATAGAACTCCGGTGTGGGTACCGGATGTTCTCGGGTTGCCGGATGTTCTCGGGGTCCTTCGGGGTCCTTCGACCAATGATGACGTCACACTATTTGATTGGCTGTAAGTTGCCACGACCAATGAGTTAACGTCGCTAAGTTTTAAAAAAAAACTTTATTGACAATTGCGGTATCATACGTTAACAATGACATTAACGTTAACAACGAACAATAACAATGTAATCAATATTGCCTCGAAGATCAGTCACCATTGCCAAACATAACATATTAACATAGAAAATAAAGAATAGAGGGGGAAAAAAGAAACAATGAACATAACACACAAATAAATAAAAACATAAGTAAAATAAAATAAAGGAAAATAGAAAAAATCTAAATAGTCTAATACTAGTTAAGTTAGGGGTACTCGTGAAGTTTGTATTTCTGAACAAAACTAAGCAATTTCAAGCCATTCTTCTTTTTCATATAATGAAGCGATTGAAAGTAAAAACAGAGCTCTTTATTAAATGTTATAAAAAGTGGTTCATTCATTCATCTTCTTGACCGTTTATTCCCTTTCGGGGTCACGGGGTTGCCGGAGCCTATCCCGGCCACTTGGGCGTAGGCAAGGGATGCCCTGGACTGGTCGCCAGTCTGTCGCAGGTTAGAATATCTTCAACCACACACCCATTCACTCTCACACTCACACTCACACCTATGGACAATTTAGAGATGCCAATTAACCTATGAAGCATGTTTTTGGACAGTGGGAGGAAGCCGGAGATCCCGGAGAAAACCCACGCATGCACGGGGAGAACATGCAAACTCCACACAGAAAGGTCCCTCATTGATGTTGTGTTTTTCATGTCCCCCAGCCGGGACTTGAACCGGGGCCTTCTTGCTGTGAGGCAAGAGCGCTAACCACTGCGCCATCGTGCAGCCCATAAAAAGTGGTTTGGTCTTCAAAACTTGACCTCACCAAGATGGCGGTGCTCTCCTCGTGATGTCTCCTCTAGTGATATAACTCATTGGAAGGAACCCGAAGGACCCGAGAACATCCGGCAACCCGAGAACATCCGGTACCCACACCGGCATGACACTAACCGCAATTATTAATTTCCCTTCCATGATGAATTTTAGCACTTCCGTGTATAAAAAGGGACGCCATGCATATGTCCAAACCAAATAGGTCATAAAAACTTGTACAGTTTCGTGTGAACAGGAGAGTTTTGAACTCTCCCCCCGAAACTCACATTTATACGTGTTTACATAGACTTTTCATGGAAAGTGGTCACTTGAACGCGTGTTGCTAAAGGGGATGTAAACGTTGCTTCGGAGGCAAATTTTTAATAATCTCTTGCTGCTCTGTGCAAACTATGTCCTAGAAAATAACTTTATTTTGGCAAAAACAGCACAATCACAATCAAAAGACCAGTGGAAACGCTGGAATAGATCAAAAGATGATCGGAGTGGGACTTTAATAGATTATAGGCTTATTTTTCCTTTTAAATGTTGACCTGTAGCTAAGAATAACCCATTTGTGTAGGTGCTGGGTTGATTTACTAAAGAAATAAAAAATGTTGACAGATGAACCGTTTCTAAGTTTAACACACAGTCGCTTACATGCTAGTTTAGAATTTGTTTTCTTTATCGGGAAAATAATGGAAGTTTTTGTTTTCATTGGCTCCGAAGGAACAATGAAGATGGAGGGTTTGGTCTTGTTACTCAAGGATCTATTTGCTCTTGATCGTAGCTCTCCCTTCAGGCCAACTTAAACAGGTTTGGCTCTGTTTAACGGCACTACTTTAAATGAGAACTTTTGGCAAAAAAAACACAGAGAAACTCCAGGTTCGTCATACATTTCAGAGCCGTGTGATGCTCTCTTTCTGAAATTGGTGTGCATGAAAACGCCTCCTTTTATTTTTTCCCTTCCAAAACCAGCATGAGGTTTGACTCGAGCCAAACATTACAGGGATTGCCTGGAGGCCTCTTGTTGTCGTGTATGACTAACACAGAGGAAAGCTATGGCTTAGAAAGCTGAGAAGTTCTTATTGTTATTTAGCCGGTGGTTTGATCTGCAGCTTCACCAGCTTCAAAACCTCAAACAATCCACTCAAAAGATAAGATTTTTATTTTTTTTTAACAGTTAATGATTTTAGTAATCTGAGGTTTCCTGAGCCTTATTCAGTGATATAAGAACAAGACCCAGAACACTGAACAAGACAAAACCTATGGTCGTTATGGTTGGCTTTATGCTTGTTGATATTGATGGGTTCAGTTTGTGTCTAAAAAAGGTGCTTGGATGTCAGACCAGATGAGATGTTTTGGGTTGTGTCTTCCTGTGATCCCCAACCCCTGGACCGGTTTCCGGTCTGTTGGATAGTTGGTAGTGGTCTCCGCAGAGAAAAAAACAGACTCAGGTTTTTCTATTTTACCATGGGTCAAAAAAGTATTTAGTCAACCACCAGTTGTGCAAGTTCTCCACTTAAAAAGACGAGAGAGGCCTGTCATTTTCATCATAGGTATTCCTCAACTTTAAGAGACTAAATGAGGGAAAGAAAAACCAGAAAATCACATTGTCTAATTTTTAAAGAATTTATTTTGTAAATTACGGTGGAAAATATGTATTTGATCGATAACAAAAGTTCAGCTAAATACTTTTTTATATACTGTTTGCTGGCAATGGCAGCTGTCAAACATTTTCTTTAAGTCTTCACAGGTTTTTACAAACAGTTGCTGGTATTTTGGTCCATTCCTCCATACAGATCTGCTTTAGAGCAGTGATTTTTTTGAGGGGGTTGTCGCTGGGCAACATGGACTTTAAACTCCCTCCAAAGATTTTCTATGTGGTCGAGAACTGGAGACTGGGTAGGCCACTCCAGGACCTTGGAATGCTTTTTACGAAGCCACTCCTTTGTTACCCGGGCAGTGTGTTTGGGATTGTTGTCATGCAGAAAGACCAAGCCATGTTTCATCCTCAATGCTGTTGCTGATGGAAGGAGGTTTTCACTAAAAATCTGACCACACATGGCCCCATTCCTTCCTTCCTTTACACAGATCAGTCTTCCTGGTCCCTTTGCTGAAAAACAGCCCCAAACCATGATGTTTCCACCCCCATGCTTTACAGTGGGTATGGTGACCTGTTGATGCAACCCAGCATTCTTTCTCCTCCAAACACAAAGAGTAGAGTTCTTACCAAAAAGTTCTATTTTGGTTTCATCTGACCAGGACATTCTCCCAATCCTCTTCTGGATCATCCAAATGCTCTCCAGCAAACTTTAGACATGCCTGGACATGTACTGGCTTTAGCAGGGGGACACGTCTGTCACTGCAGGAGTTGTGTCCCTGGTGGCATAGTGTGTTACTGATGGTCGCCTTTGTTACTTTGTTCCCAGCTCTCTGCAAGTCATTCACTAGATCCCCCTGTGTGGTTCTGGGATATTTGCTCACCATTTTTGTGATAATTTTGACCCCATGGGGTGAGATCTTGCAGGGAGCCCCATAATAATAATGCAGAATATTCAGCAACCAACTATCTAATGTTACAAGGATGCTGCTAATAGAGTTGCTCCAACAGTGGATTCACATTTATCAATATACTTAGAAAATACATGTCTTAGAGACGTTTCTTTTTACTTTTTCTTCTATCCATTGCACTTTGGAGTTGGACGAGGTTGAATTGGCATCAAAAATCTTAGCTTCTACTTTGACCGTTATGGGTTAGGGGAAAATCTGTATCAGATTTTAATGGTTCCTACACAAATACTATCAAAAAAATAAAGTTTAAAGCACCTACAGATATTTTACAGAGGATGGAGATTAACATTACGCTTACAAGTTTAGAGAACTTACAAGCTAAAAAAATTGAATGCCCATTTCAGCCTCGTACTTGCTGGTCTGTGAAAATAATGTTTGACATTGAACCGGCTCGTTGCCTGAAAAAGGTTGGGGATGACTGTTCTGCATGTCAACTGTTTAAATGTCTGACTAATCACTTAACTGATGTGGAAGAACTTACTTTTTCTCCAGTAGGAACCCAGCTAGTGAGTCCCCTTTAGAACCAGAACGTCACTCTTGATTTCTTTGAATAGATTTAATTCCAATTATCCTGACTCAATTTGTCTTCTAAAATGATTACTAAAAAAGTCATTTTGGGATGTAGGGCTGCACGATATGAGGAAAACTTGCGATATGCGATATTAGTGATCAATATTGCGATATAATTTGCGGTAAATAAACAAATAGAAAAATAAACAAGAACATCATTCCCATTTCATTGCAACAGTTTAAAAATTATACTCCAAATGACCCTCGTCGACATGGGGGACAAACATCTAACATAACAGGCCTCCATCTGATTGGTCAACAATGGGAAGGTGTCCATCTGATTGGTCAAAGCATAAAGGGATTTATTTGATTCGTTAAATGCTTCAAGCTGCTAGAAGATTGTTTTAACACATTTTGGGTTTGCGATTTATTGCGATATTCGCCATCTTTTGCGATATGCATATTGCAGAGCTGGATATTGCGATAACGATAAATTTGCGGTATATTGTGCAGGCCTATTGGGATGTTTCAGTTCCTAAAATCATTTTTGTCTGGATTCAAAAGCCTTTCATAAAACATGCATGTGAATTTCACAAATATGGAACTTTTCCCTTGATTAAAAAAGAATGAATTCTTTTTTTATTTTTATTTTATTTTTACAAAATGCTTGCAGCTGTTTGTTGAAATAGTTACAGGATTCTTGATGTTTTTTCAATATTTTATGGTAAGTAAAGTTAAAGCTGCGACCTGTTGGCTCTGTGTTGTAGATGCTACCATGTTGTGCTTCTCTTTTTCATGTGGGTTAATATGCTAAAACGGCTGCTCTTGATAGAATTCAAAAGCAGAGGATTCGGGAAATTGTTTGGAAACTTAAGAAAATCAACATGTTTTGGGTTTTTTTTTGTGGATGTTGGACCCAGCCCTGGCCCACATATATTTCATAAAGCTGTTTTGTTGAGATTCTCCCAGAGAGCAGGTTTTGTTTGACTTCTTATTTCTCTAATTTCATTTGACCTTGGAGGTTTTGGTTGAAGTCCTTTTTTCACTCGGAAAAAGAGTGAACTCCTGTTCCACTTTGGTTCCTGGTTTTTCCAGAATACCAGAAACACTCCCATCCTTACAGGTTGTTCATCCAGGTTTTAACAGAAATATTCCACCTTTTTAAGTTGTGTGTTTATATTCATTCATAACTGATGATCCTGGAAAAATCTTCTTGTGTAGAGTTACCATGAGTTATTATTATGTTATGACTCTCATATTTCCTATGAGCTTGTAGGATTTTTTATGGAAAGATTCATAGTCCATTGGATGAGTGCTTCAATTTTTAAAACTTAACTCATTTAGAATCGAAATTTTGTCAACACGATCTACAGTAGTTGTCCCTGATCTGATTTATCATTTGCATGTTTGTCAAAGAAAGTTTTTTGAAAACATCTGTAAACTATTGAGATAAATTTGAACTCTTCTGAAAAGTAGTCTTTTACATTTGGTGTCTATAAAAACATAATTTCAGAGGAAATATATCTGACACCAACAGTCAAACATGGTGGTGGTGTTGGTATGGTCTGGGCTGAGTTGCTTTTAAGACTTGAGGTAAATTGACACATGACATCTTCCATCTTCTTAAACCCTCGGATGTCCTCCATTTGTGACCTCAAGCTCAAGAGCACTTGGGTTCTGCAGCAGAACAATGTTCCAAAATGCACCACCAAAGCCCCCTCTGACTGAACCAAGAACAAAACAAAGATGTTGGACATTTCAGTCCAAGTCCTGAAATGTGATGCTGTGTCTTGACTTTGAAAAAGAGGCTTTAAGTGATTTAGAGTACTTGAAGTGCTTTGAATGGGCTGAATCACAACATTTCTGCAAAGATGAGTGGGCTAAAAATTCTCCACGGATTCATTGGCAGTTATTGATTATCTCCTGCTAAGGGTGACCCAACCAGTCGTTAGGTTAATATTAGGCTCACTTATCACACAAAGTGCCATAGGTTTGATCAATAAACACATTTCATGAATTTTCTATTTTCAACTTTTTAGCATGAAAAAAGGAAGGCACCTCAATCTTTAAACCTCTAGTCCTTATAATAGGTATTTTCAGATTCTATGTTGCCATGACGACCATATCTAGATAAGAAGATTCAAACATCTGAGAAAAATGTTTAATGAAACATTTTTCCATTAGTCTCAGGCTGTAGTGATTTTAAACTTGTTGTAACCTGCAGAGAATAAAAAGAAAACCTATGAAATGTGAAGCTTGGTGATAGTTGCTATTTCAATGAATTAGATTAACCCTAAAGCAAAAAGTTAAACTTAGATCTTAAGTAAACTATGTTTACTTTATATTTTTCATACATTTATTCCATCTCAGTGACCCATCCCATTCTGATAAAAAATTGTTTTTGTTTTTTTTAACATGTTCTTGTAGCATTTTTCTGATGAAGAAGAACATTTAAAAAGAAAATGAAGCTTAATCTTGCATTTCTGAGTATTTATTTATTCCGATTTATGTTTTTTTTTTAATTAGAAGCAAATTTCTGATGAACTACTGCTGCTTTGTCTTAGAAAATGACACAGGTTTTCTGATTTGGGCTAAAAATGGAATAATCATAATTGAAAGACCACTGGCAACGCTTTGAAAATGGATCAAAAGATGATCGGAATGAGTCTTTACTGTCTTTGAAAGAATGTGCTTGGATGCAGCAACATCTAGTGACATAAAATGCGTATTGCAACTAACTAAACAACCCAGAAATAACTATTGTAAAACATAAAACCAATAAAAAAACCTAGAAATGACACTAGTCTTTCCTAAACAAAGATGCCCAATGAGACTAAAGAGAAGGATTCTTATTCTTAACATGTACCGGTTCATTTTAAGCAGGGCTCATTAATCTGCTCGATTTTTGACTTTTCTGTACGGAAATGACAGAATTCTTGATTAAGCCTGATCATTATCATGCAGATTTGTCTGTAGACAGTACTCTATTGTTTAGACAACTATAAAAGGTGTTATTCAGCAGCGTGTGTCATTCAAATAATAGTCCCACTGCAGATCTCCAACCTTCCCGGGAGAACAGTAGCAACTTTCTTATCCGCAAAAGCCCCACATCTTTAATGGATTTGATATATGGGACTTTAACAATGGAAAATTCTGCTCTATGGTACTAACCATCAGTCCGTCTGAAACCCAGGTTGTAGCTACTGTCCTAATTTAGATTTAAGGCTAAATTATTAAAGATTTAATCACACATGGACTCCACTATCCTATCAGTTCCTCTTCCTCTGGTAACTCGGTTTCTGTCTTTTCACACAAACATGCACACAACTTACAACCGTAGCCACATAGCTTCAACCAAATCTGTGAAAACACACGCATGAAGAAACAGATGAGCTGATTTAAAGGCAGTTGAGCTCATCATCAGCCTTCACAAAGACCTGAAAATGACAGGTGTGTTTCAGCTGGGCATTATCTAAACATGCAGGACAGGGTGTCCAGAGGACCAGGTCTGGGAAAGCCTGCAGTGAAGTTGTTTGGTTGGCTTTGACTGTTGTTGATCAGACAGACAAAGATTTCTGTGCACTTTCAGTGTGGAGTATTGATGAAATAATCAGGTAAATGAAAAGACACATCCAGCACACGGATTATGGATGCTAAGACTACCCAAAGAGGTAAACATACTGTGAAAATATTGGTCAATTTTACAGCAGACGTGTTTGTCAGAGGGGCAGCATCACAATTCATTTTTACAAATTAAGAAGGAAACTTTACCTTTAATGAGCTTGTGGCCCACCCAGCGTATTTTCTACGTAACAAATACAATCTTTTTCAACTGCGTTTTTTTGTCTGCTCCTAATTCACAAGGATTTGAATGAAGAAATACTCTGAAATGCAATTTTGAGCTTAATTTTCTTTGTATATGTCCTCCATTATCAGAAAAATGCCACAAGAACAAGTTAGAAACACCAAAAACATGATTTGCATCTGAGGGGGTCTTTAATATAAACTTAATCCATTTTCAAAATCTGTCAAATATAATGCAAGTAAACAGCTAAAGTTTAATAAAGCTAAAAATCTCCATTGTTATTATGAATATAAACCTACAGAAAATGTTTTCATTGTTGTTACCGTGCTCAACTGGATTTCATTTTGGGTTTGTGTTATAAAGGCAGGAAACTCTTATGAAGAAATGGGCGGGTTCAAACTACTAGGATTGTTACATGAGCTGATTCCTTTAGGGCAGGGGTCTGCAACCCATGGCTCCGGAGCCACATGTGGCTCTTTCATCCATCTGTTGTGGCTCCCTGTGACTTTGGAAAATAATGAGTATTTTATAATAATTAAATTTTATTTCAGTTTGTTCATTTTTCATGGCATTTCAAAGGCGCTGCTGGCTCCGCACGAAGCGCGTGCCACGTAAAAAACAGCTTCGTAATGAGCTCGCATTTAGCGGGCGAGACCTGCAGAGCTGATAGCAGGAGGAGACACGCGGGGTGGCTTCAATAAACACTCCGATCTTCTGCCGGGAACTTGACGTGCCGCAGCAGAGAGCAACTCGCTGATGAGAGAGAGTTCGCGCCAGTGTTGCCAAATAGAGTCACAGTTTTCCAGGCCAAAAGTCATCTGAAAACCGCCAGACCCAGCCAAAAACCAACACAGCTTTTGTTGATGTTTTTTCCGTACTGGACTGATTTAGCAAAATAAAAGATTTTTCTAAATAAAAGATAGTTCAGACTAATTATAAAATGTGTAAAATATTGAATATTTCTTCAGCGGGCCGCCTTCTTCCATTCATTTGCTTAACCCGCTCTATCCCCGCTATAACCTGGGTCCGGCTCTTTCATCCATGTGCTGCGCCAGAGCGCCCCGACTATCGTGTCAACCTATGATGATTGTATTTTGCGCTCTCTGTTTATAATACACTGAGGAGCGTGGGGAAAACAACTCTCAGCAGAGGATGTGAACAGGTAGAGAGGAAAAGCAGGTAAAGAGGCGGAGGAGGGGCTTTGGCTTCAAACTCTGTCAGAGAGATGCAAACACGGGCGTCAGATTGAGACGCAGCTTTCCCTGCGGGAGTTGAAGCAGAGACTTTCCCTGGGATGATTTTATTAACTCAAACATGGAAACATGATTACCATGTAGAACTCTACAAAATAATAAACCTGATCTCTCCACATTCTCAGTGTCTACCATGCATTGATAAACACATCGCTCCATGCAGCGATCAGACCAGAACCAGTAGCTCCTCTCACACGCGACCGCGGTATCATCCTTTAAAGAACACAATGTGCATTTGCAGTGATGTATGCTTCAGACGATGTCCGATTGGCCAATCTACATGTCAATCAAGTCCCGTACTTCGCAGTGAGGATTTTGATTGGCTGGTGGATTTTAAAGAAGTAATTTTTTTTAAATCTTTTCTGGCCCGCAATCTACACTCATGTCATTGAAGATCGACCGGTCGATCGCGATCGACGTAATGAGCACCCTTGATACAATATATACATGCATAATATATATAATGATGTCGAAACGGGTTGTGGCTCCGGGTGCTTTCTTTTTCATTAGGAGCGGTCCCAAATGGCTCTTTGAGTAAAAAAGGTTGCCGACCCATGCTTTAGGGAGACATCCTTCAAAGCAGGGGTGTCAAACATACGGCCCGCGGGCCGTATCCGGCCCGCCAGGTGGTTTAGTTTGGCCCACACATGAAGAGTAAAAATCATAATGATGTTTAAAAAAGAAAGCAAGTTTCTAGTCCATTCCAAGTTATGATTTTTTAAAGAAATAACCGAAATGCACAATTCCGCCACTAGGGGGTGCAAAGGAAAACAGGTGAAACAACATAACTCTGCATGTGCCAAAAACGAAACCTAACAGCTCTGCGTCTGGGTAGGCAGTGGTTTGGTTCCCTCTGAGCCTCACCATTGATTCATGCTATTAGAATTATCAGTAGTGACACCCTAATGAACAAAATGTTGTCAAAAAGAAAAAACGGTTGAAGTGACGTGCTGAGCTTTCCAGGAAAATGGAAAGCGTTTTATTTGTTCATGGAGCTGAATGCAAAACCTTCATGCTTGGTATGTCATCAACAGGTTGCAGTACTGAAAGAATATAACATTCAGCTCCACTATGAGACTCACCATAAAGAAAAGTTTCACCATTTGCAGTTAAGAAAAAAAAGATTTAGCAACTATTAGCTGGACCGATAAATAACCATCTGGATTTACTGCAGCCGTGACGTCAGTGATGGAGCAGTGAAAGCTAGCTACCTTATTGCAAACAAGTTGGAGCAAACATCCAATCCATTTTCTGATGGTGAACTTATTGTAAAATGCCGAAGGCTGCAGAAGTCTTGTTCCCTAAAAGCAGTCGACCTTAAACATGAGTTTGTCAAGAATTACGATCAGATCCAACATCTCTGAGGAAACATGGGCAGCCATATGAACGAATCCAGTCATTTATTGTATTTTCAGTCACTATTGATGAAAACACCAACATCACACATAACTGTGAATATTTTTTAGAGGTGTTAAAGAGACGTCACAGTGGAGTTTCTTGAGTTGATATATACAACAACAGCTGATGACATATTCAGCTCTCTAGTTACTGCGCTGGACGATGTTGAAGTGAACTGGTCACATGAAGTAATTTTGGGCAATGATGGCGCTATATTAAAGGTCAGGAAGAAGGCAGGTGTTGCCACAAAATTCAAGCAGCAACCAGGAAAAGTTTCTTATAATAATGAATAATAATGATGGACATTTCATTGTGTTTTGCACACTTGAATGACAGGAAATGTATTGCTGCACAGGATTTGAATCCTGATATTGACGGTCTGGTGAAGTCTCAGGAGAGAAAGGAGGTTAACGCCAAACTCTTATGTTCACAAATGTTTGCAAGTTTAATTTAGTGTAACATTGTCATTGTTTGGACGTTTACATTTTAGGAAGATGTTTAATTTGTTCTGTAGCCCCTCTTGAATTTATTATCAAGATTGCTTCAGTGTCAGATTTAAAATATTCAGGCTGTATAAAATTGAATAAACCAAATTTTTTTAAAGTGAAATTCCTTTTATTTTACATCCATTGGCCTCTGTGAATGAATGTGTATTAAGAAAATGATTAGGCTACCATGTTGGTTGAGGCATGTTTTCCAATTGAGTAAAAAAACAAAAACAAATCTGTTATTTTGCCTTTACGCTACTGGTCGCACTTGAGATCAGACGGGTTGTATGCGGCCCCCAAACCAAAATGAGTTTGACACCCCTGCTTTAAAGGAATGTTCTGTTTTTGGTCAACAAGTGTTAAACGGCCTTTAGATTTGCTGGATCACTTCTGTTTGTGTTGCTTCTGAAGGCCTGATGAGTTTTTTTTTTCCTTCAGAAAAATCCAAAACGTAATTTTCATCATCCTGTGTTTTCCAGCTTGTTTCAGAATGAAAATGTAATAAATCCAGTGTGTCGTCCCTGTTTCCAGCTGCTTCGACTCCATATTAATGTGTACCTTTTTGTGTCTGAGGTAAAAAAAAGACACACTTTCAAAGTGCAGAGAGCAGTTATGTGTTTGCTTTTAGAAATGACGTTACTAAATGGCTGGAAAAAAAAATCTGAAATCATAAAGCTTAGTGATTCTGAGTCACTTTAATCCATTTATATCAGCTTTCCTGGAAATTCACAGCCATCTTTGCTGCACTTTTTAACTTGTTAGTGTTTCTTGATGGCAAAGACTGAGGTTGGAGTGCTGATGTTATGGATAAGCAAGAAATGATTTACGACAGATTTCTTTTTTATTTTTTGTTTGTATTTTTTTTAAATAATAATGACTAGTAAATCTGACCTGCTTTTGAAGGGGAAATCTTTAAAAAAGAAACCAGTTTTTTGCTTGAAAAATAATTTTTGTGTGTTAGATCACAGCAAGATCAGAGTCTATTTCCTTTTTTTCTTTGCAAACACACCTCCACTCTACCTCACATCATTTTATATGGTTGTTAATGTAAAGCAGATCTGCTGCTTTGCTCTGATCTGTGAGGAAAACAGCAACTGTTCTCTCATTCTGCTCCTCTGATCAAAGTACGTCTAAACTTAGGTGCATTATGTAGTATCTCTATTTTTAAGAAATATTCATTTGGTAAAAGTTGGTCCCAGTTGATTATAATTAAAAAAAAAAGCAAACCTGATCCGTTTTTAGATTTTCAAAACAAATCCATTCTGGTTCAATTATTAAACTCTCTTGCCTCTCTGATTAATCAGGAAGTGTGTGATTTGTGATCATGTTGTGTTGCTGCTGCACACATTTATTTTCTTGCAAATCTTATTTTTTGTGAGCTGACCAATATTAAGACTTTTCCAGTTTCCAGATGCAGTTTTTTTTTCCCTTAGAGAAGGAAAACAATAGTTTTCTGGCTCACACTGTTGTGGTGTGAGTTCACTGCTGTTCTTGAGAGCTGTGTTGGCAGACTAGTATGTGTCTCTGGCAGCTGTCCAGGCTCTGTGGCTGCACAACCAGCCCATATCATCAACCTTCCAACACTGTGCTCCAAAGTGGCTGTGAGCTAGAACTATTTTTAACTTTCTTTCGGAAATTGCTCCAGCTTTGGGTGTTTTGGTTTTTAAACCTTTGTTTAGGTGACATTTTTTTCAGCTTTATATGTGCTTTAGGAAATTTTGGGATTAAACCAGATGAAGCTTGTGAATCTAAACCAAGCTCTTGGGTTTTTAGAGGTTTCTCTTTGCACCGCACAGCTTGAATGTTCTCTCTTGAGGCGATAAAAGTTGTCATGAGTGTCATGAGTGTTGTTTGGACTGGGTTTTCTAGAAGTGTGTGTAAATCAACCTTTGCTCATCTGAGGTCTTTTAAAAGAAAGCTTTGGTAAACTGTCAAATCTTCTGCTTTTGCGTATTTTCTGATGATCCTCAGTAAACCTTCTGGCCTGTGTGGAAGCTCTGTGGTGGGACTCGTCCTCGCCCACATGTTTCCCATTTTTAGCTGTTTTCTGCTAAAGGAAAGAACAGCATGTGGATAAAAGTATAAATTATTCTTCATCTGAGACAAAAAATCCAGTCTTTTTTTAAAACAAATGTTTTTTTAAACTTTTACAGGAACAGTCACATTTGAACATCGCATTTTATAATGTGTCAGCTTTTTAGGAGAGAAGTTCCAAAAAAGTTTGATAAACATCAGGGTGATGTGTTCAGGGTTTAAGGCAGAACTCCTCATAGTTCATTATTGACCAGAATACAGATCTGGCTTTCAGAAGGGATAATGTTTTTAACAGCATGGGTTTGCGGCACTCGTGTGTCTGCTGGCAGCCAGCTGCTGCGGTTAATGTTGCAGCTGATCGGTATCAGAACAGGTGAGCTCGGTCGGTGGGGTGATGGCATGTAACGGAGAGACTCCCGTGCGGTTATACAACAGCCTCTCATACGCTCAGGGGTTGCGTAAGCAGCGTCGGAATATGGATTAACACTCCATAATGACTGTTGTGCTTCAGTGTAATTGGTTCAGACAGAATGCATGAGCCCAGTCACCCTGCTGTGTGCACATCTTTATTACAGGCTGCTGCTAAAACCTTTAAAGAAGCAGCAGGCTGAGTGTAAACAGCAGCATCTCTGATTTAACCACGCTAAACCACAGTCCAAGTGATCTCCTGTGATGTGTGGACACATTCAACATCTTTGGAAGCTCCACACTGAGAATCTACACAAGTAAAGCCCAAGAAGAAGAAGAAGCAGTGCAAGCACAGGGGTCAGACATTTTTGAAATGTGAACTCATAGATATCCATGAGGACATGTGTGTGTTTCCAGGATGTATTTATGATTTTAATTCTTAAAAGTAAGGATAACTAAAGGAATCAAATCTAGCTCAGGTTTATGGGAGCGTATTGGATTCAATTATAAAAAATAAGGAAAGAAACAGGCAATCTTCATTTTAACACTTTCTTGCATTAAAAAAACCCAAACAGATGAGCTTTATTCAAATTTATTCAGAAATGCAAAATAGACAACTGTTCCATTTTACGCTGGAACAGTTGTCGTTCCCTAAGAGAAATAGTAATGATAATTCTGGGGAGTTTGGTTTAATAATTTAAGCACTTTTGCTGTTTATATTGACCCAGTCAGCTCAGAGCTCAGGTGGATTTATTGAAAAACTCTGGCTGTAATTCCTTTTCTGCATCAACACAGACAGAAATAAACACTTCAATCAGATCAAAATAACTAATACTTCCAACATTTTGTTTTGTAGTGATTTGTTCATGAAGTAAAAAGGATGTATTATAAAATGTATCATTATTATTATTACCTGCACAATAAATCGCAAATTTATTGTTATTGTGATATCAAGCTGTGCAATACTCGTATCGCAAAAGACGGCAAAAATCGCTATAAATGGTGACTTTAAATGTCCAGAAACGATCTTATTGCAGCTTGAAGTATTTAATGAGTCAAATAAATCCCTTTTTATGCATTTGACCAATCAGATGGAGCCTTTTTATGTTAGATGCTTACCTCTTATGTAGACGAGGGGCATTTGGAGTTTATTTTAAGTTATGTTGACTCTTAGTTAAATGAAACGGTTGCAGTGACATGGAAATTATGTATTTATTTGTTTTGATATTTGTTCATGTATCGCAAGTTATATCGTCATTGCAATATTGATCACTAGCATCGCATATAGGAGTTTTCCTCGTGCAGCCTTAATTATTATTTAATGAAAGTAAATCAGAAGGAATGCTAAAACGTTTGAACAGTTCAGACATGAAAAGGAAAAGGTTTCCAAATCTTGAGGGGATTGCATTAAAATCAAATCCCATCCAAAAAATCTTTAAGAATAGTGATATTTTCAATATAAACGAGCTGATAAAACATTACTGACAAAAACCTACCAGAGTCTGAGGAAACCAGAGCTTTTCTTCCAAGCTTTTAGTGTTTTTTCTATCCAAGTATTTTCTGTGCAGTGTATAAACCTGTCAGAAACATTATAAATAGCAGTATGTCAATCATGCAGCTCTTTCAGAAACCCCCTCCTTCCTTTTTGTCACAATCAAACTCCTTGTGCATATCTTGGTGTGAGTCCTGGTTGTTGTACGTGTCCAGGCGCTCTGTGTCAGAGAGCCGCCTCGTGTTTTGTTCTTTGATTGCATCCTCCAAAGCCCAACATGTGACCTGATGTGGAAGCAGTTGAGGTTTTACATGAACTCACATTTGGAATATGGTTATTCGAAGCGTAGCTCACAAAACACACGTCCACAGCAGCGGGGCAGTACAGAGACTGAGAACTGATTAACTTCAACATGGCCGCAGCTTTTGAAGATTTCTGTTTTCTTATACAGTTTATGGGCTTTTACTCAACTTTGCTAATGAATGCAAGTAATTTTTATTTCTTCATCTGTGATATTTGTACACAGTGTGTTTTTTATTACCAAAAGAGGGAACATTGATTTACTCTTGCACAACAATGCATTGATCTTGTAACCGATGATAGAATAAATTGACTGGCTGTGTGTGAATGACCTCTACACAGTGTCTGGTGTGTAAACCATCAGAGAAGGAATAGGCTTGGATAACGATTCCTTGTCTTTTTGCAGGACATGGAAAGAACCACAAAGATGCAGCATCAGTGCGCGCCACACACCCGATCCCAGCAGCCTGCGGGATCTACTACTTTGAAGTGAAGATTGTCAGTAAAGGTCGAGACGGGTGAGTTGAAAGAAGTTGGAGCTTGACTGCTTCTGTTGTCTGATTCTACAAATCTCACTGGGATTTTATGAACTATTGTACAGAGCCAAATCAGGATCAGCTTAAGGTGAATGCAAAACCAGATTTAAATTGAGAAAAGTGTAAAAATTGAAAGAAAAAAACAGTTTTAAAGTCAAAACTAAACATAGTAAAATTGGGGATAAAATTGCAGAAATACTGAAAAGCTTAATTAAACCTCTACAAACCTACAACTGTTACCAAGTCAAAAATATTGTTAACATGTATTTCATATGTTTGATGTTCATTTCTCTCCCGTTTTGCAACAGTTTCAATTCAGACTTTTTGTTTTTGTAGTTGAGTCCATTGACTGTATGAGAACTGGACTGTATGAGTGAGTGTGACGACACCCATAGAAACGATTTACCTGCAGCTCCAACCAAATGAAGTCAATTCATATTTTCATGGTAGTGATGTCGGCATATTGGAACCGGAAATCGTCCATCAGCAGTAATTGGCCAGAATCGGTCTGAGTCAACATTTCTATGTCTCTTGCCAGTCAGGAGTGAGCTTTGTTGTAAGTCCACATCCTTACTACTTGAAAGCGGGTTCTGGAGAATCTGTCAATCAAACGTATCTAATGTTAGACATAAGATGACTTAAGCCTTGTTTTCACTGAGCAGTACGGTCTGGTCCGGTCTAGTCCGGTCCAGTTTAGAATGGTCTAGGCAATTCAAGTGAGCGTTTCCACTCAAAGTGGGACCGCCACGGCGCATGCGGGGTGAAGCTAACAACAACAACAATGGAGCTCATCCAGCAACTCATTTTTTTCCGCTTCAGCTTTTTGTAGTTGGTATGAACAAAGCATTTAATGTTGTTTGAGAAAAGATTGCGGACGACTAAGAGAGGAATACAGCCGCCTTCTGGAAGTTTTATTTTGTCGTACTGACCTTCAGCCAGTCAATAGCTTTCAACAGTAGCTCCGCCCTAACTGATCCATTCCATTTGTGTATGGACCTACAACGAACAGGACCCAAAGATAGCATGATTCGGTCCGGCTCAGTTGGCCCATTTTATAATGGAAACCCTCTAAACACTGGACTTGTCTGTGTGAACACGTCAATGTTGTCATTGAGGCATCTGATTAACTTGCACTGCAAAAAAATACATTTTTTTTTGTCATACTACCTTCACATCTGGCATGTTCAAAGGCAATGCATTGTGGGCTATATCTAGTGAGCATCGGTGCACACTGGTTTTTCGCAGAGACTTCTGGGAGTTTTCTAGGGCACTCGATTTTAGAGTTGTAGATTGGGACAGCACTACAAAATGGGGAACGCACACATAGTGTACTGTGTAGTGAGTAGTGAAGGAATTTGGACAAAACAAGTCCAAATATGTCAATCCAACTTAAACTAATTTGCATGAATGTATGTTCATTGTTGTTTGGACGTAGACTGATGTGATAAAAAAACGTTGCTGGTGTTCAGTGTATGAAGTAAAAAGGCTCGGTTTATCCAGCATGAACTTTGTGAACTGTCACATTTAAGACGGTGAGCCTTTTTTTGTCTTAAGTATGAAACCCAGTGTTGTATGTGATGTTAGTCGTGAGGTCAGCGTGCAGAAAGACATTTCTGCTCCAGCTCCGAACATTCACCCTGCTGCTTTATTGCACCCAGGACAGGACAGCTGTTGCAGTGGTGGCTTGAGAATTTGTTAACTTGCTTCATCAGTATTTCTCTGCACTGAGTCATCAGCACAGCATCGGCCTTCATGCTACCGGCTGCAGCTCAATGTTTCACTGCCTTAATGGATTCAGCTTCGTCCCTTCATGAGGATATTTGAAGCTTGAACTAATCTGCAGTGTCTGCAAATGGCAGCTTTAGCAACATTTTTGATTAGATTTCAAAATACTTCTCAGAAATCAACAGCTTTGTCCTATCTGCAGCAAAACAGACTTTTTATTCAGGTCTGATTTGTTTCAAACATCTCATCTTGAACAGTTTTTTTTAATCGCTTTATCTTTCCAATCTTCCAAAACTCCTTACCCATGACCAGACAGATACTGCAGGGCTTCATAATCACATCAAACACTTCCTGCAGTCTTTCATCTGAACCTCTTCCTGCCTTTTTTAAACTTTTGCAAAGAACTACAGTGCAGTAAGACTCTTATCTGCCCACATTTGAGCAATTCTATAATTGTTCCTGACATCTGATGTCTGGAAATCCCAGTCTACAAGTGTAAGAGCTATTGAAAGTCCCTGTGAATGCCATCTGCAATGCAGAGAGTTTGGACATTTTAGCGACTAATGCTCAAACCTAAACTTTGTTCATAGGAGGTCCTCAAAATGTTTCAAAATTTTACTGAATTCTGGACTACATTAAAAACTGTCGCCATAAAAAAAAAAAGAGATCCAAGAACAAATGTTTTGAAAGAATGGCATTTCATGGAAAACAAAGCTGTGGTTATGGCTAGAAAAGATGTTAATACACTCTTTTTTAAGTCCAATTTTACCAATAAAAACCTCGAGTTTGAGGCTTTGGCTTCAAGAACAATAAATATCTGGAGACTAGTGTTCTGCTGAACCTGTGAAGACTTAAGTATTCAAGTTAAGATCCTATTAAATTTAGACTATTTCTTTTCTGCAACAACACTGAGCATCAGAAGAATCTGGAAGATTCACAGATTTTCTGCCTTTTTTAAGCTCATCCATCAGCCTGCAGTTTGTAAGGAGAATCATATTTTTGTATGTTTGAACTCCTGGGGGATCTGGACATCCACATGGATCCACCTGCAGAAAGACTCTTAGGTGATGTCTGAATTCCTTCACTACTCCTTAACCCATAAAAACTATGGATTCCAAGACTATTTAGTGCCCTGGATTTTAAATGCAATGCATTGTGGGCTTTAATAACCAATCGAGTGAGCATCAATGCATCAGGCTGATTTTTCGCAGAGACTTGTGGGACATTTCCAGGTCACTGGATTTTTTTTATTTTACATTCCGACACCCAGATAATATGGTAAACGCTCTTTATGATGCACTAAGTAGTGAGTGGTCAGGAAATTTGGACACAACCTAAATTTGGTTTTGTTGTTTTTGTCTTTAATCTAAAATCTTACACAACAAAATTTGAGTAAAACATTTTTTTTCTGGCAGAAATAACAGATTTCTTTTGCTGCCGTTGGAAGCTGATGATATATAGTTCAGAAAATTGTAATATTCTTAAAAAACCTTTTAACGAATATTATCTTCCATAGGAAAAAAACAAGTCAAAATGAATTGTCTGTGTGGAAAGGCAGACAGCAGTTTGTGTCATCAGTAATAGGATGGAATAAAATAGTTTTTATAATTATCTACTTAAAATAATACTGCTTCATATTTACACATTTTAAATGAAAGAAACTTTTGTTCAAAAATGCCTTAAATCTATGTGTATTTTTGTTAAAATAGTAAAGTAAGTGACACAGCCTGGCTTGAAGCGTCTTGTCTTTAATTTTGGAACCAAAACCCCGAAGCAGAAATTGTAGCTGCCAAAACAATCATGACTAATCAAGACAAAGGATTGTTGGTTGCAGCCGTAGTTTTTTTTTTTTTGGTTCTTCAAAGTGTTTTTTGTGATTGACTCGGGACTTTTAAAAGCACTAGGCTGAGCCGTTTTCTTCTTCCTTTCTAGATTCAACTGTGTTTGTAAAAAGTGTTAGATTTTTTTCCCATAAACAGCAGGAACGTAAGCTTTGGGAAGAGGATAACTCATCTTCCTCCTTGGCTCATGTTGAGCGGCACTTCTGTTACTCTGCAGACATTTATGGCTGGGTTTGCTAGAGCTGAATGATCTCAGCTCGTGCCAAACGCTCTTAGCTAACAGCATCCATGACTTTTTCAATTGAGCAAAAAGCTTTTTTCTGTTATTTTTTGTAGTTGATCCTGGTATGACAGGTTGAAGACATCAAAGCTGACCTCTGAGCTTCCACGCCAACTCCCACAGTTGCCGTTTGAACTCGTCCTTGGAGACAGTTCTTTCTGCAGCCACTGTTTATGATACCAGAGCGGTTCAAAGACACTCGGCTCTTTTCAGAGCAGATAGAACACAGCTGCCATGAAATGTATTGAGACGTGTAAACATGATGTCTAAAACCAGCGGGTGCTTGTGCTGCTCTCTGCAGGTACATGGGCATCGGCCTGTCCGCCCAGGGAGTCAACATGAACAGACTGCCTGGTGAGTAACATGTGAACGATGACACTGAAGCATAACAAGTGGGAAGATGATCAAAGAGATGTTTTGGGTCTTGAATTCATCTCAGAGTAATGTCTTAGTCACATGCACCCGTATGGGGGGTTAACCGGGTCCGTGAAGGGGAGAGTAATTGCATACACGTATGACGTACGGGCAGTGGAGATACCCCAAGGTAATGAGGAGCCCTAGGCGAAGTTCAGCTGCGGCGCCCCCTAAAGCAAAATATGTAAACAAAAGCATACGTTTTTCCCACCTAAAGGAATTTCTGACGGAAGAAGCTGCATTTGGCATGTTCTTGAATGCCCGATGTGATACATGTTGTGATACATGTTGTATGTTTGGTATGATCTATTTTTGTTCTAGGTTTTGACCAAGCATTCTTTAATCTGGATATTTCTTGAGGGTGACCTGTGTGCCCTGTACCGGTTTGCCCATTTTCCTCCCTTTTCACCTGCTGCCCATACCCATCGGTATGGGCAGTTGTGACTAAGGAATGGCAGGCAATAGGGCAAATATCATGGGGTTTATGGGTTGGAGCAACCAGGAGAAAGGGGTGAAATGCGAGTTTCTCTGTGTATGTGAGATATTCCTGAATGGCGGGCTGGACTAAAGCCAGCATTTCAGCTGCTCAGACAGGCTGGCATTAAAAAAACATCCTGCGCTGCTTTTTCCTTTTGTTCTGTCTTCGTTTGCACACAGGACACGCTGTTCTGGACAATTAAGCAGGATGAGAAGTGCTGTCCAAAACCCTGACATCTTCTAATTACCTAATGGTCAATATTTCCAGCTCTGACTTCATCAGCTGATATTGCAGTCAGGCCTGATGATTGTCTCTCTCTGCTTGTACTTGACAGAACAGGAAGGTGTTTAATCCATGTCACAAACTCTGGAAAGGGTTGATTTTAGGCCAGGCTCAGAGTGCAGATACTTTTATACAGAAGTGGAGATGGAGATCATGTGGACTTGGTATGAACTGCATGCAGGGTTTTAGAAAGAAACTGATTTAGTGGTTGTGAGTGGAAATGCTGTTTGGTTGTAGAGTCAGCAGCCTTACGGCTATAGAAACATGTCTGGGCATGTTGCTGAGTGCTCATGGATCAGAGGCAGATGATGTGGACTCTGGCTTATGCTTTGACCTCAGACTAATCCGATTTTAGGAAAAACATTTCCTTTCACTTTGCACAGATAGCTCAGTTTTATTTTAAAATAGAAATGACTCCAAGATGAATAAACAATAAAAACAATTCTCACTTTGATTGTATTTAGCAAACAAACTTTTGTCTTCTTTTTTGTTATTAATTTGATGGCATTAAACATTCAAACCAACGTTTTCCTTTTGCTATAGTTATTCTTATATTTTTAGTTTTTTTAAGCCATCCATATCTTCTGCTCACCTCAGCTGATTTTAACCAGCAAAATTACAGCAACTTCTTCCATTGAAAATGAACGGGCTCCAATTTCTAACTATCTTCATTTTAAAACCCTTTCAGTGATAAAAGCTGCTATGATCTCTTTCAGCTCTCAGTTTACATAAATTTGACATAAAACCTTATTTTTTTTTGCTGCATAATGAACGCCTGTGAAGCTGTTAAAGCTTCAGCACTGTTCTTCAAAATTCACCTTTTTACACAATTTTGAAGATAAAGACATTATTCCAACTACCGCTATACATTTTTGTAAAGGTATGGGACTATGGAATAATCATACAACTTCTTTTTATTTGCTGTGGTTTGTTCAAAACACGGTATTTTTTGATTTAAGCTAGTTTTGTGTTATGTAGCATTGTTGGCTTAAAGGAAGCTTGTTTAGCAAGTTTGCTGAAATCATTTAGATGATTGTAGTTTTTATCTGTTTTTTTAGGACAATAAAAGTGTAGCATCTGTACCTCTTTTTACTATCAGCTAAGCAAAAACAACTAGAAGCTTCAGCAACAGTGCAATTAAACCTTAGTTTATCACTGATTTTCTGCTGCTGCTTCACAAACATGAGCTTTTATATGAAATTGATTTGCTTTGTAACCCCCCAAAAGGGTGTTTTAAATTTTACTGGAATTACAGAATTAACCCCAACAAATGAGTCGAGCCAAACAGGAGATACAGTGAGGAAAAAAAACACTATCCATCAGCACTTCTACTTTCCACTGCCTCTTTTTATAATTTTTGTTCTGTGTTGTAATTTATTTTTTTTATAAAAAATGGAGGTAGTGTTCTGTGTTGATTCAGTTTAATCAGTTGTTTTATTTTTTAGAAAAAGAGATTTAAAACGGTTTTAACCTCTTCACGCCATTTAATCCTGGACCCCAATTTCTTTAGCATTAAATTGAAAAAAAAAAAAAATCTTTTAAAAATAATTGTAAATTAACTCAGGCTGGAAGGGTTAAATAAGAGATAATGGCTGATGAGGTGTGCATTATCAGAAATTAGAGGGCAACGCAGAAGCTTTCACAAAGTCAGTTTATGTCTGATAATGCACACCTTGAAGGCCATTATTCCGCTTTAACCATGGTCACTTCCAAAAGAAATAAATACTCAATCAATTTTTAGCACCTTTTACTTTTACTTAATGGCTGAGCTGGGACCGACCTCGGCTGCGCCTGCAAACCAAAGTGATAAGTACTGGTCGTCATGCTGGGTTAAATAAAGCAACAGTTTTTTTCAAGAAGCCACGCAGTGATGTACAACATTTGAGCTATATGACCTGAGCTACTTTTTTTTATGTATGTCATCATTGTCGATTATCACTTTTTAATTCACACCCAGCAGCCAATCAGAATTTGACACAAAAGTCTCATACAGGCGTCTTGAGCTGAGTTTTGGTGATGAACTGGAGGAGTCAATTTACTAAAGAAAATCTGCATATACTAGAAAACGCAAATACGTGGAGGAACTCCATATATGCAGTGCTTCTCAATTATTTTTTTGCCAGGCCCCCCCCAGGAAAAAGAAAATGTTTCGCGACCCCCCCAACCCATCACCCAACCTCACACACACAAACACTTGCGCGGTGACAATATATCAGTTTATTATATATAAAACTGTGTAAGTATACTTAAAATTGTATCTTTTAACAGTAAAAAAAAGGAAAAAATCAATATAAATCCACTTTCAACAACTATTACCTTTATTTTGCCACACAGAAACCCTCTTATAGTCTAAAACAGAAAGAAGCTTAAAGTGCCTGAAATGAAAAATCTGTCATTCCTTATTTAAACTAGAAACATTTTGACCAACTGAACCATTTGATACTAAGAAAAGTAATTATATCAGTAAATAATATTAAATGTAAATTGATCTGAAACATTAACACAGCAGCACCAATATATTAAACGTTTTTAGTCTGAAGAAATAGGTAAAAAACATTGTGCTGATTTTTTTTCTAAATGATGGGCTAGAGCTCCGCGTGCGCTGTTCCACCTCGCAGCTTGAGCCCACTATCCCTCTCCCCTCCTTCTCGTGTGTGACAGGAGACAGGAGCAGCTGCAGGGACGGCTGTTACAAAGTCTGTCATATAACAGATAATAGGAAACAATAGTGGCGCAGATCTTTTTCCACGGAGTGAGCCGCTGCCACAACCCCCCCCCCCCCCCCGTTTAAATTTGCGCCCGGACAATAGCCCGTATTACCTGTGCCCAAAACTGCCACTACTGCATGCCCCCCCTGGCATCGCAGGGGGCGCGCCCTACTATTTGAGAAGCACTGCCATATAGACAGATAATGTCTTACAAGGTTTCCATATTAAAGACATCTTGGATGAATTGTTTGTTGTTGTTCTTCAATACTTCCACTAATTGAAAGGGGAGACATTTTTGGACTCATACAAGGAAATTGAGAACATTTTCAAAAATTCAGAAAATTACCTTGCAAACACAGTTATTACGACTTAGTGAGATACATGGCGATAATCTAACTAAGAATCACATGTTTTTCATTATCTTTTGATATCTTCTTCCTGTCTACAAAGGAGCCTATTGCTTCAGAAGAAACAGAGCTTGTCCTTTACTGCTCTACTATGTGAAGTTCCACGACTGTTTAGCCTAACAGTTTTATTAACAGTTTTTCTGACTTTATTGTAGTGTCCAGCTGTAAACGTGTTCTATTTCCAGCATCATCGGGAGTTCATTTGTAAAGCTAGTGGAGTCATAACTCGGCCCAAGCGGCGCTTCACTGACAGGCTAAATTTATACCTGAGACCTCCAGTATAATAAATGTCCTCTTCACATCGTTAAACATCCGTCTCTGACAGACTTGGATGCATCAGATAAGAACTAATTTATCCATGAAAGGTATAAAAATGTGTTCAGTATTAACAAATCATAAAAATGTCATAGCGATAACAAAACATGCATTAGACAGAAAAAACAAGTTCCAAAACGGCTGATTAAAAGCCTTCAAAGAGCTGAAATTGCTTAAACATCTCTGGATAATTAACGTGTTGATGTTTTGTAGCATCATCAGTGTAATTGATGAGAGACGTTTTCTCTTCCAGTGTTTATGCTAGCGGCATGAGACTCTGATTTAAACTAAGTCTCCAAGTTCAAAAGGGGACAAACTTGAAAAAATGTGGACATTTGTTGATGGTAGATTATGTCTTGAATGTAACAGCTCAAGCCTTATGGGTGGATATGGACAAACCGATATGCAGGTGGCCCCCATTAAAAAATTTCAAGGTCATAGATCGCTTGGTGAGCCCGTAGAGCAAAAATGTTACACATTTCTTCTACAGGCATCCTCCAGGTGACGGGTCTGAGAAACTAGAAAATCAGAGCTTAGTTTGTGTGGGCGTCCCATGGGCACTTGCGTATTAAGTGCACACCCTGCGTCTGTACGTGCACCTTACTTATAACTAGAGTATTGTGCAAGAGCACTATAAGACAACATCACCGGTATGTCATAAGTCCGTGCAACCTACATTAGTCTTGCGAATACTTTGCAATTCACTAACTACGCACACAGCATATGTACATTGTTTTTTTCATGACGTCCCTTGACCTCATAGTGGAGCCAGTTAGGCTGATATTTCAGACAAATTGTGCAGTTTTTGGTACCAAATTTGCCATGGATGTACCTTAGGTTCCCCTCTTTTAGAAAAGCACAGTTGCCACGAGAAGAATCTAAAATACCTGTCATTTGTAAAGATGGTCGTCATACACTTAATTGTTGCAAAAAATATTAAAAGTCTATTTACCCCAGTCTCAAAAATTTGGGCTGCTCATGAACAAAATCCAGTCTTTAAACTTGAGGGGTACCCACATAATATTTTTATATGTATATAATATACATATTATAAAATCTGGGATCTGGGACCAACCACCCACCAACCCAGCCAGGTGCAGAGGAGGCCCCTCTACAGGGGCCCCTCCAGCACTGGGAGGCATAGGCGAGCCCGGCGTCATCAGCCCAGGCCACAGGACAGACGTGCTCTGCTGTACCGGGCGGCAGCCATTGGGGCCACCAGGTGCTGGACACCGAGAAATGGGAGGTCTCCAGTGGGGTGGCGGGCCCCACTGCTGCCAAGCAGCAGAGCCCCCCCCAGCCCGGGGTCCCTCTGAGTTAGTGTGTGTTTGGTGCGTGTGCGGTGCCAACATGCAGTATGTGGAGTCTAAAGTGAGAGTTAAAATTGGGGGACGGACTGGTGAGAGATGAGCCCAGATGTTTCACCGGGCCCCCCTCCATCAGACCATCCCCACAAGACCCTAAATGAATCAAGGTGTCTAATATGTGAGTAAAAGTAGAATGGAGGGCACGAAGTGGACGTGTGCAAATTTGTTTGGGTGGGAGTGGGAAGGAGCAGGTGGATGGGCACAAGCGGGAGAAGCTGATTGTGCAGCTTTTAGCCAGAATATAAAAACCTGTGTTGTTTTTTAAGACATATTTTGTTGCACAGCAGGAACTCATTAGAAATTCGCCTCCTAGTTGTGGGCGGGACTGTTGGAATGGAAGTAAGCTTATGTTAAAATCTTAGCATTTCTGTGTTTACCCTCTCTCCTGTTAGCTTACAGCTCCTCACAACCCCAGGATAAACATTAACGCAGCAAAAAAAAAACATTGCGAGGCTTTTTGGAGCTATCAAGCCGATGTCCAGTTTTGAGCCAGATAGTAGTTCAGACAAGAACATGAAGATGTTAATGAATCTATTTATCTGCAAGTGGATGCATCAGAATGGGAATGGAGAATGGGGACTTTGGCCCATCCATGGCAGCTTCTCCGTCACAATCCTGAGCTTTTTCAAACCGTGGGTTTTCATCTTCTGCTGGTCCAACACAATTGGAGTAAAGAAATGCTCAGAAACGTACTTTTAATTTTAAATTCTTTTGTTTAGGTCCTCCATCATGAGAAAAATGCTACAAGAACATGTTAAAAACACTAAAAACACAATTTCATTGTCTTATCTTAACATGTTTAGTTTTTGAAGTGATCTTTTTACGTCATTGTGAGTCAGAGTAGAATGGTGCTCCTAATAACACTGGATATAAAAATGAGATTTTGTTAGCTAATAGAAAAACCAAACTTCAGGCTTATTTGACAAATATTCTGATCAATCTGACTCCCAATTGTTCCATCTGTTTAGAATATCCCCAGTTGGGATTTTTATCTATTTTTTTGCTCCATTGTTATTCATCTTGTGCAATGAGAAGCATAAATATCTCAGTGGACTCTGACAACACCACAGCCAAACCATTTTAGACCACACCACCGCCTTGACCAATCACATGTCAGAGCATTGAGGCCTGGCTGGATCCACTTGACCTCACTGTAGGACCTGTCCTGGGATGGAGGTTTGTTAAGTGTTGTGGTCATTGGGGAGTTTACCACAACTCCCCACCAAATAGATTATCTGCTAGTGCTTTTTCATCGTTGTTCGTCAGAAAACATGCAAAGAGTAGACGAGCATCACCAGAACTGTCTCTAAACCTGGTCACCCATCAGCTATGAAAATATTTTCAGCTGCTTTTTCACCACAGATGGCCTGCAGTCCCACTAGACAGATTACTGCTGATTGCCTTAACTCCAACTAACCCAGTCTGTGTGTTTATGTGGCTCTGTGTGTTTGTCCCAAACTCTGAGGATTTGTTTGCGTGTCCTGGGTTGACTGATTGTATTTCTGACTGCGTGCGTCCATCCCGAGTCATATGTGAGCTTTTCACGGTGGGGAATGCAACAGGCTTTAGATTTAAAGAGGAACACAGTTATAGGAACTCATCTAGTTAAACAAACTCAACCTACGGAATCATCTGTATTTCTAAACAACTGACATACCAAAAAGATTTGAGTTATGACAAAACTGCTGCATGGGTAAAAATGAATAAACTGCTGACCAAGTGTTTACTTATTGCAGTTTTTTAGTTACATATTTTGCTTTATATGTAAGCAGAATTTGTCATGTTTTATGAAAGATTTTGTAAAGGCTGCCTTTACACAGCCCTCTCAAAATTGCCTCATGTTGATCCTGCAGGACACTTTAAACCTCCTTTGTCAATAAATCTAACACTGTGATAAAGCAATCAGGCATCAGGGGCCATAAAAGTCTTATTCTCCAGATGAAATTATTAAATGTGTGTACTGTGCTGTTTATGGGAAGTAAAATATCATCACCTTGTATTCACAAGAATTTTGTTTCTGACTGTGGAGGTGACACAGCTGGCGTTAATAAATATTAATACTCTGCAGCAGTGGATGCAGTTTCTTTTCTCTCAAAACGTTTTTCCTTTTTGTTTTTAATAATGTTTTGCAATAGTATACATTAACATCACCTGGGTTCTAAGTGAAACCTAAGATGCTTCTCTCTTTTAAAATGTTTTTCAGTGGACTTTGTCATTCAAAAATGAACTTTAAAAAAAAAAGTCTGACAGAAATCCATTTCAAAATCTGGTTCCTTTAATACTCTGGTTATAGAAACCAAGTTTGAGATCTGGCTCATATTCAAGATATCAGGTTTCACAAGAAACTAGATTGTAATCGGATTACTTGGGAGAAAATAATATACTTCTCCGAAACAAAGAAACCGATACTTTAACTGAAGTAATGCCAGAGGCCAAATAGTTTGACCTGCAGAACAATATTCACCTCTGTCTGTTTATGAATGTACTTTTGTCCATTGGTGTTTCTATGCTGAGAAAATGGTTGGTTTTACTTTCAAAACCATGTTTAGTTGTGGTTTTATCCAATCAGAAGGAACCTGCCTTCAATAGGAGGGGCACCCCCAAAACTCGGTTTGTGGTAAACGGGCAGGGAGATGCCAGAGAGGCAAAAAGGCTTGTCCAGGTTATCCAGCAAACTTTGTGGACCAGCACAAACGTATAACAAGCTTTTACAAGCTTTAGAATTAGTTAGTCTTGAAAAGTGCAAAGTGATGAACTAAAACTTGTGAGAGTAAGTGAAGGGAGTTTTAATTAAAAGTAGTTCAAAGGTTGTTATAGTGAGGACCATGACAAATGCAATGCAAACGCAGCCCAGTGCCTTCCTTGTGTGTCCTGTTGACTTCTGTGTGTGATCCTGCTGTGGAGACTTGCCCATTTCATTAGCATGTTGCAGCAGTGAGCCTGGCTTTAGAGGCAATATCCCTGTCAGCAGATTAATCTAATACCTCACCACACAAACACACACAGACACACAAATATATACACATATGTACAGAAGAGCACATAGAGAGGCAGAGGACAATATGTGCTGAAGTTGAAAGAAAAAGTCCACTGCAGAGGATACAAACACACCCAACACACATGCCGCTTAGGTTAATGCTTTATTACATCCTCGATGTTACACATGTGCACAAAGTACACAACTAATATCTGTGCTGTCCCACGACCTACTTTCCCTCAGTCCTGCTTTGCTTTTTGGCATTGATGTGCGCTCTGCAACTGGAGCTGAAGGGCTGCAGGTCTCCTATGACTCTGACGCTTCAGGAGGAGGAATTCCTGCAAAACTCGATTAGTTTAGACTGTAAGAAGTCATCCTTTGACTCTAAACGAAAGGCCGGAAGTTTGTAAATTTAAAATAAACTTTTTTTCAGGTTGAAGAGAATTCCTCCTGTAAACATTAGAGGTCACTATTCCAACTTCAGGCTTATTCTGTCCGAATCAATAATTCAGAGATGAACACATGTTTTGGATTGAGGTGAGATCTGTTTTGTGCACAAAACATCGGAGGATAGCTAAAGGGGATGATTCAGGAATATTTGGAGACTCAGTCTGCGTTTGTCAGAATATTGTATACATGAAATTACTACTTTTATAGGAGAAGGGTATTCTTCTGGTTTCCATCGGACTTGCCTGAAAACACGGTGAGCACTTCAGACTCCTCGTCCATTTTAGCAGAGACTAATTTTAGTCTCCTCCTCGCGTGTCTAGGAGTAAACAGTGTAATGTCACTATACATAACTTCTTATAGGTATAATCCTCTGGAAACTGAAACTAAAACTGGAAATGTTACTCCTAAATGTAGACACTTTCCACATAAATACAAACTAGTTTTTTAAAAATTTTCTGTTAATGAAAGAAAAACCCACAATGGTCATTAAAAACTAGAACTTTACTGAAGTGATTGTAAAAAAAATGACTAAAAACTAACCAGTGAAAGCCAGACATTGCTTTTAAAACTGTTCAACATCATTATTAAATAAAAACTAATGAAAAAGGCCAGGACTAAAATGATGATCCCCTTGAATATAATAGTTTGTTTTGCAAACTACTGGTAATGATTTCTGCTCCTGTCTGTAGATATTTTGGTTTTCTGGGAGCAAACTACTTCATTTGAAGTTTAAAGGGTTTCCTCTCTCTATGGCTTCTTGTTGCAGCTCCTATCATGAATTTTCAGTGAGGTTTTCGATCAGGGCTTTTTAGACTAGAATAGTTCCATGTTTAGTTCAAAGCCATTGTTTGGTGTTTCAAGCTTTTTGGGATTCTTGCGCTAGACGACTCACAACTTTCCACTGAGATTGAGCTTTCTGACTCTAATATTGCACTCTAGAAAGCTTTTATTTTGAAGTGTCAATGAGCTTGCACAGAATCAAGTCCATTGAATGTATATGGGAATTGGACTGAGTGACCCCCTCCTTTTGGCGTTCCAAACAGGAAGTGCCTGCTGGTTCCAAGAAGCCAAAATCTCTTAGACTTCTATTGAGAACTCAACAGGTATTACTCAGCCTTTGTGTTTGTGAGAAAAAACAATTGTTGCTTTGCCTTTTTAACATGTTCTTTCTAGAATGTGGACTCATGTTGAGAGTTTGAAAGGTTTGATTGACAGATTCTCCTGAGCTCATTTTCAAGTGGTAGGGGTGTGACCTTCCAACAACCTCACTCCTGATTGGCTGAAGTGGTTGCTATAGAAATCTTGTCTCAGACCGACTTGGACCAATCACTGCTTACTGACCAAGTCTGGTTCCAACATGGTGGCATCCGTGTTGCCAAAAAAATTCTGACTGACTTGACTTTCTTTTGTTGGAGCTGGAAGTAAGTCATTTTCTATGGGTGACGTCACACTCCCTCACTCCATGTCTCATATACAGTCAATGTTCAAATGCAGCAAAGCAGTTCCGGACCAAACACCAGCCTCCTCCATGTTTCACTGTAAAGTGTTTGAGTCTGCCAAACTCTTCATCTATCCAAAGTAGGTTGCTCCAGAAGCTTCTTCTTTGCTGATGAGTGTGCATTGTAGGAAACTCCAATTGGCTTTTTAGATTTGCTTTTACCACTGTTGTCCTCTTTTGTTGTCTTTAGCACAAAGTGACAGGGCATCTGTTTTTTTTTTCTATCTATGCATTTAATCATTTCTGTAAGGAGTTTGATAAATCTTTGCACTTTCTTTATCGCTTTGTCTACAATGCTTGAAATCAATCAATCAATCAAAATCTCCTTTTCAAATCAAATCAAATCAAATCAATCCAAATGTCTTTTCTGATATTCACTTAGAAAACAGAAATCTGTCTCAAAAAGCAGCCTCACAACATCATTCTACCACCACCATGTTGCTTTAATGGTCTTTTTCTGATGGTCATAATCTCTGACTGTACCTGAGTCAGGTGAGGTCTGTAGGATAGTTCTGGTTCTTTTCTGGCCTCCCGGATGAGTCCTTGTGTTCTTGGAGTCATTTTGGTCAGCCGTTGGGTCCCAAAGAGGTTCTTCACCGTTAGATGCAGCCCAATGGAATTCTGTCCGAGATGTTTTAGCTTCTTTAGTTTATTTGTTTCTGTTAAATCTTCAGAACTGGAATGAACTGTAACTGGACGGAAAGGAATCCGATTGCTTGAAGATGAACAAAACAAATGTATTTCAATCAAATATATTTTGTTATTCACTGTTCATTTATAATTTAACAAAGAGATTGTTTTCTGATATGAAGCCATAGAGCTATGCAGGTTTAGACTGCTTCAACAAAATCATTGTTTAAACATTTGTTTTTATATTTTGGTTAACAAAAAAAGCTTAAAAACATTAAAATAATATTAAAAGTGCAATAAAATATTATATAAAACACATTGTGCATTATTTTGAAGATGTTTTCTATTCATTTAGAAACATAGCGTGTTCTCTTCCATTCACAAACTTGGTGAGCAGCATCAAGATTAATCAAGTTTACATATTTCGAATGTCATCTTCTTCAGCCTCCTGGGTGATCTTAGCTCTCCTGGTTCTTCCTCCTGAGCTGCAGCTGCTCCTGAAAGCTGTGACTCACCGCTTTCTTTACTCTCTGTCCCCCTGCTGGCTGACTATCACACTGCAGCACATGCCAGAAACACACCGAGTGTGAGTGTGAGCGTCAGAGTCGGCCTGCAGGCAGCAGCAACAGCAGTCAAATGGGAAAACTCGAGTATCAGATGTCCATGAGTCTTCCTCCTGCAGTGCAAAGTCACTTCCCTCCTCACATGTATCACACCTCATCCCGGTTGGCGGAGTTTTAACAAGGTTTTAACAAATCTCTAATCTCCGTGGTCCTGATTTAAGGGTGGGACAAGCACTCGTACGGTTACCATGGAGACGACGGTCACTCCTTCTGCTCCTCTGGGACGGGCCAGCCGTACGGGCCCACGTTTACCACGGGAGATGTGATTGGCTGCTGCGTTAACCTCATCAACAACACCTGCTTCTACACCAAAAACGGCATCAGTTTAGGTCGGTCATCCTCTCGACCTCAAAGCATTTGAATCTGTGACACTTTAAAGAGAACCAAACATTTCCCTCTTTTATGCTTTTCTTTTTCTGTCTTCAGGTGTTGCCTTCACAGACCTCCCAGTGAGTACTGACAGCAAACTCCTAGTTCTGCAAATGCCCCTTTTTGCTGCTGGCTTGTTGTGGTTGCCACACTACCATTTTGGGCTAAAAGGGTTTTTGTCGACTACATGCTTCAACAGTTGTTAAGAATGAAAGAGATGATTTGCAAAAAGAACTTTTCTGTCTCATTCTCCTCATTCTGTCTCAGCTCACAATAATAATTGTTGAGATGAGGAGTTGGAGTTGAAGAATTTTAAAGACTAGTCTAACACCTGTGCGGAAAATATGAGAATCTGTTTAATTTGTGGTTTGTCAAACTTAAGGTTGCTAAGCTGATGTTAGGTATTTTATTGGTCATTTTTAGCGTATGTTGAAAATTTGAAAAATCGAGACGAAAATATACAAGATGAGATGAAATGATATGACAGGACAGTGATGGAGACATCTGATGAGGTGAGACAAACACAGTAAGATAAGACAGGATGTTTACTATTCACAAGGACTAGCAATTTGAATATTCCATTTATCAAACCTTTCTAACACCAAATAAACAAAAAAAACATGAATCGCGGAGTGAATTCTGACACCACAAAATACCCACCAAATTGACCCCCACAGAGCGCCAAATATCCTCTAACTCCTGCTTTCTGAAATTCTTCCAGCCCAACCTGTACCCCACTGTGGGGCTACAGACGCCTGGTGAGATCGTCGACGCCAACTTTGGCCAGCAGCCGTTTGTCTTCGACATCGAGGACTACATGAGCGAGTGGCGGGCCAAGATCCTCGGAATGATCGCACGATTTCCCATTGGCGAGCGGCTGGGGGAGTGGCAGGGCGTCTTGCAGAAGTAAGATTTCACAGTTCTTGTGATCAAACCAAGTAAAATCCCCTCCAGAAGGAGGAAACCAAACAGAGCCAACTTCTCCAGACGCACTGAATCAAGGCTTTTTAAACGGCAGCCTGCAGGCTTCATCCGGATAGAGAGCAACTTCTCAGAGGCCAAAAGCTAAACCATTAAAAAAAAATCTATGTATTTTTTAATCTATTGCTCCTTAATATCGCAGACACTTTTAGTCGATGAATCCAGCGCATTAGACGACATAAAGTAATTTCAAAATATTATTGAAAATGTCAGATATATTTTTTAACATCTTCTGTTTTGGCAAACAATCTAAACTCTGTTAATTACTGTCAGGGGGCGTGGCCACAGCGGTTTTAAAACTATTCAGAGCTTTTCTGATTAATCCTTCTTTCATTAATTAATTGTTAAACATTAAACCAGCACTGACAGTCCATCAGTGTTTGTCATACAACCCACGAAGAAAAGAGAAAGCACTTCCCTTTTAGCCCTTCAAAATAAAGGCGGCACAGTAGCATACAACATAAAAGCACAGACAGCATTTGCACCAAGATAAAACCTGCTTCACCGCTTACATTGACATAAAAATGTATTGTGGTACAGTATTATGCTTGCCAGAAGCTGCACAGCTCAGCAAAACCCTGAGCTATTTGAACAAAAATCAACAGTTTAACAGAGATCTTCATAGTACCTCTCATTATTTGTCTTCATCTGCTTTTCCTGCTGATCTGACATTTGGATAGCTCTGCACTGAACAAACACCAGCTCCTTCAGTTACATTAGTTCATGAGAGAAAACAGTGTTGTCCATAAGTGCAACATCTAAGGTAGCTTTAAGCTGAAGTAATATAAATGTGTCTGAAGTCCCATTCCAATCATCTTTTGATCGATTTTTAAAGCGTTCCCATTGGTCGTTTAGTTAGGATTTAGCTGTTTTAAGCCCAAATCAAAAACAATCACACACACGTCCTCTATCATCAGAATTATGCTACAAAAACATGTTAGACACATCATGGTGGGTCTTTAAGGACAGAATAATGTTTTTAAACAGGACCACTAAGACTATGAAAATGTATCATCAAAAGCTGTTTTGTTTTCTTCAAAATGTAATTAATTTAGGTTTCTTCATCCTGCTTGAGATATTTTGATTCATTCTAAATAAGAAGCGGAAGTAAAGGTGAATAATAGAAGCATGAAGATAATAAAGAGGCGTTATTCTGAGATTATCTGCAGTTTGAAGCTGTAATTATTCAGAAAATGATTTTAAACAAAGAAATTTTCTAAAAAAGTCAATTTTTAAAAAACTTGATCTTGTCCCCTTTTGTACTGATTGTTCTCACCTGTGTGTTATCTAGCATGGTGTCCAGCTATTTGGTGCATCATGGGTACTGTGCCACTGCAACAGCCTTCGCCAGAGCCACCGAGACCATGATCCAAGAAGATCAGAGCTCAATAAAGAACAGGCAAAGTAAGTAAAGATGGCGGAGGGAAACATTTCCTGGCGGTTTGTTGGTAAACGCATGTTTGTCTGGGTCTGACAGGAATACAGAAGCTGGTTCTGGCAGGACGGGTGGGAGAAGCCATAGAAGCCACTCAGCAGGTTTACCCGGGCCTGTTAGAACGCAACCCGAACCTGCTCTTCATGTTGAAGTGAGTTGGTGGAGTTTGTGTGGCGAGCGGCAGCTTCCTGCAGTAACGCGGCGTGTCGCCTCGCAGATGTCGTCAGTTTGTGGAGATGGTGAACGGCACGGACAGCGAGGTCTGCTGCTTGACCGTGCGCTCGCCAAAGTCCCAGGACAGTTACCCCGACTCCCCCAGCCTCAGCCCCCGCCACGCAGCCAGCAACACACACGTGCACAGTGGAGGTACACACACACACACACACACTCACACTGAGGCACAGCTCACTGACAGTCTGACTGGATGTTTGTGTCCATTACAGGGGCAGATAGCCCCACCTGCAGCAACGGTGTCACCCCTCCCAATAAATCCAAGAGCCACAGTGTCAAATACCCCAGTCCGTCCTCCTCCGCCTCCTCCTCCACCTCCTCCTCCCCTTCCTCCATCAACTATTCTGAGTCCAACTCCTCAGACTCCACGAAGAGCCAACCCAACAGCGTCAACAGCAACCAGGAAACCAGGTGGGGGAGGGGGTTTCAGAAACTATGTCCCAGATTTGGGGATTTTGGGCTTAAAACGGCATAATCACAATTAAAGGACCACTTGGAACACTTTTACAATACATTGAAAGATGTGAATCAAAGTGATTGGTTTTCTTTATGTGAAGAAGTTATTTGTAAAAGATTTTTTCTCCAAAGTGTGAAAAGTCCTGAAATGTCTTCATTTCTGACGTGCTTTTATCTTTACATTTTTGCACACCCGCAGTGACAGCGAGATGGAGGTCGAGGCGGAGCATTACACCAACGGCATTGTGGACGGGTCATCGGCCCGGATCACGAACGGCACGTACAAACACGAAGAGATCCTGCAGATGGACGACAACAGCATCGGCAACGGGGTCACAGGTAAACACACACCTGGGACACAAGGGGAGGCCTCTCACCTTCACAAAAGCATGTGCAAAATGACAGATGTTATTTTAAACCACAATTTAATGAAAGAAGGACTAATTAGAACAGCAGCAGCTCGTAATGATGTTAGAAACCTCTGTAGCCACGCCCCCTGACAGCAATTAACTGCATTTAAGTTGGCAGCCAAAACTGAAAATGCTAAAAATTCAGATTTTTTTAATTATAATAGTGGCCGTCACGAAGATTCATGGTATCCAATAATATTTGTCTCTTCACAGAAATTTCAACTTTTTAAGCAGAAATGATCCTTTAAGGTGGTGAACTGATGGTCAGCGTTTCTTTCTGCATTATTTCATGAATTTGCGGCCTGCGCTTTCACGGGTTCAGACGACGGCTGCGGCAACAGCAGACAGCTGTGCGGCGGGAACCAGGCGGCCACGGAGCGGATGATCCAGTTCGGACGGGAGTTGCAGGCGCTCAGCGAGCAGCTCTGTCGCGAGTACGGCAAAAACGCCACGCACAAGAAGATGTTACAGGTACAGCGCAGCAGTCGCACGGAAAAGCTGCTCACACGGGTGACCTGCAGCAGATGAAGTGGCTGGTCGGAGTGCGGGAGGTTTAAGGAGATTTTGCACATTTAAATGCTGCTTTGATTAAACAAGAGGAGGGTAGCTGCTGCTCGTACAGAAGCTTAATCGAGTAAAACAGAATGAGACAAATACACAAAGGAAGTGAATTTAGTGGGAAAAAAATGAGTTTTTGATGATTAGCCAAAGAAAAAAAGTTACTGAATATAGATCAAAGTAATTTAATCAATAAAGGAAAGCCAAATGTGGAAAAAGTGTTCTCAATAAGTATAAGTGGCTTTTTTATTAATTATTTGTGTAAAAAACAGATTTATCTTCAACAGAGAAGACAGTGATTCTCTGGATTCTGAAAGTTGAGTTTTACGGTTCTTTAGATGAGAAACTGTGCTACTAACAAAACCTTAAATCAACACGTTGAAATGAAAAGTATTAAAAAGTAACAGATGAGCATAAAATGATTTATGAAGCTGCGATTCTTGTATATGGCCACTAGGGGGCAAAGGTGTATTTTAGCTGAAATTGCAGAAACAGAAGCCAGCTTGTCTGAATCCAAACAAGAGTTCTTTCATAGCTGCGTCATTTGAAAGTTTTCTCCTAAAGAACAGGAAAATCTTTATTTATATGTTAAGCAAACACCTGTTCAACCAGTATTTCTACCAAAAAATTATCCAAATTTAGCAGAAATACCAACAATTAATTGTAGCACATGCTAAAAAAAGATTAGAACTGAGGTTCTCAGTTCTACTAAAATGTTCTTAAAATGATTTATTATTGAAACAAGGATGAAGATGCAGGTTATGATCAAAGGATCAGAAACTGTGGATGATAAAATATTTAAAAAAAAACCTGCTGTAATGTGAAAACTTTATGGTTCTGATGGATTTAAAGCAAAATGGCCGAGCGCCAGTAAATCTGAGCATCCAGAAAATGATGAAAGTTCAGCACCAACAGAACTGTTCTGTTCAAATCTGGTGGATCCAACAGCAGGGGCTCATGCCGACCCGTGGGGCCCAGAGGAGCGACAAGTAAACAGAAAGTTAAAATATTTTAAATATTTCATTTATTGTTAAATTCAAAATAAAGTTTTTTCACATCTTCTGCTAACAGACAGCTTGATGTGTAAAATAAACGGTGAAAAAACAAACATTTAATGAGGCTGAGACAAGGAATTATTTGATCCCAAATATATTAATCTACAAGTCAAAATTAGGAGTTTTTTTGATTCAATTAAATATGTTTTTTTTCCTTAGGTGTGGTTTGTGCTAAAACTGCAAATCTTCTGGATTTTTAATAACGAGAAAATTCCGATCTCTAAAAGCTGACGCCATCAGTTTGTAGGATAACAAGATTCGAGATTATTTATAAAAATTAGAAGTTACCACAGATTTGTGTTCATAAAAGTGTGTGTGTGTGTGTTTGTGTTCAGGATGCCTTCAGCCTGCTGGCGTACTCGGACCCCTGGAACTGTCCCGTGGGCCAGCAGTTGGACCCCACCCAAAGAGAGTCGCTCTGCTCCGCACTCAACAGCGCCATCCTGGGTAAACTGCAGTCTGCGGCCCAACTCTGACACAAACACATGCAGCAGCAAGTTTAAAAAACAATTAGCAGCCTCAAATACAAAAGGGGTTTATACAAATATACTCTCTGTCTGTCTAAAGATCCATAAACCCCTGTTTGACAATAACACCTGTCCAACAACACAAGAGGCCTTCAGTTCTGATCTGTTTGCTCAGCTGTTGGACAGGACAGGTTTAGGGAAAAAAAAGTAACATAAAATAAAAGCAAAATGCAAGGAATTAGACAAACTGTGCCAAAAAATGGAAAAATAAAATAAAGAGAAACCGTTTCCTGCTCATTCTTTAGACTTTAACCTCCTGCATCAGCTGGACATTGAATTTAGAACAGCATCAGGCTTATATCAATATTTGCAAACTCTATATTGATAGAGTTATCAGAGCGGTAAACACACTGCACCTTCTGCATAACTGAACAAGACCTGTGGTTTCCATGGCAACGGGGGATAAGGCTGCGGAGCTGCTGTAAAGAAAACATAAAGTATAAAACAAAGGACATTATTAATGTTAGCGTGAAATGTTTCAGCGCTCCAGCTTTGCGACCACTGATTCATATATAGAGCCGAGTCTGTGATTCAAATTAATGCTAAAGGAGGAATCCTTCAAAATAAAAGTCTGAAAAGGATTAAATCTTAATTTTTTCCTTCTTCGTTTTTTTGTGTGTAAAAGTCTTTGTTTTGATCATCAAAGTTTTTAAGTTTTTTCTTTTTATGGAGGAAAAGTGGAAATTCTGGAGCCGTTCAAACAGAGAACTCTCAGATCAGTAACCTGTACTCATGATGAATCCACAAACAAACTTCTGATCCTCAAACCTTCACCTAAGCAGAACCTTTCATTGTTTTGTTCTTGATAACATAGAAGCTGATTCATTAAAGTTAGGATTTGTAAAAACTAGATTTACCATCAGCTGAATTTACTTTGGAAAACAAAGGCATAACTCACGTTGTGAGTTGTTCCTTTCAAGCATTTTAACAGAATAATTTGAATGAATTTCACAAAATGTATTTTTACTAAACCAGAAGTCTGCAACCTGCAACACTCGCCATTTGAGTCAATTTCTCAGAGACCACAACCCATTAGGAGCCACAAAATCTTACCTCACCTTTCAGAAAAATAAGACACTGCTTTGTATTTATGTTTGTGTAACAATGATAATAAACCTAAATATACTGTTGTAAAACATAAACATAAGGGGAAAATAACCTTTTTTTTCCGAATCTGAGATATTTTGTAACTTTTGACAGAGGTTCATATGACTTCCTTTCAAAATAAAAGACACCCTGTACCACATAGGATCATCTCAATGCAGCAAATGATGTGTAGTGTCAAAAGTGATTCCTTAAAAAAAAGAAAACTATTTATTTTACTATTTGTGGTGCATCTCAGCTGGAATCTAATAAACCAAATTTGAATCAGAGCTAATTAAGTGACTTTTATTGTTTGTTTGAACCATAAGGCTGATGTAAAATCCTTGAATTTGTTCCAAAAATAGAACATCTGCTTTAATCTGCCTTCATTCTGGTTGTGCTTACTGGCCTCCAATGGATATTCTATGGGACACGGCGCTCAAAAATCAGTCAAAATGTTTACAGTTCGTCCATTTATTCACCTTTCGACAAATCCCGTCAGAGGTTGCCACAGCGAATCCACTTTCACTGATGGTGGTTTGGCAGACTTTCATGCCGGATGCCCTCCCTGACACAACTCTGTGTTTACAGTGACTTTTTAGAGTTAAAACTTCTTTATTTTTCTTTAAGGAGAGAGCCACAAAGGAGCGCAGGCTGCAGACTTTCAGTGTGATGTGGTATTACAGGCTTGTAGGCAACAATCCCACTAGTATAAGTGTGAATAAATGTGTCACATTAACCCTATAACAGTTCTGTTGTTTTTATTCTTTCGATTACCGTAACTCTTCAACTGAACAGAATTAACATCATTCTGGTAGATTCTGTCAAAGAGAAACCTCCTTTGCGCCGTTATGCAGCACTTTACGTCAGTGGCATGTTGTATTTTGGCGAATGGCCGCTTTTCTCCGCAGCAGGATCGTCTGATTCACGTCGATCGCGTAAACGGTGGAAGATTTACGGCAGGAGCCGCAGTCATTTTAGTCAAACTGACGTGCAGCAAACACGTTGGTGTGTCTGCGCTTCTTCTGCTCTCCAGAGTCTCAGAACCTGCCCAAGCAGCCGCCGCTCATGTTGGCGCTCGGCCAGGCCACGGAGTGCGTGCAGCTCATGGCCCGGGTCCAGGCCGGTTCCTGCTCCTTCGCCAGAGTCGACAACTTTTTGCACTAGCGCAGGCTCAGGTGGGGGAAAATAATCAAACCCACTCACTGATTTTTCTCCTGCATGAACCTGACTGCAATTATTACCCGTCTCTCCACAGCTTCATGTTAAGTAGCACTGAGAAGGCATGTCCATGTCATGGTTACCATGACGATGAAGAGCACAGAGGAAGGTGCTGAGGAACCAGAGTGAAGAAAGCTCCCTTTTTACTTTAGTATTATCAAATAAAATTTGTGTGACACTATTTAAAGATAATTAATATTATTATGTTTTTAGATTTTTTTTTCAATGGTTCATCTGTTGACCTCCTGTCTTTTTTTAAAGTTTTTTTTTATGCTTTAACGGCAGACTTCTCACACAATCAGTATTTTCTTCTCATTTTCGCTCCTGTTCATCATATTCCACGACATCATGCCAATAAGCCGGTCTCCATGGCGACCCTCACACCTGTAGACCACCTGAGCAATACCTGAGGAGCATTACATTATTTTTAATAGGTCTGAGAAAAGCTGGACCGGAGCGGAAGTGCTTTCAGGGTTTGAAGCTCAGCGTGAGAAAGCTCATTAACGTCAGACAGGACTGACCGTAAAGATGGAATTATTCCACCACAGCGGAGTCTACAGTTTTTTGGTTTAAATACCGAGCGACGTTCTGACAAAGAAGGGAGTTTAAAAGGAAAAACACTAAATGTAATTGAAGCTCCTGTGCGGCGGGGGAGCTGGCAGGTCAGAGGTGTCGGAGCCTTAATTTTACTGTAGCAGCCGCTGCCTCAGCCAATCAGCTGTGTGGTTTGCAGGTGGCAGCGCGCGATCCCGGCTGCACCTACGACACCCGCCTTCAAGGCTGAGGCTAACACTATTATCATCTGCATCAAAGGCAGACTAACAAGCACAGTGTGCGCACGTCAAAAAGTCAAGCCTCCTCCGGGGATTTCATTATTGCCGGTTCTTTCGCTCCGAAGCCCGACGTGCTGCGCGTGAGTGCAGCTACAACCAGCATTTCAAATAAAGAGGCCAAATTGTCCAACCAACAGAGAGCCCATAATTTTAGACTCCGCTTTGTGATGATTAAATCACTTTTTTGGGGGGTTCCAACAAGGATTTGTTGGCTGGAAGAAAAAAAAAACTTGATTGTTTGGAAAAAGCTTTTTATTTTTGCCTTCAAACTTTTCTAAGATAGTCTCTTTGTCCCTGAGTTTGTTACATTTTTTGTGCAATAATATCACAAACTAAAACATACTTCCTGGTTTTAATCCTCCGCACCAAAAATCCCCAGAATAGAATAACAATGAGAAGCTAAAAATGTATTTACGCTTAAAAAAATCTAGATGGGAAAAGATTCCTTAAACTTAATTTCTGTCAAATTCAGACCTTTGGATTAAGGGAAGATCAATTCCATGATTTATATTCAATTTCAGTTTCTTTAATAGGAAAATAACAGTTCAATTAAAATAATTTAAAAACTAAATGAGTTGTTGAAGTAAGTAAATAAATCTCCAATAAAAGCATCAACATTAATTAAGTTTATGAGTCTGAATTATCTAAAAATTACTAAAATTTAACATAAAATCGGAAAATTTAGTTGCAATGAACAAAAGTGGCCACAAAAATTGTAAAACTAACAGCTGCAGGTTTTTACATTTCTTGTCAAACATCTAGCACCAATGCAGAGATTTATTCATTTATCTTCCTCAATAAAACAGTCAAAAGTGTGTTTTTCCCCAAACTTTACTAAGTATTTTCCTGAGCCAAGAAATATAAAGGAATGTAAAGGAGGAAAAAATATTTCGTCCTGTTGCGTCCTGTTCTCACCATACATAATTTTTTTACAATCTGCCGTCTGTTTTGACAATCCACCCTCAAATTAGGTAAATCCATCACGGCTTTGTCCTCGACTTAAAGTTCATTTAATCTTTAAAAAAACTAACAATCAAAGTTGTTTGTTTAGAAAGAAATTACGCTCAATCCAAAGAAAAGTGATTCTTTTTTGCATCCTGCTGGCCACTAACGGTACTGCAGGTTTTTGAGCATCTCCACTTTAGCTCTGAGCTTCAGACCCGGAAGTTGTGGTTCAGTTCCCTCCCAGCTTGGATAGCACACAAATTTATACAAACTGGTAAAACTTCATTTATTACCTTTTTTTTGTAGGGGGCATTTATTTGAACTCAGATCCATCAGGTTTTTTTTCTTCTTTATCCATTTCAGCTTCAGCTTGATACTGTTTCCCTTTGTGTTTGCTAAAACCTTTTGCTCTGCTCACTCAGAAGTTTTGCTTAAACTATTTGCAATGAGCTGGGGATCCACCTGGAAGTGTTTGTACACTTTTATTACTTGTCTGGACTCTGCGTCCCGCTGCAGCAGAGGCGTGTCTCCCCCTGGAGGCGCTCTCCAGGCTCCGTTCAGTACTTCCGTTACAGAAACAAGTACCTGTTACTCACCTGGAGGGAACCACGCCCCCAGCCGTCCTCTGGGTTTGCACCCGCCAGCGCCTCAGCGCCTTCACTTCCTCTCGTCTCACACAGACGTCACCGCCGCCATCCAGTCGTTTTATTAGAGAAGGAGCAGCTGCCGACAAAAGACTTCTGTCGTGATTTTAATTTTACGTTTGACTTTTGAGTTTTAGCAAAATATTTAAAAAACTACAAAAAATATGTGAAATGAGTTACCTTCTACTTAGCATGACTTTTAAATCTTTAAAACAAGAAAAATTATAATAAAAAAAGATGTACTGGAAACCTGTTTAAAAATAAATTGTATTCTGTTTAATTTTGACAGAATTATTTTTAATAAAATACATCAATAAGTATTGCAATTGTTTGTCTTTCTTAGTTTGTTCTTTTAAAAAATAGACATGTAAGCAAATTTCTATTGTTTTAACCACCCTGAAGAACTTGGATTTAAATTTATACATTTGTGTAGAAAAAATAAGTTGTTTTAGCTTCTTGGAAAGTTATTAAAAGCAGAGAGTTTGGTCTATAATGTTTCAAATTTAATATTGTTTAGCAAAGAAAGTATGTCTTGATCAGTTTATGCGAATCAGTCTGCGAATATCACTGCAAGTATCACAGAAATTTAATGTAAAATTATTGATCTAAAAAAAAAAAAATAGAACAGAAAAAGCTTCTAGCCTGCAAAACGATTCAAAAGTTTACAACGAGGAAATTTTTAGCCACAAATGTTCCAAATTTCAGAGATTTACTCTGATTATCATTTTGCGTGAATTGCAAGTATTTGGCAATGTTATTATTCAGCCCTTTTCTTGGGCATTTTTGATATATTTTTTCCTAATTATTCTTTCCCCAGTTTTTACTGTTGTCTATTGGAAAATGTTATGTTATAATATATTTCATATATTTTTATTAAATAACATAATAGACACTATTGAGTTTAATAGGTAGTAATAAGCTTCTGTGATTAAAATAATTAATAAAATGGACATACTGTCATCAAACTTAAACAAGCTGTCATCTTCAGCTTCACCTTCAGATTGGCAGATCTCTGAGTCACAAAAGCAAATCAGGAAAAAAAACCCAAAGGCCTTGGAAACTCCGTCAGAAGTGTTCCGGCCTGCTGTGGCCCCTGGCCCAGCTGCAGCCTGGATGTGGTTGATTGTGGTGGTTTTCTAGTCCGCTCTATTTACCCGGGTGGTTACTAAACAGGCATGTGGGGGGGAACTTGCTGTTGGATTGTGGGGCTTTGTAGAAACGTCCTACTGTGGGTTTTTTTTTCCGATATCCCTGCTTCACCTGCTCCTGGATACCTGGATAAGGTTTATTTGTTTGTTGTTTTTTTCAAAATAAGAGCTGCAGCAACAGAAATGAAACAGAATCAAGGACACCGTGCGTCCTCGTGTCATATTTTGTTTGTCCAAGCTGGTACACAATTGAAACGTTAGTGTAAAGAGTTGAGTGTGTGCTGCCCCCCCCCCCCCCATCACCGTTTATTATTTAGTCTGATTAATTTGGTTGTGCGTTGTTGTCCAGCAGAGGGCAGAATGGCTCTGCAGATCTCTGCTGCGTTCAGGCGCACAGGAACACTCAGATCATGTTTAAATGGAGAGCAGAGTCATAATCCAACACAGTTAAAGCTCCTCTTTGGGATTATTCCGTGTAAAGGAAATTATTCCAGCTAAAGCATGAAGGTTTTGTTTGCGTTTACAGGCTATTTCTCACAGAGATTTGACTTTAAACATTTCATCATAAACCAAAACGACATTTTTTTGTTGTTGTTGCTTTTTCTCTTTTTATTGTATAATAAATCTTGTGAAGGGTCAAACAAAACTAAAAATTTATAAAAAGTTACTTGTGTAAATGTAACTGAGTACTTTTGCTTGTTTCTTGTTAGCCTGCAAGAGGCTTTTTAAAAAGTCTGATGTGGCTTTGAAATCTGAGAAAAAGAGTTTCATCATCATTTAATGGCGGTCGGGTCAAGGTCGGTTGAGGAGTGGGCGTGCGGGGTTGTGCGCCCCTGTGGCTGAATGGACTAAAACAAAAGAGTGTAATCAAGCACAGATTTTTCTGTGGAGAATCTCTAGATGTTTGGTCGAAGGAACGACAGGAATTGAGGAAAAAAAGAAAGCAAAGATTTGGTGTAGAAGAGAAGTGAAGGCAAAGTTGTTTTTAAAAAAAAATGAAAGCAGTAAGTGATGTTGACTGGCCCTGGCCTCAGCTGCGCTGTGTGATCGGCCCTCACCATCCCTATAGACCAAAGCTGAAGCTACTGTTAACAGAGAAGTTACAGTTTTTAATCTCTCAGTTGAACACAATATAGACACAATTTTCACATTTTGCGTCAAATATTCAATTTTGTGAATGGGGTCCTCCATAGCAACCATATCATTTTTTTCTTTCTTGCCGCGATCTGATGAACATGTGGAGCAGTTTTTGCGTTTTCACCTCAAAGTAAGTCTTCAAATGTTTCCTAGCAACCAGCATTCATGCTTACTGCATTCACATTGTTAATATCAAAGTGTGAAATGACATGCAGGTGTGGAACAAGGAGGTTTTGTGTCATTTAGACGACTTGTGTGAGTCAGAAAGATCTTTAGTTTGTCAGTTGGCTGCTCATCTCAAGACAAACATTTGAGTAGTTTGAAAGTTTTTGTTTTTATCCCTAGATAATGCATTTCTTTCAAAGACCCATTCTGATCAAAATAACGCTTTTGACATGTTCTTTTTTATTTTATTTTAAAATTATGTATCTGAGTATTTGTCTATTCAAATCTTCCTGAATAAGAAGCAGACAGAAAAAGATTTATATGTTGGGTGGGCCACGAGCTCCCTGCTCCAAGCTCTCAGTGAGGGGGAGGGGGGGTTGCTCCATACCAACAGGCCCACCCACAATTCAGAGGCGACTTTTGTAATGAACTACTGGTAATGAACTACTTCCGCTCTGCAGAAACTATGTCTTAGAAAATGACACAGGTTTCTCTGATTTTTGGCTAAAAAAAGGCATATTTATAATTGAAAATCCTCTTTTACAATAGATCAAAAGATGTTTGGAGTTCTAAGATCAGTTTGCAAAAGTAAAAAGGGCATGAAATGTCCTAATGCCTAAACATTTAAATTGTTTAAGCGACTAAACTATTGGGTTTTTGTTGGTTCTGAGTTGTATTTATCAAGTAACGCTCACACTGGGCATTTCATGCTAAATGTGTGTTCCTTCACACTGGACAAGCGGGGGTGGGCTACTTCTTTTTCTTTTGCCACTGTTTAATGGGCGGCCGTGGTGCAGCGGTAGGGCGGTTGACCCATGATCGTTATATTGCAGGTTCGATTCCCGCCTTGCATGCCCATGTGTCGAAGTGTCCTTGGCAAGACACTGAACCCCACCTTGCCTCTGGTGGGAGGTTGGCGCCAGTGTTTGGCAGCGGAGCCGCCGCCAGTGTGTGAATGTATGTGTGTGTGCATGGGTGAATGGGACTGTAAAGCGCTTTGGGCCTTCGTAAGAAGGTAGACAGCGCTATATAAGTATACGCCATTTATCATTTAATAGCTTATGTCCGCTACCTACAGTTGGAAGAGGCTTTGTGTGAAATGTCGAAACGATTGTCCCTACTGTAAGTGTGCGACAGACTGGCGGCCTGTCCAGGCGTCCCCTGCCTTACTCCATGAGTGGGCAGGTTAGGCTCCAGCAGCCCGTGACCCCAAAAGGGACAAAATGGCTTTAGAAAATGGATGGAAATTTCCCACAAGTCTTTTTATCAATGCTCACAAGATTGGGGGAATGCTGACCACAATGCGTTTGAACAATTTTTTGAAAAACAAATATGTATATGTCAAGGTATTTTTTAAAAAACCATCAACGTTTTTTGCATCACAGGGGATTCATAAATAGATTTTGTAAAATGCTCCTATTGATTAAGTTTGGGCATTGTGAAATTGCTGAGATGTAGTTAAAAATGTACCGAGCATGGTGTCAGGATTGCATTTTAAACCCAAGGCACTAGACTATATCGTTTTTAGTGGTTAGGGATTAGGAAGATGATTGGGACACAGCCACAGACTTTTCATTGGTTTTGAACACACGTTGCCGGGGGTGATGTGAACGTAGCTTTAGAGTTGCTGAACGTGAATAAATAAAATCTGTCCGTGTGCATGAAAGGAAAATGTAAATGTTGCTCCAGAGTTTATTAACCATTTGATTGCATTTCTATTTTCTGAGATGTGCTTTTATTAATTTGAAGTCTCCATATCACTTGATTCAATATTATGTGTAAGTCCTGGGTTTAAGGAAAAATGAAAACTGTTGATAGAAAGAAATGAGAGATGACGGGAAAACATGGATGACCAGTGATGTGGAAAACAGGAAGTGACCTCCGAGACTCGATGTCTTCATTTCCAAATGAGGTTTCTCTGCCTTAAGCAGATCTGAGCCGTAAACAACCAAGTCCTGGATTGATCCCGCCCACATGTGACGCTCCCACTCTCAGTCCAGTGACTCCGATCAGAGGTCGCTACTTCCTGTCTCTGAGAGTCGGCCCCGCCGCGAGGCCCTCAGACGGCCTCGGTACCTCTGGCCTTCAAAACACGGTCTGAGGGTTGCTATGGCGTGCGTTTGTTGCTATAGCAACGCACTACTGTGTTCTCGGGGGGTGTGGGGGGAGGCTGGGTTGTAAACATCGCAACACCCACTCTTATTGCCCAGACGCAGTGATGCATATTCATGGTCACATGCGAGTCATTAAGGATGTGTTTTATTAGTCTGCCCATCCATCTATCAATCCATCCATCCCTCCATCCCTTTTTGACTAAACAGTAATTACTCTGAGGCCGGTGGAAGGATGCGGCCCCCGCCTGCTCTCAGCTAGAATGTAATGGCTTCATAAGCACCGCTGATTGAATTGATTGCCACAGTTGGAGTCTGGCTGAGACGTACAATGGGGTGGAATATGCACATTAATCAGCTCACACGCACGGCTGCAGGTTCTCACTTTATTTCAAGTACAGCGGAAAACATACAGAACCAACCATATACAAACAGCACAAACCCCAGAAACACTCACCTTCAGAGGGACAACCAGACCGCCGCTGCTCAAACCGGCCTTCAAGATACATTCCAATTGCAATTTGACAGAGCGGAGCAGAAACGTTAATTAAAGCCCGCAGCCATCAGACGTTTTCTGACTCCTGAAATGTTTTTAACGCACAAACGTACAGCTAACAATAAAGAAAAAAAAATGTGGAGGAAATCTTTATTTCTAAGCTAAATCCTTACAGTAAAGTGATTTTCTTCTGCTTTGATATACTTTGCATATTTCTGTTCTGGATTCAAATCCTCATGACCCTTTTTCTTATTTTGTCTGTTGTTTTTTGATGTCTTCTTCCAATATTTACATGGACCTTAAAAGGTTCACTATCAAACCTTAATTCCTATTTAATTTTACACATTTGAACACATATTTCCTGTTTTCTTCAGATTCTGCCACTGAAGTTCTTGGATTGGGATTTTCAGAATAAAAGACATAAATTGATTCTGTTGGTTTATTTTAGGTTTTTTAATCAATCAACCATGCAAAAGGGCTCCTGCAAACAGAAGAAAGTCAGATGTGTGATCTCTTCGGCATTGACAGGAAGTTCGATCCTCAAGGGGTCATGGAGGCGAATGGAGCTGCGTCCATCTTCCTGCAGGAGCTTTCTGTTGACTGTTTTCCGATGCTGTCGGAGGAAAACATAAATCTGTTGTTTTCTGGAGCCGAAACGGAGGGATTGGAGCTGAATGTCCAGGGGGCTGATTGTAATTGAAAAGCAGAGTATGGATGCTGTGAGGCAGACGTATATGGAGCTGCGTGATGAAGAGGAGGAGGTTTGGTGTGAAGCACTGAGGTAGACTGTGACTTGTTGTCAAAAACACAAATTTACAACAACAAAATCACTAGTCTTCCAGAGCGTGGCACACGGCTGCGAGGCCTCATCCGGTCTTCTCTTTCCTCCCCTCACGTCCATCCCAGCATCTTCACTGGCCGGGGCGTGTCCACGCACGCAGAGAGGAACACACTGTACGCTGCTCAACGCAGCGGCTGCAGTGCACGAGTGGGTGCGCACGGCCACGTGCGTCCACCTGTGGATCTGCTGTGTTGACAGAATCCAAACACAGACACTTTATTAACAGAGGAGGAGGAGGAGGAGGAGGACAGGGGTTTCATCTGCTCGCTGTGCTCACACAAAGCTCTGCCAATAAAGATGCAGCCCTGCAGGAGAGGATGGGGGGGAGGAGGAAACAAAAGCAAAGAAGGATGAAGAGAGAAGAAGCAAGGGAGGAAAATGTCAAAGAAAAAGGACCAAGTGTAGACAAACAGAGGAGGAAGAAAAGAAGGGAAAATAGAAATCTGAGCAAAAAGATGAAAAACAGGCTCATGAAAGGAAAAAGACGAGACAAAAGCAAGGAAAATAGATAAAAGCATAGAGAAAAAGGAAGAAGCAGAAGAGAAGGAAGAAGGAAAAGTAGACATTTAAAGAAAATAGAACATGAAAAGGCAAGAAATGAAAGGAGGGAAAAAGAAAATAACAATTTGATACTAAAAAGGTGAAAAAATATAAAAGGATAAAGGTAAAATACAGCAAATTTAAAGGACAAAGAGAAGGCAAAAGGGAAAAAAACGACGCACAAATGTAAAATGTAAAAAAAAATAAGCAAGTGGAAACAAAACAAGGAAAATGAAAGAGAGGAAATTAAAAAAAACAATTTAAATATTGGAAAATTTACAAAAGCAGGAGAGGATAGAAAAAAGAATAGAGGACAGCTATTAAAGGAAATAAATCAGGAAAAGAAAGAATGTGACCAGTGGGAAGTTTAAGGAAAAGAATGGAACGAATAAAAAAATACATGAAAAATTAGAAAGCCATAAGAAAACTAGGGGGGGTCAGAGTTCAGAATAACAAGATCAACTTGTACAGAGGAAGTTTCATTTGAAAGAGGACAAAGACAGACGAGAGGAAATGAAGAGGAAATGACAGGAAACAGAGGAGGAAGGCCGGCGTGAAGCTCTGAGATGCTGCTGCTCCTCTGAGCTCCGACAAAATGACTATAAATGAACGATAATGGCTTGTTTAGCTGCCCCTCCCGTATGCTCTCTGCTTCATCTGATTTCCTGCTAATATCGTCACATCGGCTTGGCTGACCCCTTCCTCTCTAACACACGCTCTTCCTCCATGGAGGTATGGTTTGTCTGGCCTCGTCATCGTTCATGGTGATGAAGGTGAAGCTGCTGCCTTTAATGTGAAGGCAAAACCTCCATCAGGTTATCATCTTCTGTTGGGACTAAATGCCCCCCTTTTTTTTTCTTTCAAATTATTTCTCCTGACATTAGGTCACTCATGCGAGGCTGATGGCACACGTGCACGCACACGCGCACAGCGCCGCCCTGCTCTTAACAAAGGTCCGTGACACTGTGACATTTGGAAGTGCAGCAGATGAAATGACCGGCGGGGTCAGGGAGTGCTGCGCTCCGTGTTTTACTGCTCGGGGATAAGAGCTCTTAAGACCTGAAAAGAACAAGCGCACGCTTCTCGGCGCACGCGACAATAAACACGCATCACATCTCCTCAGGACCAATACCTCTATTCATATCGCTGCTCCCCAGGTGCTCTATGCAGAGCTCTCAGGCCTTCACACAGTGTTAAATACCAAAGGATCCAATCGTTACGCCAAAGCCCATTAAGAAGCAGGACCCGCAGAGCCGTTAAACTGATCAGTTCACATTTTCTTGCAAAACCACACAAGAACTTTTTTCTTTAGGTCCAGAAATGTAGTAAACATTTTTTTATCCCCATTTCCTCCCCCCTCGGTGCCTGATTGATGTCTAAAATCACAGAACAGTCCAAATGGATTTCTCCGGCTTGCATGACAAAAAGTCTTAAAAGCAAAAGAAGGCTGGAAAATTACAGCTCTGCCAAGAGCCGCAATGTTTTCTCAACAGAAAAAACCCTCAAATCCTCCAGTTTTCTGTCATTGATTTTCCTGATTGCTGGGTTTCTTTTTTTCTTTTCTGCTTTTACTCACAGCACATCATTCCTGTTGTGCACCATAAAAATAAGATACAGTCAATATCTGTTCTTAAAAAAAAAAAACTGTAATTCACTGTGTAAATAAGATGCAGGATGATGCCATTTAGTTCAGGGGAAAAAAAGCAGATTTTTCTGAGAAATTCAGAAGCCGTCCATCTTCTAAAGTCGCTGAGACCCTTTTGGGGTTGCTGGAGCCTATCCCTGCTACCATTGGGTGGAGGTGGTTTCCTCGTTCAAGACTCTCACAGTCATGTGTAGCTATTGAAGTTCTTACGATGGTTTTTGGGCTGCGAGAACAAAACACACGGAACCTTGAATGGACGTTGCAAACCAGTTCAAAATTTTCAACTTTTCACACCAAGCCTCTTCCAACTGTAGGTGGCAGACATGCACTAGTAAACAGTGGATGAGGAAAAAAAAGAAGAAGACCCTCCCTGCATATGCCATGAGCTAAACTCGCATTCAGGAATACACAACGTAGCGTTACACACTCAAACTCACACTGGGGGACAATTCATAAGTGGCAATTAGCATATAAAGGATGTTTTTGGACTCCCTGAGAAAAACCCAGGAGAGCGTGCAAACTCCAGACAGAAAGAACCCAGCTGGGATTTGAACCAGGACCTTCTTGCTTTAAGGTGAGAGTGCTAACCACTACACAGTCCCCTAAAATCAAACCAGAATTCAATGCAAACTTTGTTTTAAACAGCTGAGTATTATGAGAAAATCCCCTGCAGAAACAATAGTAACTCTAATTCTTTGACACCTGAATTTATTTCAAGCGATAAAAAAAACTTGACTTATGTTTTTACATTCAAGACTGCTATCCAGGTCATTTGGGACCTGAAGTGGTTTTTGTATATTTGCATAAAGAAGCATCAAAGTGGTTAAATAATGAAACTTTTTGCTAATACCTCGTGCCTTATCTGACATGAAACCTTTCCATTAAAGCTCTGCTGAAAGAAGCTCATATGAGGGAAACAGATGGGGTGTTCTGTGTTATACCGAATATTCCAGCAGCAAAACACCAGATTTGCAATAAATGGAACATCATAAGACGCTCTTGCCTTTACCTACTTAACGGTTTAATGTTTTTCTTTGTTCAGTTTTGATGAATTTATGCAAGTGTAGCTGTCTTTTCAGACCGTTTATTAAAACCGCAAACGTTTGTCCAAACTCTACTAAAGAATAATGAGCATTTTGCCTTTTCTTTCATCTCCCGATGTCCAAGCACCTTAAAAAAACGAGGACTCAAAAAGTGCTGAATAAAAAGAAAAAGGTAAGTAACAAAAGATGAATTCTGTGTGCTCGTTTTAATAATACTGTTTGGGTCAGAGCTTTTTCACACTGAGCTGTTTGGTCCACACCAGAGTTCATCTCCTCGAATGATCACCTTTGTTTGGCAGGTGGAACACTTCACCTCACTCTGGTGCAAACAGTAACAGAACTCTGTTGCAGTTCAGCTGAAAAGGAAAAAGAAATGCAGAATACGCCAACATTCTGGACTAAAGTTTCTAATAGAAGCAGCTGTTGAAAGTTAGCCAAGCAGTTAGTGAAGGGGAAAATGTTAGAGTTCTGTGGCTTTACCTGAACAATAAGAAAAGGATTTTAAAGCTCGATTTCTGTCATTTCGTATTATCAGGCTGTCCAAAAACATCAGAGGAAAAATCTCCTGCTGACCTGAAAGCTGCACTTGGACTTCTGATGTGAACATTTTTTCTAAATTCAGCTTTTTTTTAATGATTTTTTTAAAAGTGACCTTTAAAACTAGAATGGGTTTTCCCCCCCTCAATGTTAAGCTTTGATTGAGTGAACATTTTGACTTTGTGAGAGTCAGAACCATTAGCTTTTGAGCAGAATACATGCCGTGTTTGTTCTTTGTAATTATGCATCAATCCTGCATTTATATGATCCCTACTTTTATGTTCTTGTTCCTGCTTTTATTTCTCTCCTTCTTACTTTAAATCCTTATTTTGTTGCTTTACATCCTGAACTGACTTGTGAATTTACTGCGTTTTCCACGTAAAATGAACAGTTTTCCTTGTTAGCTTTTTTTGTAACTCCTGAGTTAGCAGTTAGTTAGCATTGCTTGAATGTTGAGGTATTACTGTCTAAATTCACAGTCAAAGATGTCCTTAAACATGTGATCTCTCAAACAGAAGTCCTGGGAGGATCATAAGAAAATCTTTCTGAGCATCTCCACCTATAAACATCTGACCCTCACAGGTGAAGACCACCCGTTTGCGGCGTGTTTCCTCCTGCCCCTCCTGTAAACGACCTCCTCAGTGGCTGCTGTCAGAGGCAACAGTGGCAGGAATGGCAGCTGCCTTGGCTGGCCGCAAAACGCAGCCAAGTTTAAGTTACAGGAGCCGCTGATTCTTGGCGGGGTTCCCGGCCGCTCGGGTTAGCACGCATAATGCTGCGGCAACAATAGGGCTGCATTGTGCAGGTCACAGTGCTGAGCAGCAGAGTGACAGCGCACAGCGAGCGGCGAGTTCATTAGACTCCTCGGACTCCCCCTTGCCCTTCTCAGTACTCATTAACATCCAGCCGCTGGCTTGCAGGTACCAGGCGAGGGGCGCTGATGACGGTCCGGAGAGGACACACCGCCTAGTTAAACCCCCCAGAAAACACACAGAGAATGACACATTAGAAATTAGCTCCACATCCAGCCTGCTCCTAATTTTCACATTAAGGAAGAGGATTGAGAAGTAATGGGCTCCCTGTAGTTCCCCGAACTTCCCAGCTCTAGTAATCGCCATCTTTCCGGAGGACTTGGGTCTCCGCTAGCAAAAGAAAAGCCTGGAGGGTGAGAGGTCGGGACCATTATTCTCACAGCTCTGGTCCAACAATTACAGGTGGCCTGCTGAATGGTCGCGTGTCATTAGAGCAGGAGAAATTATGCTCTCCACTTGGGATGAAGGTCCTTTCACTGTGAGCCAAAAGAGAAGCAGGAGAAGACGCTGCTGCTCACAATGAAGCAGCTCAAGGACAGCAGGCTTTCATCTCCTCTGCTAATGTTCTATATTAGACTAATGTTCAATTAGGTTGTCAAGGCCTGTTAGAGAAATTTAATTCTTACACAGTGAAGGGGAAAAAAAAAAGTCTTTTATCATATTCCATCGAATCCAACGGGAATAATTTCCCCTTACATGTATGGTGAGGCAATTTAATCATTAGCTCATGACGATGAATTCAAATAGTTGAGAAGTGATGTTAATGACATGCAGCTTCTCTAAAGCCAAGGAGTTCATTTCAATTCAGGAAGCCACTTCATGTGGACGAGCCGCGTAACGAGGCGACCCCGCAGGAGCCGTTAAATCCTGCAGCGCCGCGTCACTCCACAGGTGCTGCCGACGCGACCCCGAAACTCGAGAGGCATCACCACCGTCTTCCAGTTTGACCTCGCCCTCGGGCGGTTGTTCCGAATTGTTATTTTGCTTCTTTTCACAAAACAGCCGCCTAGATATCAGTTTGCGAGATTTCCCTCCCGTCTCGAGCCTCGGGATGTTGATGCCGAACACTCGGTGTGAGACAAAGAGGCTCTGAGGCTAGTTTCTTTAAATGGCGAGGCTGGACTCATAAAGCCAAATGCCATGAGGGCGATGTGGCAGAAATGAGCCGGAGATGACCGTCTGCGAAAACACCAGGGGCTTTAAAAACAACAGTGGGTGTGGGTAAACAGCCCCCTTAAATGTGTCCTTTGCTACACCTAAAGGCAATAATCAGATCTCGTCCGAGTCCGATTCTTCAGAACCTGATGGTTCTTCACATGTCAGACACGTCGACTGCTTTCATGTCCTTTTCCTTCCCTTCAAATCCTTTTTATCCTTCATTTTCAATTTTCTACCTCTATTTCTCCTTCCCTGTTTTGTTTAATTTATTTGGTTCCCTTTTCCTTTCATCTCGTCTCCTCTCCATTCCGTCTTTGTCCTTTTCCTCTCCTGCTTCTATATCGAGTTTCTCCTCATGCACGGTTCCTGTCCTCCCGCCTCCTCCTGCTCGTATTGATTCTGCGTTAGTGAACCTGGAGCCACGGGGAATGACCACTGAGTGGAAGTGAGCAGAGCCGGACGTGGCTACTTCCTGCTCAGCGCGGTGGTCACATCCCGGATCACCAAAGCCCTCTTTTTATTTTTTTGTGGAACCCTCAGGATGTTTGTAAATGCCATGCCGGGCTGCAGACGGGGATGACAGGCCGCCGCAGGTCACGCTGGGCTGATCATTAGCGCCGGCCTGCAGTTGACTTCAATTAGCCTGCAGAGACGCCACGCTGCAGCGAGAACGGGGGGCCAGGTGGGTTTCAGTCAGATCAAAAACCCCCGGTTGGAACAGAAACTGCACGCTTGGAGGTATCAGAACTTCAGCCACCAAAGTGTCAGGAGTCTCAGTGACAGTTGATGAAGAGGAGGGACGAGCTGTGGAGAGGCCAAATGACATGATGTGGCGCCGAAGACATGAAGGATAAAAAGACGAGGGAAGTGAGAGCCAATCTGCTGCACAGACAACCGGGATTATCAACAAGTCAGGCAGCAGATGATGATAATGCATGTGTGAGTGTATATGGACGGTGGGGGGTGGGGGGGCAATTATGTATAACTCCCCCTCCTCCTCCTCTCTCTCTCTACCCCCTACGGTGGCCCTGATGGGACACAGCCTTTCATTTGCTCATTGCGGTAATTGGTGTATGTGAGGGGGAGGTACATGTGTTCAGCCCCCCCTCTGCGTCTGTCAGAGAATTAGAAAATGGAATTCTCTGAAGAGCGGCGTCCTCGTCCAAGATGACACATTTTCATTATTCGCCCGGTAACAGAACAGATTTCTGTCTCCTCCGGCCGCCGGCATACATCCTGATTCACAATTCTGAAAATAATTTATAAGGTGATTAATTATGCCAAAGTACATTCAAATAAACGCAGCCTTAATTAAAACGTTTAAAAGTTTCCCTTATGGTACAGCTCCTTCTCATCTTCCCTTCTGTAAAAAAAAAGCTTGGATTTTAATTGTATTTCATGTAAACTTCCTACAAACCTCTATAGATTTATGGAGTTCTATGAATTTTGAGTCGAAACAAAACAGCCTGAAGACCGGCGTGCACTTGGATGCTTTTTACACCAGCAGCTCTGACAGTCAAATTACAGAGATGCCAGCTAATAGAAAAAATATACTAACAGGCTGGGCTGAAGTGCTGCTAATTAAAGCCCATGAATGCTTTTTGCAAACAATTGCACGCACCTATATGCTGTTTTTTGTTTTGTTTTCTTTCCACCATCATAAGGTCAAACCATCAACGTGATCTTTCAATACAGTCCAAACAAATTTAGGGATCGTGTTTTCTTTGTTCTGATCAAACAGGGGAGAAGAAATATAAAACCCTGAAGCTACGTTCACTCCGCCCTCTGCAACACACGTTTAAGCAAACACTTTTAATGAAAAGTGTAAGTAAGTGCAATGTTAGTGAAAAGTGAAGAGTGTAAACGCACATAAACGCGCATTTCAGGCCTCCGCATTCTTTTTGCATTAGTTTACCAAACGTGCAATCTTTGGCTCGGGAACTGTATACCGTATATGCGCATATCTTTATTTTGACTTTACATATTTTAGTTCTTTATATGTCTTACATATGTCTATATTTAAATTTTATTTTATTCAACTTTGACTTCTATATATTTTCTTTTAACAGCTGGACAGCACCACAATTGCTGCAGTATCACAATTTTTCTTATGTAACAATGACAACAAAGACATTTTTGATTCTGAAAACTCTCATTCCCATGTGGCTACGTACGTTTTTACAACTGTTTTCGAGCTCTACGTACAAAACGCGCAGCCGTTGAACATGCACTGAAAGTTAAAGCTGGTCAAACTTTGGCCAGTCAGGGACTCAGATTTGGTAGTGCTGGGCTATCTAGTGCCCTGGATTTTAAAAGCAATTCGGACACAATGCTCACTTCTTTTTTTTGTTTGTTTTAACAGCGAATGTGATGTCATCGATTTCACAAAGTGAAAATCTAATTGATATGAGCGTTTTGCGACGAATATTTATGAATCCATTGAGTTCTTAAGATGAAAACAGCAAAAATTGTTTAAACGAGATCCATTGTGGCCTATGTGCTCCAATGTAATGAGCATCGTTGCACACTGTTTTTTTGCAGAGACTTCTGGGAAATTTCTAGGCACTCACTTTTGGAATTGTAGATTCGGACAGCACGACAAAATGGCGAACGCACTATATAGTGCACTATGTAGTGAATAGTGAAGGAATTCGGACACAGCCACTGCCTCTGCGGCGGCCGTGGTGCAGTGGTAGGGTGGTCGACCTTTGACCTTAAGATTGCAGGCTCGAATCCCGCCTTGCACGCCCATGAGTCGATGTGTCCTTGGCAAGATACTGAACTCCACCTTGCCTCTGGTGGGAGGTTGGTGCCAGTGTTCGGCAGCGGAGCCGCCACCAGTGTGTGAATGTGTGTGACTGGGTGAATGGGTCTGTGACTGTAAAGCGCTTTGGGCCTTGTAGGTAGAAGAGCGCTATAAGTATACGCCATTTACATCTCTGAGATTGAAAAGATAAATAAAGGGGAAGGGAGGCAATTCGGATTCAGCCAAAGTCTTTCATATAGATTAGAGCTGTGAAAAAGAAAACCTGGAGCAAGATTCACAAGATTTGCACCCCTTCCACATTCCGCACCAGATTGAAGATAAAACGCCATACTGTCAAAAATAAACACAATGACATTTTCACTCCATGAATGGGAAGGGGGGACAGGGGGGACACTCCCACCCACAACTCAGAGGCAAATTTCTGACAAGCTACTGCTGCTCTGCAGAAACTATGTCCTAGACCAGTGTTTTTCAACTTTTTTGAGCCATGGCACACTTGACACCTTGACAAAAATCCAACCAGCCAAAAACCAGCATCCAAAAATTAAAAAAAAAGGAGAAACTTATAGTCTGTGTTGATCTACAGCCCCTCCGCAATCTCACATATATTTTTGTGATAATTGTGGCAGAAAAAGCTGGAAGTTGCAGCTGTTTTTTCTAAAAGATGTAATAAAAGTTAGGTTAGAAAATTTAAAAACTGTTTGTGTGTTCGTTGTGGTTTCAAGACGTTTCACCTGGAAGTCTCATTGTGCGCTGAGATGCTGTCACTTTAACCCAATGCATCATGGGAGATGTAGTGCAAACAGCCGCCGAACGCAGACAAGACTCACGTTTCTGAGCTTTATTGTTTTGTTCACTTGTTCCACGGTCTGACACCGGATTCTGTGGAAAGCTACATCGCTTTAGCTGGTATATTTGTTAAAACTGAGCGACTTTATGGGTATCAGAACAAGAAGGTGAGAACTTTAACCACTTCTGATTGGTCAGACTGATGACGTATGATTTAGCCTCCAAGAATGATTAGTGGAGACTGTTAAAGGGGCGGGACTTTTCCTAAAACAGCTGAAGTTATGACTAAATTACGGTACCATATCAAAATGTCTTTAATAGAATCAAATAAACACAAAGAAAAAAGTATTTTATGATCCTTCATATTCCTAACTTCTCAGTGTTTTATCAGGGCCTGTTTGGATGAACAAAGAGCTGAAATCCTGGAGATTTTTAGATCAGTAAATGAGGGCAATTTCCCACGGCACACCTGACCATCTCCCATGGCACACTAGTGTGCCGCGGCACACCGGTTGAAAAACACTTATCTGGAAAATGACACTGGTTTTTGATATTGACTAAAAATCAGAGTTGGGTTTTGAATGTGCACATTTTCTGAAACAACAATATAAAACCAGAGGCCGAAAGTTTGTCCTGAAGAAACGACTTCCGTATATAAGCTGCAGCTAAGTATTGATCCATGATTTGTTTGTTGATTTAGTCACTGCTGCAAAGTCCTCGCTATGGAAAGTTGGCATGTTAAAAAAGCCCCTGGATTGTATTATTATCTAACCCAAATAAATGGAATGTGTCTATGTAACTGTAAAAAATGTTTATTAAAAAGTTTATTACTTTTATTTGATCATTCTCTTTTTTTTAAAACAGTGTTTGGACTATATCTCCATTCTTCAGATCTTTTACTTGATTTGGCCGCCTGATGTCCCTGATTTTTGGGACAGAAAATCAAAATTTGTAGACTTTTTTGATAAAATTATCAGAATAAACCTCAGTTTTGTGAGACTGTAACTGATCATCACTATTTTTCTTTTCAGTTAAATGCTGTCGTTGTAACCCTGCGATGGACTGGCGAAACATCCAGGGTGTACCTCGCCTTCACCTTTCAGCAGATGGTGAATGGTTTATAAAGTGGATGGGTGGCTGTCAATCTTTAAAGAAAGGTATAAATTATTTTTAATATTGTACTTTTATAGCATAGGTGTTCCACCTTTAATAGCATCTATAAAAGCACACGTTAACAAATGCGTCCCAACATCAGAAATTCTGGAGGCATACAGCATGTAGTTGGGTAGCTTGGTTGTTAAAAAAACAATATATTGATGAAAAAACTCAAGTTTTACACATTTTTGTTGTCAATGCAGGAATATGGTTTCCCCCAAATCCCGTGTCATCTAAATTTGGTGATAAGAAAGAGAAAATGTCAAGTTTAAACTAAATTGTTTAACTGAACTAACATTAAAAAAAAATGTTTTATCTGCTTGCAGATGATTAAAATTACACCTCCTCCAAGGAAATGTAATTCATAAAATAACTACAACTGAAATGATTGAGTATTTAAATAGTCATTTAAAACCCTTTAATAAAATTAAAAATATGTCATGTTATTGCACACAAACTTCATCTATTATTGAAAAATAGAGAAAGCTTCATTCTCCAATGAAGAAAACACTCCATAAGATAACACTCCATAAGAAAACACGGGTTTTCTGGTCTGCACCTCTCAACCAGCAGCAATTTAAAAGCATAAATCAATTAATCAGACCAGAACGTCACAACAGATAAATAAACCAGTGAGCACGCTGTGAATGAAGTGCCGCTAATGACTGCGTCCACGTTTGTCTGCGGGGCGGAATCGAATCTGTCAGAGACGTTTAGAGTGCACCTCTGCCGATGTAACTCAGATGCATCAAGCACTTAACTTAATGTCGACATGAAACCCGGCACATTTGAATTTATCAATCTTAATCAATGACTTATAAATACTTTGTGAAGAGGATCTAGTCTGCAAGCAAAGCAAAGTGCTGTTTTATTTGAAAGAACGACTTTGTTAATGAGATTTATATGGCTTCTGTGTTCAATGAAAGAAAAGGTTCATTAATTGTTTTCTTTGAAATGTGACAGACATAATTGAGTTAAGGTGGAAAAAAATGAGGAGGAGGAGTAAGATTTAATGTAACTAAAAGAAATGTAGTTATTCAGGTTAGTTTGGAGCATCAGTGTGACTTTATCAAAGAGTTGCTTTGTTTAAATTGATTTTCTGTTCATTATAAAGTAAAAAACCACAACAACATGGAATTAATTTTTTTTTTTTAAAGAACATCTTTTTGGAAAAAGGAGTAATCTGTAGCAGACATGTGAGTTTACGTGTAACCCCCCGGCAGCCTGTTCAGGAGTGAATCAAAGACTCTGTGATCCCCGGTCGGACAGATGACCTCTCACCGCGAGAGCATCACAGCGGCCTCAACCGAGGGCTCGCCGCAGGGGGGACAAGCAGCCAAAGACGAAAGGGTGTCGGGCCAGGCGGGGAGAGGATTTGCAGCGAGAGAAGCGGGGTGAGGTGATGAGGGGAGCCTTGGAGAGCAGAGGTTATTAGGTTAGGCGATGAGGAGGAGGAGGTGGGAGGAAGGTACTGCAAGGGAGGTGCAAGGGAGAGGAGAGAAAAGGGGGGGAGTGAGAGGAAGAAAAAGAGGTGTTATGTAGGGATTATAGCTGAAATGAGCAGCATACGGGAAAGGGAAAGATCTCATTCCAAGAGGAGGAGGAGGAGGAAGGAAATCTTTTTTTCTAATTTTTTTTATTCCATTTGGCTTCCCACTTCCCGTTGGAGTCTGTTATGTTGCCACCACTAGAACCAACCCACATAATATAACAGGATTGGGCCAAATCAGATGAGGCGCAGGTGTAAACGCACCTGAGGCCAGTTTAAATCCTGTCAGCGTGCAGTAATTGTGTACACAGAAATAAACTTAGAAACATGTGAAGGGCAACTACGACTGCAAGCCACTTGTCAATATGGATTTGTGAGGATGCTTGTGGAGTCGACAGCTGACTGAGCAGGACCAAGTGCTTCCTGTCAATATTAATCACCCCGTAAATATTATCAGAGGAGGCAATATGGAAAGCAAACAGGGACAGGCCAAATTAGGAAAAGGCGGGTTTTATTGTCAGCATTGAGTGAGCAGCACGTGAACGCCTTGGGGGGAGTTTAAGAGCTACTTCGGGGAGAGCTTATGTTTGTCCTTTTAGGTTTATTAGACAGGCAGGAGTGGAAATTGTAGGTATTGACAGCAGGGCGCCTTTGAGGATGCTGGTGGAAGATGGAGAGACGGGCATGAAGATGAGCAGGGAAGCAAGTGCATTCATAGGTCAAAGGGGGGAGGTGGAGGAGCAGAATATTGGGGAGGGAGGCAGAGGAGCAGAAGAAGGTTCAACAAACCTCATTCTCACTTACCTTCAGACTACATTTTTACAAACTTGCATTTTCAGTGCACACAAGATGAATACTGAATTTAATTTCTGTAAAGGTTTTGACCCGTGAATATATAAGAGAACTGGAAGGAGTGACTCCTCCCCCTGGTATTCTAAATACCCACTGGCTCCAAGAAGCCAGAATCCCATAGACTTCTATAGAGAAATAAACAGCCATTAATCATTCTATTGTCAGAATATCCATTGTAGCTCTGCTACTTCTTATTAATAATGGAAGGGGTGTGGACTTACAAAAAGCTCACTCCTGATTGGTGAGACTGGTTGCCATAGAAAAATGGACTCAGACCAGTCACTGCCTGTTGACGATTTCTGATTCCAGTCAATGGTTTTGACTAAACACTCCTTTATCCTGCGTCAACATCTGATTTAATTAAATACCGTCTCGAGTAACTTGTTCTTGATGTTTCTTTTTTCCTTATGTCTTGTGTTGGATAGCACTTAATTTTGGCTTGAAGTCAACCGTATCAGAAACAACATTTGTGCAAATTGCAGCAACACGCTCAACAGAGTTGTAATAGCAAACTTTTCTACGAAAAATAAAAACCAAGAAAAAAATGAAATGTTTAAAAAAATCCTTATGTTTAAAGTTCAACTCCGATCAGCTTTTGATGGATTTTCAAAGCGTTCCCAGTGATCTTTTAACTATGATTAGGCCGTTTTTAGCCATAATCCAAAAACCTGTGTCGCTTTCTTGGACATTGTTCTACAGAGCAGCAGTAGTTGTGGGCGGGACTGTTGGTGCACAGCAACCCGTCCCCCTTTCCCCTCGCTGTTCCTGAGAGCTCTCTGTTTACATTTCAAATAATTGATTGTTAGTCAGACAGGGCAAAGATATGTGGCAAAGCGTCGTAAAAAAAATAGCAAATTAACTAAAAGAGCAGGAGTCTGAACGATCCTGGCTTTCATGTAAATGCCAGGATCATTTAAGTACTCTAGGCAGTGTCAGTTCAGTAAGAAATAAAGGTTATTTTAGTTTATTCGTTGGGGGAATTTCTCGATTAAAAAAAATAAATAATTGTAACCATTATGGTTTAAAAGTAAATAAGCGCAAAATTTGTACATTTTTGAACTAATTTGCCCTCATTAAACTTAGTAAAACCTATGAACATCAAGGTATTGTTATATCTAAATTACATATTTCCACATTATTGTCCCGTTTTGGGATAAAAAGCCACAAAAAACACAAAATGTTTTTAAAAAAAACAGAGGTTTAAAAAAGATCTATTTCATTTTCCAGCCTGAACATCTCCTCCAGAAGTAGAAATGGAAATGGATGACCCCCGAGATTAACTTGTATCTCTCCAAAAAAGATCCTCTCAGAAGAAAAAGACCTCACGCTGTTTCTCAGAAGGACTTCAAGCAGAAAACCTCACGCGCAAACGCACACACCAGTTCACACTGGGAAATCTAGGCGCCGTTTTTGCGCTCCTGCTGATTTTCCCCGGTAGTGACAAGCACCTGTGCATTGTGTGCCACAAAGGTTCCTAGCAACAGTTGTCGGGGAGAGAAATAGTCAGGATGCACACCTGTTTGATCTAGCTGGACCCTCTGTGATAAGTGGCCTCTGTAGTCATGACAACCAGGATATGGGATGGATCCACGTGGTGCTATTGAATGGCCTTGGATTATAAACACAGACACACAAACTTAGGAAGTGGGCCGTGCACACACTCACCAAACAGAAGAAGAAGGAAAGAGCGCACACGAACCGACTGAAGTCGCAGCAAGCAGTCGGGGCACGTTGGGTTTCACACTTGCATGCACACTTGTAGCAGACTTCACACGTGAAGATAGAGCAGAAGAAGGTCTCAGAATGAGAAAAGATTACGTAGGCCGACTCCAAACACTCCACAATGGAGGGAAAAAAGCGATTCGGCAGATGGCCGACATTCTGACAGTTACTCACAGCGCACAGGTGGACGAGGAAGTGTTTTGCTCCTTGCAGAAAAAGTGACTGCGTCGACCTTGGAGTGAAAAACACGAACAGTTAACAGCAGCAGTCATTCACACAAAAATAGACGAACAACTCTGCACACAGAAATGTATAATTGTCAGCGCTGTTTGACTTTCTATAGACTGAAAAGCCCAATCGAAATGTGAGCATTTAAATGCAATCAAACATGAACAATTATGCGTGCTGCTCTGCGAGATTTGGCTTTTAAATTCCTCTCTGATACAGCCGTGTGAATGGCTACCAATTACGACATCTGAGATTGTAAGAGCTGTTCTGCTCTGCCGTTCTGCATGTGTGCAGCGAGTCAGGTTTGAGGCATTCAAATGGAAATGAAGCAACAATCTGCGTTGTTTGTATTGGGATCATTTTGCACGTACAGCAGCAGAAAGTGCTGCCGCTCTGCACAATGTTACACCAAGAAAGCGCATGAAAAACCTTCAAGGGATGCAATTGTGTTGCATTCGCTGGAAAATTAGTAAACGACAATTTTACAGTTTTAAATTGAAAATAAATTCAAAAATGACACTACTTTGAAAAAAATCTGGTTTTACATTGAAACTTTCACTTTTTTTAAATTAATTTTGTAAGATTAGGTGACAAACTTTCATATTCTGCCATTAGTCTTTTTTGTTTTAATGCTGACATTTGTCACTAGTTGCTGCTTAATTGAATTACATTTTCTGCAATTGAGAATAGTTTTTGAGGCAAAATAGTCAACAATGAAAAAAGTGCACCATTGAAAAAAATTTGTTTTTACATTTTTGGAACAATTTGCATTTTAGTTTGAATTTTTCTAATCAAAACGAAAGAAAGCAAATGTCAGAGCAGATAGGGGAGCGGAAGAGGAGGAGGTCCACAGACTGAGTTATCAGCTAAAGTCAGTCCTCCATAGAGATAACAGGGAACAGGATTGTTAGCCTGTTTCATTTCTTCATTTTCCCCTTTTTTGCACAGTGTTTTCGCCTCCTAAAAGTCACAATGAAGTCACAATGAAGATGAAAACAGGATCACTTTAGTTTATTCAAACCGGTTTGACATTACTTTAAATTTGAAAACTGATTTCCATCTTAAAATTTCTGGTAATATACTGGAAACATCCTTTGATTGATTTAAACTTGGTCTTTTCCAGCAGATTTTACAAAAACACAAATTTTTAGTGGGGTCAAGCATCCACATCAATGGATTTTGGCAAACGAGAAATCTCCGTTCAACACAAGTTAAAACAAAAACATGCGCGTGTTATTTTAAACTTTTATTTAAAAAAAACATCTTTAAAATGTTTACATTCACAACTTTACATACAACTAAACGGATCAGTGTCGATAAAATGTAAAGTTGTGCTGGTTAAAACAAATGGCTAATGATGCTAGCAATAGTCGCTAATCAGGTCAAACAAAAACGTTTTACATTGAAGGCTATTCCTCTTTTATTTACATATTTATGTAAATGTGTCTATTATGTATTTTATGCTATGGTAATATGTATCACTAATAGCTTCAGAGGATGACAGTCAAATTACAAACATTGGCTCTGCAACTTAAACCGTTTAGCATTTCATATTAAATAAAAGGCTTCATTTCTATTTTTTTTAAATTAGCATTGCTACGTCTTGTTTAGCATAGCGAGAGTCAAACCAGTAAAGTGGCAGTTTAGAGTTGTTTTTTTTTATTTTTATAGTTTTGAGAACTGTTTGAAATCCCCTGTTATGTCACAAAAGCGCAAATTTCTTCCTGAATATTTCATTGTTATTTTTAAGGAAACACATTAAGTTTTGTGCATTTTAGCGTAAAAGGTACGTGAGACACAGAAACCAAAGTGCACAGCGTTAAGGCTCATGTTCATTTTACATTTACAAAAGTCATAGGTTGTGTCTGAATTCCTTTACTATATAGTGTTGTCCGAATCTACAATTCCAAAATCGTGGGCCTTAGAAATCTCCCAGAAGTCTCAGCGTTCATTGATGCTCACAAGAAAGGGGAATATAGACCACAATGCATTGTATCCATACAATTTTTGCACAATGTATTAAAATGTGTTTTTTTAATAAATCATCAACGTTTTCATCATCAGAATTTAGTGGATTCATAATAGTCTTGGTAAAATGCTTGTGTTAGATTTTCACTAAAAGAAAAAAATGCAGTGAGCATGATGTCTGAATTAAATAATAAATCCAGGGTACTAGATAGTCCCACAATATATTCTGTTTTTAGTGAAAAGGGAGGAAATTCAGACAAAGCCATAGATGCTTTTCTCTGAACCAATTTTTAAAATTTATTTACAAAATTTGTGTTGTAAACAGATTTGTTTCCTGTCGCCAAGCTGCTCAGTAAACAATCATCTGAAAGTCTCATTTGGTGATTTGCCTTTTGAAAAGTTTCTCATCTATGGAAGCAGAACACACCAAACAGAATCTCAGTATATCTGATTAAAAGACACGTAGCAGTGCACAGTGGATCCCCGTAGAACAAGCATAGCTTCCTGTTGTATTTTTACCGAGCTCTTTCATAAAACTTATGTATTAATGCTACAATTTGAAAAAGTTTGTGCACTCTAGTCCCAGTTTGAGAGCTCCACTGTGGTCCACTTAGACATACAAACATGGACTTTACGAGCACACGCGTGGCCTTTGTTTGATAGCATGTCTGGCATGACTTTCAGAAAATGGTAACAAAACAGCTATTGTGGTGAAATAATGAAACACATCTGAACTGAATTTTAACACAGTTGCTCATCATTAGCTTCCATCCAGTCTCATCTGGGTTTTTGCGAAGGTGGAAAAAATACATGTTTTGCAATTATAACTGTTTTCTAAACTATAGAAAGTGCATGCAATGTGGGATCGGCTGTATTTGCTTAAAAACGCTTGAGGCACGGTTCATCTGAACCATTTTTAAAACCACCGTTTTAGTAAACTGAAATAGGATTTTTTTTTACCTCACTGCAGACCAGTTTGGATTTGTGGATATTCGGCTCCTGAGATGCTGTGAGGAGCAGGTTGGGATTTATCGATGTGTGACTACTTGCAGAAAATGGCCAATTTTAATCTCCACTTCATGTTCAAGCCTCTAAAATTTTGAAATAAGAAAATTACTGTTTTACTCTTTTACAATAATGACTTCAGCAGTCGGTATTTTCAAATCAATGTCTATTTAGGATGTGGATTACTTTACATACAAAAGGTCCAGAAATGTTAAATTTCATTAAATAACATCAAAAATTGGTTTCAAATCTTTCATGGATTTTTGTTTGAAAATACTTTGGTTTCATTCTACTGTTATTTTTCTGAAAAGCAAAAGGTTCAGTTCTTAGTTACTTTAACTAAGCTCTGTAAGGAATCCATACATTAAGCTCTGATATAATAACTTTAAACGTGTATTCTAACTAAATTATAATGTATTTGAGCCTTTAAATTCATTTATTTATGTATTTGTCTGTTTTCAAAGCCCAACTTGCTTCAGACATGATCAAATTCTGTATTATTCCTGCCTTAATGTTGTAATTTGAAACTTTTCATATTTTTAAACCCTAATGTGTTTCGTATTTTACACAATTTTCATTAATCTGATGCAAGTGTTTGTTTGGCCTAAAATTTTGATTTTAAATTTACTACTGCTGGCTTTCAACCCCACTAGTCTCTTTGATTCCCGCTCACAAATCCTTTCAAGCCTTTTGCTGGAGGCCTATGCGTTTTCCCCCCACCCAAAAATGTTGCTACTTCTCCATCAGCAACATCATTCTCATCTCGTTCAGTCCTCCAACCCCTCATCAGAACGTTTATGCTGCTTTAGCGGTTGAGAAAATGACAAGGATGCAGAAACTAACTTAAATTCTGTTGTATTTGTAAAAATGCAGCCAATGTTAGGTTTTTTTGTTCATTTTTTCTACTCAGTGAAGCTTTTCCAATACCTTTGGATAATTGAAACATTGATGCATATTTTGCTGGAGAGGAGCCGTTCTGGCTCACCTGAGGAGCATTTTCACGCCTTTCAACGCCAGACTTTTCAAGACATCCAAAATTATTCTAAGTTCACCAGTGAGGCTGGAGAATCAGTGCAGATCAGCGCTCAACTGTGCTGGAAGTAACTCAATGTAGAGCCGTCGGGTGGGACCAAGAGAGCAGCAGCGGAAGGGAAGAGAGGGTGGAGAAGGTGCGGGGCGCTGTCAGCAGCACACGCTTGGCTGCCACCGCCGCTGATTGTGACTGCAGTTCAAACAAGGCCGACAGCTGCCACAAACACACATCTGCCCACGCGGGCGCGCGCAGACGCTTTATGGCACCCTGTTATCTTCGCTCCTCGCCCTGATAAGAAAGCAGCGCTGTGATTACCCTCAACTCACTGTAAAGTATGACAGCTCAATCACTCCGCAAATCACGCCGCCACCTCGTCCGTGATGAAAACCCCCCACAAAATATGAGTCCCCTTCTCTGCGCCCTTCTGGGATTTGACCCTCAAGCAGCAAGAAAATCAAACATCTGAGCTCACAGAGACCAGCAAGAACATCTTTGATTACTGTTTGAAGGAAAAATGGGATCGTTTGACCTTTTCAATTATGCAGATTTTCTCCTTTATATGGGGGAGGAACGTTACTTTAGAAGCATCCCTTCAGAATTTAGGATGACTTTTCTGATCATCCACCAAAAAAAAGATGTTTTGAGAAAAACAGTTTATCTAAAACTAATGCAGAGTAGAAACCTGCTGCTTATTTTTAATATGTATTTATTCTGAAATCAAACACTGCTGCCTCCAGTTTCTAGTCAATCTGCTGGAGCTGATAATGACGGCAGACGGGATTCTCGCTTTTTTCCTCCTGAAGAAATCTTCTCTTTCATGCCCTTCCTGCTGCTCTCCTCTGTCTGCCTGCCTGACACACAAACACACACTCCACAGCAGCAGTTGTACATTATGGAGTGGAAACCAGGCAGCATCTAATTGCAATAATTGGAAGAATGTACCAAGCGGGCTGTTTGAACACCTGTTAGCACTGAATTTCTCTCATGGTGCAGATTGTGGGTGCTGTGTCACACCATTTGGTGGGGGCATGTGTGTAGAGATTGTGAGTCTGCCCCTTTTTTGTGGTGTACATGAGGAGGAGGAGGGTAAACATGAAGGCCTGGCTGAGCTCCAGCACCTGCTGCCTGTCTCTGACACGGGCCAATCAGAAACTGGGGCAAAAAGAATTAATAACATGCATCTTCACACCTTCCGCGGAGCTTCACTTATCAGCTGTAACATTCTGGAAGAACCCACTGGGATTAGAGGAGGAGGAGGAAGAGGAGGATGAGGCAGGTTCTCTTTGCCGCGGGGCAGCCGGGCAGATGTGAGGAGCTGTCCGCGGCGCCGGTGCTGAAAGCTCTAATCTGCCAGCCCTCATGAAACAAACTGTAATTTCAGCAAAGATGCGCTTCCAGAAAATTAATTGCAATGCAGCTCGGGGCGCGTGGGCATGAAAGCACGCATTAAGTGAAATTACGCGGAGCCATCCTGGAGAAGAAGGGAGGAGACGCACGCGCGGGAAGGTGGGGGGGATTCAGCATTGAGCTGTTGTCATTTGACCCCCCGAAGCCCAAACAGCCTGCGAGGCGCGGACAGCTGATAATCCACCGGTGGGGGGCATATCGCGCGCTCTCCGCTCGCGGGGGAGGCAGGTACACAACTTTTCTTTTGTCAGATCCACCTCAGATCAACGGCGGCACGTGAAGGTTTTGCACCTTTCCCATCCCGACATTTGCACATTTTCACACTTTCTTTTTTTTTCTTTCTAAGTCCGTTACGGAGAAACGTGACTCACCTACCTGTTGACGCGCGGCCGGTCTGGCTCCCCCCACCCCCGCGCGACGTCTCCAAACAGATCTGAAGAGAAGAAAAGAGAACAGTCACGCGCTCCTCCTCTGCCGTCTCCCCCCCTCCCTCCTTTCCCTCCCTCCGCGCTCACCTGGCGGCCGGCTCCGCTGCTCCTTTTCCCGGTTGAAGCGGATCCACGGATCTCCGGAGCGCAACAGCCCGACCTCCTTAAAAGCCTCCGCTGGTCCAATAGGAGGTCCGCCAGCCTGATGGGACCTGACGTCACCCCCTTTACCCCCACCCAACCGCATCTTCCTCCTCCCCCCGCTTTATTTGAACTATAGTTGAAATTATCCCCACATTATTCCCCATAGACTGTAGAAGAAAGGACAGATGTGGAAGGCTCGCGCGCCTCTCCATCAGCACAAATCCGTACTATATATTCATTTTCAACCTCCTGCTTTATTATTGATATTTACAATTTCATGAAGGATCATATGGAGGATGTGATAGGAGGGAGTTTTTATTGCAAAGAAAATTAGAGACATCATGGAGCTAAAAAAAATCTGAGGCTGGAGTCAGAAGTGCAGGTCTTTAAAATCAGCACTTATTGTTTTTATTACCACTAATTTTTTAGCATATTGTGGTAATATTTCCCACTAGAGTTCTAAACTCAAGTAAGATATTCAGATTTAAATTGTAAATCATAAAAGTGACATTGTATTTGTATTGTGTAAATTATGCGTACAGAATTCTTGAGGTTTGAAGGCTTTTGCTGTAACAGATGCAGCTTTGTTGTCAAAAATATCAACTAAAAAGCAAAGAAGGCCTTTTTTTTTAGTTAAAACTATTAAAAATGAATAATTTATGTATTAGCTTATTATGATTTTGCTTCAGCTTTTATTTGTATATCTTGCTTTTTCCAGTGATTGAGCCTTGCAGGCACAAACCTCCACAGACTCCCACTTTCTACTCCATTCCTGCGGCTGAATGCAGGCATGAAATGAATAATTAAAAATGTTAACTTTTCTGTCAAAATAAACGTTTTTTATCTGTCTCTATCCATGAAAATGGCTTTTCTTTTTCAAATGTTAACATGAAAAAACTGTCTAAATTAACATTTTGCTTCTTTTTTCCTCCACTAAAAAACATAAGGAAGTTGAGTTTCTGTTTGGTAACTAAACCTCCAGTGTGTAAATAATTATTCCCAGAGTTCCAGCTGTTTGGAAAAAGGTCCATTTCATGTGAGCGGGATCTAATTTTTGCCCTTAGTACCTGCTCTGTGTTGTGTGTCAGCGTAAAGAGGACGCATTGAGTGTGCGGCACGGCTGATGCAGTGACCCTGGCCGCTTCACAAAGCTGATGTCACGTTTGAACTGAGCTCGCCTGCAGATGACAGCTACACATAATCTGTCAGCGCGTGTCTCCCTGACAGAGCGGCGGCACAAATGCTGCAAAAGAGGACACAAAATAGCGTTTTGTTAGGCCATTGTGCACTGTGTGCATCATTGTACTTTCTAATTTCCCAGACTCAGAAACCATTGTGAGGAAACTCTATTGTGTTGTTGAGTGCTTGTTTTTCTCTGCCTTTTGTGTGTACGTGTGTGTGCAGCGCTTGATGGGGGTGTGCAAACAAACACACACACTTGTGCAGCTTTTTGGGGGGAAACCTGAATGTAACCTGTGTTTCCTTTTCACATCCAAATCTAGGTCAAGTTTGATCCCTTTCATGTGAGACTGCAGTTTGACAAAGGACAGAGAACCATGGGGGGTGTTCCGGCCCCCCAAACGTGAACAAATCATACTGTACGCTCACTGCTGGCTAACATGCTTCCAACATGGAACCTCTGACACTCAGTGGGGGGGGGACGATGGAAATGGCTGCAGATTATTGCCGGTGGACCTGGATGGACCTCTCTTTAGAGAGGCCTGATTTTAGGGTTTGATAGACACATCCTGAAATAAAACAAGTTCATCTCCGCAGCAATAAGGTGTTTATGAATACAACAATACCAGGAATAATAAAAAAAGGGCCAAATGTCGTACTTTTAGAGTCCATCTCTAGTTACAGATTTGGAATGAAAATCTTAAAATAGTCAAAAATGAACTCCTTAAAGAACCACTTCAATGAAAAGAAAAAAATTGGTGTTTTTAATTTGTTCTTGTGGCATTTGCTGATGATGAAGGACATCAGTTAAGAAAATTAAGCTTTTTATTTTTTTTATTTTTTTTAGTATTTCCTTATTCAAAGTGTTGTGAATCAACAGTAAATAAAGAAATGTCGTTTGAAAAAGCGTTTATTTGTGACGCAGAAAAGACGCTGGGCGTCACAAGCTCCCTGCTTTGCTCTATTCTGATGCATCCACCTGCAGACGACCATGTAAGTCTGAAAACTATTTTGTTTTGTCAGTAATTTTAGGTTGAGATTGTGATGGGCTGTAGGGTAGTGGGAGAGAGTGTAAACAGACAGGTGATGGGAGGGGGGAACGGGGTTGCTCTGCGCAAATAGTCTCGCTCACAACTCACAAACTACTGCTGCTCTGCAGAAACTGTTCTTTTTTGGTTTGGAAGCAAATTTTACAAGCTTCTGAAGAAAAATGTTCAGGTAGATTTTCCAAATTAACCTCATTTTAGCATCTCCGCCTCACAGATTCAAATCTGGCAAATTCCATTATTATTATTTTTAATTTTAAAGGACTGTTTTCTTTGTTGCTTTAACCCCACTGTCCAGTAAACCCAGCCATTCATGCAGCTTTGGTTCATGTCGAGTAAGAGAATGGTGACACACTGTGAGGAATTATGAACTACAACTCCACCTCCATGGACTCATCGCAAGATGTAGAAATTAGCCCTGTAATGCCCTCTATATCAAGGAATTGACAAAAAATTAAAATTTTTTGGAATTGTTTTTTATCCCTTTTGATAACATCCACAAAAATATTGCTAAGTCATTTCTATTAGTTTTAGATAGTATGAATAAAGATCATTTGGGGCGATTTAGTAAGTTTTTCTTCAAAACAATGTTAATTTAAGATGCCAAAAATATTGACGTGAGTGAGATCACACATTTTTTTTTTAACATGGAAGTAATTGTATTATAATGAATTAATTATCAACACATTTTAAATTCTTTCAGTACAGCAGGTAGTTATTTAGAAAAAACAAAATGCAAATGGATTTTTCCCATGAAGTTTTAAAAATTAGCGAAACTTTCTCTGGTAAAAGTGTAGAGATTTTACAGAAGCAACCATTTTGAAATGAGCAGGAAGAACAAAACATTTTTTATTCTACCAAGAAAAGCAAATTTATGGTGGAAAAACAACAAAGGTGAGTGAAAATTTGTCCGAATTCCTTCCATACTCACTATAGTGCATTCCCCATTTTGTAGTGCTGTCCGAATCTACAATACCAAAATTGAGTGCCCTAGAAATTTCCCAGAAGTCTCTGCAAAAAGCCAGTGTGCATCAATGCTCACCACAATGCATTTCATCTGAACAGTTTGTGCCCAAAAATGTTTTTAAACGTAGTTTTTAAATAAACCATCAGCGTTTTCATCTTCAGAACACAGTGGATTCATAAATAATCATCACAAAACGCTCATATCAATTGGATTTTCTGTTCGTGAAATCGATATCTTCACATTTGCCATTAAAAAATAAAAAATAGTAGTAAGCATGGTGTCCGAATTGCTATTAAAATCTTAGGCATAGTCCTGAACTAAAAAATCTTTTAGTAGTTAAGGATTCAGTTGGAAAATTCGGAAAAAGCCTTAGAGTTTTAATGTAAAAGTGATGTTTTGACAGAGATATCAACACATAGTGGTTATTTTCAAGTACGTTTCTCCAAAATTCAACATTTCAGTTGATTGACTATGTCTTTTCCTAAAAATCTACAGAACCTTTTTCCTTTTTCTCTTTTTTTTCTGCTTTCCTTATCGTTTCAGGGTTTTCTCTGTGTGTTTATGACTTCCTGCTTTGGTGTCACTATTCACTTAAACATATTTAGTCTCTGCCTGACCGACATCTTCCTCTCTGAACACAGTGATACAGTTAAGCTGAGGTGCCTCATAGTGCTGAAGACAGTATTGATGAAGATTGTCAAGAGTGTCAAATACCCGGTGTGTACGTAGCTTAGCTCTTATATAAGGAACACGAAAAACCATAAAAAGCTTTAGTCAAAGAGAACATCCAAAAAAAAGAAAGCAAAAACCCAGTAAACTGTGTTGGATTGTTTATTACAGTCTTCCTGAAACCCATCCATCTGGTTTAAGTGTTTACTCCTGATCACCAAGCAATACAACAGAAGAAAGGTTTGTGCAAGAGAGGGGAGTGCTGGTTCAACTGTCCGACACTAAAGTCTGGAGCTCCATCCTCCCGCTGCGCAAATGGAGACTTTCTGTCCCTTTTAAAACACACAATTTTGGGTGGATTTTAATGAAAAGTAGCCCCTTTATGCAGGTATGTTTGTGTTCACAAACAAAATAAAGAGAGAATTTAGAGTGCCCCCCAGAAAGAGTCCACCGTCTGCAAAGGTTAATGCAAAAATAATAATGTATCAGGCATTTCTTTTAATCCGAATCTCAACAGAATAAAATATAATTATTGTTTCCATTGGACGGTTTTTGTTTGCTCCATTATCTTGAGTTGGAGCAGCAGTGTCTGCCGCGTGTAGAGGGAGAAAGTGTCTCCGCATATAACTCATTGAATTTCCAAGTAATTTTCACTTAGTTTGGGTTGTTAGAAATGCCAAACATGTATTTGTCAAGCAAGATATTTAATTAAATTAAAATTTTCAATTTTGTTTTTAAAAAAATATTGAATACTTTAACAGATTAGTAATTTTCTGAACTTTCTGTCCCCTGCAGTGAGGAACAAAGCGTTTGCCGTTTATTATAGTTTATTTTCTGTTTTCACATATGAGTTTTACTCTATTGCATAATATTAAATAACATTTCAGCTTTTGTGTTCAGATTTACTTCTAGTGTTGCATCCTCAGGGGGTTTGGGGCTTTATAGCTAATTCTGTTTCCTGTCAAAAGCAACAACAACCTGTTTACTGCAAAAAGAGGTTGCCTAAAAACAGGAAATGAGCCCTAATTTTAAGAAGAAAATCACAAGAAAGTAGTAAAATTGTCTGTCCATGCAGCAACAACAAATAATCTTATAATAAGATCAACAAATCTAGAAACAAGGAGTTTCACACAAGCATTTAAAAAAGGAATAATATGCTACTAAAAATAACTGTTAGATAGAATGACATCATATTTACCGTCATACAGCCCAATAATAAGTTTTTTTTGTTAGTTCTAAGCAAATGGTTTGAATTTTTTTATTTTTATGCACTTAATTGTAGTTCATTTTGATTTAAGTGGAAATAACTCATTTTAGAACGAAATGAGAACCTTAATACATCTTCATAAAATCTAAAACTAGCACTTATTCTCAGAAGAGAAATCTAAATTTCCCAAATAATAACAATGACTGCCAATCTAACTCGTCAACATTTATTGACTTTAAATAAACATAATTAAAATTGAACCAAGAATGACAGTAAAAATCTAAGTATGATCTTATCTTATCTAAGTATGATGTCTAAGTATGAAGCAAAAAGATTTTTTGGGTGTTTTTAATATATTTTTATGGCATTTTTCTCATGGTGGAGGACATATATAAAAAGATTTTGGTTTAAAATTTTCGTTTCTGATCATTTCTTTGTTCAAATCTATCAGGAGAACACACACAAAAAAATGTAAGCCAATGGTTCCGCCCACAATTCAGAGGTCAACTATTGATGCTCTGCAGAAACTATGTCTTAAAAAACAGAAAATATTTTTTTAAATTTGGATAAAAATGGTATTATCATAATTTAAAAGACCACTGGAAGCGCTTTTATAAAAGACGATCAGAGTGGGACTTTAAGTAAGCTGGCGATGGTCACACTGACTGGATTACTGTTGGAATTGTTTTTTATCCCTTTTGATAACATCCACAAAATTATTGCTAAGTCATTTCTATTAGTTTTAGATAGTATGAATAAAGATCATTTGGTGCGATTTAGTAAGTTTTTCTTCAAAACAATGTTAATTTAAGATGCCAAAAATATTGACGTGAGTGAGATCACACATTTTTTTTAACATGGAAGTAATTGTATATTAATGAATTAATTACAGCAGGTAGTTATTTAGAAAAAACAAAATGCAAATGGATTTTCCCATAAAGTTTTAAAAATTAGCGAAACTTTCTCTGGTAAAAGTGTAGAGATTTTACAGAAGCAACCATTTTGAAATGAGCAGGAAAAGCCCTTCTACTGCCCCTAGAGGAATGATGATGAACTACAGGGCATAAATCAAGGACCGAGGCAGAGATAGGGGTCAGAAATGTGAGTTAAATGTCAAATGTAAAGTTGTATATGGTTAAGAATTTCTATATTTTAAGTCCTTTGTTGGAAACCAATGTATATTCTTTGTTTGTGAGCTTTTATCTCAAACTAATTTGCTCAAGAACAAAACATTTTTTATTCTACCAAGAAAAGCAGAGTTATGGTGGAAAAACAACAGAGGTGAGTGAAAATTTGTCCGAATTCCTTCCATACATATGTTGTGGGGCACAACACAAACACAGACTTCTGGGGGGCGATTTCTAAAAACAAAAAAACACTTAAAGCGTTTAAATTCTCTGCAGTAGAAACTATTCTAGCTTGTACATAAAAATGGAAACACATGTCATGTGCAGGGTTGGTTCAGCAATCTAGAATGGTTTTCATTCAAGTTGCAGAAGAATTTAATAGCTTTAAGTCGTACTGCATTTATACCCCCCCCCCACACACACACACACGTGTGTTTCTGTGTACAGAGACAGTGATTTGATTTTGATTTGAAATGTTTTTTTCAAGTAATAATAAATAATGCACAAAAAAATACGATCAGCAGTTATACATTCAAACAAATTCGTATCAAACTTAAATTCATTCATAAGGAAAGTTAGTTTTACTTGTTTCATGTACAGAGACAGTTAGAGGGGCTTCACAATAAAATACATGTTATATTTATTTTAATAAGGAATTGTCATGATTGTTTTTATAGCAAATCCTAACATTATGGTACAGTCTCTGTATGGCTTATAACTGTGTGTACAAGAAAACTAAATAATCATTTGAAAGGCGACATGCCATTAGTGGTTATTGTATGAAACACATACAGGAGACCACTGACTGATGCGGAACAAAGCTTCAATAATTGGTGAGTTATAACAGACTCGTAAAAAGAAAACTAATCCAGACTGTCTAGGAGTACCTGCTGTTTCTGACTCCCGTGTTCCTCTGCAGACTGCTGTGGCTCCTCCCACTTTGGTACTGCCCTCTTCCTCCTGCAGGGGCACACAGCACTTCTCATTTGTGCTTTTTCCCTCGAATATAGTCATTCAATGATTTGCCTTTTTGCCGTTTTATTCTGACATTTTGGGTTAAAGCTTCTTCTGAACGTTTCAACATTTAGGACTGGATCCTCTGTGCTACTGCGCTCACATGAAGATAACAAGAAAGAGAACCAAAAACAGATGTGCAGATGAAAAAAACCTTTACTTTTTAGACACTAAGTAACCCAAAAGCTGAGGTGATGACTAAACTAATAATTTGAGCTAAACTCACTAAAGGAAGCCAAACTACTAAACAGCAAAAACAGGACTCCTAGAATAAATCAAAATTCTTTTAAGTTCAAAAATGGTCTCTAAATAAGTTTTAAAAAATCTGTTAATGTGGCAGAAAAAATATCTTAAAAATTCTGGTAACTAAAATATGATTTTCTTTTTTGAATTGAAATTTAGTTGTAATTGAAAAATAATGCGATAACAGTGTTTTTCTTGCAAGACAGAAAATAATCGAATATTTCTTGAAACAAGAGTCTTTTTACTTTCCTGCGATTCACTTTTTGCAATGTAAAAGGTCTTCCATGTTCTTTTGAGTAAAATATCTTGATATGTTCTTAAATATTGAAATTTTCTTTCAACAAAATGCCAGAATTGGCTTTTTCTACCTGAATGGATCAGACTGAGCAGCCTTTTCTCCCACTCCCACTCTAATTTGATCTGGTTTGGTTTGGAACGTCTGCCTCAATCTAACAATCGGTACTTGGACTGTGATAGAATACAGAGAGTCAGGTCACATGCAGTTGTATAAGGCAGAGTTATTTTTGTCTTTTATTCAGTAAATTAGACACTTATCAGTTTTCAATGTTTGTGGTTTTGTAGAATCCTGGCTTAACCTGGAAGAAGTACATATTGTCCATGCCGACATTTCTTCCAAGAAGGAGGCAAATTTTGCCTTTTTTTCAGACAAACACAGACTCTGACTGTTGTGTTTGCTCACAGTGTTGAACGAAGCTCAACATTAAGCTGAAACTGCAACCCATGCAGTTATAAATGTGGGAGCCAAAATGCACAGTTATGACTAAGTATTTATTTTATCTGAAAGTTTAGAGTCTTTGTTTCAACTAACTTTGGGTTAATATAAAAATGCAAAAGATAATACAACACATTTCTGCACTTCCATCATCATCACACAGAGTGTGCCTGTGAAGGACTGCTCTGTTCTCAGACCAGAACAGGAAAAGCAATAGCTGGGATGTGTGTGTGTTTTTGTCAACAACAGCTGATTGAATCCTGCAAACATTGCAGAAAATCCTGTTTTCTTTCTCCAATTAACACCTTATTCTTTCATCACCCCCCTGAAATGTAGTCAGATTACAATGAACTAGTCAACAAATGTAGAGAAGAAAGCCGGTTAAAAGGTACGTAAGATAAAGACTAAGAGTCTGACAGAACCTGAACACCAAATCTATCATGCTGTACACAAAAAGATAAGGCAAATCAAACAGAAATAAAGTCCAAGACCCTAAGAGAGGAGCAGGAAATACCTTTTAGACAAATGAGAACAAAGTGACAATCAGTCCTAATCAACAATGCAGTGTTTAATGTAAAATAGACAGCATTCAACCCTTGAAGCTGTGTTCAAATTCCAGTCGAAAAGTTGACACATTCACACACACTGAATGTATGTCAACTTCAAAATTTGATGACTTGCTGCCCCTCTCGCAATAGAGAAAAAATAAGAACAAGAGTAAATTTTTTGTGTGGTTGTCTTGATGGAAAAAAGGAAAGCTGACACTGATCGTGTCATTGAGCACATCACGTGCCAAAGCTGAGTCCCTGATTGGTTGACACGACTCATCTTCTTCAAAACGCGCTGCTTCCAGACATCGCGCTGTGCCCAACGCTCAAATCACGCAATAACTTCTGATCGCATCTGTATGTTGACCTAACATAGAAATTGGACGCCCGACGCGTGAATCCTGTTCAGTGAGACTGAAGCTCAACACAGCTAAGTGCCATAATTCTTAAGACAGTTTATGCGATTTACTTGATTCTGACAGATTCTGAAATCTGAGTAGGAAATCTTTACACATCAGCACAGAGCTGTTTGGCTCAGATTCAGAGTACTTTGGATTAGTGTTAATTACATAAACGGTCAAAGAGTTACTGTAGTTAACAAAGCGAGAGACCAAGAACTAAAACTGCAGTGTTTAAGGGTTAAAGAAAAACTTATCAGACCAACCGTGAGGCACGGTGGTGGAGGAGTAATGATGTGAGCCTTAAAACCACAGAGCCAATCATCAACTTATCTATTAAAGAGGAATAAAACTCGAGAAAGGGATATTCAGCGTTTTTTCAAGAAGTCATTCTAAACAAAGAACAGCTAGACTTTGTGCTTTTTTAAAATATTGTATTTTCTTCAGAGGCGGAGCTAGAACATGGGGGGGGGGCAGAAGACTTTGGAAGGGTAGCAAAACACCAGAGTGGAAGGTCATCACAAATAAAAGGATAAAAAATACAGATTTCTTTCAGTTTTATTTTTATTGTTGCTTTGCTTTCATTTAACAATGTTGCTTATTGTTTAAGAGAAAGACATAAAAGCACAAACTTTAAATGCAAAGCTTGTATTGATGATTTCTTTATTTGCCAATAATGGTACTAATTTTGACTCTAAAGTTGGGGGGGGGCAAGTGTGGGGCAAAGCTTTTTCCTCGGGGGTCACATGCCTTCTTGTTCCCCTGTAGCTCCACCCCTGTACTTTTTAATTGAAAGATTTGTTAACTGCAAGTTTTAAATGGGGCTACATGGTGGTGCAGCGGTTAGCGCCTGTTTCGAGCCTGGTTCAAGTCCGAGCTGGAATTTTTTTTGTATGGAGTTTGCATGACCTCCCCTCGATGCCTGTTTTTTTTTCCAGGCATGCTTACTTCCTCCCACAGTCCAAAAACATGCTTCATAGGTTGATTGGTTACTCTAAATTGACCCTAAGTGTGCATGTGTAGGTGTGTGGGTGTGTGATTGTGTGGCCCTGCAACAGACCCGCCTTTTCCCATCAGAAGCAAGGTTCGACTCTGGCAGCCCTGTGACCCCAAAAAGGGATGCAGGTTAAGAAAATGGATAGATGCAAGTTTTAAATAAATTCTTGATGCATAAAATAATGTTTTTTCGTCACTGCATTGTACAAAAAGCACAAAGCACTCAGTTATCATGAATTGCACATAAATGCACACAAGGACAAAAGCCCCAAACATCCACACACGCAGCTAAACAACCCAAAATCCTGTGACATTTGTTGGATAAAATAACGGATTAACCATTTTCCCACAGGGAATCCTGGATAATGCTTTGATTTCAGTGTGATTTGATTTATTTTCCCTTTTTTTCAGGTGTTTTGGGTGACCTGCTGTTGTATTCAGCTTTGACAAACAATGTGGTGTGCAGGGAAAATGAAGTATAATCAGCCCTCTCATTCAGAGATTGTTCCTGCTGCAGAGCTGCCGGCAGCGGCTGCCGCTCCTCCTGAACTTCATTTTTCCAAAAGCTCTGCATCTTCCTCTGTTAGCATGTTTACATGCGGCTGCACCGGCAGAGCAGATAACATGAGAACCGGCGCAGCTTTGTGAGGAAGCCGCTAATGGTTTCATTTAAAAATGGAACATGTGACCTCACGAAAAAGTGGAATGTGGTGATGAACCTTTCGTTTGCCTGGGTGACAGTTCTGTTTGTTTAATGGGTTTTGAAATCGCTTCTGACTTTAGGGAGAAATTGTGGGGAATTAGGATGTTTTACCAAAATATTTTAGCGTGCATTTTGGAAAATAAAACATTGTTCAAGTGCTTATTTTTTTCGGACTAATGAGACACGTGCATTAAAAGAACGAATCCATCCAAATGGATAGTCTCTCTTCAGACTCAATAAAAGGAAAAAAAAAACCTTAAGCCACATAATTGGCAGACAACACAAGAGATGTGTAACATGTTCCACTCCTCGCAGAACCTGAGCAAAAACAAAGAATATAAAACACTCCTAGCTTGTTTTCTACTCTTTTAAAGAACACTTTAACTATTTAAATAACATTAAAACACGATTTAATGAAGACTTAATTCCCATTGCCTACTTTTCATTTCTTCCCATGGAGCAAATCATCTAAATACATTTTTACCAAAATCACTGTCAATTTTTCGCACCGTTAATTCCCAGTCATCTCATCGTAGATAGCATCAGCTGCTGGTGCCTCCATGGTGAATCTGAAAACATAATTTAGCCAAACCACAATCAAGAAACCACACATACAGGTTTTAGAAAGTACTGGGGACCGTATAGTATTGATGTTTATGAAAGGAGCCTGCAGGCTGCTGGAAATTTGAACACGGGCTACATTTGTCCCACAAGACCGGACTTTGGACATGCCTGATTCATTCATCATGGGGCAGAATACATGCTGTTTGAGTAAAAACCATTCCAGCCAATTGCTTGACACCACTACAATTGTAACTTTTACTATCTTAATCAAACTGACCAAACAATGATTGACCTAAACATTTCCATTTGTAAAATGTCACAACCAGCCCTTTGTGATATCTTGATAAAGTGTCTTGAGACTCCTTTTTTTGGGTAACTAAACTTCCATAGAAGATCAGCTTCAAAGAATTTAAGAGAAAAAAATCAGAAGTCAGTTGTTTTATCGACAAAATGATGATGTATTTTTAGCATTCTCATTTAAAACTGATGTATTTAGTCAACAGAAATGAGCAGAAAATCCTTCAGGTAAGATAATTTCTGACAATAAAGATCTGATTACAAAACAGCAATAACCTTATCTCTCTGATTACAACTTTAAATTCCCTCCAGAATTTGTCTTTGTTATTAAACACAAATTGAGGGTAAATCTGCCATTAAGGTTCATTTGACTCTCATTTGCCCCCATGAGCAAGCAGATGCTGAGTTTGTAGCTCTGAAAGGACCACTGAGCATCTCAGGATGATGGAGGTCCAGTTTCACTGACAAGAGGACGAGATTTAGACCAATGATGCAGCACCAGAGCTTCAGCAAAACGAAAACTTCACAGATTCAAAAGTAAAAAACCACAAATGGAGATACATGGGGGAAAAACGGAGGCAAAAACACATTAATGAAGCAAGAAAAAGGAGAAGATTGAGACAAATAAAAATTCTGGAGAGACTTCATCTATGCAAATGCTATACCTTCTGACTGGACTAATGAAAAACTTGAATTTAAGATAAATAGATAAATTGTAAGTTGCATGCACTATAGCACATATTGCAGCACTATAGCACATATTGCAGCACTATAGCACATATTGCAGCACTATAGCACATATTGCAGATGGTTATATTAATAAAAATAATAATAGAAAATCCACACTTCAGAATCTGCTGGAATTAATTAGGAATGTGAAGCCTGGAGCTGAAGATCTGATGCAAAAGGGTTAAAACAATGAACAAACTAATGAAACTAACTAAACTAGACCTCACTTATTGCAGTTGAGGTCAGTTGAGAAACCTAAATTCTGGAGCTTCTGCAGCAGAGAAATGTTCCAAAGAGAGCAGCAAGTCCACCTCTGACTGGACCAAAAAAGACAAATGAAAATTCTGGAAAGGTTCTGGGCGCTTTCATACCTTCAGGTTTGATTAACACCGGGGTTTGTTGGTTTGGATAGGATGCATTTTTGGCAAATGTGACAGCTCTCCTGAACTGGTGCGGCACCAATAAACAGACCTGTTCCCAACGGTGGCCCTGAAGTCCAAATCACACCAATACATTACCTATTAAAGATCACAACAATTAAAAAAGCAAAACAGAAATACCAACAAAATTCCAGAAATGAAACAAATAAAAAAAAGAATACATCTCGTAAAACAAAAATAAAGAACTCAAAAAGAAATGTTAAAGTGTCTGGCGTTGGTGGTATAGCAGTTAGCATAGCTGCCTTCCAAAATGAAATGTTAAAAAATGAGATACAATACATTATTGAAGACGCATTTGAAAAAACTCATCATCTAATCAGTGATGTCCCGTATTATCTACTTTTTCCAGTTTCATTTTTTAACATTTCATTTTGATTTCTGGAAATTCCTTTTTGTTTTCTAATATGTTTACTTTTTATTTCATTTCATTTTTTGAAATTGTGGTTTCTAAAAATCTAAAATGGAATATTGTTTTTTTATTATCTGTTTGGTTGCTTGTCTGTTTTATGTTATAACTTATTGAGTCGAGTGATTTGTTGATGTGATTTGCACTTCAGGGCCACTGTAGTTCCCCCTGAGGGAGGGGGGTACCAGTTCATTTGAGGGTGAACCAAAGAAGTACTAAAATATCTAATGGGCTTTATGTGGTGTGGGGAGGAGGAACGGGTAATTATTACTACGCTATAATCAGAAAATTGAAGAACAACTTGTTTTCTTCTCCTCTCTTTTTCCTTGTGTTGGTTGGATAATATCGCCCACTACTGAACGCAGTTGGAAACTATGTGAATATTCCAGGCAGATTGTTTCACCTCGGTCTCTGGTTCTATTCCAGGAGTCGTGTGTAAAAGCAAAACCAGAGCAAGATGTGGAAAATATTAGCATTCTGGGCCTTTTTAAAGTGAGTCTATGGTGCTGTCCCAGTGTGAAAAAAGCCTGAGTCAAAGTTTGGACTTGATTTCATGATCTTTAACCTCCTAAGACCCAAGCTACACACATAGTTGCAGGACTCCAGTTAACTACTGTGGTGATATAGCCCAAAATGTGATGTCCACGCATGCAGACGCCATGTTTTAACGGTTAAGCTGAGGTTTGTTCCACAGAAACCTCCAATAAGTCTGAATTTGTTTTGATAGAATCTTTTGCATTTAAAGTTTGTCATGAATTGTGCTTTTATGTCTTTCTCTTTGAGGATTGAGGACGCAAACACCTTCAAAAAGGTAGAAATCCACATGAACATTTGTGGAAGTCCCGATGTTTTAGGCAGCAGCAGGCCCTTGACCCGGCAGATAAACAAGAAATAACGTATCTGCAGAGAGCAGCGGGGAAGGCAGAGTCACCTCGGCAGATGGCCCTATCAGTTTTGGGTAAACCAGCGGCCAGCGCGGCCGTGTTTGGCTTAACGGCCTATAAGTAATTCATTGTGTTCACTGAGAAGGAGCATCTGTCGACCCCCTGGCCCCTGGAGACGCACACGTACACACACAGCTATGCATAGATAAACATACTTAGATGAGCATTTGGTTGCATGCACAAATGCAGGTACACACAGCACACAGGCAGACGCACACGGCTTTTAAACTCATTTGTAGTGGGCAGTGCAGGTGGCTGGAGAAAAAGGAGAGGTCTTTGTTCCATGTGACCCACTCTGATCAGATAACCAGGGCTGATCTTAGTTAATACTCACTAAAAACTCATTTACCCGCTTAAGTCTGAAAAGAGACGAGAGGAGCAGGAGAATCGGGCGGGGATTGTCCGGGTAGGGGTGCTTTGACAGCCAGCTGCAGCACATCCATGTCGGAAAAAGTCGAATTTACATTCGTCTCTTACGGTAACGTGGATCTTTATTGAATCAACACTTGGACGATCACACTTCCCGTCCTCCCTGCCCATAAACTATTAGAATAATGTCATGCACAAGCTTTTCAAAACACAAACATCAGCATGTATTAGATTTCTTTATTCATGAGCATGACTGATAATGGCTTTAGCACAGAGAGTCCTATCGTGATGGGGGTTTTACAAATTGCATTTAATTTTAGGATGTTGTCTTTGCTTTTTGTCCGTCATTAATCTTTACTGTCACACGGATGAGGGCAAAAGGTCAAATTGAAATTCTTTTTATTATTTGATCAGAAATTACAGCTGCTAATAACAACTGTTCAGGCTGTTGACTTATTTACTAAATCAGTGTTCTTCTTTTTTCAGGCCACGGATCAGTCAAACGATATCTTCCTCCAACTTTTGAGGGTAAAGTTTATCTTCATTCTCTGTAAAATATCTGTAGCTTTAAACTTTATTTGTACACTAGATTTTGTGTAGGAACCCCTAAAATGTGAGATAGATTTTCTCCTAGCCCATAACTGTCAAAGTGGAAGCTAAAAAAATCAAACGTCAACCTCATGATGAATTATTATCCACAAAAAAAATGTTAGTCACCAAAACAGTTATTTGCTGAAAATCTTCATACTGGTGAATTCACCATTTTATTAGTAGCATCCTTGTAAATAGAGAGCCAGTGACTGAATATTATCAATCAATGACTTTATTTATACAGCATTTGACATCAACTTGCTGTCGAACACAGGGTGCTTTTGCAGAAAGACTTGTATAAAAATTAGTCAAAAACAATTAAAAAAAAGTCACAATAGACACATTAGATTAAAAGCAACAACAATGAAAAAATAGATATAAAAAGGAAGGAAATGCTGAGGTTAAAATCTGAGGATACACTGCGTAGAATAAAAGATGGACAGGGTAAAAGTGTTCAAATCAAAATGAACAAAAGCTATAAAATGGTTAAAAGCCCAATAAATAAATAAAAACTGAAGAGAAGGGGCTTTAGTTGAGGACCAGGGTTAGCCACTGGTGGAGGACAGTAGAACCTGAAGACCTGACAGCTCTGGAGGGTTTTTAAGGACTAAGAAGATCTGATTAATAAGTAGGTCCAAATCCGTTAAGATATTTAAAAACTTGAAGGAGAATTAAAAAATCAAGTCTATAGCTGGATTCTGCCAGACTCTGCCAGAGCAGAGACTTTAAGACAGGGGTGGTGTGGCCTCTCTTCCTTGTATTAATTAAAACACATTATTAGTTTTATGGTCTTCTTTAGGGACAACTGTCACAATAAGTCTATATTTTGGGTCCAAATTCCTGATCTGTTAAAAGCAGATTTCTTTTTTCTTTGAAGTCAAGGGCTCTTCTTCTGTTTCATTACTGGTGTTTTTCTGCGAAACCTCCAAAACATGTTTTTTTGTTAACTTTGCTAGCTTGGAGGTTTCAATTTAGCGGTTGGTGCAGCAGCATGACCGAGAATGAGTAGGATTGTAGTGGAGAGAATCCAGTAGTTCCCAAAATAAAACTTTCAGAATCAATAGAATTGAAAAAATGTAGTTTTTTCTCCTCTTTGCGGCCTGGTACCAACTGTCCCAAGAGACCGGTACCGCTCTGCAGTCCAGGGGTTGGGGACCAAACAATTAGTTACAACTATTTTGTGCGCCTGCACCCAAGGACGAACTTAGGCGTTTGCCTGGGGCCCCCAAGACTCTGGGGCCCCGAGCTGAACACTTAATAGAAGTGTCTAAAATAAATAATACGACCAAAATTATTAAACTCTGTCATAAAAAACACGCCAAATCACTAAAATGGCATAAGACTGATCATGTAAAAGTGTTTTGTACTCTGTACAAAAAAGAATCGACTTTTCTTCTCTCAGTGTTCAGTGTTCCTGCAAACAGCATCGGTTTCAAGGTTGCAGCAGAAAACACCTCAAGTCTCAACCTTTCAATCCAGTAGAAAAAACACTTTCAAAATCATTTATTTGCCTTTTGATTTCTGAGATTTAGATCTGTCGTTTTTGTCTTTGTATTTTTAAATCCTATCTGTGTGTGCATTCAGGAAGAATAGCTGTTGGTATAAAACACATGGATGCATAAATTCCATGTTGAGATTTTTTTTTTATGGCCCTCTTATGAGGGTGAGTCCTTACGGCTCTTAGAAAGCAATCAAATCAGGAAATCAACGTCTTAAATGTTTCATAATATGTACAATCTGCCTAAATTAGAGCTTTAATCTTATAATGAAATTAACTCATCTTTTCAATATATGTGATTGTCAAAAATAACTTTATAAATGTTTTTATTTATTTTTTGAGTGGCCCTAATACTCGTATGAAAACTGTTTTTGGTGTTTTTAACATGTTCTCGAGGCATTTTTCTGATCATGGAGGACATAAATAAAGAAAATTAAACTCAAATTTGACGGAAAAAAATGCTGTTTAAAAAGAGCTTATTTGTGACAGGTGGGCAGGCCATAAGCTTCCTGCTCCGAGCTCTCAGCAATAGAGAAGGGAAGGGGGGCGGGGTTACTCCATGACAACAGTCCTGCCCACAACTCAAACACAAAAGCGACAGTTTTTTTTGGCTAAAAATGTCATAACCATAATTGAAAGGCCACTGGGAACACTTTGTAAATAGATCAAAAGCCGATCAGAGTGGGACTTCAACCATGTAGGAGTGGCAACCTTAACTAGGGTTGCCATGGAAATTAGGATAGAATACACTGCTGCAGAGACACAACGCATGTCAGACATTATATTAATCTTAATCAATGAAGAAGTATGGTTGCTATAAATGTATCATCTTTATGAAGACCATTACACTCAGGAATGACTTTCTAATGGTTCCTATGCAGCGTCGCTCTGCAGCATAATTTGACTCCTCCTGTTACGGTGATGAGCAGCAGTGACTTGTTCTTTATAAAGACTGCATGAGGCTCGGCCAAGGTCTATTAAACGTTAGGGCCATTTAAGTCTGTTTGCAGCCTTAATTTCTTTTAAATTTGATTATTCGGTTGTATGGAAATAGCTGCTGCACCAAGCACCGGCGGTCTGTCTGCTGAATTTTGAAGGAGAAGAAAAATGTTCGACAGCCTGCTGCGCGTCAATCACAGATCTGCCTATAAACGCCATGGAGGATTTTAAAAAGCTAGCCGCGGGAGACAGATGCAGGGTGGGGTATTATATACTGTAAGATGTGCAACAGGGACTCGCTTCTCAAAGTTAAGGATACAACATGTCAGAGTTACTTTTACAAATACCATTTCCAAATACTTGGCGGCGGCTGATGGACGTGTTCTTAAAGCAGGGTTGTTTCCCTCAGCTAGCACTCTGCCAAAGGAATAATAACAGAAAAGTGGCCACCACTTTGCTTTTGAGCTCACACTGTCAAATGGCAGAAATTACACGCCTGCTTTGGCTCTGGCTGTTGAGACTCGACCGTAATGTGTACAGCCGCTCAGTCCCCCACCAAGGCCATTCGCCGCCAACTGAATTGGGAAAGTGAGAGGGTAGCGAGGCAAGTTCAGGTGACCTCTTTGAAAGCCCTTCCTTAGAACATGGTCTCCTTTACTTTGAGCAGAAATAGCGCAATAATTGTGCGCCTGACTTTTATTTTTTGTGCAGCTCACTCGAGCGAGGAGGAAGTTTGACCCCAGCCGAGTCGCGATCGGTCCTCGCTAGCCGGCATAAAGACGCTCCTTTACTTCATTCTCATTTTGTTAAACACCGAAGGCGGTCAGCAGCGGGAAAATGCCCGGTAAGAACTGGGACGAGCGCCTGTCTGTGTAAATGATGAGCGTAATTGTGAGACTGCAATTTTCTGCTGTTTGCTGGGATCAAGACGAAGGGAACAGATAATTGAAAATTTTTGAGTATTTCACAAGTGTGTGCACAAAATGCCCCCCACAAAGGAATACGGGCTGCATTTGCCTCCCCTCCCTCGCAGCTAAAATTAAGCCTCACTTGAAGAAAATTGAAAATGTGGAACATTTAGCAGGAGGGTTCCCTTATACCCAATTGGAAGAGGAAATACAGCTTCCAGAGGCAGAGGAGTTTTTTCAGCAGAACCTTGCAACAGACGGTTGACTAATTGGAAGACGTGAAAATTAATCGTGCGCAGATGTTTCTTTTAATCAATTAGCAGGTAGGTTTTATATCTTGCGAGCAAATGCAGTCAGATTTTCCTCCCCCTCCCCAATCATTCATGATAGAGTTTGAAGGCAAACAGGTGTTTGGACTTCTGCTGTCTCTCCTCAAACACTGGATGTAATCCGAGCTCCACCAAAGGACTGAGAGACACAAACTGCAGCCGGATCAGATCATTAATCCATCACAAGCACTTGAGGCCGTCTTTATGAACTCACTTACACTCAGACGGGGGACGAAGGGTCGATTCCCGCCCTCACACTCATTTATATGATTGCACTTCAGTGAAAGTGTCAGGATCTTACACTTATTTGGGTTTTTTTTCTCTTCTGATTTTTTTAATGGATGTTTTAGCAGAAGTATAAACTGACCCTGCTGAAAAATTAGTGTCAAGAATCTTGATTATTATTTTGTGTACAACCAATCTTGTTTGAACTGATTAAGTCAAGAGCCACAAGGCCTTATGGGAGATCATCCACATGCTACTTACAGATGATCATGTTAATCCAATGATGACGATTATATAAAAATTATAAATGGTCCAAAATTTCTTTACTTGTTTGATTAAAATAAAAGAAAATGAGAATATTATTAGTTTTTGTTTTTTTTTGGATGCAAAGCAGCCTTCTTCCTCTCCTTGTTGCGGAGCGGACCAGGGAGCTTGTGGCTCACCTATAGCGTATATTCAATGTCACAAATTAGCTGTTTTTTCAGATAACATTTTCTCTTCTGCTCCTGATTCACAATGATTTGAATAAAAAAATAATCAGAAATGCAATATTGGGCCTAATTTTCTTTATACAGTGGTATGAGAAAGTTTGGGCACCCCTGATAATTTCCAAGATTTTTCTTCATAAATCATTGGTTGTTCGGATCATCAATTTCAGTTAAATATATCATACAACAGATGAACACAGTGATATTTGAGAAGTGACATGAAGTTAGTTGGATTTAAATAAACTGAGCAATAATTACTTAAACAAAAATAGGCAGGTGCATAAATTTGGGCACCCCAATAGAAACATATGTAGTAGATCCTCCTTTTGCAGAAATGACAGCCTCCAATCGCTTCCAATAAGGGCCTGGATTCTGGTTGAAGGTATTTTGGACCATTCCTCTTTGCAAAACATCTCCAGTTCAGTCAGGTTTGATGGCTTCCGAGCATGGACAGCCCGCTTTAAATCACACCCCAGATTTTCAATAATATTTAGGTCTGGGGACTGACATGGCCATTCCAGAACATTGTACATGTTACTCTGTATGAATGCCTTTGTAGAATCAGAGAAGTGTTTAGGCTCATTGTCTTGCTGAAGTATCCAGCCCTGGAGCAACTTCAACTTTGTCACTGATTCTTGAACATTGTTTGTAAGAACCTGCTGATACTGACTGGAATCCATGCGACCTTCAACTTTGACAAGATTTCCAGTACCTGCACTGGCCACACAGCCCCAAAGCATCATGGAACCGCCACCAAATTTGACTGTGGGTAGTAAGTGTTTGTCTTGGAATGCTGTGTTCTTTGTTCCCCAAGCATACCGCCCCTTGTTATGTCCAAATAACTCCATTTCAGTCCACAGCACCTTATTTCAAAATGAAGCTGGCTTTTCCAAATGTGTGTTTAGCACACCTCAGGCGACTCTGTTTGTGGCACCTGCGCAATAAAAGGCTTCTTCCGCACTACTGTTCCATACAGCATCTCCTTGTGCAAAGTGGGCTGAATGGTTGAACGATGCACAGTGTCACCATCTGCAGCCAGATCACGTTGTAGGTCTTTGGAGATGGTCTGTGGGTTGAGTTTGATTGTTCTCACCATCCTTCGCCTCTGCCTATCTGAGATTTTTCTGGGCCGGCCACTGCTTGCTTTGCTTGAACTGTGCCTGTGGTCTTCCATTTTCTCACTATATTCCTCACAGTGGAATTGACAGCTGAAATTTTTTAGCAAGCTGTATCTTTCACCTTAACTATGATGTTGAACAATCTTTGTTTTCAGGTCATCTGTTTTGAGGTTCCCATGTTGGCATTCTTCAGAGAAGATGCAAAGAGGAGAAAAACTTGCTCTTGGCCACCTTAAATACCTCTTCTCATGATTGGCTTCACATGTTTATGTAGGTCAAGGGTCAATGAGCTTGTAAAACAAATTTTGTGTTCCGATTATTATTGCTAAAGGTAGTCAAATCAATTAAACAACAGGGGTGCCCAAATTTACTCACCTGCCTATTTTTGCCTAAGTAATTATTGCTCAGTTTCTTTAAATCCAATAAACTTCATTTCACTTCTCAAATATCACTGTGTTCATCTGCAATATCATATATTTAACTGAAATTGATGATCCGAACAACCAATGATTTATGAAGAAAAATCTTGGAAATTATCAGCGGTGCCCAAACTTTCTCACAGCACTGCATACTGTAGGTCCAGAAACATGCCACAAGAACACGTTAAAAAAACACTAAAAACATCCATTTAATTAAAATGGATTATTAAACTATATTATATAGTTACCAGAGGGGTTTTAACACAGAAACTTTATGTGCCTTCATTTTTGCATTGTCTTCTTTTCTGACAAGTTTAGGACACCCCCGAATCAAAGCTTTGGAGTTATTTTTTGTTTTCAAGAGTTTCCGGTTAAATTTACCATTTTTGTTTGTCACACAAGTGTATGTGTTCACCTTTGACAGACTTTTAATCCAAATAGTTTGGTTTTTGGCAGCTTGAAAAACTGCTGTTAAGATTGTATTTGAGTGTTATTTAAATCACATTTTTTCAGGTGTGAGAATTGACTAATGAATTAAAAATATATGTACATTAGTGGCTACGTACAATAACACCCCATTTATTTAGATAGAAATTGTTTTATATTACGAATTTTTTATTTATTTAATCGTCTTCTTTTAGAACTAATTTTTATATTGACTATTTATGTTTTATTCTGTCTAATCTTTTGCCAAAGTGTTTAGATGAGCTTTTTTATTTGTATTTGGTCTGGATGTATTTGTTTTGCCCTCGTTGCTTTCAGGTATTAAATGGTTTTTTTTACATTGTTTCTGCTGCCTGAGGCCTTCAAAGATGCACTCAAAGGGTATTTTACATTTGCATTTATATCTTAAATTAGTCCTTTTTAAATTAAAAAGTGTTGGAGGAGAAAGCGCATTTAATTGATACAGTATATTTTGTACTTTCTTGCCTTTTTTTAGCTCTTCTTTGTCATATTTTCCAATTCAAGTGAGTTTATAAGATGGTTTTAAACAAAGCTCAGTTTAATCAGTTAAAAAAGGTGTTATTTTCTTTAAGGATTTTTTTCTTCTGTGTTTTTTGGCTAAAAATAATAGATGACTTGTGCTGAGAGTCCTGTGACCTCTCAGGCTTCTTGTTCTTTTCCTGTTTTTGTCCCATTCAGCAAAGCCGTGCAGGAGGCTCTCCACAGCCCTCTCTTTGTCCTCCACCTCTCTCACGGTCCGAGGAAGCTGCAGACGACCGACCGACCGGCCAGCCGACCGGCCGTAATGCATTTGTGATCACTGTAATTTCTCAGAAAAAGCAGAAATCATCCTCTGCCACAAAAGACATGAAAAGTTCAGGTGCATAAGGATTGGAAAGTTACAGTCTTAAAACGTCCTATTGTGCTCTGAAATTACGCTGGATCGAAAAGTTAAAAGCTTTTGTTAAATGCCAAACACAACTGTCTGAGATGAAAAGATGGGAAAAGGTAAAACAGTGCAGTTCTATTTGTACCAAAAGCTGTGAATAACCTTTTCTAAGTGCCTTTTGTATAGGAGATTTAGCAAGCCAGAGAATTTGCTCCACATGTCATTTAACGCAAATGCTTTTTTTAAATCCATAACTGTGATAAACATGCAGATTCATCAGCATTTAACACCAATATTTGCTATTCCAAAATACTACGCCCCTGTCAATTTACACATTTAAATCACATCCTTTTGTTATAAGCTTTCATCTGCTTGATTGCAAAGAGAAAAAAGTTTTCAAATGACTTCATTTTTCGGGGAAAAGGCTTTGCTGAAAGCAGTGGAGAGCAAAATGTTTTTCACTGGCAAACTAGAGAGGCACAGGGCATCAGGAATACAAGCATTTTGGGGAGCAAAAAGCCCAGTAGGATGAAAAAAAAGATCTTAGACAAACTCTGTCTTCAGGCAGATAGACAAAAACGAGTGCAAAAACACTCAGATGGAAGTCTCTCTTGGCTACTTCATGGGTTGATGCTAAAAGCTGAGGCGAGCCTCCTGTGTGCCTTTATTAGAGGTAAAATAACAGAGGAACAATCTTGGGATAGTGCATAGTTTCCGTTTAAAATTACACTCCTATGAATTATTTTTGCTGCACACGAACATGTGAACACTCAATCCTCGCACAAAGACGCACATCTTGAAGGTTTAATCATCCAGATCTGAAAAGGAAAATGCCATTAGATTTTAAAGTGGATAATTTCGTATTCTTCTCTCCATTCATTTCTTCATTTTTCTTTTCAAGCTAGCCTTTCATGCCCCGTACATGTGCTTTTATGGAAAATTACAACATTTAATCGAGACTCTTTGGTCAGACATAATTGCATGTAGAACCATTAGCAGTCTTCCAAAACCAGTGTGCTCTGAGCATTTTTCCCTTTTCTTTTCATAACGCTGTTCTCTGTCTGTGAGAACATGCCTCACAGAAAGAGGACAATCATAATTTAATTATCTGTCATTACGGGGAGCAAAACGCAGGTCGCCTTGGGTTCTTGTATAATGCGTTCGCCTATAAACAAATCAATTAAACAAAATAGGTTGAGCAAACATGGCAGTTATGTGCAATGCAGGTACAGTAACCAAACGGCTACTGTATCCTCACTCCCCCATTCCATTTTAGCAACAGTGATGCTGGAAGTTTTAGTGGTCGTTGTATTTGCTAACCCACCCACCGATCGGTAAATTGGCACTTTGCTGTGATCAGCAGGTGTACGTTTGGCCTTAGTTCAGGTCACAACAACGCTTTCCTGAAAGGGAAATCCACTGCAGCCACACAGGAACACTGGACCGGGATGGGCGGGGCCATTGGGTTTGAAAACTCAACTCTTGCTGGGATCTTCAGTTGGTGTTGCCGCTATAATTAATTCATGCACCTGCTTCGCAACTGCGTGCTTTTATAGAGTTAATGAACTTTGCACAAGTAATGGTGATTTATTGTGAAAACTTGATTTGTCTCGAACATGGAACATCTTATGAGCAGCAGAGCTTAGAATGTTTGCTAAATCATTAAGAGTTCTGGTTCAGACAGACCAGTTAGAGTCTAACTGGTCTGATTAAGACAGGTTGATTTAGAGAGCTAACTGTTAGACTCTCTTAATCAACCTGTCACCTGAAATGAAGATACCTGTTTGAACAAACCACCTCTAGAAAAGACACCTGTCCACATGATCAGTCAGTTTCCTAGAAAAGTGTTGTCTTTTGATGCTAACCAGCTTGACGATTTTTGGTTTGAGTTTCTGGATTGACATTGGATCATTGTTGAACCTGGTGCAGTTTTGAGTTGATGTTTGTTCTCAACTCTCAAGCTACCTTTGTCTGAACCTGATTAACAAAAAAAAAAAAAAAAAAATTAGGCTGGCTCTTTGCAAAAGTTGTGCCAATATTTGAAATTAGGCCAAGTAGTATCTCCAAACTTAGAGCCAACCTCCAAACAACCCTGGATGTCAAACAGGTCTTAAGAAATGACACAGCAATGATAAATTCAAATCCCAAAACAGTATAGATTACAAGAGTTCAATATTGAAAAATAAATTCTATTGCATCTAGAATATTTACACATAGTTCTAAATATGTCAAGCCTTTTTTTCTTCCAGTTTTGATTTCGATTGAAAATCAAACCAGAACAATTGTCAGGCTTCTGAAAATTAGGTTCATTAAAAGTGTAATGGAAGCCCAGCAGAACCGTTCTGATCCTCTACATTGTTGGATCTGGTGTCTCTCATCTTCCTCTTGACAACAGGTTAGGTCAGGTGACTTTGCTGACCAATTAAGAACAGTTATATCATTGATATTGAACGAGCTCCTCCAGACTCTGTGACTTTGATTTGTGAACGAAATGTAAAAAGTACTTTAATCCAAATAGAAAAGATTCAACTTTTGAGCAACTTCAACCACAAAAGATGCTTCAGATGTCTCTGTTTCAGGGACTTGAGATAGGAATGTAATGTGTGGCTCATGTTTGTTTGTGTGATGGCTCTAAATGCACTGACTTCCTCCTCATCTACTCTGTGCAATGGTTCTTTTGTTGGACAGTTCTCTCAAGAGTACCGTTCTGCTGAATCTTTTTCTATAGCCCACTTTTTTTTACTCTTAATTTTTAGTTATATGCTTGGATACAGCACTCGTGATCAACCAGCTCATTTAGGAAATCTCTTTTGTAGCTTATCCTGGTCATGAAGCATGCTACTCCTGTCAGGCCAACACTCTTCATCATGGCTGTGATGGAAACCGGGAAGAGAGACAGTTTAAAGGCTTAATAAAAAATTTTTCAGTTAATTAACATATCTGGGTGTGACACAGTGAGAACATTAATTTATTTTTCATTTTTTACAATATTTTAATTTTCTGAGAGACGTTTGGATTTTCATTACCTGTAATCAATTATAAGAAATTAAGACTTTAATATTTCAGTAAGCAGAATGTTGCATCTTTGCGTATGTTCTTTTATATGCTGTTGATTGTCAGTTTAGCTGCATAAAAATATTATCTACCGTTTCTATAGACTTTATGCTTCAAATAAAACTATCAAATGACAACAATGTACATTTATTAAAAAAAACAAAAAGAATTTCTCACAATTTTAACACTGTTTAAATGACAGATAAATAAGCTTTCCATAAATATAAATACTTATTGACCTATCATAATTCTTTTAAAATATTTTTTTTGTTGTGAGTGCTGCAGTACCTCTTTCTACCACATGTGCGGTGGCGCTGTTTAAAATGACAGCACTTTAAACCCGGCCGGTTTCTTCTTCTGCGTTTCCTCTTCTTTCCAAACAAACAGCTTCTGAGCTCAGAAAATGTTCCAACAGCGGGGCATTTCAAGCCATGAAAACCTGCACTTTTAGTTGTCTTTTGGGCAACTTTTGGACTTTATGGGATCAATGAAGGCAGAGACCTCCGTTTTAGCGTCAAGAAGGAGCGGATGAGCGGCGGCTTGCCCGCTAATGTGAGTTACATTTGAGTCAAACTAAAAAAGATTATTCAGCTAAAACCTTACTGTCAGTTTGCCAGGTTTGTCTTACAGTAGTCAGAGGGCGGAAAAATGCAGCTCCTATTTACCTTTGCTAAGTTAAGACTTTCTGCCTCGACATGTCTAATCCAATAACAAAATAAAAAAGCAACTTAGCCTTGTGTCTTATTTATATTAGGGCAACTAATTATTCATTTCTTTATATATTTTATAGTTTATTTAGTTCCATAAATGCTCAACTTTAGCGCTAATGATGTTTATTATAGCTGTTTCTTTTCAGAGTACTGTACTGCAATGTGTTTTTCAGGATAAGGTAAATTTACAGTAATTTTAAAAAATACTTTTGTATGAAATCGTATTGAGAAAAAACTGGTGGATTTCACCTTGAAGATTATATTCTCTGTGGGAGGCTTACATTTAACCCTGTTTGGTTCTTGCTTGAGGTTGTACCAGCTGATTGTGGATCTCAGAGTCCTGTTTAGGAACCATAAGGAGATCTGACAAATGCTAGTAGTAGGCACTATTTAGTGATATATTTGCAGACGGTTACAGTTATTCCTATATTTGTCTTCTAGCCAGTTTAGGGATGTCATGAAAGGAGTGAAGTGAGCATATGAACTGGTTTTGGTCCAAACTCTTGACAACAACATTAAATTTGAGCTGCAGAAAAAATCACCATTTCTTGGGACTATTGGTATGGAAGTAAGCCTCCACTGATATCCCATTATCCCTTTGTTTACACTCTCTCTTGGTAGCTTACAGCCCCTCGCAACCCCAAGCTAACATTATCGGTACAACAAAAATGCGGAGCAATATTCCAGCTATCCAGCTATACAGTTTTGAGTCTTATATCGGCTCAGATGAGGAAAATAAAAACGTTAATTGATCTGTTTGTCTGCAAGTGAATGCATCAGAATGGAGCGGAGCAGGAAGACTGTGTGCCCTGCCTGTTTCACTTGCTGTGTCACGACAAAGCTTTTTTAAACAAAGTTTTTTTTCACCCCGATTTAAATAGAGAAATATTCAGAAATGCAGTTTTCATCTAAATTGTTTATATTTATCCTCCATTAGGAGAAAAATGCTACAAGTTTGTTTGTTCACCATTCGACGATCCTGTCAGGGGTTTTTACAGCAAGACAGCTCTCACTGATCCACACAGGTGGTTTGGCAGAGACTTTTTACGCCTTCTTGACACAACTTTGTATTTTCAAGGCACAAGGAGACCCAGATAGGCAGCAGCGCAAAGGGCCTTGTCTAAGGATCCACTGTTTTTTTTTTAGGTCTTAGTGCCTCTGGGAAGCGATCCCAGGGTTTCCTGCTCTAGGGTTAAGAAGCACATTTAGTTGAATAATTTAACATTGAAATGTTGATTATATCATCTTATCTTCTGATCTTGCCAAACTTCTGCATTTAGATTTTTTGTTTGTGTATTTATAAACCTATTTTACATGAAACTGCATACATTTGCTTCCCATAAATCAGTACCTATGTATCAGCCTGCAACCATGCATGTTTGTGCATTTTTAGTTTGGATTCATGCCATCTGAATGCTGTAAACATCCCATCTGACTGCAGAAAGCAGGTTTTGACAATTTAAAACTGTAAGAGACATCCCACATGACTGGCGTGGTCGTTGTGGCCCGCTCATTGACTAAAAAGCTCGACTTGTTTAAGTTGATAAGTTAGGCCACACCTATCGTGTCAAATCAGGGTCAGCTTAAAGTAGACAAAAAAAACTGATTGTAAATTTGAAAAAAGTAGAAAATCTGAAGCAGTTTAAACTCAGACATTGTAACCTTAAAATAAATATTGACAAAAAAATGTAAATATGAAACTTTTTTTCTAGTTTACAATCTAATTTTTCATTTGCTTTAAACTGATCCTGGTTTCCCCCCAAAAGACACCTTTAAAAAGCAGTTTGGATTTAAGAAAAATGCAGCAGCTCAGACACATTTGCATGAGTAAAGGAACGCCGTTATTCTTCTTTTAAAATTGTTTAACTTGTGTCGCCAAGCACCCCAGCGTTTTGTGCTTTCACAGTTGCAAAAGTCATTCAGTTAAACAATCAGTCATAAAACAAACAGGTCATTTAACTGAAGAGCTCTGCTAGTTTTTATAGTATTTATCCTCGAATCTAAAAGATTTTATCCAAAAATATTATAGTTGTTTGTAGACTTTAAGGTAGCATTTGCTACCTTATAATTAGCATGCTAATGTCGATAAATATGGTTTTATGGTCTGATGTGATCTGTCTGGTTTATTTGTATTCAGCAAACTGATCTGAACAGAAAATGTGCAAAATCGAACATTTGATCTTATAATATTTTATTTAAACGTTTTGAATGCATTAAAGTGAATTTCAGAAGTTTTTAATGTTTACACTAGAGCTACACATTTTTGTTATTATTATTATTATTATTATTAACCTTTATTTAACATACATGCAGACTGTTTCAGAACGAGACAAACAAATCTGTCCTTTTAGTTTTCTGATAAACTAGAATTTTACTTTTTAATTTAAACCAGGTTTATTTCAATAGTGGAAATATTTCTGTGTGCATCCAGAAAAAGAACAACTTCTTTTGTGTAAATATTTATTCTGTATGGTTTGTTTGTATCTATTTTGTGTTTTTTTTGTTTGTTTTTTTACGAACTGTTTTTTGTGATTGTGACCTTAGCTGGTCCATTGCTGTAATTTTACCTCTACTTTTAATCTAAATTAGGATAAAGGAGTTGTGGCTGCTTCTCATGACATTGTGGTGGCTGTATTGGGTCAGCCAGCTGTCTGCTAATCGCTTATCTGGTTAATCAGCCAATTTCTAGACCCCATAGTCATTGTATTGTTGGTGAGACCCCTTTCTCCCTTTGCCCATTAATATTGGAAACGTGAAAATCGGATAAAACAGTGTCCATGCTTTTGAATGTCAACGTCTTTTTCTTGAGATGCTTTTCGGGCCTCAAAAGTAGCACGGCGATAAAATTTGCTGCCTGTGAGTGAAGCACCGCCTACTTTTGATGACCAACAAAAATTTCATTTGGTGCCAAATTACTTGTGTTAATTAGTTCTCCTTTTGGTAAATGGCTTTTTCGTCAATGCTGCTCTACTGTCTGTGCGTGATAGATGTTAATTCACCACTGTGTAGTGTTACGCTGATGCCATCAGGTTAATATAATATAATGGTCACCAGTTTGTGACCATGGGTCAATGTCACACATACCAGAATTTAAGACATGGTGGTAAATATAAAAATACTAATTCATAAGTCATTCATAAATAACTGTTAGTCTCTAAATTTAAAAACAGACAATAATCCACTTTGAATTAATCTTTATTGGCAGTACCTTTGTATTATTACAGAGCCTGTGTTGTGCTAAAAAAAAGCCCCCCTATTAAGAGCGGTGAAACTTTAATGTCAATGGCATAACAGCAAGAATCTAAAACATTATAAGGTTTTCAGGCTGGTTTTGCTGTGATTTCATATGAAAATAAATGACCCAGACGCAGAAAAAGTATATTTGTTATCAATCTGCCCTCTTTAGGAAACCTGTCCTTTTTTTCCTCTGCATGTTTGTACAATTGATGAATTCATTTTGTGCTATTTCACTTTCTTAAGAAAAAGTTAAGGAATGAATTGTCCTCCCTCATGGGGGGGTACTGTGAGGCTTTTTTCAGCCCAGTGTTGTGCTGCTGTTCTAAAGAATAAAATAAAAAACTTATTTTTGATAAAAAATAAAACACTTAATTGATGGAGTGAAAACGCCAAAAGTAGAGAACAAAGACTGATTAAAAATCAAAAAAAGAGATACTTTGAAAAATTGTTGTCAAATAAACAAACAAACAAACATATGTGATTGGTCGAAAACATAGATAACCAGTTAAAAGGCCAGGTCACTTCATAATTTTTATTGCATTTTGATAAGCAGTCACAGGAAAACAGGTTGGGGGGAATCACAGTTTTTAACAGGGTTAGAGTAGAAGTTAAGTAGTAAATCCCTCTTCTCTACCGCTTTCAAATCAGAAGAAATAATGCCCCAGATGTCTTAAAAATGCAAATAAAGGGCCCTAATTTTCAAAATTTTCATGGAGGAAAAGACCCCCAAAGCCCCTTTGGTGCCCGATGGTGACAACCTTTGATTTGTTCCTTAGTAGCCCCCTATGCTGACTTTTGGGAAACCCTGCTTCCTGTAGAAAATTTTAAAGCATTAGCTTGATGGATAAATACGACGTTATAAAAATGAAATTTCTTGGTTGTTCGGTTGGGATAATAAATCTCATCTTCAATCCAGAGCCAGATGCTTGGCTTTAAGAATATAATCGGTGTATGTTTGTCAGCCAAAAACAAAAGGTCGTACAGTAGGAGGAAATGGCGCAGCATGAGCTGTCCTGTGTCTGCCTCCTGACAGATAAGGGTTAGAGGTTTTTTATTGTTTGTCTAATCCACCTTTTAAGGACCAGAACCCTCCTATTCTCTCTGTAATGGACGACGACATCCCGACATTGAAGCCTAGACTCATCCAGAATCAGAATGTCGTCCATCGTCTGGAAAGACGAAGGATCTGCTCCGGCAGACCTGGAGCTCACTGGTACCGAGTACGCTGCTTTCATCAGAACCTGTTCCCCAACTTCACTGTGGTCAACGTAGAAAAGCCCCCCTGCTTTCTCAGGAAGTTCTCTCCAGATGGACGATGCTTCATCGCCTTCTCCTCTGATCAGACGTCCTTGGAAGTAAGAGGAACCGTTTTACCCTGGACCTCTGTGATCAGAACTCCAGCTGAGATTCAGGTCAAACCAAACTCTGTTCTCCTGCAGATATATGAATACCAGGGCTGCCAAGCGGCCCAGGACCTCCTGAGGAACCAGGAGGGAGAGACTCTTTCCACTGACCAACGTTTCCTCAACATCAGAGGCCGGCTGTTCGAGCGCTTCTTCTCTTTGCTCCATGTCACTAACGTGGCCTCGAATGGCGAACACCTTAACCGGGAGTGCAGTCTATTCACAGACGACTGCCGCTACGTTATTGTGGGTTCAGCTGTTTACGTCCCAGAAGAACCGCCGCCGTACTTCTTTGAAGTAAGAACATTGACTTCATTCTCGCTTTCGTCTGTTAATAAATCTGTGCTCATCTTCTTTGATCTTCTCCCAGGTGTATCGCAACAATGAGTCTGTGACTCCAAATCCACGATCTCCCCTGGAAGACTACTCCCTTCATATTATTGACCTCCACACGGGTCGACTGTGTGACACCAGGTCCTTTAAGTGTGACAAGATCATTCTGTCGCATAATCAGGGTCTGTACCTCTACAGAAACATCCTGGCCGTGCTGTCTGTCCAGCAGCAGACCATCCACGTCTTCCAGGTGACCACATTCACACGTTTGCTCCTTAACTTTTGTGTCTCTTGTCTTATTTTCCCCCTTATACGTCTGTCAGGTAACTTCTGAGGGAACGTTTCTGGACGTAAGGACTATCGGTCGCTTTTGCTACGAGGATGACCTCCTAACTTTGTCAGCGGTTTACCCAGAGGCTCAGGCAGAGAGTCAGCCAGGCTTTCCGCGGCTGTACACTGACAAAACAATAAACTCTCTAAAGCACAGACTGCTGGTTTACCTGTGGAGAAGGGCGGAGCAGGACGGAAGTGCCACTGCCAAGAGGAGGTAATGCATACGAGTCTTTTTCCTATATTATTGGTGTCATTCTTCAGATTTTCTTCTTTTCTCAAAAGAATGTTTTTTCTCTTTGATTTACTTTGGTCAAAGTGCTACAACACAGAAGACCGTCTTCCTTCTTTTTTTACACGTCTGTCAACAGTTGCTGATTTCAAAGACATTTTGGGGTTTTTCTTGGATAAATTTTCTGCTGCATTGTTTTTGTACATTTAAGATATTTAAGTCAAATACTGAGTTTTCCAGGTTTCTCAGCACAACTTTGAAACAATCTTCTTTTTCATTTGATATAAATTCTATTGTTTAAAATAAAAGTGGCATCCAATTACCCAATCGGTTCAAAGGAAGACCAAAGCAGAACTTACATGTTTGGGTCTTATCCCTCACGTATTGATCACTTTGGTACATATCAACACTGTGAACCTCAGGAGGAGGAATTCTACAAATTCTTGAGTTTATCAAAGTGCTGAAGTAGTGTTTTTTGGCCACAGAAGATGAGATCTTCTCTTGTTCCTGAGGGTATTGATACTAGCTAGCAGTGAATGCAGTTTGTTTTTCTCGTTTCTTTATAAAACTAAGCTGAGTTGTCCACAAAGCTGATCTTTAATTCAGGCAACCTTCCAACTCGCCAGGAGTCAACACAGTGTGTTATCATTTTTGTCTGTAGTTTTGTGTGCATTATCAACATAAGATGTGGGATAGGTTTTCGTTATTTAAAAACTGCCATATATCCAGTGGCCCTTAGTGGGCTCTTATTCACACCTCTTTTCAAAAACCTGCAAATTTGAAGAGATGTTGTGACAATAGAAGCTGCTCTCCAGTGTTGGTTGCCCTTTTCCATGTTTGATTCTCTTTTCCATTCTTCCATGCAGATTTTCTCAGCAGTTGTCTTTTTCCCTTTTTTCTTTCCTTGGGGGGGCGAGGGGCTGTATGAACCTTAAAATGATTTTTACGTACGCACCACTTTGTTGCCCAGGTGATGTTTGGAATAGTTTTCATGCTGAAAGATCCGCCCATCCTCTGCGCTATTACTGATGGAAGGAAATCTTTGTTCAAAATCTCTTCATACTTGGCTCCATGCCAAATTGACAGTGGTTCAATTTATTTGTATAGCCCAAAATCGCAACAACAGTCGTCTCGATGGGCTTCGTATCGGTTCGGTAATTGAAAAAGTTAAACATAAACTCAAAAGGATCATGAATACTCATTATACTCATTAAAAACTGGAGTCCGGAAAAAAAAATGAAGAAACCTCAGGGGTGCCCACATGAAGGAGGGATCCTCCCCCAGGACGGACAGGCGAGTTACCAGAACTCTTAGAGAAGAATTAACCTATCTAACTCTACAACTACATATTTAAAGTCCAGCAGACGAGCTTCATCCAGCCGTGGTTGGGGGGACAGTCAGGGGCGCGAGTTGAGCCGGAGATAGGAACCACAGCCAGATGTAGGAGCAGGAGCAGAGACGAGGTACACGGCCAGGTTCAGAGCAGAGACGAGCCAGAGGCAGGATCCACAGCCAGGTGTAGGAGCAGGAGCAGAGACGAGGTACACGGCCAGGTACAGAGCAGAGACGAGCCAGAGGCAGGATCCACAGCCAGGTGTAGGAGCGGGAGCAAAGGCGAGGTAAACGGTCAGGAACAGGAGCACGGATGAGCCAACAGGAGCACGGATGAGCAAGTGGTCCTGTCAATCTGACAGAAAAGAACCAGCGCATGATGTTTCCAACCTGATGCTTTACAGTAGATATGGTGTTCATGAGATGCAACTGAGCATTCTCCCTCCTCCAAGTGGTGTTCACACCAAAGAGTTTTATTTTGGTCTCATTTGTCCTCATGTCATTCTCCCAAAGTAAGAATCCCTCTAGATCATTTGCTCTCCACCAGGTGAGATCTTTCATGGAGCCTTTTATGGAGATTTTTCTTCTATTTTCTATTAATTACACCAACAGTTGTTCTCTTCTCTCTGTCTTGCTCAGGTGTATAATCTTGTCTCTGATGTCCTTTGACAGCTCTTTGGCATTGTTCATGGTGGAGAGGTTGTAGTCTGATTCTTTAAAGGTGTTGACAGGTAATACAGAAAACCAGTTCAAAGAGGTGACAAGAATACAGGTTACTAGTGGAGTATAGAAGAGCTTTTTAAAGAAGTAATATCAGGTCTGTGAGGGTCTTCTTGGAGCCAAATGTTTATTGTCTGCATCATTATACAAATAAATTCTTTACAAATCAAACAATGTGATTTATTAGAATCTTTTTTTACATTCTGTCTCTCACAGTTGAAGTGTTTCTATGATGAAAATTACAGACGTCTCATCTTTTTAGTGGGATAACTGGCAGATTCTTGCAGAATTTACAAATATGTTCTTGTGAAATGAAGAAAACTATGTTGGTTTATGGTTTAAGTATGGTTTAACAGTTCGTGTAAAAGAAATGTTACAAATCCTACCACAGACCTTAAGGCTCAGTATCCTACACGTTTGCTGACCAGCCTGTTGCTTCTTCCTAGAAAAATAAACCTGATTCAGGTAATTAGCATTTGGTACAGCAGGGTCTGTAAATACCAGCAGACCCCCAAGCATGGAGTCTGCCTCTTCTGTTTTAAAATCATTTGTATTTTAAAGTCTTGACAGATCTTTATAAGATCATTTTATGGATTTTTTAAAAGGTTTTTCCAGTTTTTTGATCAGCTGAGACGGCTGAGGATGTGGAAGATGCAGCTGCTGGACGAGCATCACCTCTTCATCAAATACACCAGCGAGGATGTGGTCACGCTCCGAGTCACCGACCCGTCTCAGGTACCAACACAAACACAGGAGGATTCCTTCCTCCGTGCTCTTTGTTGTGCGCCCCTGGTTTCCTCAGTCCTTGTTTTTGCAGCAGGAATTCCTCTCTGAGGTCTCCAGGGACGTGTTCAGTCCTGTGACTTGTTCACAGCTCATTAAAATCAGGCTTTGTCACTCGTCTGCTGATTAGCTCTTCAGATATTATCAAAAGAGAATGTATATAAAGTAACCTCATGGAAACCGATCTTTTCTCTCAGTCTTCACAAGCTCCTCTCATCTCTCTTAGCCGTCGTTTTTTGTGGTCTACAACATGGTTTCCACCAAGGTTCTGGCCGTCTTCGAGAATACATCGGATCAGTTGCTGGAGCTCTTTGAAAACTTCTGCGACCTCTTCCGAAATGCAACCCTGCACAGCCAGGCCGTCCAGTTCCCGTGCTCCGCCTCATCCAACAACTACGCCCGGCAGGTCCAGAGAAGGTACTGACCCAAATCCAGCTGCCGCATGCTCATATAAACGTCATAGACGGTCAGAAAGAAGAGTGCACCTGGTGTCACGCAGGCAAATGTCAGGGAGGATTTAAAAGTTGTGGGGATCATCGAGGATCGCCTGGAGGAAGAGGAGAAGGAGGTGGACGGGAGAAGGGAGTCTTAATCAGAATGTAGAAGAGACATTGAGGCCATCAGTGTGCGTGGAGGAGCGGTGATTGAATTTGGGGGCTGGACTCAACAGCGTAGTGGAGGGTGAGGGGATGGAGGATGGTTTGAGAGGAAAAGAGTTTAGAATTGGATTTTCGATTGGTGAAAATTGATGTCACAGAGAAGTGGAGAAGATATTGAAAGCTGGTGAGAACATTCAGAAAGCTGGATTTGTACCAGCAGCACAGACAGGTTCCGAGGGCCTCAGCCAAATGTGACATCTCACTCGCAAAACAACGTGAAAAAGCGCCGGACAAAAACATGAATGAAAGGTTTTATCAATTAAAAACTGTGTATTTTTCCAAACATGGCTGCTGTTTTTTTAGACCTGCGTTACGCTGCATTTTTAGGTTCAAAGACACCATTGTGAACGCCAAATATGGCGGCCACACGGAAGCTGTACGCCGGCTGCTCGGTCAGCTGCCCATTAGCGCCCAGTCGTACAGCAGCAGCCCCTACCTAGATCTGTCACTCTTCAGCTATGATGACAAGTGGGTGTCTGTGATGGAGAGGCCCAAGACCTGTGGAGACCACCCCATCAGGTAAGACCAGAACCAGGATGTTCACCAACCAAACCTTAGCCAGACTTCACTGTCATTTTGATGCGGTGTTCAGGATTTTATGGAAAAAAAACTGTAAGGCCAAATCCGAATATCTTCCCTACCCCTATGGCTTCTCCCTACCACTACATTTATCCCTCCACGCAAAGTGACATGGGATAAAAATAGTGTCTTCAAATTCGGACGTTACTACCGCTCGATGATGTCATAAATATTCGCCAGTCATCTACCTTGGCGCATAACTCCCAGTGCTTGGAAAATACCCATAGGTTTTATAACTTTAGAAAGTCGTGCAAAAACAGAAACTCAATACTCAATACAAAACTTTTGTGCTTCCGAGCGTTTCTCCTCTGCCCACATGCGCTACGCGGATCACCCTACTGGTAGAGGGATAGCAAGTCCTATGTTGCTACGGCTCTTGCTTCAAAAAACACTTTCAGAAACCACTACAGCTTCAAATGGGGAGGAGCCAGTGGGGTAGGGAAGCAATTCGGATTCAGCCTTTTTCCCACAGATAAGTGGATTTTGTCCCCTAGTGGTCAACCTTGGAACTTTTTTTTAACTTAGAAATTTAGGAAATAAATGTCTGTAGTCTTTTATCTGCTGTTGGATTTAAGATGTAAAACCACTGCAGTATAAATAATCCTTAAAAGGCTTAGGTCACTACTTAAATTTTTGACTTAAAGGGCCAACACCATGCAAAATCAATTTATTTTAGCTTTTAAGTGTATTATAATTTTCATTCCTCACCTAAAGAAACCCCAAAGTGTTGTTTGTTTTTGTGGCGGAAACGCTGCCGAGGCCGGGTCTAGGTAGGACCTGAAGTGGGCGGTACCTACACGGAGCAAAAGGCGATGCCTCAGAGATCCAGTTGTCTTACTTCCAGGCAGGAAAATTAACTACGAAAATATCTCGTTTCATTAAAAAAAAAATGTTTGTGTGCCAAAGGTCATATATTATCATGTACATGGACATTCTATAAAAGAATAGCATGGTATAGGCCCTTTAATCTACTGAGGCATTTAGTGGCTGCATTATTCTATTGTGTATTTTTACCAAACTTGTAATTTGAACAAACAGACCAACAATACTTTGTAAACCTTCTTTGCAGGAATAATAAAAAAAATCTATGGAAACTGCTGAAAAGCAGGTTACCGTAATTTCTGGGCTTTTGAGCGCACCTGATTACAAACTGCACCCATTACATTTTTATAGGATTAACCACTTTGTTCATATATAAGCCGCATCTGTCTATAAGCCACATGTACGCCACTGTAGCGGGCAGCTGAGTTGCCAGTTACGATTCCAAACAGTCTCAGAGAGGGATAAGCACATGGCATTTAAGCCCACTTATTTGACCATACCCATAAAAAGCATGGATGTCACTTCTGCTCACAGCCTCCTGACTCATGGTGAGGAACTTTACACCCACGATTCCCCACTTCCCATGAGTCTTAGGGGCTGAAAGTGGGGTTAACCCCCAGTTTGCCACAATGTGTTGTAGATTGAGGATGTATATGTATAGGGGAGAGCCCGCGTGCAGCGCAAGAGGTAGTGAGAGCAAAAGTGTGTTGGGGGTGTGCGTTTTTGTTTGTTATGAAAGAGAACTTTGATAAAAGAAGGTTTCTCCCAGAACGGTAAATGATTCTTTATTAACCCACTCTGGAGGCTTTGAGGGTCCGAACAGGGAAGTGAACAACCGAAGGAAGATAGGAAAGAAAGAAAAAAAGTAATCACAGGAAAGGTTCAACACATGATATATTTACGAAGAAAGACGGTACACAGAATTTTCAAAGTTTTAATAATATGCCTAAGCTTTTCTTTCCAAACAGTGCCTCTGACGCGGCAGCAATATGGTAGTAACAGCACTAACGGCTGGTTAAAAAAACATACCGGTAAAAGTCACTGATAGCAGCAGTAATTATAAGTGCGCGCGCCTCTGCGCTGCACGCGCCTCAGAGGCAAGCGCAGCGCGTGTATGGAGAGAAAGTAGACTCAGTCGGATTTGTGCGTGCGTAATTCTTGATTTGTGCGTAAATTAGGATTTGTGTATGCATATTCTTGCTTTGTGCGTGCGTAAATTAGGATTTGTGCATAAATTTGGATTTGTGCATGATTTGTTACTCACATAATACGTTTTGTGTATAAGTTAAAAAAATATAAAATTAAAAAAATACAAAATGCAATTTACATATGCACAAATTAAGATTACAACAGCTTGAAACTACTTACACACACACATCTTCAAAAAACACTCACAAACCCCTTGTTACGCACACAGGAAGCCAAAGTTACACACGGATCTACCGTGAGACTGTTTTCACGTCTCACAAATTCGTCCGTAAGTGCTGCGTTTAAATACCAGTGGAATGCTCGGTCATTAGAATTTTCATATCAGCCTTCCCTTCTAAACTTATCCAGACAATGACACAATCAATACATGAAGACAGTAGATGTTAGTGTTGAACATAGAGGCTACATACTTCGGGGCGCTGACCACCGAGATGGGCCGCCATTCTTCCCGTGACTGACTCTCTCAGTCTGACTGCCTTTGATTTTTCAGGAAGAAAAAAACAGTGCCCCCTACTGGTTGTCCCTGTTATGCATTTTGTATCAATTCGGTGTCTCAGAGAATAATATACTTTTAATATATATATTAGCGTTTAAAAGTGAACGTCATATTCTCAGATAATAATTTTTATTTTCCTTTAAAGTATTTTTAAGCCCTGCTACACCCACTGAAGGAAATACGTTTAGAAGGGAAGGCTGATAGGAAAATTCTAATGACCGAGCATTCCACTGGTATTTAAACGCAGCACTTACGGACGAATTTGTGAGACGTGAAAACAGTCTCACGGTAGATCCGTGTGTAACTTTGGCTTTGTGTGTGCGTAACAAGGGATTTGTGCGTGTTTTTTAAAGATGTGTGTGTGTAAGTAGTTTCAAGCTGTTGTAATCTTGATTTGTGCATACGTAAATTGCATTTTGGATTTTTTTCATTTTATATTTTTTTAACTTATACTCAAAACGTATTATGTGAGTAACAAATCATGCACAAATCCAAATTTATGCACAAAACCTAATTCACGCACGCACAAAGCAAGAATATGCATGCACAAATCCTAATTTACGCACAAATCAAGAATTACGCACGCACAAATCCGACTGAGTCTACTTTCTCTCCATACGCGTGTGCCGAAACTTTTCTTCCACAACAGTGACGCACTGTAACACAGCACTAACAGGGCTGGTTTAAAAAAACATGAACGTGAAAGTCACTGAGAGCTTTCTTCATTTTTATTTTTATTTTATTTAACCTTTATTTAACCAGGAAAGTCCCGTTGAGATTAAAAACCTCTTTTTCAAGGGAATCCTGGCCAAGCGGCAGCAGCAACTAAAATACAGTTACATAAATACAGAGAGCAAAATAACAGGAAGTAACAAACCGCTTATAAAAAACAAGTGCATGTTAAGGAGTCAGCCTCGAGACCTCTCAGTTTAACTTTAAAAGCATTCAAGGAAATCAACTCTGTCAACTTCCAGTCCTTCAACAACATGTTCCTCCTGTGCGCTGAAACCATGGAAGTCTTCCTCCTCAGTGGAGTTGGCGTCAGGCATTCTACGCCACACACTCTCTGTGTCTCCTTCGTTGTCGCTGTTAGTGTCACTCTCATCCTGAGGTAAATTCACTCCTGAGGTTGCGCTGTCCTCTCCGTCACGCAGCAGACCGGCTTTTCCAAACCAGTTGGTGATGGTGGATTTTTTCACACTGCTTTTAACGATTGCTTTGAACTTGATAGCTGCGTCATATTGTAGTGGCGGTCACGTGCATGTTGGGTCTAATGGCAGCAAAGGATTGTGGGATGTGGCCAAAATGGGGCTGAGCACGGGTGCTTCTATTTGTTGCACCATGAGTTAGGGGCCTAGGAGCAGAAGTGACTTCCATGCTGTTTGGCTGCTTGTGGAGGTGTCAAAATAAATGGGCTTGATATAGGAAAAGACATTATGCATTCAGCTCCTCACATTGCCTCCTCCTCTCTGGAACTGTTCATAGTTGAGCGGTGTATGGATAATGGAGACTTCTCCAGTGTAGCCATTTCGTTGGTTGACGGCTCAGATGACAGACAGCTTGAACCATCTGCTTGTAGTTTTGCACTTTGCTCTTACCATATTAAGTGTATGTTCGTGACATTCATCTTCAAAGAGGGAATTTACACTAAACTTGCGTCTTCCTCAATTCATTTACCGTATTCCCCCTGTCTCACGCTTACCTTTTCTGCTTGAGCGCCCCTAGTGGCCGTTAGAAAAAATGCATAAATTAGCCGCATCATTGAATAAGCCGCAGGGTTGAAAGCGTGTGACAAAAGTAGCGCCTTATAATCCGGAAATTACGGTAATTACAATGAAACAACCTTTTTTTACATGTTTTTATATAAAAACTGAAAAAAGAATGCTAAGACCTCTATGAGCATTAACATGTTTACGTTTTGAAAGACCTACTCAGATAAAAACTATTTTTGGTCATTTCTACATGTTCTTGTCCCATTTTTCTGATTATGGAGGACATATATAAAAAAACTTAACCTAAAAATTACATTTGAGTATTTCTTTTTTCAAATCATTGTGAATCAGGAGCAGATGGAAAAATAAAGCGTATTTGTGACATTAAATACAGCGACAAGCTCCCTGCTCAAATTGAGAGCGCTTAGCAATGGGGAACAGCAAGGGGGGAATGGGGTTCCTCCTCGCCAACAGTCTCGCCCACAACTCAGAGGTGAAATTCTAATAAAACTCCTGCCGCTCTGCAGAAACTATGTCCTTGAAAGCGACACAGGTTTTTCAATTTCAGATAGGTCAAAAGATGATCAGAGCGGGTGATTAAGTTGCTGCACACAGTCCCCGTTAAATTATTGGAGCTTTAAACAAAGTATTAAATCTTAAAAAAGTCGAGGTTGTTAATACACAGAGCTCAAAGAAGCTATTTTAAAAGGGCTTTAGGTTACTTTCAGCATATATAGATGACTATCTGCTCTGATTAGTCATGAATGCTCTTCAAAAAAGGTCAAAGATTTCGTCCTCAGTGCTAATGAGAGGATCCCCATGGAGCTGCTAGCTGAACACTTTAATACGGGGTTTGTTATCTTCCTGAAGTTCAATGGACAAGTGGAAGTCAAAGGAAAGCTAAAGGTCTTTAAGATCACGTTGAAACAAGACGGGTTTATCCATGGAGTTTTATTCTGAACACTTGATTTATGATGGAGCAGCATTAGGATGATTTAACACAAAAAAAAACGTTTCAGTGATCAGAACTTCATCATCAGAACTTAAACAAAAACAATAACAAGCCTTATTTCAAACAGCTAACTATTCAGTTTGGATATTTTAAGCTAATTCTAAAGACATCAGAAACACCCATCATTAGTTAATGTAATGTTAGATTTTATAAATTTTGGATTTTTTAATTACCTCCAGTTACTTGTAAAGAACTATTCCCTTCTAAAATGTTGTATCAAGTGGGAAGGGTGGAGTAACAGAAAACTCCTACTTGTTGCTGCTTGTTAGTAATGAAACACATCAGTAATAAATGGGGGATTAGGTCAATAAGCTCCAGTTTTCTGTCAGTTCTGTCAGTATTTTTCAAAGTCCCATTCCGATCATCTTTTGATCTGTTTTCAAAGCAATTCCCAGTGGTCTTTTCCCCCCTAACATTACAACTCAGATGAAGAAAACAAAGATGTACACTGATCTATTTGTCTGCAAGTGGACGCGTTAGAATGGACTTGATAGGGGTGTGACGATAACCGCATCACTGCCTGTTTTTTTTTTTTTTTTTTTTTTTAAAGTTACAGGACTGCATATGGTGTGTGATTTGAACTGTAATAAACACATTCCTCTGTACTAATAATTTACTTTTTAATAATTTACTGGGGGAAAGGAATCTGGAGGGACAGATGGTGGTGGACTTTGCAAAAAAGATGGAATTGGCTATAGTCAACACTTACTTCAAGAAGAGAGAGGAACATAGTGTGACATACAGAAGTGGAGGTAGGAGTACTCAGGTGGACTACATCCTATGTAGACGAGGTCATTTGAGAGAGGTTAATGACTGCAAAGTGGTGGTTGGAGAGAGTGTAGCCAGACAGCACCGCATGGTGGTTTGTAAGATGACTCTGGAGGTCAGGAAGAAGAAGAGAGGGAAAACAGAAAAGAAGACCAAGTGGTGGAAGCTAAAGAATGAAGAAACTTGTGAGGAATTTAGGCAGAAGTTGAGACAGGTCCTGGGTGGTCAGGATGAGCTTCCAGATGACTGGGAAACTACAGCAGAGATTATCAGGGAAACAGGTAGGAAGGTGCTAGGTGTGTCATGTGGAAAGAGGAAAGACGGTAAAGACACTTGGTGGTGGAATGAGGAAGTACAGGAATGCGTCCAGAGGAAGAGGTTGGCTAAAAGGAAGTGGGATGTAGAAAGGACTGAGGAAGGTAGACAGGAGTACAAGGAAGCGCAGCGTAGAGTGAAGAGAGAGGTGGCAAAGGCCAAACAGAAAGCTTACGATGAGCTATATGACAGGTTAGACACAAAGGAAGGAGAGAAGGACTTGTACAGGCTAGCCAGACAGAGAGACAGAGATGGGAAGGACGTGCAACAGATAAGGGTGATTAAGGACAGAGATGGAAAGGTGCTAACAACCCAGGAGAGTGTACAGTGATCCCTTGATTATCGCGGGAGTTACGTTCCAAATAGAACCCGTGATAGGCAAAACCCGTGAAGTAGAAACCTTTATTTTTTTTACAATTATTATACAATGAAATTCACTATTATACATTGAAAAGAAAGAACAAACCATTTAACAGGCTAAATCAATTGTTTTTTTAGAAATAAAAGTACTTTAGAAACGTTTTTTCAACAAATAACTTCTGTAGTGAGCTGTCAAATAATAATTTCAATCATCGATAAGAACAGAAGGCTTTAAATTGCGGAGATTAGCCCCGCCCACCGCGACCCGAGTGGATTAAACGGAGGAAAATTTAAAATGATAATGAAAAAAATAAAAAAGTACAGTGGGACAGATAGTGACTCCGGTCTTCTTTTTCACTGCTCTTCATACTGAGCCGCTGCATCCTCTGCAGCGTTTTTTCCTTTTGAAGCCCGCGGTGCAGCTGCAGGTGTGTTTGTTCGGGAGAGGAACATAGTGATAGGCAGTTGTTGTCGCTCTTTTTTCTTCTTTGCTAAAGATCCTTATACACCAACATGCCACCATCGATTATGTTGGAGAACTGTAATGAACGGCTCATCAAAGGGTCCCATTCTTGAGTGACTTTTTAGAATCAGAATGCAGAACACAATGCACAATCCAAATCCGTGAAGTAGCGAAACCGTGAAAAGTAAACCGTGATATAGCAAGGGATCACTGTACAGAAAAGATGGAAGGAGTATTTTGAGGAGCTGATGAACAAGGAAAATGACAGGGAAAGAAGGGAGGAAGATGTGGTTGTTGTGAAAAGGATGAAGAGTGGAAAGGCCGTTGGTCCTGATGAGGTACGGAAGTGCTTAGGAGAGACAGCAGTGGAATTTCTAACGAGTTTGTTCAATAGGATTTTAGAGAGTGAAAAGATGCCTGAGGAGGGAGGAGAAGCGTTCTGTCCCGATCTTTAAGAACAAGGGCGACACGCAGAACTGCAGCAACTATAGAGGAATAAAGTCGATGAGCCACACAATAAGCCTGTGGGAAAGAGTAGTGGAAGCCAGGCTTAGGAAGAAGGTGGAGATTTGTGAGCAGCAGTGGTTTCATGCCCCGTAAGAGCACCACTGATGCCATTTTTGCTTTGAGAATGTTGATGGAAAAGTACAGAGATGGTCAGAAGGAGCTGCATTGTGTGTTCATAGATTTAGAGAAGGCGTATGATAGGGTGCCGAGGGAGGAGCTGTGGTACTGTATGAGGTCGTCTGGAGTGGCAGAGAAGTACGTCAGAGTAGTTCAGGACATGTATGAGAGAAGTATGACGGTGGTGAGATGTGCTGTAGGTCAGACAGAGGAGTTCAAGGTGGAGGTGGGACTACACCAAGGATCAGCTTTTGAGTCCCTTTTTGTTTACTATGATGATGGACAGGCTGACAGACGAGGTAAGACAGGAATCTCCCTGGACCATGATGTTTGCAGATGACATTGTAATTTGCAGTGAGAGTAGAGAGCAGGTGGAGGAACAGCTAGAGTGGTGGAGGTTTGCTCTGGAAAGAAGAGGCATGAAGGTCAGTCGTAGCACCGCGGTGATGAACCACGGTGTTGCGGTTAACTGCGCCCCCCCCCCCCCCAAAAAAAAATCCCCCGGCGGCCGCATCGGAAATAAATACAATTACAATGTACTAATCTTTATTAACAAATAACAGTAACAACTAACAACTACATATCTAACTGGTGAACTAACTATAGGTGTTGTAGATTGACTGTGTGTGTTAGAGCGGAGCGTCTTGTAGGAATAGAAAAAAAAAAAGAAAACAGGAATAGGAAGGTGCGCGCACGTGTGTTGGGGAGCGTGTTGATTCTTCTGCAGCGGACCGCTCTGCAGCTGCACTCAAGTTTCACCTGTGCTCTCTGGTACAGACATCTTCTCAGAATACTCTGTATTGCCCAGTAATAAGCAGACTGCAGACACTTTGTCACTTTTCCGGTAGCTGTGAAGCCTGACACCCATGAAGAACGCGGGGCAGGAGGCTCCGCCTTTGTTTATACAGACACGTAACATTACGCTGCAAAAAATAGTTCTCAAACAAAACATGGAGTGATTTTCATGGAAATCTAACAGCGCACGTTCATGTTTGGTGTTACGGAGTCAAGGAGAACGGTAATACCCCCCCACCCCCCAACACAACATCCTCCAGCGGGCGGCCGTGTCGCGCACTTAAGAATGCACGCAGCTTGTAATGGAAATGAATACAATGGAAATTAATAATTACAAAGCACTAAATTTGTCGTATTTCCTTGCGAAACGGTAACTTCTGTTGTAGAATGCGTGTGTGCTTCTGAAAGCGCGCGCCTGTTTGTGTGTAAAGGGAGCCGCGTGTCACGTGCAGCGCAGAGGCAGACAGTGAGAGAGCCGCGCGCGGTGGGAGAAAATGAGACAACAGTCTGAAAGAAAGAAGGAAAGTCTAAACACAGGACTAGCAGAAAAAGGAAATTATCAGCAAAGATGAATGCGTTTAATGTGTTTATTATAGTTGCAATCACGCACAATATGCAGTACGTAAAAAAAGTGCGTAAAAAAAGTGCGTAAACAAGGTGCGGTGATGAGGTCATCACCGCGGTGATCGTCACAGCCCTAGGAAATTGTCAGGAGTGTTGTGTGACAGAAGAGTGTCAGCAAGATTCAAAGGAAAGGTGTACAAGACGGGTGAGACCAGCTCTGCTCTATGGGTCAGAGACGGTAGCAGTGAGACAGAGACAAGAGGCTGATATGGAGGTAGCGGAGATGAAGATGTTGACGTTCTCCTTAGGAGTGACCAGGTTAGACAGGATAAGGAACGAGTACATCAGAGGGACGGCTCATGTTGCCTGTGTTAGCGACAAAGTCAGAGAAGCCAGACTGAGATGGTTTGGACATGTTCAGAGGAGGGATAGTGGATATATTGGTAGAAGGATGTTGGAGATGGAGCTGCCTGGCAGGAGGGCAAGAGGACGGCCAAAGAGGAGATATATGGATGTCTTAACAGAGGACATGAAGTTTGCTAATGTTAGGGTAGAAGATGTTCATTATGGAGTGAGGTGGAAAAGGATGATTCGCTGTGATGGGAAAAGCCGAAAGAGAGAAAAAAACTGGGGGGAAAAGCCTGCATCCTCCTGCTCAAGGGAGGGACAGTCCATTAAACATTATGGGAGATTTTTTGTGTGTATCTGATTTTTAATTAACTGCTTGCCATGTTTCAGTACTTGTAATGTTTACAGATAACGTTAAATTAAATACACACAAACACAGACATAAAAGACAATAGCGTAACTAAAACAGTCCAAAAAAATCTGCGCAGACACTGAAGTCACAAGATATTTGCAGGAGGAAGCTCTGATCCGCTTGCCTGTTGGCAGAATAATCTGGCTTTATTCCCTCTTCTGTCAAAAGTGGCAAGAAAATATTTGTTCGTATGTGCTACGAGCACTCCATCGGAGTGTGTATTCAGTGCGGCTGGCAACATCGTTACCCCGTTAAGATCCTTGCTGAAACCTGACATAGTTAACATGTTGGTGTTCCTGTCACAAATAAAAGCAGCAGCAGCACAACTCATTTAAGTGGCACTTGTTCACTTTTTGCTCTATTTTGCGATAAGTTAACCGTGACACCGCGACTCTTGCTGCTTCATCACCTCGGTGATCAAAAATCCCAAACCGTCACAACTCTAGGACTAACCTCTTCTATGTAACAAATACATTTTTTTCCAAACTGCATTTTTGTCTGCTCCTTATTCACAACACTTTGAATAAAGAAATACTCAGAAGTGCTACTTTGAGCTTAATTTTTCTTTATATATGTCCTTCATTATTAGAAAAATGCCACAAGAACATGTTAAAAACATGGTTTTCATTAGGGTGGGCCAACAATGTTCTCTGACACGCTGCTGAATAAGAATGGTCACAACATTTTTGTAGTATTTTTTTCCCCTTCATGTGGCGCAAGAACTTTTGAAACTGTCCTCAAATATTTGGATTTCTGATTTTAAGACACTTTTCAAAAGGTGTTTTCATGGTAGAATTACATTTTTTTTGCTACCAGTAAATTGTTTTGCATATAGACTTGATTTTATTTCCTCGACAGGATCAGTATCTCAGCAAACTAACATGTCAACAGTTGTTTGAAAATAAGACTTGTGGTTTTGAATAAATATTAGTCATTGAGTAACAGATTTGTCTCTCCTTCAGGTTTTACGCTCGAGATTCCGGTCTGCTAAAGTTTAAGATCCAGGCGGGGTTGCTGGGACGGCCGGTGAATCATGCCGTTCGCCGCCTGGTCGCCTTCACTTTCCACCCGTTTGAGCCTTTCGCGATCTCTGTGCAGCGCACCAACGCAGAGTACGTGGTCAATTTCCACATGAGGCACAACTGTGCGTGATCTCTGCTGCTACAGAACTCGGAGGAGCTGTTGGGTTTCTTTCAGCAGCTGATGGAAACCGTTCGCCAAACACTCCTAGTGGCTGCTCCTCTTCTCCATTTTTTTATTTTTTACCATCATACTGTGGTCACTCCACCTCTGCCCCCACTCCTCTTCCTCCTCAGCCAGGAGGCAGCAATTCCACCTTTTCCTTTTCTACCTCCTCTTTCCCCCTTTCTCTCCAGAACAAAAGAGGAGCTGTGGGGAGGAAAGGCTGGAAGAAGTGTAAATGGATATGTGGAGAGAGTGATTGATGTGGCATGGAGGTGGAAGCCGCAGGTAGCTGGACCTCTTAGAAGAAACCAGAGGTGTTTTCTTTTTTTTATTCTTGTCAGAAAAGCTTATCCCATTGGTTTTCAACTAGCTCTCCAGCAAGTCTACCTTTTCTTACACAAATTGAGTGACCTGGGCTATTTCCTTTTTTATGGTTTCTACCTTTTCTTTTTCTTCTTTTTTTTTACATTTTAACTGTACATACTGTGCACCAATAAAATATTTTTAAAAGCTCTGTGTTTATTTTGCCGCAATAAGCAATAGAGTAAACAATGAAAAGACTAAAAATGCCTGTTTTAAACAAAATAACTTGTTTTATCATATCTAATTGTTTGTGATTTCAATAGAAGATATAGATTTTTTGTGTACCAGAGGTCCTTGAACTCCAAAGCTTTGAAGTTAGGTAACATTGTTTTTGCGTATAACTGCAAAAAATATTTAAAAACTTAATTAGCTGGTTAATAAGATGGCTGGAAAAAAGAAGCAGGGTCCTAAACAATTAAACTAAAATAAATTACACTAAAATACTATAGCTGCAATAAAGTGAAAAAATATTTTGATCCTATGCTAAATTAGCTAACATTAGCTGCGGTTACGTGTGCAAAATATCTTTGATCGGATCAAAGATCGGATTAGAATTGAGCTGTGTACATGATCCCAGAAAATCTTCATCCAATTATAACAGACATTTACATTTACACTTTCAAATGGAATAAATCATTTAGACATGCACAGAACTCTAAAATGCCGTAAACGTCCGTTGAAGAAGAAATGGACAGTTTTGTTGTATACAAACAAATCTGTGGCATAGAGCGAAAAGATCTTCTAAAAGTGCTTTTATTATTATGATTTTTATTAAGTGCCTGTTCGCTCATAATTTTCTAAGGAAGAAGAAGGGTTAGGATTAGGCTAATACGTGGTAACAACATTTAGCCATGGATGAACTTAACCCTTGTGCTATCCTAAGCACTTTACCATTGGAAGTTGGGTCATCTAGACCCACTAGACAGTGCGCTGAACCTTTTTTCTTCAATGATTTGTGATCTTCACGGGTGTCCACGAATTACATGAAATCCTCTTCACCTTTATCCACCTTCGTCATGGTAGGGAGAACACGTCAATGTGAGGGTGGGGTTATAGAATAGCACAAGGGTTTAAAAGTCTTTTTGGCTCCACGTAAATGTGTGGGAATAGCATCAGCCTTTATTTTGTCTGGACATGATTGGAAACAGAAAGTCACATGATTGTTTACACGGTTTCTCAGGACTGTGTGGAGTTGCATTTCTGCATTCTGCCTCCTCCAGCTCATACACCGTCCCAAAGCTGCTCCTCTGCTTGTAGGCTTGGTTCTCCTGGGGGGCACGGTTCTCCTGAGACCCTCACGCAGAGCAGACAGACGGACTGTGGTCCGAAGCCTCTTCCAGTTCACTAATAGGTGATGGTAAAGTTTAATAACTATTTTTTTAAGATTCTTTAGTTTAAAGATGATTATTGCTACGGGCAGGAAAGATCTCCCATAGAAGCCTCAGACTGAAGACGCTCTGTTGCTCAGTTACTGTGTTATGCAGAGGATGCTCAAGGTTTTCCATCATGTTCTTTATCTTACAAAGCATCCGTCTTTGAACAATCAGCTCTAGAGGCTCCAGGCCGGAACGTGGACAAGAGCCAGCCTCCTTTACCACTTCGCTCAGCCTCTTTATGGCATTTGCTCTGACGCTGCTTCCCAACAGGTGACAGCAGATGTGATTACACCACACAGCGACTTACTGAAGATACAAAACCTCTGCTGCAAATGTTGAAGGGCTTAAAGACCCACTCCGATGAAAATGGTGTTTGTGGTGTTGGAGCACATATATACAGACAATTAAGCTCAGGCTTGCATTACTTTATTCAAATTGATGTGAATGAGGAGCAGACGTAAAAATGCTTGGAAAAAGCACATTTTTGACATAGAAAATACAATGCGCAGACATAGATCCATGTATGTCTTTGTTTTCCTAGTCTGAGCTTGTTTTAGGACTGAAATTGTAAAATATCGGAATTGTTTCTTTAAATTGACAGGATTAAAAGTTTTCCCCATTCTCTACAATAGAATTCCTCACACAAAAGCATAAAAGGGATCAAATAGAGAAACAATATTTGATTAAGCGGGACATTTTGACAAGTATTGTGAAAGTGTAGATACCAAGAACGGACATGCATTTCATGCAGCCGCGCAAAGAGGTCGCGACGGTTTAAAAAAGCAGGTGCAGGGGGATTAAGTGTTCCCTCTGCCTTCGGTTACACACCACAGCGAGCACGAGAAGGACGTGTGCGTTTCTGACAGACTGGCGAGGAAAGTCAAGGGACAAGAGAGAACTGAGGGCTGCTGTCTCGTAGATCAAGGCTTAACGAGGCCAAATCGTGTCATTAAAGTTTGTTTGTGTAAGCCAGCGTGTGACAACAAGCTGTGATAATCAACTAATGATGGGAAGCGTACACAGCGGGAGCAGACACATATAGGAGAGCACAATATTGTCCCCTAACTAACAGGTTGCTTATGGAAAGAAATATGCAGGGCTGTGCTGTAATTTGTGTATATAAGAGCAGCGAGAAGCAGGAGGTCAAAGTTGCAGCAGTCTCTCCCAGAAGGCGGTTTCTGTGCACAAACCCTCTGACTCCCTGCATTTAGAGCGCTGACAAATGTGTGTCTGTACATGCCTCATTAATGACAGAAAAATAGAAAAACATACAAATCTGGTAAACTCGGTAGTCTTCTCTCTGACCTTGGTTGCTATGGAAACATAACCGCTCTCTGCTCAGTAACCTAGTCTTTTCTAATTGCTGTTGTCTTGGCAACAGTGCAACCAAAATACAATCCTGAGTGTTTCACTGTTGCTTCCATCCTCGCCGAAGCAAATCCCGCACTCAAATGCAACACAGTGAGACTTGCAGTTGATCATGTGTGGGAACACAGCAGGACGACACACGGCTCAGGTCTAGCAGTAAGAGTAAACAGTCAGCCAACTGGACTTAGCAGGTTAGGCACAAACTGCAGGAGCTGATCTTTTGTTTTGACATCTAAATGTCACCATTTTAGCAAAATTTTTTCCTCACATGTTGTGAATCCACGACCAAAACAGATGCTGAGCATCCGAAAATGTCCCCAGAGGTCCATTGCTCCAAGGGCATTACAGACTTTACGTGATGTGACATGAAACTATAATCGAATTCTGTTCAGCTAACCCGAAATTAAAGTTAACCATCCCATAACCTTTTGATGTTAAAAAGGAACATAGGAAGAGAGATTATCAGATTTCATCACAAATAAGACAAAAATCCCAGATTTCACAATGGAGGTTTCACAAGATGCAACAATTGGATTAAAAAAAAACTAAGACTCAATATTTAATTTAAAAAAATAAGACAAAGGTTTTTTTTTTTTACCATTTTCAAAGAAATACTTTTAAAAAAAAGGTTATAGTGTCTCTAAAACCAAAGAAAAAACACATCTTATCATTCAAGCGCCGTGAGTTATACTTTTGATCTTAAAAATTTCTATGAAATAAAGTTTTGCTTCTTATGAAACAAGAAAAATCTCAAAACCAGAATTTCCACAGTGTCAAAAAGTGTGACCTCCTGTTCTCAATTGTGTGAGACCTATAATAATCACTTTTTTTTCTGCATCTAGTGTTGAAAAGTATGTGTACCAATTTAAATTAAAGACCCATTCAATGAAAATTGAGTTTTAAACAAGATCTTGTGGCATTTTGTCATGATGGTAGATATTTAAAAGAAAATTCGTTTAAAATGCATTTTCTGGTATTTCTTTATTCAAATGGTGAATCAGGAACTGCTGAAAAAATGCCGTTTAAAAAAGAGGTTATTTGTGATGTAGGAAATACAATGTGCCGACCACAAGCTCCTAGCAGAGAGCTCTCAACAACAGGAAAGGGGCGGGGTTGCTCTGCTGTGCCAAAGGTCCTGCTGCACTGCAGAATCGATGTCCTAGAAAATGACTGTTTTTCTTTTTAATTTGCTTAAAAAGGCCTCCATGTTTTAAAACAATGTGAACATAGATGATTGAAAAGGTCTTTATAGTTGTGACAAAGTAGTACCTTGCAACCAAAGTGTTTACTAACCACATTTCTGAAATAAAATAAGAAGTTTAATGAATAAGACTCAACTAGCAACAAACCATTGCTCTAAAGATTTATATTAATAACGATTAAGTCAATGCAAAACAGAAGAGAATTCACTACCATTTTTGCTTGGAGTATTTGTTGGAAATATTTTCCAGCGCTTTACAGATCTTTTATTTCCAAATTGCTACAAACACGACGGCAAAGCCTCAGAGGAAGATTTTAAACAAAAAACGATTTTCTGTTGAGCTAAAGGTTAAATTTTACCCCTAAAGTTTGTATTTATTCAGCCTAGTATCAAAAACTGTTGTTGTCCATCCTTTACTTTGTCCTACCCATTTTTGGAGCAGCTCTGTTGAGGTGGGTGGTGTAAACGTCATGTGTCCCTCCTGCTTCATTTCCGATGTGCAGAAGCCAACAGGTAACGTCAATAAGCAAAAAAAAGCTCAATGGCTCCCTGAAAAGATTAGCAGAAGTATCAACAATACAACTCTACAGAATAACTTTTTATGCTGTTACAGATTCATCAAAGAAAAAAACAGTTTGACCTAACCCTATCAAAATCTGTTTAAAATATAAACAAATATTTTCATTAAAATAAAAAAAAATAAAGTAATGAAACTCAGTACATGTTAGTCAATCTCCCTACTCATGCTATGATAGCTATTGCTGGCGGGGGCTTTTTGGGGGACAACTCTTGCCTTTACTGGAAACTATAGCTGCACCACAGGTTTGTGATGCTCAAGGGCTTTAGGAAGTGTGACTAAGAGCGAATTAGAAGTTCCAAAAGTAGCATTTATTCAGTACAGCTCACAGCTTTACGAGTGTCTGATTTTTCCAAACACTAAAATGTCACACATAATCAGTTCTTCTGGATAAAGCTGCTGGGATTGTGAGACGTTTGCAGTAAGGTTTGACATAAAATACTTTCGTTTATTTTTTTTTATCATAAAACATTTGCGGTACTAGGGAGGTCATGTGATTCATTTTAGCAATGATTAGATTCATGTCATAATTTGTGTGGTTGCGATCACCTTCAGCTGGTCACTGACACAAAATGGATCCAGGACTTTAGATCTTCTCCGGAAACAACCAGTGTGACTCGGAGATAAATACCTGATAAATACCTGGTACTGAACAGTGCAGGTGAAGTTTTCCACATTCCTTGTGTTTCTTGCAAGATGATAGATAGATAGATAGATAGATAGATAGATAGATAGATAGATAGATAGATAACAGATAGATAGATAGATAGATAGATAGATAGATAGATAGATGATAGATAGATAGATAGATAGATAGATAGATAGATAGATAGATAGATAGATAGATAGATCGCTTTTATTGTCATTTGCACAGCTTTTACACTGACATAATAATCAAGTGTAAATTAAATATATGTACAAACAAACAAGTTAACAAGAATTAATGTAAAATCCATTCACATTTTAGTTTAATAAGGTTCAGCCCACTGTTGTTTTTCTACATTAAAATAATCCAAAGGGAACATTATTACAACATTCTACCACACTGCGTGGTCACATGTCTTTGCTAAATTCAAAGTGTTTCCACATATTGGACTGGAATGATGACTGATCATTTTTTTGCTGCCATCACATCTGTGTTGGACCTTGATTTATGGCATTTTAGGTTATAGTAAAATAAACCCACAGTTCCTCAATCCAAATAGTATTTTCCGATATCAATTACCAATTTATCTCATTTTGAATTGATTTTATAATCGTATAGGTCAATTCCATTAACAACTTGCCTCAGACTGATTGATCTGGTTGGATTGCACAAATATAATTAATTGTTTCACCTCTATGCGGTACTATAGACACTAAATACATTCTGTACTCCCAATGATATTGGGAATTAGGAAACACTTTGTTTTTAAATCTTGAAGTGTTTAAATATTTTATTTTCTAGGTGAATTTTTTTGGTCTGTCAATGAGAAAATATGGCGGACCAGAGCTCAGGCGGAGGTAGCTTTGCCGGCAAGGTCTTATATCAGGCCTAAAAAAAGCCTGTTTTAGTCTCGCAACCAATAATAATAATAATGTAACATGTGTTTGTTTGAGGAGAATTCATTTAGGAGTTGAAACTGATTTAGACGCGATTTAGAAGAAGATGCTTTCCAGAAAACCTTCTGAAAAGCATCTTCTTCAGTCGTTTACTCTGCAGTGCTGCATTAATGCTGTAAACTGGAAAAGGATACAAAGCTGGAGATGGAAGAAGAGCAGGTTAGAATGGAAGCCGAGGAAGGAAAGGTCAGGATAGATTTACCGGGAGGATTTCATTATCCTGTGACATATAGAAAAGCAGGCAGGATGTCCACTGATGACTGACAGGCCACAGTTTATTACTCCACACATGGATGCCGCATTTTTCTCTCAGTGTGTTTACAGTCTTTTTTTTTAAATGTAATTTGTTTTTATTTGCTCTTTTATATGATATGACTTCAACATGACTGCATGCGTTTATCTTTATCTGTTTCTCCACCTTTTGCAGTCTTCATCCCCTTCAGCTCTGATTGTTCTGGCAACATATATGACAGTGTCAACATTTCATATCACACAGATGAGCTCTTTATCCACCTGTACAGCTCACTCAGACCGTCTCTAACCCGCCAGCGCGGCGAGAACCAAGAAATCACAGCACCCCATGAGCTGGGGGAGCAGCAGGGAGCTCCAAATATTGACATGTAATATTTGATTGAAGGTAAGCGCAGAAACACACACTGTTAAATCTCGTCTCCATGAGTTATCAGCTGACGTGAGCGCTTGCTGGCGTCCCAGGGCCCCACCACACGCTGAGGCAAACATGCAGCCTGACTGCGGGGATCATCTCAATTCTGGCCCAGACACACCCGGCTGGGTGCCTGACACCTGCCCACAGACAGGCCATGATGCACCCCCATAAACACACCTGACTGAGTCGCAGTCAGGGGGGTGGTTTCAGGTGGAAGTCCACAGGGAAGGTTTCACAGCATGGTCGACCTACAATCGCCAAGTGACAAACACTGCAGGGAGTTGAGCACCAACTTTAAGACCTGATGAGGTCAGAACCGACCCGGCTTTGATCAGTCAATAACAAGAACCTTTTCAGGTAAGAGATGGAAGAGGAAATGCTTCTGACCTCAAAGCTGCATCCTTTGATCAAGATTGAGCCAACAGATGGTCAGATGTTTCCATCTGCTGGACAACCTGAGAATTCTTGGATCCTTAACATAAATCTGAGAATTTTCCCCACAATCTTTGTTTGGTTTTTGCACAAAATAACCTCAAAAATGAAACTGCCTTTGATACCAGCTCAGTTTCCCTGTGGTAGAGTGTCCACCCAGAGACTGGAAGGTTATGAGTTCAAATCCATGGCCGAGTCATACCAAAGACTAAAAATGGGAGCCAATGCCTCCCTGCTTGACGCTCAGCCTTAAGAGGTTGGATTGGGGGGTTAAACTACCAAATGGTTCCTGTGTCTGCAGCTCACCGCTCCCCCAGGGGATGGGTCAAATGTGGAGAGCAAATTTCACACACCTAGGTGACAGCTAATAGGACTTTAAAGACCCTGAGACCTGGCGCGCTGCAGATTCATAAACCGAGTTGCACTTAGAGCAAATTATTTAGCTTCAAGTTAGCACTTTCAACTTTGTTGAGAATTATTTTTGCTTTTCTTTTTAGAACGTTCATTCTCTCTAGGTAAGTCAAGTGTCATTTATCAATTAAAGTAGGGTTTTTTTTAGCATTTGTGAAACTCCTTATTTAGCTTTTTGCCCTTTATTCAAGTTAGAATTTAAATTTAGCATTTTATACTTCTATTGCTTTATTTCACTTCTTAAGACCCCAGCTAATGTTTGAGCTAACCCTCTGACCTCATAGTCACAGGGCCCCAGTTAAACAGAATTAACTACTGTGGTAATTTAACCCAGAATGTAATGTTTGCCCATGTGGATGTCAGGCCTTTAGAGGTTTATGATGTTAATTTGCTTCTTTTGAGTTTTTACAAATATTTGTCAGGTAATTTACATACAGATTAATCCATTAATGTTATCAATGAAATGAATTGTTTTGCCTATTTTTAGCAGTCTTTCTCCTATTTTTAAGCAACCGTTTCATAAATCTTCTGCTTTGGGAAACATTAAACAAGATGTTGATCACTTCAGCATTCTTATCTCTCTTATCTGTCTTTTTTTTGAGTAAGTAAAGGTAAAATCTTATAGTTATTAATCAGAATTTTAAATGAGAATAATATTTTTATTTTGGACATTTCTGTCAAGTTACATGTTTATAAATATATTTGACAACAAATGTGTATTTCCAAAAATACATGACATGACACAAAATGGTCTATTAATGCTAAAGTGGTGCTGCACCAAAAACCCACGATATAACTTGCAATTTGTTCAGGTTCTATGAGTTTTTAAAGATTACAAGAAGTTGCTTTGTGAACACAAATTGTATTAAATCAATACAAAAAGTCATATTATTTAAACATGAAATTTAAAAAAATGTTTTTTTTTTTGTGAGGCCAAACAAACTGTGGTAGCAGCATGCACACTGTTACACAATAACCTCTGAAAAAGGAAAAAAATAAAATATACCATGATTTTTGCTTTATTAAGCTACAATAAACTAAATATTTGAACGAAAAAAACACAAGAAAAGGTTTAGTTTAAAAGTACTGTAAAACATTCTTGGACTTTTCTATTTTATTAGGACTAACAGATTATTAACAGATTTAACAATGGAAAAACGGATAACAATTCAAGTATAAAAGGTGGTAATCTAGTACTAAAATGGAATGTGCAGTGTTACTTACCTTAAATTGACAAAAGGCTTGTGAATGACACAGTTTTAATAAAGGATTAAATACAAATAAAGCATTAAAAATGGCTGATTTCAATATTAATCCAGATTTTGGCACAGAAGGCAAAAAGTAGTTCTGTCATTTTCACTATAAGATCATTTTTCTCTAAGCGTTTCCTTCCCCTTTTGCTTACATTATTGTTTTACATAAAACAATAAACTACAATGTTCCTATTGGAGCCGCCACCAGAGCGTGTGGATGTGTGGGTGAATGGGTGAATAGGCTTATAACTGTAAAGCGCTTTGGGCCTTAGTTCCAGGAAGGTAGAAAAGCGCTATACAAGTATACACCATCTATCATTTTTAGCATTTACCTATTGATTTAAAATGGTGCTACCATGAAATATGTAGTGCAACTTCAACCTAAAAAACGTAAATAATTGCTGCTTTTGGCAACAATAAATATAATTTATATACTATTTCTTTTTAATATGTTTTTTTTTTTTTACTTTTGAAACTATACTTGACTTTTTTTTTACATTTATTTGGGCTGATTTGACATTTAAGTGCTAAATAAATTAAATATCTCACCTAGCTTCTGTTAGCTTTTATGGCTTATTTTATATTTTAAATAAATGTATAATTTCTCTGAAACTAAAAAAATAAAAAAGGAAATTTTACATGTATATTTCAATAGGAAATGAGCGCCTTACCAAAAGCATTTGTAAATTCAGGCCAAAAACTGCTTTCTGCGATGTTTTGGGGGCAGTTTATGACAAACGTTAGCTTGAAAAATGGGCGGCGCGTGACGTCAGAGGTCAGCTGACAGGTTTGTTTTGCTCGCCGGAGCTCGTCCTGATATAAGACTCGGCCATAGACGGAAGCGACAACACCAAGCCGTCTGTAAACTGCTGCTAGACCGTTTTATTTTTATTTTTAAAACAAAGAACCAATTTGCACAGCAGCCACCAGCACTTTATTGAGAAGATTATTCTAAGTTTTATCGTCTCGCAACCTCTGTGTTTCGCCTCCAACTGTTTGACGCAGTATGCCTTCGGAGAAGACGTTCAAACAAAGACGGACCTTTGGTGAGTGTCGACTCTGCTGGTTGCGTTTTGTGTAACGGTGACGTCAGGGCAGCCCGCCGAACCAGTCCCAACAGCAAAGTGGACCTGTAACGGAGGCCCGGCTCGGTTCCTGCCCGAAAAGAGGGTCTGCGTTTGTTGGCCTCGTGCTCGTGTTTACAGGGATGATGGGAAAACAAAGTGGTGTCGAAACGCAGAGCTGCCAGTGGCTGGCAGAGCTGCAGGATTGGGGGATGGGACTGTTTGAGGAGAGGACTTTAAAAGGCTTAAAACGGTCCAAACGTGCTGACTTTACCCCAGTTTCCTTTTGTGCAGGCCAGGCCACAAGCCTGCCTGCAGGTTCTACTTTCAGTTATTCTTTACGAGCACTAAAACACAAGGTCAGCACTGCTTTGTACCTGCATTAACCTTCCTTCAGTTAATAATGTTGACCTATTTCTGCTTTTTCTTGTAAATAGTCGAACATTTGAACCCATTCCACCTGTTTTATGTCGGTTTAAAGCTCCTAAATGGAAAAAATAGATGCAGCATGTTGTTGTAAGATAGATCAACGGGGTTTTGTTAGTGTCATAGGTTAGTTTTATGATCCCTTTAGTCATTTAAAACAAGACAATCTATAGATTTTTCCCTACAAAATAAAAGCAGAACAGCCCTGGATTTTATATTTATCATGTTATGACTAAGAATGACTGGTGGTGTGTCATGATCCACTTTAGTTCACATGATGAGGCAATAAAAACAGTTCACAGGCTTTAGTTTTGTATTTCTGTTTATTTATTTGCTAAATACTCAATCTCTATTTGCTTGTTATGTCACAAAATGTTCTGGCTGGAAAAATAAACATCATATCTTGACTGTTATGCAATAATCGCCCGTCAGAAAGACCTAAAAGCCCCCCACAGGCCGTCAGCAGTTAGTTGGTTTTTTATGGCCGGGGTGTGAACTCCGTGGACTTGTTTGTCGTCTTCTAGTCATGAGAGACTGACGCCGACAGGTTCACCACTTCCCTCCTGGAGTCGGAGGCCGTCCTAACGCAGCGGCTGATGTGAAAACTGCCTCCTCAGGAGAACAAACATTTGGCAGCATGTGACACCTTCATCAATCAAGACGTTCTTACAATGGCTGCTTGCTTTATCTCCTGAGCAAACACTTTTTTTTTTTTTTAGGAAGGGGTCACAAGACGGAACAGCAAGTCAGAGCCTCACCTGATGAGTGGACTGAGTTTCCCTTCATTTGTTGTTTTCTGTTTGGGTCCAGTTATCTTTAAGACCTCTTAGTTGGATGAAATTTGGTTGGGTCCCTTTTGACCCACCCCGGTCTGCTTGGTTTGGCTTTGTAAACAAACAGGTTGCTCTGTTTACGTAGCTCATGCAGCTTTGGACATTTACTCCCAAACCAGGTCAGGTTAACTGTTTCAAGCCGTGCTGACCCGAACTGAGTGGTGCTGTTGGGTCAAAAGTGGCCCCACTGCTTCCAGTTACATTTTTTTTAGCCGTGACTTTTTTATTAGATGTTTTTACTATTTAAATGTTTAGCCTCAATCATGTGAAAATCAAAACATTAAAAACGTGAAACTCTATTTTCTGTGGCTTCTTACACATATTCTTTCTCATTGACAGAATAGGACAAAAATCACCCCCCCCCCCTGAATTTACCTTCCTGTATTACAGAAAAATACACATTTTTGCACCTGATTACAATCAAATGGAGCCATGGTATCAAGTCAGAAAGCACAATAAAGTTTCTCTGTATAGTTGAGCTGGAACCTGGTTGGAATTTTAACAAACATTCAGTTCTGTTTTTGTTTTTTTCTGTTGTCAGCAAAAAAAATGATCTGAAAAGTTGACTTAATGCGTTACAAAATGGGGAATTTACACAAATAAAATTAGTATTTATTGTAAAAACGATGTAATGTTTTATAAAATCCACAAAAAATGGTTTTCTTTCTAAAGTTCTAGCTTTTTTATAACCAAAACTATAATTTCTGTTTATTTTAATGGTAAATTGTTTGTAACCGTTCAGTTTAAATAAGCAGTTCTGCAAAACCATCGTTTCACATCAAACAGAATAGATTTTAAATTAGAAATTTGAGTATTGAGTATTTCTATAGCAGTAGAAATGGATTTCTAATTCTATATAAATAAAAATTGAATAAAGTCATGAATTAATGTGGAACCGTTGGACAGAAATACCCAACAGCCCTTGAGTTGGCCTTAGTGTGTCAGCATTTATGGAGGGATGTTTGACTTTTTTTGCTTTTTGATTTCTTCTGTACTTCTGATGAAAAATGTCAATTTTTTGTATAATTTTCAGACTGACTTTGACAAACATTTCCATCCCATTTGTTGTTCTTGTGTAGCAAGACTCCTGTCAGGCTTTACTCAGGGGTGTTGGCGTCTGCTTTACAGTCGTTTTTGGTGGATTGTTGAGAGAAAAGCGGTTTTTCGGACGTCTGCGTTGATTTGGAGAAGAGGGCTTCTCCTTGAACTTATGTGTCTAGAGTCTAGCCTCAGAGATGATGGAAGGGACTGGAGTTATTTTTCATTTCCAGAGTCAGGTCAGAGCAGCAGATCAGGAAGTCATCAAAGGCATTGAGACGTCTCCTGATGAAGATTTTCCCTGAACTTCCTGAAAAAAAAAACCCTGTGAGGAAATGGGGCTTTGGGTTTCAACCAACTGGAATTTCTTTTTAAATTTCAGTTTGAGAAAACCTGTCAGGATAAATGTGTCAGCACTGTGGACATTTTGGAAACATTTGAAGCTTTTGTGTTATTTCCAACATCCTCATCCTGTGATGGAAATGTTCTGGTCTTTTCTTTCTCCTACAGAGCAGCGAGTAGAAGATGTCCGGCTGATCCGGGAGCAGCACCCCAACAAGATCCCAGTGAGTTGATCCTTTGTATTTCTTTATTTTAAGTCTGTACACATCACCTCCCAGGAAGTTGAGCTTCCTGCTAGCGTCACCGCGCACTTCCTGCTTCAGCTTTCCGCGTTTGGGTGTTGGTGCTTCCCGTGAGCCGTCGGCCCGTTTTTAACCCCGTTCCTGGTGACTGCTCACCAACAAAAGGGCCGGCTCGTATCAAACCTTCCTGATGTTGAGTATCGGGTCTCCCTCTAACCCCCCACCCTCCACCTCACCTTCTCTGCACATTTCCTGCCTACTCTCGGGGGGGGTTAGAATCTGCTGCGTCATGGTAACTGCTGAGACCAGAGGCACAAGTGGAGTCACTGTGAAACCCCATCCACAGCCCCTGTTTGGGGGGCTGATACCTTTGCTTGTTTTACACCCCCGCCACCTTTAACAAGTCAGGAAAATGAGTTGGACATTTTTCCCCAAAGCTCAGATCCTGAACACGACTCTGATGGAAACACGTTCAGACCTGGAAGGAACATGGAGTGACTCTCTGATGCTTCTATAACTGTCATTCAAATGAGGAAGGTTATGAATAATTGTCTGATTCAAAACAAAATGTTTTATTTTATTTTTATCTAAGATTTCCCATTTCTAAAAATTGTATCCACACTGTGAAAAACCACTGCAGTTTGTTTTCACAAAGGCTCTTAATTTGGTAAAAATTGTTGATAAAGACATTATCAGCTGCAGCAGCACATTGCTAGAGTGAAAGCAGAGTTTGTGGTTTACACAAAGCAATGTTTAGCGCAGAGATAAAACCACAGCAGGTACATCGAGGACTTTGATTTACGTCTGGAGCCGAGTTGAATGGTTTGCTTGATTAAAAATGTACAGTTTATTGTCATCAGCATAGAATCGTCTTCCGGTTCTTGACTCGATCCAGGCAACAAGAGTTTTATAAAGAAAAAAATCATGATGCATCATCTGAATGGTGACTTCTTATTGTGTTTCTGCTGCAGGTGATCATTGAGAGATACAAAGGGGAGAAACAACTCCCCATCCTGGACAAGACCAAGTTCCTGGTGCCGGATCATGTGAACATGAGCGAACTCATTAAGATAATCCGGTACGCTCAACTTCTCCACTCCTCTCTTTCTGCTTTGCTTCATATTTTTTCTGATTCCTTTGAGCTCCTGCAGATTTTCTTTTCATTTCCTGTTTTTCTCTCATTTTTCAACTTGTTTTTATTTCTCTTTCCTTTTTATTCTGGGTTAAATTTGCTGCAAAACATGCCACCGTCCTTTAGTTATGATGGGCATTTGGTATTAGCGTCTTCTTACTTATACTTGTATTTTCTGTGTTTTTATAGTAATAATGTTCCTTTTCTGCCTTTGTGGAAGAACATGTTAGCAGAACGTCTGTCAAAAGCTACAAATTAGTAAAACTTTAGCACTTTGATGTATTTGTTCCAGCAGAATTTCCATTTCTAGCTTTTATCTCCTGAACTGCACCTCTTGAGATACAAATGTTTTGCACCCTGACTCCTTTTGGAACTGCCCATAACATGTTTTTAATGACAAACTTTTGCCCCCCCCTTTGTTCTCCAGTGGACATCAAATCTGATCCACCCTCTATTTTGAATGCAGGGGGGGCCACTCGCCCCCCTCATGCTTTAAAACCTGAAAAAGGAATTTCCAGTGGGCGGAGCTTAATCACTTTGATTTCCAACAGCTTTTTGGTTTAATGTCAGACAGTTTTTTTTTTTGGGGGGGGGGGGGGTGTTCTTGCAAGAGTTTAATCATGACTGGTCCATCAGTGAAACTACAGTTGTACCATGACTCAGCATTATCTCCCACTACATGTAAATCGTTTTTAACTCCGGTATAGTTTGCCTCTCTTCTGTCCCTGGTGGCGACCTACTTGATGTACCAAATCTCTTATTTTTTGTTTACACCAAGTGCTAGTCGCATAATTCACGCCAGCCGCCTGTCTTTCGCCGCCTGACCAAAAATGTGTTCCCTTAAGCATGCCGCCGCGTGTGGGAGGAGCTACCAGCTAATGCTTTTAGCCTGATCGCTTCATGGAGCAGTATCCGTGTTTATCTCACTTACAATGCATGGAAAACACGGGTGATGGTGAGAGATCAGGTTTATTTATTTTGAAGGGCTCTACAAAAACATCGGGAATCACGTTTCCGTGTTTGGGATCATTCAGCTTCTCTCCCTCTGCTGTGTCTGAAAGATGGTTGTTTCTGCGGTCTTTCTGTCTCTCTGACAGAGTTTGAAGGTTTGCTGGCCCGCATTAACCCGAGAGGGAATTAATAAGAACAAGAATAAAATCAGGGGACGTTTTTTATTACTGTCTCGATGAAAATAAGAAAAATATCCTAAGGTTGAGGAGGCAGCAGCAGCTCTCTCTTGGGCCTCCTGGGAGCACAATACCTCCAGATCCAGGGGTCCTGCGACAGACTGTCGAAGGGTGTACCTGCCTGTACCCAACAGTAGCTAGTACAGGTTCCTGAAACCCCGCTGCCCCGAAAGGGTAACAGCGGGTTAAGAAATATGACTGGAAGTTCATGAGAACTATGATCGCTTCACAATATTGGATGTGTTTTCTACCCGCTGTCACTGGCTGCCACTGAAAACATCTTGTGCCTAAAGTTGAGTCTATGATTGCTCGATGCTACGTGGCGACATCCCCAGATGTTTTTTAAACTGTGGCCCGCCGCGGCCGTCGTCCAAGTCACGCCACGCTGCTTCCAGACCTTCACGCAGCAGAACCTCAGATGGCGTCGGTACCAGCGACTTTACAATGAAGCTCTGCTGCACAAATCGCATTCGGTTTGAACGCAGCTTTATACTGCAAATACAAGATACTAGTAAAAGAGCCATTTGGGCCTGTTTTTACTGAACTAGACCTAGTAAGAGTCTTTTTAACACTTTAGAAAAATGTTGTGCTCCTTTGTTTTCATTACATTGCTTTTAAAAATATATATATATAATATGAATTTTATTTCTTTTTGGCTTAAATTAATGTGACGTATAAAATAAAACTTTCATATGTCTAATAAATGTGAAATTGTTTTTTTACTTTTGACAGAAGCTTGTTTGACTTCTTTTCAAAATAAGACTTCCTGTGCCAAACAGGCTCATCCCAGTGGAGCTAATGTACCGAAAAAGATTTAATACAACGGAATACAAACGTGTCCTTTTCTTTTGTTATATCTTACGTCTACTTTGGTGAACTCTCCTCCTTTTTCCTACTTACTGCTGCTGAACTAACCTGAACATAAACATGACTTCATTGGTTTATGATCCAGTAGAAGAAGAGTATATAAAGAAAATACAAATATATTTATTGTTGCACATCTCCCCTCTGAATAGCTGCTTACCATTGTTGTGCAGCATAAGATAAAATGTGCTTTAGTTGCATAAAATGAACCAAACAATCTTCTTCAAACTTCTTTTAACGCTTCACTTTTGAATTTGTTTTGTCATTTTGTTTTTTTCCTTTGTTGAACCTTTGTCATGTCGCTCTCTCCCCACCAGGAGGCGCCTCCAGCTAAACTCAAACCAGGCCTTCTTCCTACTGGTTAACGGTCACAGCATGGTGTCCGTGTCCGCTGCCATTTCTGAGTTGTACGAGCAGGAGAAGGACCAGGATGGCTTCCTCTACATGGTCTACGCGTCCCAGGAGACGTTTGGCTCCACTGCAGCCACCCACTGATCCGCCTTTCCTCCTACTCCTCCTTCAGCCTCGACCCGCAAACTGAACTTTTGTAGTTTTTAGACTCTCCCTCCATGTTTTTGTCTCTCCACACATCTCTTTAGTCTATCAGAGTTTTGAAAACCCAGGTAAAAACGACTCAAGGTGGCATCTAAAGACGTCTTTGTCATGTCTGATGTGCAGACTGTTGGTGTCATACCATCCTCCTCCAGCAGGGGGAGCCAAACAGCTCTGCAGAGAAACCCTCAGATCTACTTAGATGTATTTATGTTGTGTAAATATAAACTTCAAATCATCTATCTTAACATTTATACTTGTGTATATATATCATAACAAAGCCTTGAGGTTTCTGAAGGACTGTTTCTTTTTAAAGGCTGGATTTTATTGCTGTGGAACTCCAGCTTATCCCTCTCTTCTTCTTCCAACTGCTTTGCTCTTCAATCAGATAGTTGCATTTTGCAGGAATGATTGAAAACAAAGACTATTGCAAATAGCGGCGAGTGTAACCAAGCGCATTTTGGCAACACTACGTGGAGCATGGTGCTCCTGTGCGTGAGAGCAGAGGAAACGGCGTTTCTGTAAATAGCAATGCCGTCCATCAGCATCTCTTCTTTGCGTGCAAGGCGGACGCCGGCGTACCAAGGAAGCTGCTTCATGCGGCAACAGATATGGAGGCTGCTTTGAATGGCAGTATTACGATTCTTTTTATTGATCTGGGTTTTTATGTCTGTGCACCTGTAGTTCTGAGTCCTGACAGAAAAAAAGGGGCGGAGCTTATGTTTCACTGCTTTCATTTTACTAGTCTACTCCTCTGTGTCGCACACAGCTATATCACACACGTGTATGTATTTATGTTGCTTTTTTTTCTAAACAATAAAAAATAGGAAAAAAATGCTGGATGCCATTTTTTTTCTTATTGCGCTTTAAAAATTACTAAAAGATGGTTGACTTAACAAATATAAAACATGGTAATAAAAACTTGTATTTATGTATGGAAATGCATACAGTGGTGGACAAAATTGTTGGTACCCCTCAGTTAAAGAAAGTTCACAATGCTCACTGAAATGACTTGAAACGTTCAAAAGTAACAAAGTAAAATTTATTGAAAATGTAATAATCAAAATCAGCCATTACTTTTGAGTTTTTGATTAACAGAATTATTTATAAAAACAAACTAATGAAATAGGGCTAGACAAAAATGATGGTACCCATAACTTAATATTTTGTTGCACAACCTTTTGAGGGAATCACTGAAATTAAACGGTTTCTGTATTTGTCAATGAGCCTTCTGCATCTGTCCACAGGTATTTTGGCCCACTCCTCATGAGCAAACTACTCCAGTTGTCTCAGGTTTGAAGGGGTTCTTCTCCTTTCAGCTCCTTCCACAGATGTTCAATGGGATTCAGATCTGGACTCATAGAAGGCCACTTCAGAATAGTCCAACGCTTTTCTCTCAGCCATTCTTGGGTGTTTTTGGCTGTGTGTTTTGGATCGTTGTCCTGTTGGAAGACCCATGACCTGTGACTGAGACCAAGCTTTCTGACACTAGGCAGCACATTTCTATCCAGAATGCCTGGATAATCTTGAGATTTCATTTTACCTTCCACAACTTCAAGACACCCTATGCCAGACGCAGCAAAGCAGCCCCAAAACAGAACTGAGCCTCCTCCCTGTTTCACAGTAGGGACTTTGTTCTTTTCATTGTATGCTTCATTTTTGAGTCTACCAACATAGAGCTGATGTGCCTTACCAAAAAGATCCAGCTTTGTCTCATCTGTCCAAAGAACATTTTCCCAGAAGCTTTGTGGCTTGTCAACATGCATTTTTGCAAATTCCAGTCTGGCTTTTTTATGGTTTCCTTTCAACAGTGGTGTCCTCCTTGGTCGTCTCCCATGAAGTCCACTCTGGCTCAAACAACGACGAATGGTGCCATCTGACACTGATGTACCTTGATCTAGGAGTTCACCTTTACAGTTTTTCTGTCGCTTTAGTACAATTCTGAGATCAGAATGATATTCCCAAAACTATTTGTTCAATCTTCACATGATGATGTCACTTGTGCACATATAACCCTTGTGCAATCCTAGGCACTTTAACGTTGGGAGTTGGGTCATCTAGACCCACTAACAGTCTTCTGAACCTTTTTTCCTCAATTATTTTTGATCTTCTCTGGTGTCCATGGATTACATGAAATCTTCCACCTTTGTCATGGTAGGAATAACACATCAAAGTAAGGGTGGGGTCATCTAAGATAGCACAAGGGATAGTTGTTGGAAGTTTCTCACTTCTTTGAACAAGTTGCAATTGCTTTTGTACATCCATGCAAATGATTATGTACAATTCTCTGCTCTTTGCTACATCATCAATTGTTTATGTCATGTTGATCAAAATGTATTATATAGTTCACTGTGCAATAGTCTTACTCCTCAAAACACCTACCGGTAGTCACTGGTTCATCGTATAATTCATTAACTGCAAAATGGTTGACCAAGTTGTCATAATGTGACAAACATATTTCGCTGCATTGCAAGAGAAGATATTCGCTGTGATGTGGATGAGAATTTGTGTCCTAACATACAGGAATGACAAGAGGTGTAGGAACACCACACCAATTCCTACTGTACTGCCTGTACTGTTGGACAGAATATTGTCCTCTTTTTTCCCTTTGTGTTACTGTTGGCAGTGGGTTTTTTCTATGTTGGTATGACATGGTCTGTCAACAAATTACAATATGAACAATAAAATTGTAAATGTGAATTTTGTCCAGTCTCCTGCAATCAAACAAAAAAGGTGTAATTTACATTTTACAATAATTGTCATCCAAACTTTAGCCGTAGTTTCCATCAGAACCTCCCTCTAAAGTACATAGTTATATTGACAGCATGACTAAGTCATTTGACTGTCTTGTTCGTAGACAATGACACAAGGACTTGACATTCTGATGGCACTGACATGTTCAATGACATAAAGACTTAGTTTTGAGAGATGAACTAAAGATTTTGAGCAAGTTACAGACTTTTTCAAGATATCCATAGTGTTTTGCTGTTTGTACAAATTGTTTTGAGCAAACCACACACGTGTTTGCAAACTTCAATTCTGATCTGAGAATTGTACTAAAGTGACTGAGAAAAACTGTAATGTCTTTGGAGGTTGTTCTGGGTTCTTTGGATACAGTTCCAACTATCCGTCTCCTCAATTTGTCATCCATTTTCCTCTTCTGGCCACGTCCAGAGAGGTTGGCTACTGCCCCGTGGGTCTGAATAATATGTGCCACTGTCGTCACAGGAACTTCAAGCTGTTTAGAAATAGTTTTATAGCCTTTACCTTTACTATGTTTGTGGGGTCATCTAAGATAACACAAGGGTTCAAACTCTGAACAGGCAATGAGCATCTTAGATGGAAATATGTGAGAATTTAACCCCAATTTTAACCCCAAGTGGAAAAATTTCGCAATTGCAAGTGTTCTTTATAATTTTTGTTTTTGTGATCCAAAAACCCTTTTCAAAATTATTTAGATTTGAAATAAACATGCAAAATGAAAACTAAAATTAAAAGTTTTAAAGAAAAAAATTACAGGTAATAAAAGGTGTAAAGTCTTGTGTATTGAAAAGCACAATCCAAAATCATTTATTTGCATAGTTTTGGGTCAAACTTTAGACACAACAATCTTGATTTTTTTAACACCTTATGAAATATAAAACTTGAAATTTAAACAAACCTTTCAAACGTCTGTACAGACCAACTCCACACAGCTTTAGATCAAGTGAAGCTGCTGTCAAATCACAAACCTTTTAGGAGAGCAGAAAGCTTTTGTTTAAAATAAAGATGACAAAAAAAAGAGACATCAGACCCTGGAGCGCTGCTGTACGGAGTTTAAATTAGTGTCAGCTGTGCCCTCCAGGGGAACGCCGGTCTGGGTCCTGCCCAGAAGTTCAGACAGGAAAACACGCAAAAACACCAAGAACTGCATCAGACAATAGAACGGATCCTGAACTCTGAGGACTTCGCTCCTCACAGAGTTACAGACATGAACTGCAGGTGCTGGATTTGAAGCTTCTGCTGACAAAGCATCTTTTACAGGAAACTTAGAGGTAGTGAGACAAATGAAGAACTAGAACCACGGGACAGCTTTTCCTTTTTTCCAGAAGGTCTTCAGTTCTTGTTTTGTGTTCTAGTTACAGGATTCCTGCTGAAGCAAGGTTACATCCTGGAATCTGGAGACTCAAACAGCTGAGTGAAGTTTTTTTAACTTGCATTGAAACGTTCATTCTGAAAGTGAGCGGCTTGTTGTCTAAACATTTTGAGTCTTCAGAGAAATCCACAGAAAAGGACAAACATGCAGAACGCGCTGGTTGATCAAATACTCCAGTCCATCACAGACGGACGAGGAGTTCACCAGGAAGGTGCTTTGGGTTTGTGAAGCTCAGTGAACATAGTTTGGCTTCATGGTCTGTGAGGTTGGAGCAGCAGAACAGGTCATGTGACTGACTAATGGGCTTTACGATCATCTGTGTGAGAGGATCTAAAAAGCGTGCCTCTTGATTGCTACGGCCATTCCGTTGTCGAGGGCGACAGTTCCACCTGCAGACTAATCTGCAGAGTCTTTGCTGGCGGAGTGAGGGGAGAACTTCAGGCGGAACAAAGCTGAAGAAGAGGAGGAAGAAGAGTTACATCACAGCCCGTCTGAACATGCAGCTGCTTCGCTGCCAAACACTCACCGCGCTGCAGGGACTCCGCCACTGGCTGCTTGCAGTCGTCCGCTCGGTGTCCGCTGGAGCCGCAGTTGAAGCATGACAGGTTTCCCACTGTGCGTTTATGGCCTCCATTACCCATGATGCTGTGGGGCGAGTACAAGCCAAATCCCTGCTGTGGGTCATGTAATGCCGGGCTACGTTGGTAGGTGGTTGGAGGCCCCATCACGGGGTAGGAAAGAGGCGGGGCTGCGTAACTGGCAGCGCTGGATGAGGACACGAGGGGCGTGAGGTGGAGCAGAGGAGCCAGGGTGAAGAGGGAGGAGCCGGAAGAGAAAGGCTGCAGATAGCTGGCGGCTGCGTATCCTTGCGGCGCGCTGTAGGTGCCGCAGTTTCCGTGACAACCGCAGGAGCTGCAAACGCACAGGGAGAGGCTGTGACTTGATCTCTGATCCAGAGAAGTGGAGGATGAGCACGGGGAGGGGCAAGAGGTGGGCTGAGGTGGGAAGTAAACATTCCCGGGAACTGCAGCAATTGGAACTGAGCTTCCTGTTACCGTGGAAACAAAGGCACTGGGAGGGCCGGGGTTTTCGGACTGAGAGGAAGGCTTTGAGGAGGTGAAAGAGGAGGAGAATGAAGAGGAGGTGGGAGGGCAGGAGGATGAGAGGTGGAGGAGCAGGGGGGGCTGGGAGATGTGGTGCAGGCTGTTGGAGGTGGAGGTTGGGGCGGAGCTAGTCTCCACCATCAGATCCACAGCGCCAGTGGAGGGTTCGTGGCAGGAGTCCATAGGAGCCGAAGAACCGTCCATGCTTAGCCCAGAGAACAGGTTCTCTAGCCTCCCCTCCCCCCCTCCCCCTGACAGGAAGCTGGCACTGCCCACATCTGTGCACAGGGGGCGGGGCTTTCGTGGGGACGAAAGAATGCGCATGGAAACTGGAGAGAGCAGCGACTGAGGGTAGCTGGACTGCGGGTGGAACGAAACCTGACGAACGCTAAACGGGAGGTGGGAGGAGCAGGATGGGGGAAGAGGAGGAGTGGGATCTGTCTGGACAGGGAGGACCTGGGCAGTGGGGCGAGTGGACGGGGTGGGGGAGCTGGAGGTCACAATAAAGACGCAGGACCCGCCCTTCTCTGGGGTGCCCGATTCTGCCGCTGGCGCTCCTGAAACACCAGAAAAAAACAGAAAAAACCAGAGTGATAGTGATGAAGACAGAAAATCACGACTGAGTAAAAATAATCAGGTTAAAGATTGAAATATTTCATCTGTGCAGCACATAACCCCAGAAATCTGACAATCCTACTCCTGCGGAGAATTGTTCAACCTAACTTCATCCTAAAAAGAAGGCCTGGCGCCTCAGAACGAGACTAAAGAGTCCCTGAAACCCTTTAGGCTCCACCCCTGCCCAATGTTACCAAGGAAATGTGGGGAAAATTTAGATAAACAGACCCCCATCTTCTTTCAAAGCAGCATATTGCAAGTCTGTTACGCTCGACTACGTACGCCTGTGCATGTCTCTGACACGTTCGAAGGCGGAGTCACAGCAGAGAGGCGTCCGAGGCGAGCAGGAGGAGCTGGAGTATCCTGACGAGGAGTTGCTGTCCGTGGACACCGGCTGGTGGTTCGGCACGCCGTCCACCTCCACCCGCAACTCTCCTGTAAAACACGTAGATCCAGTCATGGCTCTGACTTACTGACCGGACTAACATTGAGCTTTTCTTCTATGACGATGAGCTTGTTTAAATTCCAGACGTAACGGAGGTGGAGCTTTACAAAACCCAGTTAGACGTACAAAAAAGAACTAGGTGGAGATTTCTCTCAAAGAAAGATTTAAAGAATAGTTATCCCTTGTAGTCATATTCTAAAAAATAACCCACGATTGGTGAAATCTTTGAAATACAGATATTTTAACCCTTGTGCTATCCTAGGCACTTTACCATTGGGAGTTGGGTCATCTAGACCCACTAGACAGTGCACTAAACCTTTTTTCTTCAATGATTTGTGATCTTCACTGGTGTCCATGGATTACATGAAATCTTTCCAACTTTATCCACCTTTGTCACGGTATGGAGAACACGTCAATGTAAGGGTGGGGTCATCTAAGATAGCACAAGGGTTAAAATGTCCTTTAAAAAAAAAAAAAAGAATAGAAGCAAGCATGAAGCTCAGGAACATTATCATTTACTTCAAAGTTCTGTGAGACATAGAGAATCATCTGTCAGCTTTGTTACCTGCAGGGGGGACGCCGTGAGCCGAAGGTCCCACATGGTTTGTAGGGGTCACCCTGGCAATGCCGCTGCACGGCCGCTTCTCCATCTTCATCTCTCTGCTGGGAGAAGATTAGACAAATTCATACAATGAATTATAAAACTCCCCAATAAGATTTTTTCTTCAACAAATAGAGACGAGATCCATCAAAATGTATCATTTGTGTTTTTACATTTGTGCTGTTATCTGTGTTTGGCCACTTTGAGTTCAGAGAAAGGCGCGTAATAAATAACATTTATTATTATTATTATTACAGTATCATTATAGAAAGATTGATGCATCTCTTCAGTTTTTCCACTAGGGGGAGACAAAAACCACTAAAATGCCTCCGGATGTGTCGCTCTGGAAAATCAGTGCACAGGAGTTACCTACCTAATGGGAACATGCTGATAGTGGGAACGGAAACACAATGCTCATTCTCTGGAGGGATTTGTGCTCCAGCATGTCCTTTTTTTATGCTCAACTTATCTCTAGTTAACCATTAATGGACTTTCAGATAAAGCTGATTGGTTGAGAAAAGCACTTAATATTCTGTGAGGTTGTGCAGCATCCTGGGATTTTCTGCTTGAGGTGAAAATCGTCAGATTGTTTCATCCTGAGGAAGTTTGTGTTTTGTGCAACTTACTCTGCTAACTTCTGCAGCTCCAGCTGCGTCTTGAGTTTCTTCTTCGCTCCCTGAGTGAGGTCGTACTTGTTGAGGTCCTCCTCTGTCAGAGCTAAAAACTGGAGAGAGAAAAAAACAGAATAGGAAAAATGAAGTCAGATTATGTTTGAAGGAAACACTTCATGGTTTGTTTGGACCTCCACACACCTCTTCCATGGTCAGCTGTTTGAAGACGGGGTAATATTTATGCAGGCGGAGTCTGCGGAGCCAGTCCAGGATGCCGTTCTGCTCCGGCTTGCTGGACTGGGTCGACGCCGCCGGCTGCGTGTGGGGCTGGGAGCGCGGCTGGGAATGAGGCGGGTGCAGGGCGGGCTGAGGGCCGCCGTGTGGATAAAGTTGGTGCTGCAGCTGAGCGTATGTGTGGTGCAGCTGGGACGAAGCATCACTGGGAGCCAAACTCCTGGTGGGCGGGGCTTGGATGTGAGGAGGGAGGGAGGAGGTCGGGAGAGGATGCATAGGGGCATGAATGGAGGGAGGAAGCGGAGGTGGGAAGGAGGAAATATGAGGGGTGGAGCGGATGGAGACAGAGTTGTTTGTGCTGATGACGGGCTGGACGCTTGCCACTCTGTACACTGCCCTGAAGAAGAGGAGAAACCTTAAAATAACCTCCATAAAACAGAAACATAAATTAACTATAAAAAAAACATTTTAAGATAGAATAATAGAAGAAGGATCAGATTAAAATGGGATTTTTTTTATTTTATTATACAAAAATGACAAATTCCTAAGTGAATGGAAAAGTTATTATGTTTTACCTAAATTATTTATCTAAGATGATGCATTTCTATCTACTCTACATATATTTAATATTGTAAAACTGTCACTTTTTTGGTTTTTCTGTGTTTTAACGTGTGTATTATTGTGCTACATAGCATTTTGAGCCTTTAATAAAGCAGAAAGTTTGGAAGAAATATACACCATTTCACCATTTGTCCAGAAAAAACTATTAATTTTTTTTATTCTGAAATTACTTTTATATATACAGTTTATCTGTGTTTCAGGTTTGTCTCTTGACAATGTCTTACTCGTTTTGGTAAAAAAAAAGTCGTTTTCTAATGTATATTAGTAATATATCAAAGTCAGACAAAACTGTGATGATCAAACAGTTTTATCTGAACTTTTATAAATACAGACCAAAAGTTTGGACACACCTTCCCATTCATTTAAAAGAGAAGGAGTGTCCAAACTTTTGGTCTGTACTGTAAATCCCATGCTTCAGAACAGAGTTAATGCCAGCCATTAATATAAAGATATTCATGCCCCCCTAAGAGTGCGCGTTCATGTTTGGTGTTACGGAGTGAAGGGGAACAGTAATAACAAACCCCCCCCCCAAACACAAAATCCTCCGGCTGGGGGCCGTGTCGCGCACTTAAAATCGCATGCAGCTTGTAATGGAAACGAATAAAATGGAAATTAACAATTAGAAAACTGTAAATTTGTCATATTTCCTCACAAGACAGAAACTTCTGTTGTAGAACGAGGATGCTGAAACCGTGCGTGTGTGTAAGAAGAGGGAGCGCGTGCAGCGCAAGAGGAAGTGAGAGGCGTGGCACAGGGAGTGAAGGAGAACATGAATATGCAGAACTTTTAAAAAAAAAACTTTAAAAAAAAATAAATTTGCGGTGATGCGGTTATCGTCACACAAAAGAGCTAAATAGAAGAAGTTTCCATAATTGAAAGCAATAGAGCTAAAAGTCTCACCTGTTTGCTCCTCTGTACTGCAGCAGACAGCTGAGATCTGTGATGAACACAAACACCAGCATGTTAGTTCAACCTAAAATTAGTGATATAAATGAATAAAACAAACTTTAGGGAATTCCTTTCAAAGAAGGATGTCTAAAAGATGGAGGAAGACTTTAAAGGAAGCATGAGTCAAAGACAGTCCTCCAGCCTCTTCCCTCTGCAGAGAAAGAACTTCAGGAACAACTGGAAGCATCCGTCTGGACCCTGAAGACTCAGTAGATGACAAATTCTCTCCTAATGTTCAGAGGATGAAGATGCAGCAGATGAGAAGCAGCCAGAAAGATCTCTGCACTCAGGAACAGTGTTTGGATTCCAACTAAGAAGAGAACTGTTGAAGCAGACCCGAACAGGAAGCAGAACCTGTTCAGTTCTTTCGAAGGCAAAATAAAACCCGCAGTTTATGTGGTTTCATTAGTTGCTGATTGCCGAGGAGAAGCCTGATCAATGTTACCCCCCTGTCTAGGCGCTTGTGAAAGGATGTAACATCTAGGTAAAAGGAAAAACTAAATACACAAACAACTCAAAAACACACGAACACCCAGGATGAAATTAAGCTGGGAATTTATCTACAGGGAAAAAAACCTCAAAACTACACAAAAGCCACCAAAATACAAGGACCAAAGCCTCTATCAATATCAATGTAAAGCTCGGCTGCTGCCAACAGATGATGTGGCAGTATTTAAACCCGTGCTGGACGTCCACAGCCAATCAGGTGCTCAGGACACTTTGGGATCCAGTCTGCACACAACTATAGGAGGGGAAGAACAGGAAAGACAGAACCTCCCACTGCAGCAGAAAACAAAAAACAGATACAGAAAACTCTCCAGAAGTGCGGACAAAACAATATTACGGTCACAGCCGTAACATCAGAGCTCGCAGCAGCATTTTCACTCCTCGCCTCGTCTGATCATACTGGATCCACACAAAGCTCATGCAGTGCTGAGAAGAAGGAACAGCGAGTAAAAGAAGGTAGAACGGTTCCTGCTCATCCAAATTACATGAAAACGAATGAACAATATCTTTTATCATATCATCAAGTAAAAAAGGAAAAAGAAAAATTCTTTTACAGCTTCAATACGACAAATCTGCAGCAGATGAGCAAAGAAGGAAGTTTGGGATTTCATTTGTTTATTTTTATTCTAAAAAAATTACTCCATTCCTGTTTTCTTTTTCCCCCCACAGCAGTTATTTGCAGCTGTTTAAGTTTGTTTAAGTTCTTATGCTGTTTGTTATTCTGAATTAAAGTTTTTTCTTTACCATATTTCTACTCAGATAAATATTGATCAATAAATGTATATATGAAACAGTCTGCCAAAAAAGGGAAAAACAAAGTAAAAAAATCAAGAATTGGCGCCAAAATAGGTCTACTCTGATTGGCCAGCTTCATACATGTGTTATAGCTCCGCCCACAATTTTAACAAATTATCAGAAAATGTTTACACTTTAAATATTTACCATTTCAAATGTAAACCTCAAAAATACAGTAAAAAATGTACATTTGTAAAAATCAAAAGGCAAGATCCCAACCAACAAAGTCTACTCAGCTTCAAACATCTGACATAGCCCCACCCACACTTTTAAATCATTGTAGGAAAATGTTTTTTGACTTCAAATATGTACCCTCAAATATTTTTTAGAGTAAAAGTAAATATTTTAAAGTAAAACAGCAGGGTCAAAATCGCATACATCTTCTCTGATTGGACGGCGTCAATCACTGATATAGCTCCACCCACCATTTTAATGAAATGTAAGAAAATGTTGAAAATTAGAATATTTACCTTTTTCAAAATAAAATACTAAAAATGACACCAAAAAGCAGTTAAGAGACAAAGACTATCATTTGCCTAAAAAAATAAAATGAAAAATCTTGATGCCTACTGATGAAAATATGCATCAAACCACTTCTGCTCCAAACCTACCTTGATTCCGCATTAATGAAAGCTACAGAAGAGGATTAGGAAAAAGAAAAAAAAGGGCAGAGAAAACTTTGAAGACTTTTTCCTCAGAATTCTGACTTAAATCTTTATTTCTTTATTCAGGATTTCTTTGTTTTTCTTTCTTTATGGCCCTAATCCTCTTCCATAGAAAGCAAAGCCATAAGTGCTTTTTTTCTAATTTGGAAACGAATTCAGGTGTCAAAACATTAAATGTTGTTAAAAAATGCAAAAACAAACGTAGTTCTTCAGAAACGTAGCAAATGAAAAATGTTTTTGCTTATTTTCAGTCTGATGTTGGCCGTTCAAGAGCCAGCAACCACAATAAAAGCAAAACTAAGCTAGAATGAACCACAGTCAAACCTAAACACCTGCACAGCTGAAAACTTCTCCTTTTAATCCTTACATTGTGTCTTATGCAAATAATCACAGAGCCAACAAAGAGTTTGATGCAAATAATAAACTGCTGTTCCTGGAATACCAAGACCAGCATGCAGTTCTGTGCAGGCTTTTCCTCTTCGGCTCATGTGAAACAAAACCCCAGAGTGAACCCAGACGCAGGTTTCCACCAGAACCTGTTGAACTGATGTCTGCGTGCAGCGGCTGTGTGGGGATAAGCCTGGTGCTCCGGCGTTCACCGTGAGCGTCTCACAGTGCAGCCGAGATGTTTTCAGAAAAGAAACACGCAGAAAGTTGCTGCTATAAATACTCATGAAGTCACACAAACACATGAGGTCACCGGGCTGCAGGCTTTCCAACACAAACATGCCACGCTGAATTCCCACACCCGACCGAAATAGACCCCCCCTGCAAACAGCAAAGAGCCACAGTTTGAAAACCAAAGCAGTTCAAGCCTTCTCCAAACTGGACTTGAACTTAAAATTCTCCCAAAATCGTCTCCTACACGTTTCCTGAACCTTTCTAAAGCGATTATTCCACACATATATTCCTCACGTTCAAAATGATCTCTGCAAGAAAAAAATAACAACGCACCTGAGCTGCAGGTGAGCGTACTGGTCGAGGCTGTGGAGGAGGAAGAGGGCGAGGAGGGCTGGCGAGGTGACAGACGCCTGCTGGACGCAAAAAACAGCTGGACGCAGCGGTTCTGAAGAACAGGGCCGGACAGAGCTGCAAGACACCTGTAAGGCAGATGGACGGACGGAAGAACCCGCTCAGAACCCAACACGACAAACATAAACAGAAAAAGATACTTAAGGAAGTATGAGAAAAAAACACCGGACGAAGTGAACCAGAAATCCAACTGAAGATCTCTGGAAGGAGCAGAAATGTACCAGACCTGACCTCATCGGACGTTTATAACCCCTTTCTCATCAACATGACCAAAACTTTCCTTGAAAACCCATTAAATTACATTGTAATACATTGTGGTTCATCATCATTCCACTTCAAAACGGCTGCTTCCCTAAAATCTCAAAAACACTTTAGTGCGAAAACTTTTGCAAATTTTGAAAAATTGGACTGATTACTGTATTGAAAGAATCTAACATTTACTGATAATCAGTTCTATATAATATATTTACACAATGGAATTTTTTTCTGAACACTCGTGTCAATATTTCTTCATCTCAAACTAACATTATTGTGAGCAAAACTTACAAAATCACCAAATATATCATAATTGATAAAACTTATATTTCAAGTTGAAATGGTATTGCAAACATTTTTTGTGGACTTGAATAAAGGCATTAAAAACATCTTAATTCCCCCCCAAAACAATAATTTTCTGTCAATTCTTTGATGAAGTGAGGTTTGCAGGGTTAAGTAGACCAAAATATCTGCAGACAGGTGAAAAAAATCCTGCTACTGCAGTGATTGTTGCTGCCATCTGAGGCTCCAAACCACACGTCTCCTTCATCCGTCCGTAGTTTGTCTTTGAAGAAAAATCCAAATAATTTGAATGAATAATTGTTTTCTAGTTTTGATTAATTTGTTTCAGTTAAGTTTTGTTAGTTTTAGATTTTAACATGTCAGATAACTGAGGCAAATGATGGCAAAAGGTTTAATCTACAAACAAAGTGTTTTCTGACACGAATAAGCTTAAAGCACAAATTCTTATTATCTGCTCAACGGTGTCTCATTACTGTTTTTACAATATTGCATTTACATAAATAGATTTAGGGGCGCTCGAGCAGAACGGTTAAGAGTGAGACAGGGGGAATACGGTATATGTGTCGAGGAAGACGCAAGTTTAATGTAAATTCCTGCTTTGTGAATGAATAGCACGAGCAGACCCACATCATGGAAAATGCAAGAAATGCATATGACGCAGCTTTCAAGTTAAAAGCAATTGTTAAAAGCAGTTTAAAAAAAATCCACCATCACCAACGGGTTTGGAAAAGCCGGTCTGCTGCATGACGGAGAGGACAGCGAAAGCTCAGGAGAGAATTTGCCTCAGGATGAGAGTGACACTAACAGCGACAACGAAGGAGACACTGAGAGAGTGTGTGGCGAAGAATATCTGACGCCATTCCAATCCGACACTGAGGAGGAAGACTTCCATGGTTTCAGTGCACAGGAGGAAGATGAAGAAAGCTCTCAGTTTTTTAAACCAGCCCTGTTAGTGCTGTGTTACGGTGTGTCACTGTTGTGGAAGAAAACTTCCGGCACACACGCTGTGCAGTACTTGCCTCTGAGGCGCGTGCAGCGCAGAGGCGCGTGCCTATAATTTACTGCTGCTCTCAGTGACTTTTACTGGGATGTTTTTTTAACCAGTTAGTGCTGTTACTACCATATTGCTGCCGTGCTACTGCCGCGCCACAGGCACTGTCTGGCAAGAAAAGCTCAGGTATATTATTAAAACTTTGAAAACTCTTTCTTTGTACCATCTTTCTTTGTAAATATATCCTGCAATTATTTGTTTTCTTTCTGACGGTGGTTGGAAAATGCAGGGGAGATCCTCTCCGCCGAAGGCGGCTCTTCCTTCGGTTGTTTAATTCCCCGTTCTGACCCTCAGAACCTCCAGAGCGGGTTAATAAAGGCTCATTCACCGTTCTTTTGGGGGAAACCTTCTTTTACCACAGTTCCCCTTCGCTCAGTATTTCAAACATAAGCGCGCACCCCCAGCACACTTCTGCTGCGCGCTCTCGCTCCCTCCTCTTTCTGAAACAGCACGCGGTTTCAGCACATTCACATCCTCATTCTACAACACGTTTCAATGTGGGCACATGCGGTTTATAGACAGGTGCGACTTATGTATGTACAAAATGTTTCATCCTTTAAAAATGTAATGGGTGCAGCTTATAATCAGGTGCACTCTATAGTCCAGAAACTATGGTTTATGTCATTTTTTGTTCAGTTTTAATTCATACGTTTTTTTAAGATTCTGCTGAACCGAAATTCTAAAACAACCTCTTGGTTCATTGGCCTGATGACCCCTGACCCGGAGAGGGATTAAGTGGGTTTTGAAGATTGATGGATGAATGAATGAATGAATGAATGGTTAGATGGATTACTTTAGTCACTTTGTAATTATTTCAGTGAGAATTATTTCTTTCGTTAATAAATCCACTTGTTTTATACATGTTTATACAAAAACAGAAAACAGGGGGGGAAAACTTAACTCACACAAAGATTACCCATTCAGGTCTTTAAGCCTCATTGAATCCACATAATGCTGTGATGCTTGAAATATGGTTAAAAAAAGGTAAACCCTTATTTTTTGTTATAAGAAAAGCTCAAACCTACTTTTTTTTGTCTAGCCTTAGTGTAAAGTTTTGAACACTAAATGTAATCTCTATTCATGAGGACATGAAGAAACCCTGATGAGTTTTTATCATAAATTGTAAATCTGGACTAACCTGGGGTCCGCCTCCAGTTCTTCATCAGGAAACACCTGTGACAGCTAACAGACAAACATAAACGGACCTGTAAGCTTGGTGAGTTTCAACCAAATAAAACCAAACGTTTTAAGAGAAACTGATTTAGTTTCTTCAGAACTGCTAAGACCTTTATGACTCTTTGAACATGTTTGTGTGACCGGACCTGGGATATGAGCTCTGTCACCTCCTGCTGGGTTCTGGAAACAGACGATACAAATCCATCCGACCAGCTCACCTGGAAAGGAAGAGAGGGGGGGGGGTGAATAAAGGGTTGCATCTCAAAGAGCTGCTACTATACAAGGACAAAACATTTCCAAGAAAAACAATCATTAGTGAAAGTGTTTGTTTGAAATCCATAGATAGGAAATATTTGGCAAAGATCCCACAAGGCTAAGAAACTTTTAAAAAACTTCTGTTATAACTTTTACCATAAAAATGTCTTAAATGTTTCAAGACTTCCTCTGGAATGCTACTTGTCACAAGCCAGTTAAAGGTCTGATGCCAGCCATTTTTTTCTTGTAACCCACCTCGAACACGCAGTCCGCGGCGTCCTCTGCTTTACCGCTCACTCTTCGCAGTGCCACCCTCTCAATCACAGCTAAAAACAAAACACTTCATTCAGATAAAAGATCGTAAAAGGCTTGTTCTAAAAAAAATCTCCTGAAAACAGTGTTTACATGTGCTGCAGGAACAGGAAGATTTTTTCTTTGCATTTTTCAAAGCACCTTTCAAAATAAAACTCTAGATAAAACTCCACTGCCTCTTTTCTTCACAGATTTATTTCTATGAAGTTTTTATTATGATGAAACTAACATAATTTGTATAAAAGTGGCCTGTTATCCCAAAATTGTAATCAGACAGAGTACGATCAAAAGTTAATGGATAAAAAAAAAGACTGGAGAGAATTGAATCTGAAAAAATCTCTGGTGATGGATATTCTAAGGCTGCGTTTGATAAGTAGCGTTACCACATTAAGGAATGTCCACACTTTTGTGTGTTTTTTATTTCAATTTCTAAATAAAAGTCTTTCAATCACTGCCTCTGAATACTCAGCACATAAACCTACGACAGAGCGATTGTCGTGATCTTTACTGCTGCTATGGGGAAAGCTCAACAGGTGTTGTGCCAAAACTCGTATCCCTGTCAGAATCTGTATCTCCTGTGGCGGGAGAGCGCAGACAAGTTCAGACGACACCGGTTTTGGTCGTTACGCTCCGATTTTGCCCTGAAAAGCGTCTAAAGCAGATAAATGCAGACAGTCTGCTTCACTCTTTAGCAGCAGATGCTTTATCATTCAGAGCAGATTGTTTGCAGTTTGTGATGCAACAAAAACTGAGATCTAGATTCAGCGACATCATAAATTTACGAAACATTGAATTTTTTTGAAAGAAACATTTTTGTGAAATAATATTGACAGACTTTTAAATTGTTAAGCCACAAAGTCATGAAGTTTGTTTGGCTCCGGAATAATAGTTTTGGAAAATTGGATTTAAACGCACAGACGGTCTTAACAGATTGCTTCAACAACAAGATTTGTTAATAATTTCTCATTTCAGATAACAGACAATACAAATGAAACCAAAATGAACTAGGAAGCGTTTGCCAAAAGACCAACAAAATGCATAAAAATTCATTATTGTGTTAGCCTATGTATGTGATAGCCATGTTAATTTTTTAGAAAGAAGGAACTATTATTCTTACTGCTGTTCTTAAAGATGCTTTAGAATCAAATATGTAGATTCCAACCTGGTAAAAAAATGCTTCCCTTTTATTTTAATAAACTTCCATTTAAATGTTTTATTTTAGGAAAACACACAAAAAGACTCTTATGTAAAGAATATACAAGCTGTGGTATTTTTCCATTTCTTTTCTCTAACAGGGACATTCATCACTGAACACGGTCTGTTTATTCTGTCCTGTTTGGTCCAGTTATTGAATAAAGAAAAAATATTAATATGCATCAACGTCTTGGTGCTCAGACTATGAGTGTTTTGTTCTGATTGGGGTTTGGATCCTGAAGAAAACAATGTTTTCCCCTTTTTCACTCAAATTAACTACTTTTTAAATTACACTTTAAATACCTTTGAACACATCGTTAAATATTCCAGCCTGAAAAATAATCGCAATTTAAATGTTAAAAGTTGAACACAAGAGTCGTACCCCTTCATATATTTTATGTTATTGTGAATAAAACATTTACAGGCTATAATAATGTGAATCTAACTGACTTTTCTGACTCGTCTTATCCTGGATACGTTATCCTGAACAATTGAATTTACAGAGTATTAATCAGGATTAGATCAAAGACTTTGCGTATAAATAAACATGAACAGTCTCAGTGTCTAAAGACTCCATAACCTATAACTTTAGGAAAGTTTTGAGAAAATTTGTTAACATTTTTAACTTGTTCTGAACTTCTGAACCTTTAAGGAACCATCTCACTCCACTTAAAAAAAAAAAAAAAAAGCTGCACCAGGACCATTGAAGTTATCGTCTCCAACATCTGGTTTGGAACAAGATTCACTTTCTTTACTCACAGATTAAACAGCATGACAGTGACGCTGAAACAACCTCCCAACTGAAGTCCGTCTGAGGCGTCCCATTGTAAACTCTAAAAGTAATTGATTGTTTTCACACATCGTTTCTACTGCTTTGCGAGCACACATGCCTTAGCAACAGCGGCAGGTTTGGGCCATTCCCTCTCTGTCACTCTGACAACGTGAGGTCCTGGAGGAAAAATGTCTTCCAAAGCCAGATTTTCTGGTTTCACCATCAAACTCAGAAGAAACTTGAAGAAATCAGCAGAAGTGGGGTTCTGACGGGGAAAGGTTTTAAGTCCGGGTTGTGACTGGGATGCCACTGCTCAGTTTGGAAGCCGTCCTTCATCACTTCACTGGATGCCTGTTGGGGCAACAGCTGTGAAGTCCTCGTGCAGTCCGTCATCTGCACCCACCCAACCGAACGCAAACTCCACACACCTAAATATTCTCTGTGATTCCAACTGGACTGTCATTTATTCCCTCAACAGATGCTTTATTATTCTGAAAATCACAGTTCACTTTTGGAAGACCTAAAAATGGATGCAGAAGTCTCAGACATGCAAATAAAACCTCCCTGATGTGTGTTTTTTTGCTGCTGAGTGCTCTGCAGAGTGACCATGTTTGAGGGTTGGGTTTCAGTCGCGCCTGCAGACATTCATCCCACAGCGGGTTCCCTGACGGAGCGGCAGGTCACAGGTTTCATAGAGTTGATAATGGAAGGTTTCCAAGCAGAGGATGAGGCAAGGCTCACATGTAGAGAATGAACTCTAAAAACAGGCCAAGCAGGTCAGGATCTCTTTTTTTGTTTTGTTTTTGTGTTTTGATGCAGAAATCTGGGATTTGCATGTTTGCTAAACCTGTTATTTAAGTGGGACCCCCGCTCTGCAGACAATAAAATCTAGAGAAACTCCTGAAATATTTTTTTATCTGCATGGATGTATCTCACATCTTTGTATCAGTGCATCTAAAAATAAAACTGTCTAGTTCAGTTGCCGTTACCCTAACTTGACTGAAGATTTCTATTTTTAGACAAAAAAATTTTAGAACATTAATTTTTTTTTCAATTTAAGTACAGCATGTTTTAAATTTATACTTTGAGGAGAGAACATCTTTTTGTAACTAATGTTTACTTTTACTAAAATTTGTGGAAATATTAAACAGGGAATTTTCTTTAGGTTGGATTTTGTAAAAGTACAGTTGAATGTAGAGCTTTTAGCTACCAAGCACCTGTTTTATGAAATAAGGTCCCAGCTCATGTAAGAGAGGCAGACACAGTTTCTACATTCAAAGTTAGGCGTGAAGCATTCTACTTTGGACAGGCTTATTGCCAGGCTAGCTAGTAATATTTAACTTATTGCTCCTCCTACCTTACCTACTGTAATGAAGTTTGGGGGAATAATTATAATTTTCCTTATATCTATTATACAGACCGTAATTCTCTGCAGAGGGAAGATTGTTTCATAAACCGTGCCAGGACGGCCCATTCCCTCTGCTTAGATTAATACTATTTTGTATAAATATTGCTATGCAAAAAATGTAGATTTTCTATTGTTTTTATTACTATTACCATCCACTGTATGTGCCATAGTGAATGCAACTTACTATTAACATGTTTGAATTACATTTTTATAACAATAACAATGACTTGCTAGTAGGCTGCTAGAAGTTAGAAGGTGGCGAAAGTATGGTGCCCCGGGTGTTTCTGTCTATTCTTGATTTATTTATTATTCAGTTTTCCATGCCTCTGTTTGGTGCATATGTTGTCCAATTTTTGCCAGTGGGAAATTAGCGATTCCAGAGTGATTCCAGATTCCAGTTGGCTCATTTGTGCTCCTGCTCCTGTTCTTGGTCGTGGACCTCACCTCTGGCTCGTCTCGCACCCCCAGCCGTCCCCCCAGTCCCATCTGGATGAAGCCCATCGGCTACACTATTCACATATGTAGTTGTTTAGTTAGATGAGCTAATTCTTCTCTAACAGTCCTGGTACATCGCCTGTCAGCCCTGGGAGAGGAATCCTCCTTTGTGTGGACATGCCTGAGGTTTTTTCTTTTTTAAAGGAGGGGGCTTTTTAAAGGAGTTTTTCCTTACAAAGAAATAGGGTCTAAGGGCATGGATGCCCAATTTAGTTTAGTCAGTTTAGTTTAGTTTAGTTTAGTTTAGTTTAGTTTAGTTTAGTTTAGTTTAGTTTAGTTTAGCAATCAGCTATTGTATTTTATAACTTATTTTATGTTTTGTACAATCAGTAAAGCCTGTTGAAACAACTGTGTTGTAATATTGGGCTATATAAATAACATTGAATTTAATTGGATTATTCCATGGATTTAAGTTTTATTCTGTGGATATTTTTGCAAATTATTTGCATTTTTTGTGAAAAGAGGAAAGTTAATGTTTATTCCCCCCCCCCCCCCAGGATTTTTTAGCATCATAACCCCGCTGCACACCTCAGCCTGAAGGCAGCATTCCTTGCAGCATTTACGTGCTTCAGCATGTGGCGTCTTGTTGGGATCTCCATCAGACTCACCCTTTCCAGCTTTCCCCTGATGGCTCTTGGTTGCTGCAGCATTCTGCCCGGCAGATAAAAGTGGGTGTGGATGTCCTGCAGCTGGTGAGAGTGTTGGAGGGTGGAGGTCTGGGTGAGAAGAAATGTCATGGTTGACAGCTTGGTCTCCCTGCTCCAGGATAGCCCCTGAAGTGTTCCTGGCCTCTCTGGTTTGGTTCTGAAGAGTCAGAAAGAAGCCACACATGCTTAGAAACAAAGAACAGCATATTTTATGTTTTTGTCTTTTGGCTGCTCTTTTTTCTTCCTTTTCTATGATTTTTGTCACAAACTGAAGCAGTAGTCAAGCTAAAGTCTGATTTAGCAGCTGGAATTGAACCTCTACACGGTTGAAGATTTTTTCACTGCTGGAGGAGATGAAGGAAGAACCAAGGGAGGGAACATGATGTTCAGTAGGAATCATTGACTGTATATGAGAACTGGACCGAGTGAGTGTGATTTCACTGCTACTAATATTAATAAAAAATAATATTACTACTAATAAATCATATTTACAGTCAAAACTAACAGAAAAGTTGTTTCTTATTTTGCCTGGTAAAAAAGAGAAATTATCTTCAAATAAACCAATATATGGATTTGATTCAGTGACTCTGTATTGGCCTTTTTCTATTCATATTAGTAAGAGATGAGTTAAACTATAGGCAATGAATAAATTTTATTCTATGGTTGTTCTGTTGAAGTTTAAAATACTTCACATTTTTTATTACTGATCTATCTTCTTTAAAACCTCTGATCTGGTTTGACAAACAAAAACTGTAAATTCAGTAAAGAAAGCAGCAACACTTAAGTAGAAACAGCATCTTCTGCAGCTGCTGACATGCCGGATACAATTTAACCCCTAACCAAGTGCAGCTCCGACTGATTTTCCTGTTGACTGCTGGATGCCTCTCCTTTGAGAGAAAACGAACCTCAAAATATGCCAGCAAAATGAAAACGGTGCGTTTACAGACGCCTCTAAAAGGAGGAGAAAAGGCAAATATTTACCTCTTTTTTTCCACTGCGCTGCGTGCAAACCGAGGTTAACGCCAGCTTAACTGAAAGCAGAACATCGATGCTCTGAAACCACAAACTAACAGAATAGACGTTGGGTGAATTCCTTAAACTCAGTTGTTGTGCTTAAACCAAATGAATGACAAATGTAACGGAGGGACAGGAAGACGCAGTGAGTTTCTGGTTTGACTTGTAGAATCCAATCAGGAATATCAATGAGCAGAAGTTCTTCAGAAACACGGCCTAAAATCGTACCGCCAGCAGATCTGAAAACAATTAAATTGCGCTGCCACATCCGCATGTTCCTCTGCCAGCCAGAAAACCTCTCTGCAGCACTCTGAGGCAGCAGGGAGAAAAACTAAGGCCGCTTCAGTCAAGAAGAAGAGACAGAAAAACTGGGAGAGTTGGAAGTTTGGAGCTCCTCTTTTCCACTGGAGGCCAGCTTTACAGTGCTGCTAATTTCAACACTGGCTTTGTTTTTATAGATATATAAACCTCACACATAATGAGGCTATTATGCAGGCCTGCACTGGTCCAACTGGGTTGTAATGTAAAGCATGTGCTCAGAACTACTGAAAGGTTACTGGATCCAAATAAAAATAAAAAAATGAAATGAGGAAACAGTTTTTCTACTCCTCTCAGTCAGAAAAGATCAAATCCACCAAGAATAACAGCCGGGACGGGATGTTTCTGGATTAAGCATTTAAACACGAAGAATGTCGACCAGATCCAAGAATGATAAGGAGCAAAAAGAAGACCAGGGAATACAGTAGTGCTGTGAAGAAGTAACTGCCTCACTTCAATTTTTACAGCCGAAATCCTATTCATACTGTAATTAAAAAAAGTAACTTTTTTTCAAACTTGAAAGGCTTCTGTCAGGGAGATTAACAGACTTCATGGACACTTCGTCAGGCATTATCCCTAATTAAAATGCATTTTTACTTCACTTACAAACTGACAACTTCTTATTAGTAATATTGTAACTTTAAGCACATTTTCACTGGAAATTGGAAATAACAACTTATATAAACAGTTTTTTTTTATATATATACCGTATATAAACAGTTTTAAGTGCAAGAATTAAGCCGGGGGCGGAGTCTTAAATTATCTTAAAGTCTGGATGTAAAATTATTTTTTCAAAGATTTATGGACTCAAAGGTTTAACTGTTTGGGAGAAATACTGAGAATGGTGCATTCTGGTCAGGATAAGGTTAAATGTCTTTGTTTACAATGAGATTATCTTTAAGGGACATTCCTGAATTCCCCGATCATTAAAGTCTCTTTGTTTGTATTCACTCTGCATTCCTACTTATTATGTGGAACTTGAACACTGTCTTCCACAGGCTTGGAGCCGGGTCAGCTACTTGCTGTCACGGCTTCAACGCTCATGTCATACATGGTGGAGCTTTTGCAGAGGATGCTGGGATCTCTGCTTTTCCATGAAAACCTGGCGTTTCCTTCAAAGCATCGATGGAAAGACGGCCTGGGAGAGAGCTAGAGCGAGAACATTTATAACTTCCTGGGGATTCGAGTGAGCGCATACACACATGAACACATGCACACACACACTCACACAGACCACAGAGGGTTGATTTCAGCTTAAAGAAATGTGCTGACCTGCACTAAGCAGGAGCCAAGGGCAACAAAACACTAAACACAACGCTACTCTCTGAGCTGGGTACTTTCCCTTACTGCTTGCATTTAAACATGCTCTGGCAGTGCAGTACAAACTGTTGAAGTCTGTTTACCTCTTTACTGCCTACTTAGTAAAAAAAAAACTGAAAAGTTTCTTTTAACTCTATCTTGCTCCCTTGCTTTTGTCTGATCCATCCTTCAAGGATGATTTAACCAAAATGAGTCACTGTGCTTCCTGTATCGTCAGGAAATCCCCTCCTCTGAGGCTGCAGCGGGTTTTTTTTGTTGTTTTTTTTTAGATGTTCACATCCAGGCTGAGGAGGGAACATCTGGATGTTAACATCTGGGCATCTGTGTCTCACCGTTAAGGTTTTTCATAAAGAGTTTTCCACTGTGACAGGAAGAGAAAAGATTCATTCCAGAGAAAGGCTTTTGGTCATCAATGAGTACAAACTGTTGAGCTGCACAGCAAGAAAAGGAAGAAGGTTTGTTCAGGAACCTTTGCAAGTTGTACAAACTTTTTGTGTACTGAAAGTAAAATTTGCAATTTGTAAAAAAGGAAAGAAAAAGAAAGGTAAAAAGTAAGCAGATTTTAATATGTACGTAGAGTGAATTGTGGACATCAACAGAACGGGGTGGGATTATATAAGTTTGCTTCCTTCCACTCCCTTTCAAACAATATTTATTAATATGTCTATTTATCCTCAGTTTGATTAGTTATTGTATGAATGTATAACTGATGATTGTATTGTTTTTGTGTATAATTCCTATTTGATTGCTTGATATAAACCATTTCAAATCAAATCAAATCAAAAAACACTCACTAGCACCTGGATGATGACAAAAAATCATGTTCCAAAAAAACAACAAAAATGTTTGTCTATACCTGCCGACCAGACCCCCCCCCCCCCCAACACACACACACATGTTTGCACAAAAGTTAATGTAAAGACGAATGTTGTGAACTTCAACGAGTGCGGCAGTGGCTCAGGTGGTTGAGCGGGTCCTCCAATGATCGAAGGGTCGGCGGTTCGATCCCCAGCCAACTGTTGTTGTGTCCTTGGGCAAGACACTTCACCCTCCTTGCCTCCAGTGTAGCTCCACTGGTGTGAATGTGTATGAATGCCCCGGTGATGGTCAGAGGGGCAGTAGACGTGAAGTGGCAGCCACCCCTCTGTCAGTCTGCCCCAGGGCAGCTGTGGCTACATCAGTAGTTACCATCACAAAGTATGAATGAGGAGTGAATGAATGATGGACACAATGTAAGTGCTTTCAGTGACTTGAAAAGCGCAGATAAATCCAATCCATTATTATTATTATAGTGCATTTCTGGAATAATTACCTTTATTAATATAACACAGATACCCATTTGATCTGTGATTGTTACATTATAATGGTAATTAATGTGAATAATTACTACGACTTCTACCTAGACTACACAGCTGTTATATCTAATACAGGTTAAGTGATTATAATACTCCCGTTTGAATTCAAAGATCATTTTGAGACAAAGAAAAGAAGAGAATGCCAAAAAGATATCTTCTGACTATAACACACTGATAAGAACTTATCTTCCATTACTTAACTGTGTTTACTAATTAGGCATTCCAACACCGGTACACTTTTTGAATTTGTACTGGTTTTCTTCATCATTCAATAAAAGTAAACTTTGGGAGGAGAAGACCAAACACATTAATGAGAAAGTATTTGTAAACATCTGCTAAAACTCTCCTTACACTCACGTTACATGTGGAGTACAGCAGGGTTATTGTTAGGGTCCACTGTCGTTCCCCTGCTTTCTCCCAGCCTGAATGCTTATTGCCACTTCTGTGTTCCCCCGCATTTCAATATTCGCAGTTTCACGTATTCGCTGATTTTTTTCCAGTCATGTGACTCCTCCGGTTCATCACTAAAACTTAGCTCAAGACGCTTGTATGAGACTTTTGGGTCCAAAGGAGGTGCTGCAGGGGACGAGGGGGGATCGGAGATGAAGAGCACGAGGATGAAGAGCACACCGGCCCATCGGCTTCCCCGCCGGCTGCTAAAGAAAATCTCACAGCTATTTCCACCGGTTCCTGAATCGCTATAATCAAGAGTTTGTGCCCCGCGCAGAGAAATGGCATCAGCGGACTCAGAAGCGGCTGCAATATACCCCAATACGCTGAGGAGGATAATCATCATGCGGAGCAGGTGTTTAATAAGGATGAAACCGGACTCTTCTGGAAGAAGATGACCTCTCACACTTAAGCGATGAAGGAGGAAGCTCCTGGTTTTAAAGCACAAATTGACACTAATAATATGTGTTATAAACTACGCTATGGTACAGTCTATTGCCCTGAATTTAAAAAAACTCTTTATGTTAAGCATTATTCCTAATGTTTTACAAAGTATCAGAAATGTTTCAGAAGGGGTTTTTAATAAGTAAGGATCGGATCGGTGACAGACACTCTTCTGCAGTGAGGGTGGGGGGTTCCACGTATTTGCAGATTCTGCAGATTTGTGTGTCTCTGGTCCCGAACCCCTGCGTATACGGGGATAATACTGTACTTTGATTAATGCTTATTTAATGCAGTCCGGTTAATTAAAACAAATGAGTGCATTAGAAATTACACAGTGCAAGTATTTAATGAGTATTTAATGAGCTGTAGTTTTTACACTTTTGTACATGTTTTACTTTATGAAATCTTTTTCTTTGGATCTGGGAGATCTGCGTTAAATCTGTTTTTAGCCTTAAAATCACTTTTGATAGCAGTTAGTACAACTGTAAAATTAGTCCTGAGTGGAAATGTTCAGATCCCAGTGTAACTACATGGTTTTTTACTTCTTTTTTTTTTCAGAAACTCCTTTCTCAGATCCATCCACACCCTCAATCCCTCATTTTGAAGCTTCTTATTTAAAAATGTTAATTTTGTTATTCATTTTACTCTTTACTATTTCTTATATTACTAAATTCTTCTTTTCCTCATCCTCAGACAGCCTCACAGCTACTTTCCAATCATGATGTAGTCAAATAATTCTGCACCGATTAGATGTAAGCGATGGCTTTGTGTGCTTAAAATGTTAATACTCTAATATATATCAATTAAATTGCAATTTATAGGGAATTAATTCTTCATACATGCACGTTTTCCTAAAAACTACTGGAAGATTTTTAAATGCTGCAAAGAATATAAATTTTAATGTTTTATGGTGTTTGAATTTCACACAAAAATGGTAACACTTGTGATGGATTTTATGCTTTGCAGCATGAAAACACCAGGGGCTGCCTGTTTGATTTTCAGCAGCTTCTCAGTGGATCAGCAGAAAATATCTTATCAGCACTCCATCTCTGTTCATCTTCAGCACAAAAGAGAAACATAAAGACTCGGTAGCCCAGGTAGGACCTTCAGACTAATTAAGTTGAGATACGAATGTGAAAATTTGCTGTTAGGATGCCTCAACTCTGAACAACCAAATCAGGCAGAATGAGCGTTTTAGGATAGGATTCTGTCTTCCAGCACTCTGTTACTTTCTTAATGCATCTGTTTAACATTTCTGATTGAGACTTTTTGTTTGCCACGGCTTTCCTTGCTGCCATTGTTTGCAGAATGCGAAAGGAGGAGCAGGGTACCTTGTTCCAGCAGGAGCAGTGAGAATCGCACGGTTGGCAGGTGACTCCGGGGGAATCTGCGTCCTGCGGCGGGGACGTGGCCTGGCGGGTGTGGATGGGATGCAGCTGTGGATGACAGACGGCAGCTCGAGCACCAGCAGGTCCTGCTGCTGAAGCCTCTCCTCCCCTTTTACTTGCCTGAAATGACAAAAGACTTAGCGAAGGACGACGAATGTGACTGAATGTTACCTGCAGATGAAGACAGGGCAAAATGAAGTCCGCAGAAAAGGGAAAAAAGCTTTTTAGATGTCTTTATTTGATTAAAAAGATTAAACAAGTCTTCAATAAAAGACCAAAGCTCTCAAAATACACACTTTTATTATTCTCTAATGGTGATTAAATCTTACTTTGGCTGCTGTTTACTGGTGTGTGGCCACAAACTGATCTTTTCTTAGATAAACTGTAGTTTGCAGCTGGAAGCTTTTCCACCACAAGTTTGTAATTTAACTGATTTAGATCCCTCAGCTGCCTCAGCCGGCCTGTCATTGAGCAAGACTCACCTGCAATTTTGTACCAGGACTCGTTGGCTCCCACTGTTGTTAACTTGTGCTACACTTGTTACACTTTCATTTTGTCAAACAGTTCAAACGTAAAAAACGCTTTAAAAAATCCTCATTTGTGAGTTACAAGATGTGACAACTGCAATTCTAAATTCACAAGAAATCTGCTTCAAGGCATCTGGATTTTACGCATCAATTCTGCTGAATAAACTAAGAATCTGGCTACTTAATTTTTCGAAGCTGATGTTTCCACTTCCTTTAAATCAGTGTTTTTCAACCAGTGTAGTGTGCTGTGGGAAGTTGCCCTCACTAACTGATCTAAAAACATTTCCCATCTCTTTGTTCATCCAAACAGGCCCTGATAAAACACTGAGTAGTTAGGAATATAAAAGATCGTAAAATACTTTTTTCTTTGTGTTTATTTGTTTCTATTAAAGTTATTTTGATAAGAATGATGGTAGCTTCAGCTGTTTTAGGAAAAGTCCCGCCCCTTTAACAGTCTCCGCCAATCATTCTTGGATGCTTAATCACCTGTCATCAGTCTGACCAATCAGAAGTGGTTAAAGTCTTCACTTCCTTGTTCCGATTCAGCTCATAAAGTCGCTCAGTTCCAACAAAAATACCAGCTAAAGCTCGTCTTTAGCGGTGTAGCTTTCCAGAGAAACCGGTGTTAGACCGTGGAAAAAGTGAACAAAACAATGAAGCTCAGAGACGCGAGTCTGTCTGCGTTTGGCAGCTGTTTGCACAACATCTCCCACGATGCATTGGGTTAAAGTGACAGCGTCTCAGCACACATGAGTCTTTCTTAAGAAACTTCTTGAAACCACACCGAGCAAGCATCAAACAGTTTTTAAATCTTCTAACTTAACTTTTATTACATCCATTAGAAAAAAACAGCTGCAGCTTCCAGCTTTTTCTGGAATTATCACAAAAATGCATGTGAGATTGCAGAGGGGCTGTAGATCAATACAGACTATGAGTTTCTCCTTATTTTTTTTAATTTTTTTTTGGATGCTGGTGTGCCGCTGGATTTTTGTCAAGGTTAAAGTGTGCCGTGGCTCAAAAAAGGTTGAAAAACACCGGTCTAAATAACTGGTGCTAAAAGCCTCTTCCTCTATTAATAATGAGAACGCCTCGTTATGGATGATGAATGGTCATTTTTCAGCTCAATTTGACATCAAATTTTAAAATGCACTGATAGTTTTCGATGTTCAATTATTGCTATGTTAGATAAAAACCTTAAAGAACCACTTCGATTAAAATGTTGTTTTTTGTGGTTTTTAACATGTTCTTGCTCTAGCGTTTTTATGATGATGGAGGACATAAATATAGAATATTAGGATTAAACTGCATATCTGAATATTTCTTTAGTCAAATCATTGTAAATCAGGAGCAGATGATAAAGTGGCATTTGAAAAAGAGCTTCTTGTGACACAGAATCTACACTAGGCGGGCCACAAGCTCCATGCTCCGCTCCATTCTGCTGCATCTGCTTGCAGACAAACAGATCCATCTATGTATACGTTTTCCTCATTTGAGCTATTATCTATAGCTATTATAGGTCAAAACTGTACGGCTGGATAGCTCCAATATTGCTCTCCATTTTTGTTGCACTGGTAATGTTAGGTTGGTAATGTGAGGGGCTGTAAGCTAGCAGGAGAGCATGTAAACAGAGAGCTCTCAGTTATGGGTGATGGAAAGGAGGCAGGGTTTCTCAGTGGCAACACTCCAGCCCACAACTTTCTAATGATACTACTGTATAAAAAACTACTAAACTACTGTATGTCCTAGAAAACGACAGCTTTAAAGGCAGTGACTCTTTAAAACGCACTGGTGGTTTTCAAGGTACATGTTGGCTTTGCTCCAAATAATTTAGATAAACACTTTAACGTCATTCTCTGCACATCTTTTGAACTATTGTAAAAGTGATCCCAATAGTCCTTCAGTTGTGGTTATGCTGTTTTTAGCCAAAATCTAAAAACCTGTGTTGTTTTTTAGGACATAGTTTCTGCAGAGCAACAGTAGTTCATTGGAATTTTGCCCCTGAGTTGTGGGCGGCACTGTTGGGGCGAAGTAAGCCTGCCCCCATTTCCCTTCATCCGTCTGTTTCCATGCCCTCCAGCTAGCTTGCAGCCCCTCATAACCCTGTTTGCTTTAGAATAGTTACTGATTCGTTTTGGAAAAAAACATTAGGTGAAAAAAGTTAAAAAAAAACATTTTTTTAATTAAGCAAGTAAAACAACTATTTTCATTCTAAGGGAGACGATTAAAAATTGTGTGTTTCTTAAAAAAACTGGGTAACCATAATATAATATACTAAGGACCCCATGACCTTTGACCCTATAGCCCTCCAGCCTCACCTGCAGGAGGTCCTGGATCTGGCCCAGCTGCTGCCTCAGCACCTGCTTCTGGTGGAAGCTGAAGGCAGGGTGGTTGGAGGCCATGGTGAAGAGCAGCAGGAACTGCTCCTCCGACCCCCCGTCGCTCAGCGGCAGCCCGTAGTTGTTGATCACCGAATCAATGTGGGTCAGGGTCCGGAACAGGACCCCGGCGGCCTCCCGGTTGTCCGAGCCCAGCAGCGCCAGGGAGACCAACAGCTTGCTGCGGACCACTTCGTCCGTCATGTTGGTGAGAGCCGCCAGGTCCGCGGGGTTGTTGGCTTTGATCTCTGCATCCCGCAGGCAGTGGTAGTCCTTGCGGGCAAGGTCCTCCAGGCACGCGCCGATGAAGCGCAGCTCGATCGGGACGCAGAGGTCCAGGAGGCCGCACAGGAACTCCGCTCTGTGCGCGGAGGTGAGCGCGGAGAACCAGCGGTACACCTCCTCCCTCTGAACGCAGCTGCGGCTCTCCACCATCCTCACGCGCATCCACGCGCGCTCTCACTAAACTTTCACACTTGGAAGTAAACTTGACATCAAAGAAAGAGCGCGTGCGTGTGCACGTGCCTCGGCCGCTGAAACTAGTTATGACACGCGTTTTATGTTGTTGTTTTTTTTGAGGGTGTAAATAACTAAATAAAGCAGCAGTTGTTGTTTCTTTTGTTTTCAGAGCGGCAACAACTCTCGAACGGGCCTTTTGCTGATCATAATCTCGCCTCACCGCGGAGAAGCCGGGAGTCCCTCCGCTGTGTCCGCCTCCGCCGGCCGGACCACCGTGCGCCGCTCTTTCAGGGAGCCGTTCGGCCGTCCAGGGAGCCTCCAGTCGGGGTTTCCGATCCTTTCTGTCTATCGTGGACCTCCTCTGCTGTGGTCATGGTCTCATTACACAGAACGAGGAGCAGCGAGGAGCACGTTTTTTTTTTTTTTTTTTTACTGTAAAAACAGCCCGGAGCTCCCGTTTACGGCGGCTGACATCAAAACTTTCCCGAGAAGAAGCCGCCGCTGCGGGCAGAAAAGTCTTACCTGAAGACAGCTCGTATGAATAAAATTTTAGTAAATGGCAGCTGAATGGGTCCCACATTAAGCCTAAAAACACCCCCAAAACAGCTGTGTTTAACATTAACTGCTCTGACGGAAAAGACCAGCCCATCGCATGAAACTCTCTGTTCTGATTGGCTTAAACACCTGTCCGTTAATAAGCCAAGCTTTCTGATTTGTTCAGATGGATTTCCAATGCCTGATAGCTTCACATCTTTTCTATTGCTTTCGTAAGTGTGCAAGTTGAGTTGTCATTGTTATGACACATCTGGACTCTACTAATTACACTTTTTTGTAGCCAACTAACTTAGCCAGCACTTTTTATACCAATCTAGTTTGACTCTAGTGTTCAATTTGTTTTATAATTTTTTTTGGGAAAAATACACGTATTCGTACAATGCTTTAAATCACTCTTATATGTGTGTATTTCTGTGTGTCATAATTATTTTCATTGTAAACAAAAACACTTTAATCAGTTTTTTTTAGTTCTCAAAATGTCCAGAAGGTGGCGCCAAATTTCGTATTAAAAAACCTAGACCACCTGATGCCATTTTTCGCTATGAAAAACCATTCTTTAACATTTAAAAAAATATTTTTGTAATTACTTTTTTACAATTCATTCTCTGCATGATTCACTTTCTCCATTAAACTCTGTCAAAATACCGCCCTTGTATCGACACAAACAAGTGTCGCTATGGCAACGTACTCCTCTGCATCAGAGATTCTGCACAACTTCACGTGCAAAGTTGGAAAACAACTTAGATATATAGACAAGAGAGAGAGAAAAACAACAAGGAGGAGAAGGGGGTTTTCTTTGAAACACTTTCATTATTTTCTCCACACAACTGAAAATCAAAACAGTGTTTCCAAGAAAGTAAGGAAGAAAGAAAAAAAGAGAGAGGAGATACAAACTATAAGGAGAGCTCGGCATGCTGTAGCATGCTGCAGATGAATAGAGTGGTGCACAGCATCCTCACCACCTGGATGGCACACAGCAGACCCTCTTGGACCAGTTTCAGTTTGCAACCCGCCATGAGATCAAGAACATTTACGTGTGAGGTTGCAGGCACCTTGGACTGCTGCAGTAAGGTAAAGATGCACCACAAATGAGCCATCTTACTCACCAAAAAAAAAAAAGGGAAACACTTGGCAGCTGTCCAGGAGGTTGTTACCGATGGCAACGGACACAGCGGCTGGTCAACCATGTGAGTTACAAAAAAAAAAGACAGGAGCACCTACTGTTGCATTTTGATGTTGGGGGATGTAAACAATATAAAACTAGCTGGGCTGATGCTCCTAAATAGGGGTGTAACGATTCATTTTAATAATATCTTAATGTGTGGTTGCTGATACGATTCATAATCGAATTAAAAAAATATTTTTCTCTCTTCTAACTTGTCCTGTCCAACAACTGAGCAAACAGACGCGAGCTGAAAGCTTTTTGTGTTGGACCGGTTTTTCTATTACAATAGGGGTTATGTATCCTTGGATAGACAGGGTGTATATTTGTATAAACCCCTTTTTTAATGTTTTTTTTAAATCATGTAATTATTTATTACATTTTCTGTTGATGTTAATTAATTTTGAATGATCTGATTCACTAACTTAAAATGGATCCAGGACATCTTTTAGCCAAAAAATTCAAACAGGATGGCTCAGAAAGAAATACCTGGTACTGACCAGTGCATGTGTAGTTTTCCAGATTCCTTGTATATCTTGCAAGGTAATAAAGTGTAAATTAAATATATATACAAATAAACAAGTAAACAAGATTTAATGACAAATACATTCAAGTTTTAGTTTCCTAAAGTTCAGCCCACTGTTGTTTTTCCACATCAAAAGAATGCAAAGGGAACATTATTAGAACATTTTATCACACTGTATGGTAAATTCAAAGTGTTTCCACACATTGGACTGGAATGATGGACTGATCAGTTTTTGCTGCCATCATGTGAATGTTGTCCGCTGTAATGGCACTTGATCGTTTTTACTTTAAAGTAAAATAAACCTCTAGTGTCTCAATCCAAATGGTATTTTCCAAGATTGATATAATGGATTGATTTCATTTTGAAATGATTTCAGAATAGTGTGGGTCGATTTGATGAACAACTTCTCTCAGACAGATCAGTCTAGTTGGATTGTAGGAATAGAAATCGATTAGCAGATTAAGTTGATTAATCGTTACACCCCTACTCCTCAAGCATTTCAGTTATGCTTTTAGACTCAACAAAGACGTGTCAGTGCGTGCGCCGTTGCATTTAAATGGATTTGCATTAAAATAGTTATTTTAACTGATCTCGCCATATCATAGATGCTAATTTCCTAAATCTCTCCGCCTTTGCAGCCACATTTGCGTTGGTAGAGTAGGTGCAGGGTTTCACCAAGGATGACCTGCTTCCAACAACCTCCAGCTCAGAGGAAGCTCTGTCCTCGACTGGTGTGCGTGTGTGTGGAGGTGGGAGTGGGAGGAAGAGACGGGGCGCGCACGGCTGATGCTTGCAGGCAGGACGCTGGATGCGAAGAGCCTAATGGGTGACCAAGCTGCTCTGAAAACGCTCGCGAAAAAACACGGCGATGGAGAAACAGCAAAACCTGCACGGGATGAGAAAGGAGGAGACCTGGAGATGGAGCGCCCTCTCCTATTAGCCAGCTGAATGTGAACCATCAATAACAACAGCCGGGCTGCAGGAGGAACCAAAAACAAAAAGGCTGGAGTTTTACAAAGAGGTTGAAAAATAAAGAATAGAGCCATCAACATATTGTACTTGAGAGGAAACATCCATAAATAAACCAGAAGATACAAATCTGTTGAAAACTATGATTTGAAATGAAAAAGTTCGTCAGTTCTGTCTGCACGCTCGCCGGTCGAAGAGCCAGATCGACTCAGCCTACTTGTTTGGAGCTGTCTACGCTCACTCAAGTCCAGGTTCTGGACAGCATTTTCTCCTTGTAGCCCAGCTTTTTGGACCGTTCCTCCATTCCTTGGTCTTCTTTGTGGTTCCAAAGGAACGGGACTGAGCTCAGAGCCCTCCTGGGTCCTCATACTCCATCTTTGGGCGCAGACAGGGGCAGCAGATTGGCCCTAATACTCAGAAGAATTGATAGCTGTTTTAGCATAGTTGACTCTTGAAGCAGTGCTGTCTTTAAATAAAAAAGTGTATAAACAAAATAGCCACTGCAATGTTGAGCAGAATCACCATGACAACCAGGATGGAGCTGTAGGCCTGCGTGGGAGAAAGATAAAAAAAAAAAAAGAGAAGAGAGTGTGTCAGTTTTAAGGACACATACAGAGAAAATTCACACACTTGAGGCTGTTTTCAGACATAAAAAACACATTCAGCCTCCATGCAATCACACAGCAAGTCATTTCAAACCATCATCTCTCAGACAGAAACAAAGAAGCTTGTTTTAAGTGTTTGTGAGCTAAATAAGACATTAGCTTTAGTGAGATCAGCTGTAAATCTTTTTCTAATTTCATTCCACACAGGAAAAAACAGTTAAAGTTCATCTTTTCAGAGAATCTTGAAAAACGACATAAATCTTTAAATAAAACAGTCATGCAGTATCTTATACAGAATATGTTTTGCATCTTTAAAAAAAGAATAAAATTGGGCTTATTTGTCCATAAAATGTTTTTTATATTAAGCTGACAACATTTAGCCAAAGTAAGGCTTGTATTAAGGCTTTTGTATTGATAAATTACAGATTATTTGATTAGATTTTGATTTGATTCATTGATTTATTTCAAGCATTGTAGTCAAAGCAATAAAATAATTTACAAATATTTATCAAACTTTTTACAGAAATGTTGAAATACATAGATAAAAAAGACAGAACATAAGATAAAACAAAAAAGTCACTTAAATCACATTTGCTTAATTAAATACAGTGATTATTAACTTAAGTCAAATAGAGCTTGATTTATTGCTTGAAAAGGAGTGGGAGGAAGTGAATTTATATATTCCCACCCCTACTGAGTTAATTCATTTTATAGTTTTACAGTTTTTTGTAATCCAATTCTGATCCGATAGATTCTTTTCAAGTAACAAAATCCAGTGCCTAGTAATGATTGATTATCTTCATAAAACATTTATCCATAATTTTAGTAAACAGTAACCATTATGTAATAATCATTGCTTATTATTAGAACACAGATCAAGTAAAGAAAATCAATAGCTTATTGATTGTAATTCAAACATCTTACCAATCATTATTGCACATTACAAGTAATATAAATATATTTAAGTAAGATAAGTAATATAAGTAATTATAAGTACAAAAAATACAAAAAATGACACAAAGAGCAAACTTGTGACAACAGCCTGTTTTTTTGGATAACAGTAACTCTGGTAGGTCTCCAGTAGGTGGCAGTAACAGATTAGTGTATTTAGACAGCTGGAAACCAGGTTGCATTGTAAAAAAATATGTAATAGTTAATGAATAAGAACATTAAACTGCGATATTCATGCTGGAAAACCTAATAAAATTTGCATTTTACATACGTATGACCGTGTGAGAGTAAATAAATTAAAAACCTTATATTCTAAATTTCCTTTTTTTCCTAAAACTTATCTTAAAATACTAAATGACAACTATCCATCTAAACAACGTTTAGGACTACAATTTAATATAAATGATATTTTGTGAACATTCTGTGAAAAAGAAATAGAATTTTTCTTTTGTCCCCAATTACAAATGTTTTGTAAAGAACTACTTCATGAGCTGTAAAATATTTTCTTAAAACTGGCAATTTTTTCATTAAACACCATCATATTTATGGTATGGTATATTTATCAATTAGAAGAAATCCGTATAAAGATAATTCTCTGTCTTGCTAAATTTTACATAAACAAATACAAATACATGAAGCCTCCACCAAAAATTTAGAATTTATAAAAATGAATTCAAACTATACCTGGAATCACCAAAACCCCTTAAGGAACCAAAAATAAAAACAGCATATAATGATTTGAACATTTTCCATTTGTTTTCTATAGATGTGTGGCTAAAAAAAACCAATTAAAATTATTATTATTAATTTTGCCGCTCTCTCGAAGTTTTATCTTTATTTCATTAGTTGTATTTTTTCTGTTTCCCTCTGCATTTGTTCCCTCTGTTTGCAAACACGCCGTCTTCATTGTAGTTAATTTATTTTGTAATGTGTTAATTGCTCAATAAAAAAGAAAAAAAGAAAACAGGTTGGACTGTTTTGACTTTCTGTAATAGACTTGAAATTGAATATATCCAAGTCAGTTCAAAAAATAACCACTTGTTACAATAATCAGTCATATTTTCTGCATTTTCCTGATTTGTGAAGCACTTTGACTTACTTACGAATTGTGTACAAATTGTGCAAAAAAACGTGCCTTGCCTTGTGAAGTAAAATGGCCAAATAAACAGATGTTGAAGTACTTGCAATGTAGTTCCAAAGTCTGTTTTCACATATGGAGTAAGATATGAAGTTTGAAACATTATCTTCTTATTTTGTAGTTAAAATTGGAATTGGACTCAATCGTCTTACAACTGACAGGGGATCACTGAATGTACAGCTCTAAACCACCCTTCCTGTGCGGCTCTAATGACATTCCTATTTGTCCTGCCTTTTATACTAAAAAAAGTGACTTGAAACCATCCATTTTCTATTCTGTTTTTCCCTTTCGGGGTCACGGGGCTGCCGGAGCCTATCCCGGCCACTTGTGGGTGAAGGCAGGGGACACCCTGGACAGTTTCACTCTCATGCTCACATTCACACCTAGGGACAATTTAGATTAACCAATTAACCTATGAAGCATGTTTTTGGATGGTGGGAGGAAGCCGGAGTCCCCGGAGAGAACCCACACATGCACAGCGAGAACATGCAAACTCCACACAGAAAGGCCCCCATTGATGTTCTGTTTCAGGTCCCCCAGCCGGGACTTGAACCGGGGGCCTTCTTGCTGTGAGGCAAGAGCGCTAACCACAAACCTTTTTTTTTCTTTTTACTTGTCCTGTCCAGCAGCTGAGCAAACAGATCAAAGCTGAAGGCCTCTTGTGTTGGACAGTTTTCACTGTTACAATAGGGATCTTCAGACAAACTAAGTATATATTTGTATGAACCCCTTGCGTATTTGAGGATAAAATTTATTCATAATTCATAATTATTATGTTTATATGCATTTCTGAGAGAGGGATGTTAGAGATGGGGGGTAAGGGGTTAGGATGGGGGAAATATGGGGGGGGGCAGTCAATAATAACATAAGAGTCATAACATAAGAGGGTCATAAATATATTGCATGACTTAATTCTCACATACGCTCATCAACACACACCAACAAATAGTCTGCACACAACTATTTGCAGGTTTTAAGTATATGCACGGTGGCGCAGTGGTTAGTGCTCTTGCCTCACAGCAAGAAGGCCCCCGGTTCAAGTCCCTGCTGAGGGAAAAACTCAACATCAACGGGGGATCTTTCTGTGTGGAGTTTGCATGTTCCCCTCGTGTATGCGTGGGTTTTCTCTGGGATCTCCGGCTTTCCCCCACCATCCAAAAACATGCTACATAGGTTGATTGGCAACTCTAAATTGTCCATAGGTGAGAGTGAATGGATGAGTGATTGAGGAAATTCTACCCTGCGACAGACTGGGGACCAGTCCAGGATATCCCTTGCCTACGCTCAAGTGGCTGGGATAGGCTCCGGCAACCCCGTGACCCCGAAAGGGAATAAACGGTTAAGAAGATGAATGAATGAAGTATATTCATACATAGAAGACTTATCTCACACCCACTGAAAATAATTTATGCAAACAGACCGATACATACAAGATTTGCATATCCAATATTCACCCACCAATAAGCAGGTGGGTGAATGAATGTGTGCTTCTTAGAGTGAATGCTTCAGCAAAGGCAGGATGGTCGGCACCCCACACTCCAAAACACACTTTAAATATGATCAATTCAGTCAGTGAAACAAAGTAAAGGGAAAAAGAAAAACATTTGCACAAAGCTGTCAGCAAAATTCTGTACAAATTTCTCTCCTAACAGGAACTGTGCAATGTTGGGTGTTGTTAAAATCTGCTGTATTACAGTGACGAGATGTTCTTTTGGTATATTTATATTTAAGTTAGTATCATTGTTTTAACCAATTTAATGCACCTTTATTAATTGTAAATTATTGTTTTTATTGACGGATGCATTTTTTATTAGTTCTTTGTTTTTAACGACTGAGCGATGATGCACTGATGAAAAAGCGCTTGTTAAATGTTTTTGCACCCTTGACAATGACAAATAAAGTAACAGTATGTGTTAATATACTCATAACTCATTTTCACGAGCTCCCAAAATGTCACAGTGTTTCCAAGGTTTCACACGTGTGAAAAGTAAATAGAAACGTCTACGCTTTTTCCAAAATCTGAGTCAGAAATCAGTTCATTGACATGTAAAGATTTTACAGAGGTGGTGGGGTTTGAACTTGGCGATTATGTAAATGCAGGACTAAAGTATAAAACAAATGAATGACTATAACATGTAAAAACATAATTCTTGATCTTTTGCTGTCTTTTAAAAAAAAGGAATCCAATGAAAATTGTGCTTTTGGTGTTTTTAGCCTATTCTTGTAGCATTTGTCTCATGATGGAGGATACATATAGATAAAATAAAGCTCAAAATTGTAGTTCTAAATATTTCTTTTTTCAAATTGTTGTGAATAAGGAGCATACAAAAAACGCTGTTTGAAAAGAGCTTATTTGTGACGTAGAAATTGTGCTGGGAGGACCACAAGCTCCCATTCTAATGCATTTTGATGCATCCACTTGTATACACAAATAGATCCATGTACATCTTTGTTTTCCTCATCTGAGCTGGAATTTCATTTCATTTTAAGTTTACTAATCTTTTTTGTAATGTTCCAGTCAGAACACTAATCTTGCATTGGTCAATCTAAACTTGGTGTTATCTTTTTGTCTTCAGGGTGTAAACAGATGTTGTGAAGGAGTCTGGTTTAGTGGCTCCTTAGCAGATGTTTGGGTCATAGAGGTGAAGGTCAGTCCATCTGACCTCCAGCCCACCCAAACAGCTGCAGATCTTTGGATAATTCCAAACATGAACCCTCTGTGCAAACGTGAATTTGTCTGGAGTTAAAAGAATCTGCCCTTCTTATATAATTGTGTTTAAAAAAAACAACCTGCAGAGATATCAAAGTTTTAATTAAGTCTGAAATAATTTTAGCAACGACTGCTAAGGGAAAATGAGACTGAATGCAGCCGTTTGCATGGCTGTTCAGCTGCATTAGAGCTGAACTCATTTCTGTGGAGGAAAACAGGCGCAGCGATGGCTAAACAAGATGTCTGTTGATCTGCAGGATCTTCCAAGGTTTTAACTTTGACCAACAGAACCATGAAGGAGTCTTAATTTCATTCCATAAAGGCTTTCACACGAGTCTCCTGTGTTTTAAAACGGGTTTGCTTGTCATGTCGACCAGATAAAGTCATTTTTGTGGTACAAATATTTAATTACTACAAGAAAAAAAGAGTTTTAGGGCCAGGTTACAAAAACATAAACATTTTTTTTTAAATTCAGCTTTAAAGTCCCAAATTTATGAGAAAAAGTCAAAACTGTTAAATTACTAGGATAAAGTCGTATATTTATGACATTAAAAGTCAAAAGCTAAATTTACGAGAGAAAAAACACCAAAGTTGTTCGTTTATCGATCTGTGCTCAAAGATAAAAGATGTGAAGTGTTTTGTGAAGCTTTGTTTCCAGATAGGTTTCAAAATCAAAGAAATTCTGAACTTTTTGGAAACTCGAAACTAAATTATTGCTAGTGTAGCCGGCTTTCTGGGGTTTGGTGTCGGTTATGAGGAGTTTCAAATGTAAAATTAAAAACTAAAGAGCTCAGAGACTCGTTGGGGTGTATATAACTCAATTAATATTTTATTCAGTAAAACACCTGTTTGGAAATGTCCCATGATGCACTGGGCTCAGTTTCTTGTTCTGCTCTCTTCTTTTTTGTGTAAACTAATCTCTCTTAACTTTGCTTTCTTTACTGCTGCCGTTTTGCTTGTCAAGATCACGTAGTCTGACATCACATAAAAACATTACCACTGAACTGATATCTGCACTGAACTGGAATGTGGCTTTTTTCACTAACTGGTGCTGCAGAGATGAGCTGAACTGAGATGAACCCAAAGACAGCAACGCTGCCTGATTTATTAAAGCAGATTCTGATAAGCGAGCCACAGTTGCTGAGAGACGTTCTTGAAAAAACACCCCAAACAAAAAGGCGGATGACGTTGAAGTACTCCATATCTCCACTTTAAAGCACCCCCCCAAAGGTTTTTATTTTTTCAATCTTAAAATACTACAGGACTGTCATATCTCTCCCATGCAGTGATGCATTTGTGCTTTCAGGACTTGTGGGCTTGACAACAGAACTGTTGTCCTTTCTGGTCCTCAACCAGAAGCTGGAAAACACCGCAGAACTGCAGTAGTCTGAGCGCTGAGCAGACAAGGAGCGCGGGGAAGATTATGTTTACCTGTTCAAAGCCTTCTCTCTGGGAGGTTTACCTCACATATTCTGAAGACCTGTGAAATCATTCAGCTCTTTTTCTGTCTGCCATCATCGATGCAGATGGGAAGACTTGGAGGGAGGTCTAGGATAAACCTTGCTTGTGTAAATATGGGCTACTGGGACGCTCAGAAGCTGAATTTTCTGAATGATGCTTCTGAGTGGATGTGGAAGTGATGCTTTGTAGCTTTTATTGCAGAATTAGCTGGAAGCGTCCAGCAGGAAGTGATTGACTGAGCGGTGTTGGTCTCCACGGTGCTCCCTGTTTATCTTTGAGATAGCATCTATGTATGTTACACAAATCTCACTTGCTTCTCTGCTGCACCACTGTTACCTACACACACCGACCGATTGGCCGCCGCTGAAGCAAGGCATACACTGTTCCCTAGCAACAGAGCGCCGGCGAACCAATAGGGGGCTTTCTGTGAGGAAGGGGCCAGTTTTCTCTTCTGCTGTTACTAAGGTGCAGAGAGGACCGCCGGGGCTCCATCTATCTGTTCGCTGTGTGTGAGCATGTTTGCGTTTTACACCTCTAACAGGTAGACGCATCAGAAAGCTGCAGAAAGATTTGCATTAAGGATGTGTGCGCAGCAGCGAATAGAGAACTGGGTTATTTTTCTGCTTCTATCCCTGTTGCTTCATTAGCTAATGCTGCAAACACATTATCAGGATTACCAAGGTTCATGCCATCCCCTATCCCAAATCGGGCCAAAAAATCATATTAGAGCGGCGTAATCTCCCCTCTGCTCATTCAGAGCACACAAAATCTTTTATTTCACAAGGTTAAACGTCCCGTGGGATTATCTTAATATGTGGAATAACACGGAGTTATGTCACTGCGGATGGGGAGTGCTCTCATGACAGCAAATCCTTTTAGTAAAATCAGTGCGTGGAGGTGACATGGCAGATATGACAAATAATAACATGCAGCTGCTGTCCCGTTATGGAGCTCTGCAGATGTCCAAAAGAAAGGGGGAAAAAAACCACTGCAACATACTAAACTTTAAATAAAATAATTTAATATATTAGCAGAAGGAGATAGTTTTTCCTGAAAATTATATATATCTTCTTTTATTAAAGTGTGTCATAATGATTGTAAAATATTTAAAATATGTCACAATAAACTTTCGTTCATCTTTGTTTCTCACATAAAAAAGAAACATTAATTTCCCTCTCCGATCATCTTTTAATCTAGAATAAAAGCGTTCCCAGTGGTCTTTTTTTTTCTATTATGATCATGTACTATTTTAAAAATCTTTTTTGAAAAACAGTGTAGTTTCTAAGACATAGCTTCAGCAGGAGATCATTAGAAAATCACTCTCCCGCTAGCTTATATCCCCTCACAACCGCAAGCTAACATTAAAGATGCAACAAAAGTGGCAAGCAATACCGGAACTATCCAGCCGTGCAGTTCTGCCAGATGAGGACGTGGAAAATGAAGACGTACACATGGATCTAGTCGTCTATAGGTGGATGCATCAGAATGGGAAACTTTGGCCCACCTATTTCACTTTCTGCATTGCAAACAAGAGATTTTTTAAACAGCATCTTTTTCATCTACTCCGGATTCCTCCTGATTTGAATAAAGAAATACTCCGAAATTCAATTTTAATCTTAAGTTATTTTATACATGTCCTTACATATGTCCAATGGAGTACTTGGAAGGGTGGCAAAACACCAGATCCCGAAAGAAGCTTGCATTGATGATTTCTTTATCTTTGTCAATTATGATATTAATATTGACTCAAGAATGGGGAGGGGCAAGTGTGGGACAAAGCTTTTTGCTTGCCACCCTGTAGCTATGCTCCGGAGTGCGTCTTTCAAATATTTGCTAGGACTTTTGATTTACTAATGTTTTACCAGGGTGCCTACTGACAAGCCCAGAAGTGAATTTTAGGATTTTAAGACCTTTTTGAAGAAAATTAAAAACTCATTTAAGACCATGTGTAGAAAGGAAATTAAACAGTCTGCAGTTTCTTGATTTACACATGCAATTACATAGTCAAGTCAAAATGTCTTTTAGCAAACCACACCAAAAACAGAAGAAAAAAAGAAATTATCAAAGGAATGTAATTTTAAAAAATCTGCAAGGTTAATGCTAATTCTTCCTGCTGTGTACACAGTCAGTGAGGCCTTTGAGAAAAAGAAAAGATAATTTCAAAGTACACATTTCTACTTTCAGGCTGGAAAAGTACCATGGACTTAGTTGGAATGGATAGAGAATGTGGATAAACTTTACAACTTTGTTTGTTTTACTTTCCATAGAAATAGGTGCTGATAAACCCTTTCAGAGTGAGTCCTAAATATCTATTTTTTACATTTTAGAAGGTCTTTTTATAGATTCAAAACCACATAAAGAAAGTTAGTCTCATCCCTTTGAGTTTCTGCATCATAGGCATATGTGATGTGATGCATGGATGCATGGAGCACATCAAACAGAAAAAAGAAGTAAACTTATTAAAAACAATTTGAAGCCAGTATTTAACTCTGATCCATTTGACCCAGACCACAGTTTTTCTTTAGATAATTAACTTCGTTTGGCAGCAGTGAAAACGTACCTGAACTCTGAGGTCAAGCTCACTACAGTGTGAGGGCAGACAAACTATCCAAAGGAACAACGTAAAGTAAAAAACGGAAACTACTGTTACTGACAAGACCTTTTTTATTGATTGTTTTTGGTGGGTTGTTCAGCTTCAACTGAGTTCCAGATTTTTGAGTCTACATACAATCTCTTTTCATTTAAAAATGTAAAAATCTAAAGAGAGAAAACAGAAAGATGACTTCCAAAAAGTCTCTGGGACAGTCCCCGTCACATCACCAGTACTTTTGTTTTCTGCTGTTAGGAGGACCACAGCTTTGCTTTGTCCATCAGAGTTACAGTCTTCTGAAACCTTTAGTGGAGAACTGGTAATGGATCTGACAGAAACACTCATTGAGTGGTGTTCCGTTAGTCATAGCCTGATCCTGAATTAAAGCTTCCATTTTCCGTCCATTTTACTCCAAACAGGACCAGCATTTTTAAAAAGGACATCTACTCTATTTTAATAAATGTCATACCAGCCATTCAGACTTTAAAACTAATTTTTTAAAAATCGCCCACTGAGGTCCGGGCAAGTCAGATTGGCTTGCAGCTTCTGTGTTCAGCTTTTATTGTTTTTGCTTCTTAATGCTCAGCAAACGCTAAGGACAGCTGGTTCTGTCTTGACAGACATTTCTCCATGAGCGTTTTCATTCTACTCCGCCAGTCTAAGTCGAGCGATGATCTCCTCAGGTGCCGTGTAGGACACGCTGTCAGCCAAATGGGTTTAAAATGGGTTTGAACAGCTCCGCTGGAAGGTGGAGTGAAAAATGGGCCGTACATGTGGATGTTATTGGTGTGATAGCATTTTAAAAGCAGGGACAACAGCACACATTTTGTGTCTCCACTCTGGGGAAGCACAAGAGACGCCGTTAAGGGTGGAGCAACAAAAATATTGGTAAAAAAAAGAAAAAGTTGTTGAGAAGGAGCAGAGTCCCCGACATCACGCAGCCTTTGTATTGTTGTCATGGTGTGAAGTGAGTGTAAATGAGCAGAGACAGCACAGCTGGAAGAGGAATTTGAAGCTAATGCATTTTAAAAAGCGACAATTCAAATAAAACTGTTTATTTTAATATCTGGGGCTGCTGTTAGTTTTTCAATGATAGTTGTAGTATGATCATTTGCATACTTTGTACTGTGAGAATATTTTCTGATCAACTAGCATCCCCTTTGCTGACATACCAGACTATGACCATAATACAACCAATTTGATCAGGGCGAGATATAATCTGTAGGCACCTCTAGAAACCAATTGGACATGAGAAGGAAAAAGACACTAATTTGCATCATGATTTTAACTGATTAGGATACATTTCCAGCTGGGAATGAATGGCTGTTTTCTGTTCTTCAGGGGAACTGGAGTTTTAAAAAGGTTGATGCTTCACTGCTCATCTGATTAGCTTCTCCAGTCCAGCTGCTGCTGGGGAATTCAAGTTATTGATATGCTGCTTTAGTGATGTAGACATGTCATGTGAGCAGATGAAGGGAATTTTAGCAGTCAAAACTGGAGAGGGATCATGCGTGAGCAGCAAGAGTCCAGTTGCCGGAAAGAGTAGAATCCTGCATTAACAGGACATGAGTGGCTGAGAATCATTACAAACTGCTGTTGGCCGGATTTATTCTAATTTAAATCCTAATTTTATTCTGCTATTATCTAATTCAATTCTATTTGCACACGCCCCACTGCATAAATGAACCCTTCATAATTAAGGTTCTAACTGACTTTATTGAATATATTTTCAAATAAGCACTTGTTTTTTGTTTTTTTTTTTGGCCTCTTTGTGTTAACTGATCGATTTATTTTTTATTATTGGTTCATTCCTTTATCACACAAAACACAAAAAATCTGTAGGTGTTATAAATCAATATGGTAATGAATTAGAATGACTTCTCTTTTGTGTGAATTTTCACTTTTGTGTGGCAACTAAAGTTATCTAATCTAATCTAATCTAATCTAATCTAATCTAATCTAATCTAATCAATAGCGGTTGTTGTTAAATCTTTACGCCTGTTTTACACTGGTTCATCTGGGGTGCGTCTCCCCTGTGTTGCGTCTCTGTTTGCCCCACATTCCCCCTGGCTTCTGTAGGCGTGGTTTCTTCTGCCACCGCCTCGTCGAGTACTTCATCCAAAACTATGGCAATCAGGCCCCATGTCCTCATCTTCCTCACTGAGTCCTTGTAAAATTCATAGCTCAGGCGGTAGAGCAGGTCGTCCAACAACCGAAGGGTTGGCGGATCGATCCCTGCTCTCCCCGGCCAGCTGTCGCCTCCCGCGCTTGTCTGCAGCTCACCGCTCCCCCCAGGGGATGGGTCAAAATGCAGAGGAGAATTTCCCCATTGTGGGATAAGTAAAGAATGATGTTGTGTTTTTGGACTTCCAAAGTTAAAGCTTTGTCATCCATGCCGATAATAGATGACGATGTTATCTGTGGTATTAATGTGCATTATCAGGTGGGCATGTCACACCTTAAAAATAACATTTATTTTAGAAACTTTTATTTTGAAAGTACAAAGGAAGTTTTTGTTTTAAAACCCGAACCTGTTTCCCATGTCTGGCTGTTTGCAAAATTTGCGCATCAACAGACTGAAATAGAACTCTTACGTCGAGCTTGCGTTGCGTCCTGGAAGGATGGACGTCAGACGCAGACATGATGGAGGTAATGTAAATATTCCGATTTATTGACAAATGTTTTATTTTGGTAGGTGGGTGGAGAAAAAACGTTGATTTGCAGATTTTTTCTTTAAGCATGCTGCAGGGGACAGGTTTTAACGAAAACGTATAAAACTTGCAAAGGTACGTAAGGGTGAAGTAGGTGAAATACGCATGTGTATGGAATTTTTTATTTTGTAAACAGCGCACAGCGTAAGGATCATAAGGATAAATAGGAGCTCCTTGCATGCCGCCTGCCTGTTAGAATATAGGAAATCAGCTTGTGTTGGCATTCTATGGGTAACTTATGGTCACTTGCGTATCACTTACACCCCCTTTCTATGCAGCATTTGCGTGGGGTCAGTAAAGGATCTTACTAACAATTTAGAGTGTGGCATAAGGAGGCTGTATGGCAGCATCACCCGTACCTCATCGTGTGTACAACTTAGAAATACGACCCTCTACTGACCCATACAACCTGTGTGGCACCCGTACGGGTCATTCCCCATTTGGGTGCAAGCCAAAACCCATTTGGTATAAAAGTTCTATTTGTGACTTGGCATGTGCCTTCCCAACACCACCCTGTGCATGTGCCAGGACTTGGGACGGCAATCGAAAGCACTGGATTGTGTCCTCTTTGTGGTTGCCTTATGTACAGCTAAACCAAACCAACTGAACACCACATTTGTTCAGGTAGAATCTGGCGTAATGGAAATGCAGCAGGTTTCTGTCTTACCGTGTTGCCTTTGCTTTGCGTTAGACTGTTGTCCTGCCGCTCTGGTATGATGGGAGAGGATTTCAATGGGGGGGAAAGGGTGAGGTCCCTGCGCAGAGGCCGCGAATCCACCTTTTCTCCCAGTCTGTCCAGCTTGTGCAATGAGTCCTTTCCTCCATCTCTATTATCTCGGTTCTTATTCCTCTGCCGAGTTGTACTGTGTGATAGCTCCTCCCCGTGCCTGTCCTCCCCATGCCCATGGGGCTTGTGGGTAATGGAGGCTCTGGGCTGTAAAGGTTTCATTTCCATCTCATAGTTGCTAATTTTCTCCTCATCCTGCTCCAATAGCCGACCGCCCCTTCCGTGCACACCCCTCTGCCCAGATGTCCAAGTGGCAGATGAGGATGACTCTGTCCACATATCCCCCCTAGCTTGTCTGTGATTGGACGAGCCATGTTCCCGGGATTTGTGATTGGAGGAGCTATGTTTGTGTCCATTGGTCCGGCTCATTCCACGCCCACTGACCCCACTGCCTCCTTTTGGAAAGACTCCCCTCTTCTTGTCCTCACTCCAGCTGTTAGCCCGGGTGTACTCCCCCTTCCCTCCTCCATCTCCTCCCCCACTCCCTCCTTCCATCCACACCTGAATCTCTAATTGACCTCCACCCACACTTTTTTCCCCTCTGTCCGCTCCCTCTTTCCCCTTTTCTCCATGATCCACAGCAGTTTGACGGTGAAAGCGGGCGCTCTTGCTGCGCTGGGATGGCCGAGCAGGCGGAGGGGGCGTGTGGGGCGGAGAAGAGGAGGGTGGGCTTAGATCAGGGGTCACAGCGTCAATCGAGGGGTCGTCAGAGCCCACGCTCTTCATGTAGAGGTCAGGACTCTCAGCTGTACCAGCGCTGCTCGAGAGGCCCTCACCCTCCACCTCACTGGACACCTGACGTTTGGGACGCTGCACCTCCATACCTGTGAGGGAAAACGATAGAAGCAAGAGCATTCAGGGAGGGGATAATAACATACTCAGTTGTGCTTTGAACTTATGTTTGAGAAAGTACAGCTCAGTTTGGAGTAATCTGGCTTGCCTTTCCACTGCTCTGGTAAAGGCTTAGTCGCAACTGCCCTTACAGGTGGCTGTCAGTCTGCATAAAATGGGCAAATCTGTATTGGCACACAGGTGCCCTACATGAAATCACAAGGTTGTTGACTGCTTGGTGAGCCTTTAGAGCGGAAGAAATTCATGCACATTTTTTATTGAGCATGTTGCAGGCAATATATCTTGGTAAAAACTTAAAAATGCAAGGTTAATAAGTAAGGGTGAACAAGTGAGACAGAGGCATGTTGTGTGGATTTTTCGTTTTCAGCCCCCCCAAATTCTACGCACTGTCTAAGGAGCCCGATAGTGCTCAAGTCATAAGTGTGCACTCATTGCATGCAGCCAGACTGTTGGAATTTAGGAAATTAGACAATCAGACCATAGCACGTGTTGGTATCCTATGGGCGTCACAAAAACAGTTGCGTATCACCTGCTTACCCTGTGCGTGAGGCATTTCCGCATGGTCAGTAAGGAACCAGAACGCACTCCTTTTGAGCATCCAGAGTGTGGGGTAAAGACACCTTACGAGAGCATCACCAATACATCATATGTGCGAGCAACTTACAAATACTTCACAATACTCTTACCCCACACACAACAATCCTATGTTCCATTCCATAACGTCCCTTAAAGAGGCCGCACAAGCCTCAAGGGAACTGCGAGACACACCTGCACTCCCCTTAAGATGCGGCCGCTCCTCTCCAACACCCTTCCCAGGCCATGACAACCCCAAAACTTGCAGCTCCCGTGTGGGTCAACCCTCCGTACGGTTGCATGTGATCTCAAACCATGAGTGAATTACAGTATTTCATCTGGGTCCACAGCACATTGTTCCAAAGGTGTACCAAATAAAGGGGACCATTTATTAACAAAAACATTGACTGATAAAGATGAAGTGAAGATTAAGTACTGATACGGGCAACTCAATATGGAGACACGCAGGTGGCTCGCATGAAATATCAAGATCGTGGACCGCTCAGTGGGCCGGTGGAGAAAAAACGTTGATTTGCAGATTTTTTCTTTAAGCATGCTGCAGGGGACAGGTTTTAACGAAAACGTATAAAACTTGCAAAGGTACGTAAGGGTGAAGTAGGTGAAATACGCATGTGTATGGATTTTTTATTTTGTAAACAGCGCACAGCGTAAGGATCATAAGGATAAATAGGAGCTCCTTGCATGCCGCCTGCCTGTTAGAATATAGGAAATCAGCTTGTGTTGGCATTCTATGGGTAACTTATGGTCACTTACGTATCACTTACACCCCCTTTGTATGCAGCATTTGCGTGGGGTCAGTAAAGGATCTTACTAACAATTTAGAGTGTGGCATAAGGAGGCTGTATGGCAGCATCACCCGTACCTCATCGTGTGTACAACTTACAATATCCTTAGAAATATTTTACGATATACTGACACATTCCATTTTCATGACACCACTTGGCTCGAGTCTCAAGGGAACTGCGAGATACACTTCCACTCCCCTCTAAGATACGGATACTCATGTCTACAACCCTCTACTGACCTATACAACCTGTGTGGCACCCATACGGGTCATGCCCCATTTGGGTGCAAGCCAAAACCCATTTGGTATAAAAGTTCTATTTGTGATTTGGCATGGCTTTGGTTTTAAGACACTCAGAGTGTCAAACTCTGGTCTTTCAAATGTATTTGAATTATATGAATTATTTGGTCAGTTTAAACCTGGAATTACCTGATCAAACTTCATCAACAGCATGCAGGGATTGTAAAAAACAAGCAGGATGTTAGATCCTGAAGCTCAGGAAGCCCTGATTTGTGCTACCCTCTTTGTACAAAATGTTAATGGAGCAACTTCATAAAACTTAGACTATGGGAAAACTCTACGAATTCTCTATGGGCCTGTTACTTCAGGAAATATGTAACAGTCCTCAAAGAATGACATAATCCATTAATAAAAGTACATTGTCCCAGTGATTTCCCACCTAACTTTTCTTTTTTGACATTAGTTGAATAATCTCTAAATGTCTATTAATTCATCTGCAGATAACATTAGGTTGGAAGATGTAGATGTTCACAATATAAAAACAACTGCACAGTTAAATGTCAGTGCTGACGCTTGTTGACACAAAGTGTTTTATTCAGCGACGTGGGGAAACAAGATGCTGAGATTATCAAAGTTGGCAAAAGAGCAATCACTGTCATCCCAAGTGTCTCTGAGTGTGTTAGTGAGGAGAGCATGTAGGAAAGTCAGCGTGTGTTCGGCTGTCAGGCTGCATGTTCGTTTGCATTGGCTACCTGCAGAGCCCTGCAGTCGTGAGTGATATAAGCAAAATCGCAGAGCTGGAGGGAGGCCGGCGCTGACCTTTATCCCCAACCCACACACACAAATGTAAGAATGTATTTGTCCCATCAATGATTTTTTTGTTTTGTCTTGCATATTTACCCTTAAACAATTTATTCAACCAAAATTAAGCAACGATATATGCAATGGAGCAAAAAAAAAAGCATTTGTCAGTCTATGATTCTACAAGTTGTCCCACTAAAAGTTATAGAAAGGTTTTTAATGCTAACCAGAGATACTCTTCAACTGTGAGAGACAGACTGTAAATAAAAAATAATCCTGGAAATATTCAAAGGAAAGCTGTGATGTTTCAGTCGTATCGCTGGATAACATGGACTTTCAACTCTTCCCACAGATTCTCTGCTGGATTGGGGTCCAGAGACTGGCTTAGCTACTTCAGAACTTTTAAATGCTTTTTAAATATAATTCTTTTGTTGCCCAGGCGACGCGTTTGGGATCATTGTTATGCTGGAAGATCCAGCTATGTTTGATCCTCAATGATCTGTCTGAAGGAGGTTTTATCCAAACTGTCACCATATACAGCCCCGTTAATCTTTTCCTTAATACAGGGATTTTTAAACTATAATGACATTGTGTGTTACTAATAGTAACCTTTGTTACTGTGGTTCCAGCTCTCTTCAGGTCATTGACCATTTTTCCCCTTGCAGTTCTGGGCTGTTCCCTAAACATTCTCAAGATCCTCTGTACCCCACCAGATGATGTCTGATGTCACAGATGACGATCGTCACAGACCTCTCATCTTTTTAAGTGGGATAACTTGCAGAATCAATGACAATCACTTATTTTTTTTCTGTTCTGTATACATAAAAATAAAAAGGAGTACAATAAAATGTCCAGGAACCAGACAGAGCAAATACTTTCTTGTTGAATGGAACTGTAAAAAAAAACCTGATAGGACTGAATGTAATATATTCATCAATAAGTAGTGTAGGTTTGAGTGACAGAGTGAAGCGCACCGTTTCCAGGGTGTTGGAAGGAAGGCGAGAACTGCTTGGCGGTGACTCTTGCCATGCGACTCTCCTCTTGGGCTTTCTGAGCTGCAGCGACTGCCGCCTCTGCTTTACCCTGTGCGTGAGCCGTCCTGCAACACAAAAACAACACAAACTGTATTTCTAAAAACTGACTTTTAAAACAGACCAAAACTGTTGTTCATTAAGCTCATTGTTTTGCCCTTTTTTAACTATTGAATTCAAGTATTAAACTTGAAGGGTTAGGGTTAAAAGAGGTGAACGTCTTTTTGTTCTTTTGATGCTCCTATTGACCCTGCCAGGACCTCCTTTAGATGACGGGGTTATATCTCTCACGAGATTCACCCTCCGCTATAATAAGGCTGTCATTCATTAGGCAGGATGGACCCAGAATTCAATAATCTCCCCTTTCAACTCAACTAAATTAATTGACCAGCTTTGTTCCATCCTTTCTATATCTGGTGTTATCTTCACCAAAGCATAAGTAAGCCTTTTTGACTCCTAACCCTCTTTTTAATGTCTAATTTTGTTATCAGTAATAGAATTAAAGCCTCCTTTTATTCCTGTGAAGTCAGACTCAGCCTGGACTTCCAAGACCTTGATGTTACTGCAAAACTCTGGATCTCCTGGAGAATTTTAACAGATTTGCAACATGTGCTGAAAAAAATGTCCCTACATTCTGTTTCATAAAAGTGAGAAAAACAAAGGAAAAAAGATGATGAAGACCACACTGGATAAATAGAACACAAAATGAGAATTGAGTCATCATAAAAGTGAATGTTTACAGCTAATTAACAACAGAAGCTAAATTATTCTGTGCTGTTTTCTCATTGTGGAACCTTTTGTTCTTTTTTATAATAAAGATAAAATACCTCTGCTTCTGTTGCCTTTAACTTCCTGCAGCAGATGTTCCAATGTTGTGTTTGGCCTGGTTTTGTTGGCCTGTTTGGCCCAGAAAGCCTGGATCTCTTCACTTTTGTGCACTTTCAGTATGTCGGATTGCACAGAAGGGTTTTTAAATGCAATTCAAGTCGTAATTTATCAAAACTGTGGTCTGAACTGGACTGAATAAAAATGTAAAGGATTATTATAATCTCGCTTTTTATGATGACTTGGTGTATCAGGATGACTTTGGTTGTAAATCTGCATTATAAATAGAGGTTTTGTTCACAAAACTAATATGATCACATTTTAGTTCAGAGGAGTGTTGCAGGTTACTGTATTCCATTAAGACCCTGGTGTATGTGCCCTGTGACAAGTTCATCAAAAAAGGTATGTAAAAGACAAATAAAACCTTAAAATCTCAAATAAGACCTTAAACCTTTTACGTAAGAGTCTTTTGAATCTTAAGAAAGCATCTATGTCCTGAAACATCTCTGCCTGCTCTGGAACTGGACTTGTTCTTCCAAAATGAACCACCTCAGACCAAGAATCTCAGAACCAGCCTTATGTTAGTCTGCAGGACTAAACACAGTGAAGCAGCAATTCCGTTTTTAGAAAAGGAACAGCCTTCCTAAAAATGTTTGACAACATTCAAGACCAGACCAAAACAGTTTAATGTACGAAAAGGAAAGTCCTTTATCTGAACCCCCCTCATTATTTCCCAATTTAAGGTGATTTTCAACATATTTAATTATTGTACGGTTTGAAATGTAGATTCTCCAGTTTTGGTTTAGTTTGTCTTTTTTTCTTTAAACTTTGAATAACTTTGTGTATGAATTGTGCTGTGCAAATAAATCTGACGCACTTTAAAAAAAAAAGTTTAGAGTCAAGTCTCAGAGTCAAGTTTTAGAAATGTCTCTAGTAAAGTTTCAATTGCCGAAAAAAGGTTTAGTCAGGTGTAAAGCCTCTCCGGGGGGATCTTCAGTCAAGTTGTAGGTGTGTAGAACTTTATCAGGTAAAGTTTTAATTCTTCAAAGAAGCCATCATGAATTACATTTCTTGAGGAGAAATTTTAGGTAAAATCTATTGTCCCTTATACCTTAATCACAACTGCCCTTACGGATGGACACAGACTGTCAGGGAGCGACAAATGGGCAAATCTGTATGGGGCACACCAGGGGTACGCTCGAAAAACTATGATAGTAGACCACTATGGGAGCCCATTGGGTATCAATGTTCATCTGCATATTTTTCTACAAATCACTTATAGCACTTATACAACATGTATGGGTCAGTAAAGGTGACCCGGTTAAAAGCCCGATTTATACTTCACAGCGATCGGCCCATCAATCGTCTCCACGGTCTAGTTCATACTAATGTTGGCTGGCTTTGCTTTCAACTGTCCACGATAACTGCGATGAATTTCTGAGTGGTGTTTAGAGTTTTCAAGTACCGTAATGCCTTTTTAACATTTATTTTTCACATTAAGGACATCTTGATTGTACACTCTGTGAACGCACAGGTAAACGATGAGGCAGAGGAAGAAGTGGCGTGTTCATCGACTAAACAGAAGAAGGCAATTCAGAGGCGAAAACAAATAAAAACCATAAAAGAGAGGCGAATTGCACTCTCTAATGCTGCAAGGTATGAGATATAAGATATGTCTTTCCAGTAACTTGCTCTATTTTCTAACTGGTTGTCCACTCTGTCTCTCTCCCTGTGTCTGTGTATAAAGTTAGGTATTTTTTAACTTCTCCAGTTAGGTTTTATCATTTTAGTTGTTATAAAGACATTTTTCCTAACAGAATTGCTCCATACTCCAATCGCCTCAACAAAATTCAGGTTAAATTATGCAATTTTTGTGTGATTTCACTATGGGCATAAAATTCCAGTTGCAGATTATGTCATCAGCATGTGTCACATTTCCCAGCGATCAAGGCGATTCCGCTTCAATGGCCTTGCAACCAATGCGACCTGAGCGATTCTGAATCGCGTGGAAATATGAACTAAGCCTTCAGATGGCCACATGAACTCACATAGAACTGCAAGATACAGCTGTGCTCCCCTTAAACTGCAGCACCCGTACATGCGGGTGAGTGATGATTTAACAAAGGACTCCAAGGAATTGTGTCAGTCTGAGGACTACTAAAGCTCAAAAACCCCTTAAGTATCTCAGGACAGGTGTAAAGTTTGGAAAGTAGACATCTCAAAGCTCCTGAGGATGTTTTTTCGAGTCCATACTTCTGTTTGTGGAAAATGTGAAGAACAAGCGCTACTCAAAGATCAAAAAACCCTAGAAATTTCAAGAGAGGATATGATTGAGTTCAGGCGACAAGCTATTTTTTTTTTCTGGCTAAAGAGTCTCAAACTAAGACAAAAGACGGTCAGCTTCCCGTCGCCTTTAAATATCTCCATTTGTGTCCTTTTCAATGCATCTTGTAATGACATTTTCTGGGATTATGGACACTCACAAAACAGCTTTAATAATCCCACGGCTGCTGTGGCGACTTGATCCTTTCATCATAGACAGAAAGAGCATTAGTCATATCTGTTATCTTTTTCTATTGAGTTTTGTTATAGAATATAAATCTTATTACACAAGACACCTGATCTGAACACACAACAGAAAGCTGACATCAACACATTACATGATTATCCCCACAGCAGTGATGGAAGGACAATAGAGATGCACTATGACAGTCACTTTGCTGGAAAACATCTCTTTTCTTATCCCTTTCATCTCTGTAATAACTCTTCAGCACCTCCCTCTTTTTTTTCTGCTTCCCTCTAATTGTCCTTTCTGGTTTTATAATAATCCTGTCTTCACCTGCTTCTCACCCACCCGCGCCTTTTTCTCTGTCCAACCGATCTTCCTCACCACACCAGCTCTCCAGGCCATGGCCTGCCTGTTTCCTGCCTCTTCCTCACTGTGTCTCGGCAGCCGTTCTCCTTTCTCTCAGGGCAGTTTTGATGCTGCGTTGCATGTCAATGGCTATTGATTTTGTTTCCTCTCTGCTTTGCAGTGCTGGCATCACCACGCCAGACCCACAGTATACTCAACACCGCCATGTGTTGGTTATTGAGCTAGAGGGGGACGAATTAAGAAAAACGAAAAGTAGTGGGCTAATTCCTTTTTTTTTTTTTCCATATGACTAATACGCTAAATTAAAACAATTCTCTGCCTCGTCTTTTACTCCTTGACTTTCTGTCCGAGGAGCAACCTGTTACTCTCTGAAGAGAAGGGAGCAGCCTGTTCAAAGCCGGTTTGATTATACAACCAGCATCCTGTCTTGAAAGAAAGAGCTGCAGACGAAGGACAGCAAGAGAAACGGGGAAAGATGAAGTGAGATCATGAGGGAGAGGGGGAGAAGAGCCTTTGACAAAGGAAATGGAGAGCAGAGAAGAGGTGAGGCTGAAAAGAAGATGGAGTTAAAAGGTGTAATGTATTCAACATCAGTAAATCACTGCCTGGTTAATTGAGAGACGGCTTAATTACAGCGGCGTCCACAAGTCTGACAAGCTCTGAAATAGGGCATGTTGATGCTAAATTAGTATTGTCGACATGTCGTTTTTTTGTCTTTTAAATGATTATAATAAACGGGTAAATGGATCAGCGCCAGACACACAGGTAGCGCCTGGGAGAAAATTCTTCTTCTTTTGTGTATTTGCTGGTTATTAGCACTCATCCACCATCTTCATTAGTAAGAATAAATCCCACAAATCTTATTTATTTATCATTTAGTTCTCCATGTCTCTGTTTGGTACAGTGTGATTGTACCATGTACATGTACCATGTACTGTCCCTCTTGTCCCTTGTCCCCACGGAGGGGAGTGGGAGTGATTTCAGATTTCAGTTGCCTTGTCCGTGCTCCTGTACGAGGCCGTGGACCTCGTCTCTGGCTTGTCTGTGCTGCTTTACCTGACCCTGTCCCTCAACTCCATCTTGGTGAAGCCCATCTGCTGGACTTTTTAAACATGTAGTTGCAGTGTTAGATCAGCTAATTCTTCTCCAAGAGTTCTGGTACATCGCCTGTCCGTCCTGGGAGAGTATCCCTCCTTCATGTGGACATTCCAGAGGTTTCTTCTTTTTTTTCCAGAATCTGTTTTTTTTAGGTTTTCCTTACCGAGAAGAAGGGTCTAAGGGCAGAGACGGCCAGTTTAGCTTAGTCTGTTAAGTTACCTATTTTGAAGAATTTTATGACTTTATGTTCGTTATGTTTTCATGTTGTCATACAATTCCTGGTATGAAGCTCATTGAGACGACTATTGTTGTAACATTGGGCTATATAAATAAAATTTAATTGAAATCTTGCTCCAGACCTTTTGTTTTCACAGCTTTTTCATATAAATGTCCTTCTTAGAGTTATATTAATCCAAACGGACACAAACCGAAATTATTACTGTCTCATTTGTGATCATGTTTACAACAGTTACTTCCATGTTTTGAAGTGGATGCTACTACTGAAATAATCGTTAGTGACAGTCCTTTAAAGGAAAGGAGCGAGAGTCTTTATTGCCACAAACGTGCACTTTTTAAACTTAAGCTATAGAGAGGAGCATATATTTACCTTGTAAATAAGATTTTTTCGACTCAATGTAAAGTGTTTCTTTCTTTTTGAGTATTCTTGGCCACACTTACAAACCTGCATGGATTCAAAGACCAATGCAAGACTTTTCTTTGTGCCAACTCACTGCAGAGATGATCAGAAAGGGTTTTTGAGTCCAGGTTAAGCTAATAAATAAGAAAAGGTACAATTTTACACAAAGAAGGACAAACGGGAAACATCCGCTGTCAGCTGGGTTTTGAAGGTGACCTGATGGAGCAAAAACATCGATCCTGAGCCTCCAAGCTGCTCCGGATCTCGTCTGTTGCCATGGGTATCAGGAGCAGCATTTCTCAGGACAGCACCACTAGGCCTGCGTGTTTTTGCACACCTTTAAATGCTCCAAAACATCTGATTAAAACCATGAGGATTAAATCAGATGTTAGAGAATGATCATGGGTCAAATATATAGTATGCAGTAACGGAGGACTTGGACTATGAAAGAAAAGAAACGTTTTGCTACTGGAGAAGTTAAGTTTAATATAAATAAATCTGTCAACTGAACTGTTCTGGAGATCAGCCTAAAAACCCCAAAATACAAAGAAGAAAAAACTGTCAACTTTAAGGCTTTTTGATTCAATTAAAAAAATCTGGAACGCATACAGGTTTTATTCGCACATACACCCTTTTACACCAAAGGTTTAGCTCAGGTGTTCACATTCTTTCACCCACCATAACTCATTTGATTTTGATTTGATTGGGTTTGATTTGATTTTGAAATAGTTTATTTCAAGCAATCAAACAAAAATAATACACAAAAACAACGCAATCAGCAGTTATACATTCAAACTTATTATAATTAGACATAAAATTAAATATTGCTTGAAAGGGAGTGGAAGGAAGTGAATTTGTATAATCCCACCCCTGTTCTACCGTAACCATTTTTATTACATGATTTATCATGTAATAAAAATTTCCTCATCATTGCAATTAACATAATTCCAGCAGATTCTGAAGCGGAGACAATATGCAACCCTTTACGTTAGTAATGTGCTGCATGTGGGTGCAGAGCTGTTATGGCAACTTGCTTTTGTCCACGTTGGAATCAGTTTACACTGATCGCCTGAATAGTCAAGGAGTCAAAGAGCGTGTGTTATTTAGGTGTTGCAGGCGACATCTCTGGTGTTTAAGGGGTCAAAAGCAAAAACTTCAGGAAAGCTTTCTTTAAAATGAATATCAAAAATGAGAGTAGCAAACCTCCTTTATTTAGCATTAACATTAACATTTAAGCAAGGCTCATAAAAACCCACATAAAATCTATATTTTAAACAAAGGAATCACAGGTCCGTTCACACGTCCGCATGCATGCTTGCATCATCAAACACAAAAACTGAGGTTTTCCTGCAGAACAGCCCACAGATGTAAATTATATCTAATTAAGTTTTGTTTGTTTCTAGTTTTTTTCTTCCAAACAAGCACAGGTTCATTTCTCCGCCAGCGGCTTGTCCCCCTCTTCACCCTCTTCTTGAAAATCCAGACCGATCGCAGGAAATAAAAGTGTTCATCATCTCAGAGCAGACGAAAAAGTGTCTGTAGTTCTGGGCAAAAATGACCTTAAAGCCCCACTCCTATGATAAATTGCTTTTTTGAAGTTTGTAACATGTTCTTGTGACATTTTTCTGATGATGAAAGACATATGTAAAGAAAATTAAGCTTAAATTTGCATTTCTAGGAATAACTTTTATTTATATTCAGGTATGCCAAAGGCATACATGGATATGCAACTGGATGAATCAGAATGGAGCGCAGCAGGGAGACTTCGGTCCGCTCATCTCAGTTTCTAGGTAACAAATGACAGCTATCTCAAACTTCACTTTTTCTCTGCACCTGAATCACAACGATTGGAACAGCATACTCAGAAATGTAATGTTGAGCTTAATCTTCTTAATATATGTCCCCCATCATCAGAAAAATGCAACAAAAACATGTTAAAAACACCAAAAACACGATTTTCATCAGAATGGGTTGTTAACTGTTGGTGAAGTATAGATAGATGTGAAATGCTTTTCTGCTCAGGAACCTTGGATATACATGATCCCCGGTTCCCTTTGTGTGTCTGATGACGTTGTTGTGAGAATATCAGTTTCCTTCAAACAAAACTAAAACAGAAATAATGGAAATCGTGACAGGTTTGCGTTCTGAAACACGGGAGTCACTCCCGTCGCTGTCCTCACAGCACGAGCTTCCACGCCCCGTTTTTCTCTGAATCACAAGATGTTTAAAAATAGATCAGTGGAGCACGAGTGAATGAGCAGGCATATCAGGCCCAAGAAAGATGAGCGAGATAACGAAAGACGGAGGGAGTTGGAAAGTCAAAACAAAGACTAGAGAACAACAGGCGGGCAGATGGAGGAAAAACATGACGAGATGAACTCATGGGAGCCAAAAGAGAGGGTTTAATCCTGGACTAATATCCCCTCATCATCATCATCATCATCATTGCTCTGACCCAGCTGATGATGAGGATGATTCATATCTCACAGAGCTTTCCGGTTTGCATCACTGCTATTTGCATCCGAGCGTGCTATTGTGTTACTCACGTTGGAGGGATATAAACCTGTTTACACACAACTCCGTTTTGGGGCCAAACCCCCCCAGAAAAAGACTCCAGAAGAGGACTGGAAGTCAAAACAGTGTCCTCTGATGTGATGGAAACACAACGTCAGTGGGTGAGTGTTTTGGGCTTTAAGCTAGCTGATGAAACCAGGTCACAGGATGGCAGCGTGACGCTGCATCCACAAAGCGCTTTGAGTCACTTCATCTGCTACTTACAAGTAACAGGTAGTCCTGTGAGACCTGAGTCACACGTGACTGAACAGCACATCAGCCTGCGTTCATGCAAACAAACACTAAAAATCATTCTGGATCTACTGTGACATTAGACACGTGCACGGCAGGTCCTTCAGTCCAACTCAGGATTCTGCTCTGAGGTCAAAATTCACTCCTGACCTCCGAATTTGTTCACTTGCACCGCAGGAAGACATATACCTGAGCTGGACACACTCCAGGAAAGAGCCAATTCATCCTTGAACCAGTTTCTCTAACTTTGCTTGGAGAGAAAAGGAGAATCGCTGCAATTATCGCGTGACTGTTTCACTTCTCAGGGCTTCTCCTGGTGTTCCACAAGGAAATGCCCCACCAATCGGTTATGGGACGGAAGCACACAAAGAGAAGCTGTCCTGCGCTGTGTCGCTGTCTAAAAGTGGGTTATGCTCTCCTGTGGGTGTGAGTGCAAAAAAAAAAAAATAACCTCCTTAGCCAGGCCAGGCCTAAGCACCATGTACACTTAGAAAGAAAGTGCTGCAGCTTGATAGCTTGATTCTAAAGTCATTATAAGTTTGTTTAGAGCAGCAGAAAATGTTGGAGAAATCAGACATTCAGATTAAGAAAATGTAACAAAACTAGACACAAAATAAAGCAATGATCTAACAAATATTTAAGTAATGTTTGATTAAAGTGAGAAGTGGCAAAAAAGATAAAAAATAATGTGTCAAAGCTGTTATTACTCTTCTCATGTTACTGAATTTTTGATCATTTTCAAAGAGTCTTAGTAAGAAAGTTTCTTCTGAAATGCTCTCAGTTGTTGCAAATTCCTTGAAACTGTAGTTGCTTTGCACCAACAGTCCCACCCAGAACTCAGAGGTGAATTTATAATGAACTCCTACCGCTTTGCAGAAAATATGTCCTAGAAAACCACACAGATTTTTCGATTTTGGCTGAGAACAACAAAATCATAATTAAAGGACCACTGGAAACGTTTTGAAAATGGATCCCCAGAGTGGGAATTTTATCTAGTTTTAGTGGGAAAGTGCGACAAATGTGAGACACCTTATACAATGGGACAGAAAAAACTCCATCAAACTCTTGCAGCAATGCGGGTTGCATGTTTTACTGTATTATTGGATCAGCGCCTCCTGGTTCTCTCTTGATTTGGTTTATGGTTATGTAGTTGCACCTCTGATTGGATACATATCTGTGCACACAAGTTGTAACCATCAGGTCAGAGTGCAACACACTGTTGATCTGTTTCAAGGTGACCCGCTAATCAGATTGTACCGCTAACCCTCTTTCAGGCCCTCGCTCCATTCACCGAGTGCAACAGGATCACCCTGCAGACGTTCACGTCAGCAAACCCTCCTGCGTGAACGTGAGCTGCAGAAAACAGACTGTAGGGCTCAAGGTTCCGGTTCTTGGTGAACACCTCAAAGAACCCATTTCATAATGAGAGCAGTCAAGTAATTTTTACATAATTTTATCTTTTAAACCCAAAATAATAAACAAAGAAGTGTTGATAATTAACCTAGTTTTTTGGCTCAGTATTTTGTTTTTACTTCAGAAATATTAATTTCCGAATAATTTATTTGTATTGAGTGTCCACTGAGCAAAATCTAGCAACCCAATTTTCTCATGCTCCACTTATTGTTATGAATCCAGAGAGCTTTCATCTAAATTAGTAAATAGTTTCAGCGTGTAAACAGTCTGTTACCTGCTTTTCTTGTCTTCTAATGCTTAGGGTGCCAGGTAGGCAATAATATTTCACTCTAATTTTTATCTTGCATTCAAACACACCTTGTAGTTTGTGACGCTGCAGGAGTCTTGAACTTAAAACTGAAAAGGGTGTAAACAATTTAGCTCCTCTGTTTGCTCCACTGAGTAACGTCCAGCAGGTTCTGGGACTGAAATGAGTCACTCCTCCAGTTCCTATGACAACAATGTGCATCCATGTCTCCAGGTCCCAGGACTGCTAATTAATTTCTGTTTGGAGTTTTGAGCTGAAAAACAAACTTTGTTGTTCTAATTGTCTAAAGACTTTTACTGTGTGGAAAGATTACAACACTGAAACCTCGATCCAAAGGTTTGACTAAAACGAGAGGTAATCACGTGAGCAGAACAGCGTGAAAAACTCAAGTTCTACCAGGTTTTTTTGTGCTCAATGCTAATTTAATCCTGATATTAATCCCTTCGTTAATCTGCCATTGATCTGCATTAAAATGCACATGCTAGTCATTTTGCATGGAGCCATCAGATAAAGTGGGGCAAAAAGAAGTAAAAAGATTAGAGGTCTGTGATGTTCATCATATATAAACTTTTGATGTTAGCGATGGAATGTAAAAAAAGAAAAAAGGAAATCCCAGTAAACTGTATTTGAATAATAGTGCAGAAAATAAGTATTTATCTACAAAGAGGAAGAATGCTGAATTGCATCCCAATGACATCCTATCCAATGTAAAGCTTGGGGGTGGAATCATCATGCTTTGGGGCTATTTTTTACAAAGGGGACAGGAGGACTGATGCGTATTAAGAAGACGATTAATAAGTCTGGTGAATCACTCATCGGTAAATTTTAAGGCAGAAACCTCCTTCTATCAGCGAGAGCATTGAAGATTAAATGTTTCTGGATCTTCCAGCATGACAAACTTCACATTGCCTGGACAACAAAGGAATGGCTACGTAAAAAGCATTTTAAGGTTCTATAGTGTTCTGGCCAGTCACATGACCATAATCAAATAGAAGAGTCTGTCTTGCCCAACAATAACCCCAAAACATCACAGCTCTTGAGAAGATCTGCATGGAATAATAGACCAAAATCTGGAGAAGACCTCCAGGACACGTTTGACCTCTGTCATTGACAACCAGGGTTACATTATTATGTAATAAGGGGAACTTTTGTTATTGACCAAATACTTATATTCCACACCATTATGCAAATAAGTTATTTCAAAATCAAATTTTATTTTAATGTATTATTTATTTCCTGTACATTCTGTCTAGCAAAGTTGAAGTAAATCTATGATAAACGTAACATTTACCTTGCAGAATCAGTGACTGACAGTTATTTTTTGCCCCACTGTAGATGGCTGTGTTAATAATCTTTCAACTATTAACCCTTTGGTGAAAGCAACATTTGTGTAAATTTGTTGAGTCATCACAGTCAGAGCTTGGCAGCTGGCAGACAGACCAGGAACATTGCTGACGTTTTCAAGGAATTTAACGAGGTCCTCTGAGATGAAGGCTATATTTGTATGAACGTATGCTTGCAGCTAAATTTGCTGCTGTCCAGAGTGAGCAGGACAGTGCGGATACATGTACAGATATAGGTTCAAGCAAAAGATTCCCTGTCTAGCACTAAATTGCCATCTTAGGTCAATCACACAGGAAGTTTTTGGTTTCTAAATCATTTTAACAGTAAGATTCATCCAAAACTAATGAATAAAAAATATCATATTTTACTCTTTTAGTTTTGAAACAATTTTTTTTTGTATTTCTTAATCTTAGGAGCAATATTATATATATATATATATTTTTTAGTGAATAAGTCAATAAGAAATTTTATATCTTTATACCGACTTTTGATGTTTTCTAAAAAAAATTTGCAAAACTTTTGACTATTACCTTTATTTATTCATTCAATTTTGCAGTGTTTTCACATTTTTCCAAAATGGTTACACAGAATCAAACTTACCTAGACAAAGCAATCTCAGCCTTCTGTCGTGCGATGTCTGCCGCCTTTTGCGCCCCCTCCACGGCCCGGTCCACCTTTTCCCTTATCTTACTGGCACGTAACGGGATCAGGTTCTTCCTTTTCCCGCTCACCAGGATGTTCTGCTTGTACTTTCCTTCCTCTTTGGTTCCATCAGGAAATGTGGTGCAGCCGTAGCCGTGCCTTTTGTTGCTGAGCCACTCGCCTTCGTACTGGAGCCCGTCTGAGCGCCGACTCACTCCGAAACCAGTCCGCTTGTCGTTCTTCCACTCCCCACAGTAGGTCTCTGTTGTTGTGGCGTCCACGTCATCGTCAGCGACGGCCAACTCTGCATCTGCATCTCCAAGGCTGGGAAAGCAAAAGGTTGCATAGGTTGGTTAAAATCACATAATTTCTCATAGAGTTATGAAAGATTTTAAACTCTTCCAACATGTTTCCTATTACTACTAAACTAAATGTTACAAGAGTTCAATCCCCTCATCATGGGAGTTACTAAAGCAATAAATGCAGATGCAGAGTCATGTGGGAGTTTTTTCATCCAATCTAAGGTGTGACATATTTTCATGTGTTTTGAAAATCTCAAAGTTTGCTTTTTTTTATTCTCCACTTCCTGTTCATCACCTTTGCATGCTTAAGAAGACTTAGGCTAAGTTCAAACCCATGGGGATTTGTGGGTCAGGGGACTTTGTGAAGTCAAAAGCACAGGCACAATGAGAAGTCCTGCAGAACGCGTTGCACAAATATGTGGAACACTCTAGCAGCAGTGTGTTTTGGGTGGCACGGCTTTTCCATCCGGGTGACAGCGCAAAGAGTCAAAAATTCTGACGCGCGTCGGAATTTTTTGCCGCACAGCAAGTCGTTTCCAGAGTCCAAATACTAACTTTGGCAAAGTTTAACCTAGCAACAACAAATCAGGAAGTCAGCTTTGATAGTGACGCCTTCAGCATCTGAACAGCAGCTAGAGTCCAAAACCAATAGGGAGAAGTTCATTGTTGCAAAATTGTGTTCCGCCAAAACTGATATTTTTTTTGCACTGAGAAAACAATGATATATTTTTCCCTCCTTAAAATAATGCCAGACATCAAGTGGTCAAACCAGTTCACAGAGATACTGAGGGCGTCCATCATTCAGATGCAGTTCCTGCATTAGATGGTGAACCTCTCCATACTAGAAAAGTCTCTTAATGAACCCTGACACAGAGATGCGATTACCGCTAAAGCTCTTCAAAAGAAATAGCCCAGGCTACTCTCTCAACATCATCCATGTTGTAGCAGTAAGGCTGAGAAAGACTTCCTCCCACACTCCTCAGGAGCACCAGGTTTATGAACACACTTTTGGACAAGCGTAGAGCAGCGAATTTTGCTCTGTATCAAAACAGAAGTGAAGGACGCAAATTTGATGCAAAAATCCCATTTGGAGATGAAAGCTGCATTATACCACCTGTTCTGTAGTAGTATGGGATGATATGTTTCCTTCCTAAACTTGCCCCATCATTTAGCAATTACCCACATTAAGGCCACACAAAAATGAAGAAAATTGAAAAAGAAAAATGAACTTAGTGCATAAGTATAGCTGTTCTGAAGAGCAGTAATTAAGGCACTTCAGAAATAATCAAGTCAACAGCCTGAATATTCTAATTGATAAAAACAAAGCAACCTTATTTTTGCAGACTTTGATAAGTGATTTACCAAATTCCCGCTAAATACACGAATACTCATTAATAAATGCTTTAACAGCACCTGGCCAGCGGACCAGTTCCCATTCATTCACTTGACACAGAGCCGGCTTCAGGTCGCCTGCCAATACATTTTAAAGTCCTTAAGTGGAACAGATGTTTGCTTCCTGGAATCCATGTCCTCCAGATGAAGGGCAGTTTCTCTTGTTATTGCGCCATCTCATTGCTTCAGGACACGCCAGACTGCACTAAACACGTCTCAAAGTCAGCATCTTTAAAGCAATCATCCTTAAAAAAACAAACAAACAAACATTTCTTCATATTTAAATCCTATAATGACTCCTGCTGAAACCTTTTATAAAGAGACAAACCTCGTAGATGAACCGGTGGATTCGTTGCTTTGTTTATTTAATCTCTACCGATTCACTCTGCAGAAAGTTAATACAAAATTCAATAAATATAAAGTGTTAAGAGTGGAAAGTCACTTATTCAATTGGAAATACTAGATTTTGAAGCATCAACTAGTCTGATTCTGTTAACATTTAATATACTTTTAAAGCCCACTTTGCTCGTTTGATTATTGATTAATGCCGAGTGCAGACAAACTTAATATTCAGCTAAGAAACACATTAACGTAACTCCTAAATGATTATTTGACATGAGCTGCAAGGGGCAGATGTGGCCAAAACATCATAATCCAGCTTGTCCATGTGCTGTGTGTTCAGCTGCTTTCCAAAGGCATTAAAGAATTGCAATTTGATCACTTCTAGTGCATACACGTAAACAGTGTCAGTCAAGGCCAAATGTGGGCCAAAGAAAATTACAGATGGAGGTGACATTTGAGCCAAAATACTTCTCTGTCTTAGTGATGGTGGACCTTTTTGGAAGAGAACTCCTTAGAACTCTTCCTCTATGTCTTAGTCACTATGCGAAAAATTTGCAAACCTGTACATGGCACGCAGGTGGCCCACACAAAACTTTAAGATCGTCGAGTGCTCAGTGAGCCGGTAGAATGAAAATGCTAATGCACGTTGGATCTATGGACATGGTGCGGGTGACAGGTCATAGCAAACACCAAAACAACACGGGAGAGCAAAAAAGGGGGGAGTAGGTGAGATGTAGGTTGTTGTAGAATTTTGTTTTCCTTTTTCAACCTCCCTGACGCCGCGCTGTTTAAAAGATGCAAATTATTTGCATTTACAAATTAGGAAATTAGACAACCAGCTTGTAGTTTGTGTGGGCATCCTATCACGTGCACACCCCATGCGTGCAGCATTACCTGTATATTACCCAGACACATGTAACCAAGGCTTTACTCTGTCCATCCCAACAACTGTTTTTCAGAACTCTGTGGGGTTTGGTGGAAGAAACACCAGATCCATTTATCCATCAATGTTCCTATTACACTAGATACCTTTCTGGGTCATGGGGCTGCTGGAGCCTATCCTAGCCACCGTTGGGCATATAGGTACATCCTGGACAGGTCACCAGTCTGTTGCTGGACACAGCTAGGGACAAATTAGAGTTACCAATAAATCTATAAAGCATGTTTTTTGAACTGTGGGAGCTCCCCACCCCACCCCACCCCCATTTCAGGCTTAATTTTCACTGTTCAGACTCCTCTGGGTGATGTCAGAGATGATCAGTGCGCCTGTGCTGTTACCTGATGGTTGAGTTGACATCAGACGCAGCAGAGGACACTGTGCTCATCCCTGCCTCGCTCCTGAACGAGCTCTGTTTGGACCTCTGCGAGGCCAGGGAGCTCCTGGACTCCGACTTCCTCAGCTTGAGTCCGGACAGGATGGACCTGCGGAACAGCCCGCTTTTCCTCTTGCCCTTCAGCAGCTCGGCCTCACTGTGCGCCATCAGCACGAACCCCCCGCGGGATACGGCGGGGCTGCTGCCACTGCTCCCCGTGCTGCACATGGAGACGCTGGTAGTCAACGTCCCGGGAACCGTCGGGGGGCCGGGAACTATGGCCCCCGTTCGATCCAGCAGAGCTGTGCCGTTGCTGTGCTCCGAACCAGAGCGGAGAGAGTTTATGGAGGTTCGCAGAGGGGAGCGAATGACGGCTGCCATGCCGTACGGGACGCTCTGGCGGACGCCGTAGCCATGGCGCATCCCGCCAACCCACTGGCCTTGAAACGTACCTTTGGAGAGAAAGGACACAAATGTTTTAGGGGGATGTATTTTTAGAGCTGAAGCACAAAAGAAAACCTTAAAGAAGGAAAAATATGAAGAAAAGACCGAAAACAAGTGTGCCTCTGAAGAGAAACAAATATTTTCCATACTCACAGGCCTGTAAAGTCATCAGTGTGTTAAGAAGCATCACTCATATAAATAGTTTGGGGGGAAAAAAGATTGAACCCATTAATACTGTGCCCCAAAAATTCTCATTTACAGAGAGCTTTAAAAATGTTCAAAAGTCAGCAAATTGTCAGACAATTTTTGAAATTGACCCTAAAAATAGCTAAATATTTTGAAAATAATGGCTATTATATACATTCATTCATCTTCCTATGTTTATTCCCTTTCTGGGTCACGGGGCTGCTGGAGCCTATCCTGGCCACTTATGGGTGAGGGCAGGGGACTCCCTGTACAGGTTGCCAGTCTGTTGCAGGGTCACACATATCACACACCCATGCAACTCACACCTATGGACAATTTGGAGTGACCAAATAACCTATGAAGCATGTTTTTGGATGGTGGGAGGAAGCCTGAGTCCCCGGAGAGAACCCACGCATGCACGGGGAGAACATGCAACCTCCACACAAAAAGGTCCCCTATTGGTGTTCTGTTTTCAGGTCCCCCAGCTTGAACCAGGGGCCTTCTTTCTGTGAGGTAAGGGTGCTAACCACTGCGCCACTGTGCAGCCCCTTGGCTGATTTAAAATAATAATATTAAATAAGAAGTATTAAAAAAAAAGAATATTTTAATGTAAAATCTTTGTACCCCAAAGATTAGATTTCAAAGTAATCTTTTAAAAAACAATCTTTTTTGCACAATACCAGTTATTAAAGGGCTTATTTATTATATAAGGAGCTTTTTCAGCTGACTGACCGTCAATTAGCAAAATGGGCGTGGCCTAAATGTTCATTGGCCGATCCACTGATTATCGTTTGTATTCCTTAGACTACAGTTTAGAATAAATTCAAATGTAAAAGGCCAACAAGGATGACAGATTAGTTAAATTGTGTTCACTTTATCTGATCAAACAGAAATATGTCTGCAGATGATATTCTGAGTTGTTTGGAGGACGTTTTTTAAATGGTCTGCATGATCATCTCTGCTAGACGTTCTAACAGCAATGACATAATACTTGAGAGGAATTGAGAACAGGTTCATGCTTGGGACATCTAAAATTCCAGCTGAGGCTCTCAGGTCTCTGGTTCAACCATCAAAGTCAGCACCAACTCCTTTGCTGTCTGCCAGCTCTGTTGAAGGACAATGTTGGAAGGATTGAGGCAAATAATTAGAGACTGATACCTCAGTCTGGTTATTGTTGTTTTTTTTGCACCTTCTACCCAGTGCTGTTTTAATGTTATTTTCAGTAAATAATGTGTCTGATAGTAAAAGTATTTAAAGATGTCCTGTTTTTCAGTAAAGACACATGTTTTGTGCCTCAATCATTACAAAAAATGCATGTGAGAATGTGGAGAGACTGTACTGGTACATCAAACAAACTACAGTTTCACTATTTTATTTATTTTTGGTTGCTGATGTGCTGCGGGATTTTTGTCAAAGGAAAAGTTTACCTGCGCTCAAAAAAAGGTTGAAAAACAGTGTTGTAAACAACCAAATCCATGTACGACTTCTTTTCCAAATCTGAGCTGGCATCTGGATCAAAATTGTACTGCTGGAAAGCTCCAGTATTGATCACCAGGTTTTGTTCCCGTGGTACTGTTAGGTTGGGAGAGGGGCTGAAAGCTAGTGGGAGAAAGCTCTCAACAACGAGACCGGGAATGGGGGACAGGGTTGTTCCGCACGAATGCTCCCGTCCACAACGTAGAGGCAAATTTCGACCTATTGCCGCTCTGCATAAGATATGTTCTAGAAAATGACACAGTTTATTTATTTATATTTTGCTAAAAACAGCATAAACTTACTAAAAGACCACTGGGAACGGAGAGAAAAGATGGTTGGAGTCGGTCTTAAAAAGTTCACATCACTTGCGACCACATTTCTGCACTAACTTTGTAACTGTTTCATCAAAACTGATCCGTTTGAGATAAAAAGTCTTGACCCAAAATAATCCCCCATAACAATGTCATAAAAAATGAATTTCCACATTTACTCTGTGCATTAGTCAGTTTTTTGATATTCTGGATTATGTAAGAATGGTAAACATAAGTACAAAACTGGTAAAGATAACTACATTTTGAGTAAACCATTAAACAAAATCAAAGAGGACCAAATAAAGGAAAGACATCAAAAAGAACAGCTAACAGGGTTGGAGAAGAGGGGTTGTTCTTCATGGCCCACATTTTTGTGCTCAGGTGTGAGGAGCACGCGACCGTCTCCTCTGGTCACACCCATCCATTCACGCCGTTCATCTGCACACCCGCATTCCCTGTTGCACTCCCAGCCCTCGCATCTCCTCGTTGCTAGAAAGTAGGGCACCTCAGTGTGTTGCTGCGTACTTCCACCATTCTTCTCTCTTACACTCCAGCGGAAGTGTGCGCTGGGAGAGAGAGAGCAATCCTACCTCTGATGTAACAACACTGATTCATTCAAACGCATTCACTCCAGCCCAACTATATGACCATATAAGGACTGCAATCACACTCAGCCTTCTCTAACGCAAACACATACAAACATTTCCCTTGTGGGCTCAAGTGGCAGTAAAACGGGAACTGCTGAATGAACCATATGAGCCAGTCGCACACTGAAACACACAGACACACCCACACATGTACAGGCTCTTTTTGAAGGCGTTGCTGTCCCAGGTATCAGGAGGATGCTGCCCTTTATCCTTATACCTGCACATGCACAAACTCAGGCTTTGTGTCAGACAGATGGCCGACACATCTGTCCGGGCTTTTGTAATCATGGCAGCGCACAGCTGGACGGCCATATGAGAGGCAGATCAGAGAACACATACACAAACAAACAAACACTTGTGCGACAGCATGACAAGATTACCATTTTATTAATGGTCGACAGAACTCTGATAACCTTATACTTACTTAAACTGCATCTTGTATTAAAAGATGCCAAAAAAGCACAAAAAAATAGTTTTAAGCCAGGATCTCAATTTCAGCATCATTTTGGCTATTTTTTGGGGCATTTATTTAGAAGGTCCATTCATGGAAACTGAACTCATGAAAGCCACAGGCCTTTAAAATCCAAATTTTTTTCTATCAGGCAATTTTTGTTTGGTTTACAAAGATTTTGACCAACAGGCTGCCATTTTTCTGAGTTTAAAAGGAGAAAATGATTTTGAGGTTACGCAGAAACTTTCTATAACCAAAGGTCAATGTCAGTGGATTAGGCAATGTATGCAATGTCATCCTTTATGAGAAGTTGACAGCTTTACTAGAGTGCAGGAGCCATACAATGGCCCTTGACATGATGTACAGTTTAAATGCATTTCCACAACTGTTTTGATTGTTATGCACTGTTTAAATATGTGAAGTGTGTGTAAGTAAAAAAAAATGTAGGCCTATGTGTGTCAATTTAGTGAGCTCTTGTTTATTTTGGACATCAAATGTGCTAAAAGATGGTTAGGATTGGCACAGAAAAAAAAGCAGGAAACAAATAAAAACCCAAAATTTCATCAGAAACTTCTATTTATCTATTTTCAAAAAAATTTGGAAGAAAATTAAGATTTTAGCTTAAAATATTATTTAAAATAAAGATGAAACATGCTCATTGGGACGTGGGGCAGATTTTTACGTAAACTTAAATAGCAAGTGTGTTGCTAAAAGTGTAGGCAAATTCAAGTCCCATTTCATCATCCCGCTCAAGTTTTGTCAAGGTCTGAATGGGATCGTTTCTCACAATAAATCCTAACAAATTTAAGACTCATTAAATTTGCTTTGTTATGTAGTATCCTGCATTGCAACAGCTAATGACAGCAGCATTTGTGTTAGCATTTGCTCGTACATTTCTTTTTATTTATGTGTGTATATCAGTTGAAAACTTTTCTAATTTAAAACATAGAAGCAAAAAAAAGCATTAAGAACAAATCCAGACAGCAAGTTTTCTTGTGCAAAACTTTTGAATGTTTCTTTTTTCTGTCTAAAAATACTGAGGTGCAGAATCCAATCAAGAACCCCTATAAAAACCTTTTGCAAAAACAAAACAAAGGACAATACACTGCAGTGATATGACATTGTAGGAATGGATTGGTCATTATACAATGAAAACTTAATAAGTCTAAATAATTCTGTGTAAGGCTGTCAAGCATCCAAATACCAGAATATTTCGCATTCTGTTCCCGAAAATTTGATTAGAAATATTTCTGACGTCCAAGATTGCAGATTGAGTAAAATATACATATAATTTAAAAGTTATTTTAGCTAGTGCTCTGAGATGGCAAAATTATGTTGGATTTGAGTATAAACAAAACAAACCAAATGTGCTACAGTCACCGGAAGTAAAGAAATCTTTAAAGTAAAGTGTCTGTGAATGTTCCCATTTTCAAAGTAAAATTATCAAGAGTTTTCTAGATTAAAAAAATTAGACTAAAGTTAATTTTACTGAAATGAGCTGAAAAAAATAATTTGTTTTAAATATAGTCAACAATTTGCCAATATAATAAAATAGAAATTAAAAACATTATGAAAATCTCTTGATCAATTATGTGAGGTCTGCAAGCATGGCAGAGTATTCATATCACATCTGCAAAATGTTGATCCAAAATGTTGCTTTTTTATATTTTCCACTAAAGATAGAAGAATAAAAGGATGTAAAACATGCCTTTTTGAAACACAGTTGTCAGATCCGATTTAAGGACTGTGTTCTGTGAGAGGTTACAGTAATTTTATTTAGGTGTTGCTGTGTCCTAATTTACCATATTCTAGCCGAGTTACAGTAGTGGAGAACATTTTCACGATTTGTTGTTAAATGACACAAAGCAACAGTGATGTTTTTGTTTTGCTTACTACTGAGGTTCACCTGTAAGTTCATAGAAAAACGTGTGGCATTGTTTAAAGTGCCAGATACCATTTCTTCCTTTCTTGATTTGATTTGAAATCAAATTTTTTCCTTTCTAAATTGTTTGTGTTTTTATATACTAGGTTGCTCACATTCATAATATAATAAATAGTAAGAATAGCGGTCCGTGATTTGACAGCGCTACTTGTGAGGGTCTCCTATATATATTAGGGGTGTGTATTGGCAAGAGTTTGGCGATACGATACGTTTCCCGATATTTTCCCGATATTTTCTTTTTTTTTTTATATGACTTGAAAATGTGTAATGACTATGAAAAAAACTCTACCTGAATTTCAATATGTCTTCCAATGTAATAAAATGGTCAAATTCAGTTTATTTAATGATCACAATGTTAAGCACTGCAACTGTATCTCATATATAAGTTGCTTTTACCCAAACACAATAGTGCTTTTATTTTAGTAACTAAAAATATAGAAAGGGAACAGTCAACATTGTCTTCATTTGACAACAAAACATTTTTCAGTATAAGAAAAAACAAAGAATGAATATGCCTTAACCAATAAGTTTCTACTGGGGAAATAAAATGCTGCTTATTTTCAACATTGCTTAATGTAGCTTCTCCAGTACTTTTTAGCGGTTCAGGAGCCTGAATGGTGCTTCAAAATGGTGGGGGGGCACTGATTCTTTCCAGAAACAATAAAGTGTGCCATCACAGACTGCCCTGCACCGGTGTGCAGCCACGCTTTCTCACACATGGAAGTAAAGTGGTAACCCTGATTGCTACAATGTCGGTCTTTTTTCAGAGTGTTGTACACATCCCTCTGGTCGATCGGGTCGCTGAACTAGAACTTAGAGGTTATGCAGAAGGCCCGCTTTGCCAATAGTATTGCAGCCGATGCTAAGTGCATTAGCCGATGCTAAGTGCATTAGTCGCTGCGCTGCTTCACTCGTTTTTATCTGAGCCGCTAAAAAGCACCGCAATCCTCATTTTTTTATGGCACAGAGTCTCTGTTTGGTAGCCATCCCAAGTAAAAACGAAGTAGTTCATGTCTCATAACAACCGAACAAGCTGCCTCTGGCTGCAGTCTTCCTGTTGTCTTGTGTGGTGAAGAGCTGCTCAAAGAGGCTCCGTGTTCTCTGCTGTCAGAGGGTGAAGTGGACAAGACTCAGACACTGAAGGATGCTTAGAAATATTTAAGAAATATCATCCCGACAGCACTTTGAATCGATACAAGTATCGCCAAATGAAATATCGCGATATTTTGCAGAATCGATTTTTTCTTACACCCCTAATACATATATATACATATACATACATATATATATACTTTTTTTTCTTCTTAACAATACATAATCAGTCAGTAACAGCTGTGTTGCAGTTTTTTTTATAGGGATGAGAAAAGTTTCTATCTTTAAGCTGCCAGGTATAGAGCCAGAGCGATGATGGAGAGACGGCTGGGGAAAATGAGAACTGGCAGCATGTCTGTTAGAAATAGTGCTGGAATCATGCTGGCAGGACAGGATGATGGACGAGTGACTACATGCTGGTTAACTAGTTTTGAAATGCAGTTTGACTCTGACAGGCAGACAAGTTGGGAAAAGCAGTGAAACTCCAGCAGAAAAACAGGGGGAAACATTCTGACAGTGTGAGGATACATCGGCAGCATCCCATGGTCCAACCTCATTTATGAAGCACATAAAAAACAAATTAAAACAAAGAGGCTATTTTTCCAAATTATAAGATTGAAGTACATCTTGAAAAGTTGCCTCAGAGGTCTTTAGCTAAAATTGAGCTTCCCATCTTATGTGAATCAAAATTTTACCATTATTTAAGTGAAAAAGTTCTGGTGTACAAACAAAATCCATCTCTTCTTATTTATGAAAGTTCTCAAAGTTTGGAGCCTTTCGTGCTATAATAATATAACGAACCATAAAATCAGAGATTATGGATTTTCTCTTAAACAAACTACTATGACTGTCATTAGAACAAAAATGAGAACTAAAACTCTGTGTTTCCTAAGTACAGCTGGGTTTATGATAAAACCGAACCGGTACAGGACCGTAACACAAATGGCACAAATTCCTTCATATAGTCAGTCAGTTAAATTCCACCTCAAAAGCAGCCGCCTGGGATAGTCTGAACATGAGCAGTAAGCCTCCTGAATGTTTGTCTGTTGATTTATTACTGCATAATCAACAAGTGGGAGGTGCTACCATACATCCAAGACATAAAAAAATGCTGATTTTACTAAAAAAAAAAGAAAATGAAATGGCCTATCAAATTTTGGAATTAGAATCACCAGAGATCCCATTAACAATTGCATTTACCTATTTCAAATGGCCATTTTTGCAATAGAACACAGGATAAAAAGAAAACAACAGTAGAACCAGACTTGATAATAATGATCATCTGCCATGATTGGTTAAGAAGAAATTGAGAATAATCTGCGATGGATTTGAGACAAATAGTTGTGTCTTATGACTGACATAATAAATCTAAATAATCTAAATAACATTTTTTTTTTAAAGTGATCCCAGTTCTGTTCATTCATCTTCTTCTGTTTATCCCTTTTGGGGTCACGGGGCTGCTGGAGCCTATCCCGGCCACTTATGGGCGCAGGCAGGGGACACCCTGGACAGGTTGCCAGTCTGTCGCAGGATCACACATATCACACACCCATGCACACTCACAGTCACACCTAGGGACAATTTGGAGTGACTAATTAACCTATGAAGAATTTTTTTGGATGGTGGGAGGAAGCTGGAGTCCCCAAAGAAAACCCACGGGGAGAACATGCAAACTCCACACAGAAAGGTCCCCCATTGGTGTTCTGTTTCAGGTCCCCCAGCCGGGACTTGAACTGGGGGCCTTCTTGCTGTGAGGCAAGAGCGCTAACCACTGTTTTGGGGAAATTTCTAAACAGCAGTTTTTAAAATGTTTAATTGCTTCTTAACTTCTTTTTGCTACCCAGGTTCCTTAAACCCAGCTAAACGGCAGATAAATTGACAGGAATTTAGGTTCCCTATTAATGCATGTTGTCCAATCTAAAAAAAACAACAAATCTATTTTATTTTCTAAGGTAGTGCTACAAAGGAAGTTGAAAGTAATATTTCTTGTTAAATTTAATGTAAAAAGTACAAAGACATTGACACTTAATTGCTGCTTTATTAATTTTAATTTGATTTTGTCATGAATGGATATCTGCCATCTAGAAAATTCAAAGATGTGGAAGTAAGAAAAAAACAAAAGCTTTCAAGAAACAATGGTGTCTGACCTTTAACTCCCTTCACATGACCGATTAACCTCAAATACATGTAATCATGATTTGAGAAAGCACTACATCATCAGCCGACAAACAGATAGAAAAACTAACTAAACGTGCACATAAATTCCAGCAGATACCCAGAATAAAGTTTTTCAGATGCAGTGTTTCCTCTGACATCTTCCTTTTTTTACAAAGATGCATGCATTTATAATAGATAAAACAGCCTTTGTTTCAACTCTTCCCCAGCTTGTCCTGCTTCATGTTGTCTCAGCTTGTAATCTGTCATCAATATTTTTAATCGTGAAGTTGGTGTGAAATGATAAAACGCACACTATGACTCCTCAAAAAAAAGAGGCTGCATTTTAAAGCTGTATTATCTAAAGCAATTCTATAGACCCTGTTTCTGTATATTATACAGTACAGCTGACATTGACATAAGGCACTTCTTCTGGTCAGTTTGAAACTCAGAGGGACAGATGGTTTTTAACCCAGAAACAGAGAGCGGACACACATTTCTTAAAGAGACAATTCCAAACTCAGCCTGCAGCTCATCACGTGATTAAATGAGATGTTTCTGCTGATTTGATTTTCCTCGCTTTAACCCTTTTGTTGCCTTTTGCCCGCAGTTGCTGCAGTTTAGATTAAGAGGCCCACATGACTGGAGAGTGCTTTCTGTTGGCCCTCCAGAAAGAATCAGCCTAATTTTGTTGGCATGGGAGCTGTGAAGCGGATTTTCCTTACTACTGTAGGAGCCTGGGGTTGAGGTCTTGTCACGTCAACAAGTCTGCTTCTCTGTGTGCAGATCTGACAGGTCCTTAGTGAGTATCATCAAAGGTGGTTATCGTAATTGAACATTTCATGTCTCTGCTGTCAGAGAAAACTTTGAATGTTGTGTCTGACTTTAACATTCTCCAGAAAACAAAAAGAAATTTGCTGCTGACTGCCAGATGCTCGCTGGATTTTTCAGCACCACGGAGAGCAACAGACAAAAGCAGCCTGAACATATTTACTGGAAATTAAGGAAAACAAATCCCAAAGCACAACTGGACTTATATCTGCACCTAAATACTTTGAACATCTAGCAGTTAACAATTTCTGAATCTAAAGAACTCTTTATTTTCTACTTTTGACATTTTCAAAAGAATAGTTTTTTGAATTACAGAATGTATTTGTCTAAGTAAATCTGATGGTGTTGTTTTTGAGTTCATTTTTCCTTAGTTATTTATATATGTACTACCCCTCATATTTTACTGTAAATTCAAGGTATCTTAAGACAAACAAAAAATAATTTGATTAAGTTTAAAATTAATTCATACAATAATAATAAATTAATTGATCTTTCAAAAAGGTTTTGACATTGTGAAAGTGAGGCTTGAAGCTGTGTCATCTGCATATAGTTTCACTTGCATCATGAACTAAAATAATGTTTAAATTTTATGTTGTTAGATTTTAGAGATATTTTTGTTCTAAATGCGTGAAAAAGGGGAACGAAAACGGTTAAACTCCAGACTGTAAACAAAGAAGACAGTGGACTGTATTTTTTTATTACCTTCTTCTCTCTCAGAGCAGAGAAAATGTAGCATCAGCAAACACCTATATTAGTGTGTGGAGCTTATCCTGCATCCGCAGCAGCACACGGCAAACTTCCAGGAGTGATTTTTGGAGATTTTATATTTCAAGCTGTACCACTAATCCTCACTACGAACATCAAACCACAGTTACGTAAGATGAAGGTTACACAGGAGCTGTTGTGGTTGTAGACAAGGTGCCGATTAGAGACGGTCTGGAAAAAACTAAAATCCAAAGACACTGCTGAGTACTTTGATGTGTAGCAACTGGAGCATGCTGAGATCAAGAATAATCGATGCTGATGAGGTGAATTCTTTACCCAGGGTCTGAGTGATGCCATGAAAGGGGATTTGTGTTTCAGGTCACTTTTTCTGACACATGCTGATTTTGGTAGAGGATTTATTGATGATGGAGAGAGCCAACAATTAAAGTGTGAGGAAGAAAGACGAGCAATCAGATTGACAAAGGGCGGGCGGATGCCAACAAGCTTGCTGAAGAAGCAGGACAGGCTGGAGATAAAGCAAACCACGATCAAACCACTGACCGCTAAAAGCAGGCGGGGTCAGATCAAAGCTAAACCTCTGCTTGCCTAAATGAAGCTCTCATCCGTTTAAGAGATTTTGCTGTGGCCTTTTTTTCTGTCTGAGTCTTGCAGATTTCTATTTGAGGATTATTTATCTGCTCTGAAATTTTATGATAAAGCTGCAAAGTCAGGCAGCAGGAAAGCCAACGGTTTATTTTTCTGGTTTTATGATCTAAACTCATGAACCTTCGCCCACTCCATGGAGTAAATCAACAGACTTAAAACATTTTCCATAATAAACCACATAGCTGGTGATGGTGCGATGGCTTGAAACTTCGAAAAAAAGAAAAACAAAACAAGGACTGTGAATAAATAAACAGCATAAATGTGCATTTAAATAAATATTTGTATTTTTTTGTACAACCAAAATGAAATTTGTATTATCTTCCTAAATGGGATCCTACTGCTGAATTTAAGTAATTGTGTTCATGCTATTTATTGTTTTTCAAAACATGTATTTCTTAGTTTATTTAGCATTATTTTTTGGCTTTATCCTTTAAAATGTTTAAAAAAAAATCATTAATAGTTCCAAATATTTTTTTCGTACTTCTCTTTTTGTTTTGTTTAATTTATTATGAATATTTTACTTACACTACTTTTTTAGATAATGTGAATTATTAATATTAAAAGTTAAAATTCAAATTATAAAATTAGGATAAATATTCTGTGGACAAATTATTCTTTTTCGTTTTGTGGTGGTCCTGTTGCATCTTGATTTAAGCATTTCCTAAAAATAATGTGCGAAGCCAGCTGAGCATGAAGGTGGTAGTATATCATGGTCTGAACTGAGTCTAAACGTGTTAAAAACCCTAAATAAAAAAATCTACAAGGTGGAAAATTATTTTTCACAGCCTTCCTTAGGTTAGATTTAAAAGATTTTCCTTGTTGACTGATGTTTAAATGACTACAGAGGAGCTTTGAGGGTAAAAGTTTGTCTTCATGTCTGACCGAACCTCCATTCTTCCTGTAACCGAATCCAGGTTCAGTCTTAGCGCTGATTTTACAGGTCCACCTCTGCAGCTCGAGGCTCTGCCGTGTCTGAAGACATATCAGTCAGGAGACAAAAGATTCAAAGATGCTCTGCTGCAGACATGCTGTGCACTTAAAGCCTGTCATGTTTGCCCTCCAGCCCCTCAGTCCCGTTTTTACCTAAAACTACTTCATCTGGGCTGATTTGTTTGGTTCCTTGTTTTATATTTGCCAGGAGCGTTCTCTCCTTTCCTCTTCTTGAACTTCTCTCCTTCCACCCTAGCTCTTCTTCCTCAGACCTGCTCGGTACAGTAGGGTTTCCATAGCAACGCCTGCAGCAGGTCACCGTGTCACGAGGGACTGAGTTTAGCTCGCTGCTATTGGCTGCTCAGCCCACTCTGCCAGGCTCTGACTGGCTGGCGTGGCCTTCCGGACTTATGATGTTTACAGAGATGAAGGGCTAAGCTGACTGATTACCAAGCACACACATAGAGGCGGAGCGGGGCAGCGCAGTAAATAATTGATTCTGATTCTGATTCTGTAATGACTTTGGTGAGAAATTGAGTCGCCAGGAGAGATTACAGCACGATCATGAATGACGATGGACAGTAAAGCAGGAATGCTCATGTTTCTTTGAGAAAAACCACTCTCCTCTACTCTGCCTTTGTGAAAAAAAAACAGTGTTCAACAAAACTCTGCTCCACCTAAATAAAAAAAAAGCCAGTGCTAAACACAACTCTGCTCAAACTAAATGAAAGAAAATCGGTGTTAAGCAAAAATGCACCACCTCAATAACTCTGTGTCAATATCTGTGCTAAACAAAACTTTTCTCCACCTAAATAACCAAAAATAATGCGAAACAGATCTCTGCTCCACTTAAACAACAAGATCAGTGCAAAATGAAGCTGCTCCACCAATATCTAAAAAAAAATGTGCTAATAATTATTTCATCAACTTTTCTTTCATGGTATATTCAATTATAATAAGGTATTTGAAATAAATTTCTTTGCCGCAGACCATCAGTCCAATCACCAAAAGCCTTAATACAGGAATGTTTATGAATTAATAAATCAGCTCAAACTATTGATGGAAAGATTAAATCACTTTCTGGGGTTCAATTTCAAGCCAGGAAAAGATTCAGATCTCACAAAACTTTTCACTTGTTTTCATTTTAATGTCTTAGATCAAAAAATTGTTGGCCACATTTTCGGACAGTACTGCAGGTAAAGGGCAGCCGTTGGGGATTCCTGCCTGGTAAAGCAGGACCAAAACGTTGTCATCTGGAGAAGAAAGAACCCTGAGATTATCTGTCCGGTTGGCGAGCAGCTGAGTTTCCTTGCTGAGAAATTGGGATTCTGTGTTTCACGACTCATAACGGGACTGAATTCGCTTCATAATTGCTTTTCCTAGCAAATTTGACTTGTATTTGTTTTTGCAGCTGGGGCTGGACGCACAGATTTGAAGTAGACACGCCAAAAAATAGCAAGGAATTAGCATGCAGCTGTAGATGATCGTAAGTGGAAAAGCACTAATCAGATCAATCTCACATGAGGGTAAATCCTTGCCTCCTGGTGAACCAGACAATTTTTTATTTCGGGATCACTCTGTCAGTTTAATTCTGCTGCGGTTTAACACTGTTTAGTTCCCCAAACAATATTATCATCACAGACCTATATAAAGGCCAGATGCACACTGTTATAATCAGGACACAGTGTATCACTGAAGCCAGATCAACACTCAGAAGTAGGCCAGTCTCTGTTGCGTTTACTGTATGTGGTTTCACAGAGGTGCAGCACAACAGCAGCTTGGACTGCTGCGATTCTTCCCCATTTTAAACCCTTTCCAGATCACTGTTTATCCTATGATAACCATGATGAAGATCATCACAAGAATCCCACAGTTTTCCAGTATGACCGTCCCTCTCTCCACTATCTGTTCATTCCCCAGCCGGTCCCTTGACCAGTTTGTGCTCCTCTGCCTGCCTATCTCCAACTTCATCTGACCAGGACTAACTCTGAGTGGAGAGTCGTGCTGAAAAAGCGGCCTGCTAGTTGTAGGGTTACATAACAAGGATTTAGCTGCAGGAATGCTCCTGCCAAGCCTCCAAATGCACCACTCTCCCCGCGTGCCGCTCTTTCTGCACGCACACCGTGCACGGGTGTTTCTGTTTCAGAGCACTTGCTGTGTCTCATTAACAGTGACTGAACCGCTCATGGTTCAGGAGAATCAAACTGCGACTGATGCCAATTTTACGCCAAATGCAACACTGATTTAGACGATACAGCTCATGCGAGGCTCTCTTTTGATGAATGATTCCATTATTAATTACATTTTTAGCTTATTACTGTAATTTGATAAAAAAAGAATAGTATTTATGTCATCCTTAAAAATATGTATCTATAAATGAATATCTTCAGAATTGCTGCCCTGATTCTCCTCAGCAGTACCTCCTAGAGTTTTTTACCTTAGTAACTTTTTGTAAGAATTTGTACTTCTAAGACTATTTTAATGGCATAATACTTTTTACTTTTATTCAACATTCATTTAGAAAATCCCAACTCATACTAAGATATATTTTGAATTGTTCCCTAATTTCTTTTTCCCCCTTGCATTTAAAATGTTAGTAATTGAAAACCATTAAAGAGTTAGCATTATATTACAGTCTTGAATTATCTGAAATAAATGGCATTCTAACATTCACTGTGTATTTTTTCTTCTTAGCTGAAAGTTTTTCCAGTATTTCTTGTGAGGCGTCTCAACACAACCTCAGCTGTGAATTGCAGCTTTAAAAATAAACGGAATTAATCCAAATTTTAACTTAACACTTGAGCAGCTATTTGACACCATAACTAGTTAATTGGACAACAAATTAAGTTAATTAAATTGTCCTCTTTTCCCTAGCAACCAATGTTGGCATTTGTCTCAATCCCATTATTGACACAAAAACAGAAAAAAGTGGCACAGCTCTGAACTATATTTAGCTTTATGTCCATTAGGCATCCGAGCAGAGAAGATATATTTTCTCAAAATAAAACCACCATTTTCACGAGGTCTTACAATCAAATCATTAGATTTCCCAAAAATACCATAACCCATGTCAGCACCACTTTACAATAAGGGTCCCTAGTTATTTATTAATAATTTATTTAAAGTTTTAATGGTAACTTTTATGCATTACTTAGTGTCTTGCCTATTGCATAAGCTAGCAGTTTACTATTATTTATAAAAAACGCTTTTCATACTTTGCGAAGTTCGAGGCGCTTTACAATGAAAAACAAATCAAGACACAGCAATTAAAAAAAACTAAACATCCTTTACCCTTCCCCCTTCCCTCTTTTAACACAAATTTCACATGGTCCCAAGCACAGTAAGTGAATACTTATAAAAGTAACTTGTAAAAGAAACTTAAGGCTCGTCTCTATTGTCAGGATAATGGGAAACTATTCCTAGCAAAAGCCAGCTCAGCCACAGGACCATCGCCACAATGCTACAGACCAGGACAGCAACGGGGTCCATTCCACAGCCTAGAGGCTGCAATGTTGGACCCCAACCACCCCCAACCAGGCGATAACCATGGCAACAACAAACAACCAAGCCGGAAAGCCCTGGCATAATGGATCCCCACAGGGAAATATTGTGGATAAAATTATAGTAAGAAAAAGGTTACATTTAAATATAAAATGTATGTAAATACATAAAATGAAAAATAAAATGAAATATATAGGATAAATTATAAAAATAAATAAATATTTCACTTTACCTAATGCATTATGAAGCATTTATAAAACCTGTGTTATGGGATTGCTTAGCATCGTGTATGCAATAACTACATGTTAATTAACAGGTTTGTAAAGCCTTAATAGTGTCTAAAGTAATTATTTACTATAGTTATTTTTGGTTGTAAAGTTTTATCTAACGTTTTATTTTTTAGCCTGAGGCTTGACAAACACATCAACTAACAAGTAGTTATTGCATACATCATACAAAGCAGCTTTCATTCATGTTTTGTGATGCATCTTGTAAGGTTAAATGTTAAACATTAGATAACTGCTGAAAAATGCATGAAGTGATACACTTAGAAATCAAAAGTAATGAATAAAAATGGCTCTTAACACTTCATTACAGTAATTAACTAATTAAAGCTTATTAATGCACTACCTAAAATTAGTAATGAATCTCTTATTGTAACATGTTACCAGCTGTTTTTAAATCAAAATAACCACAGTGTGAATTCTCTTTAGCTGTTAAGTTTGATTTTTGTCCTCAAAGGATCAGAGGCATTTTTGTGTTTTTCTCTTGTCTTGATGTGTTTGACATGTGAACCAATATGTTTTCCTGTACTTGAAAATGAAAATTTTACCTGTTATTGATTTGCATTTTTAATGGTTGCCATGGCAGCATACTGGGACAAAGACAATCACGATACATCACATCAAGTTGTGATCTAATATAATTTCACCTTATTTGTCGTGCGATTTAGTAATAAACTTTTCATTTAGATGTGCGGTAAAACAATCATTTTTTATTAGTACTTTCTAGTCCACATTTATATACAGTTATGTTTTATACCTCAAAATGAGGTATACGTTGATTCAAAAATCATTTGATAAACTTGTGTACACATCTCCTCACCAAACACTCAGCAATTCTGCCCACTGAATACTGTTGTCATGGCAACAGCACAATGTTATACACTTATATAGTCTTTGGGACCGACAAAATGTCCCTTTCACCCATATTCATCAAAAAAACAACAACAACGTACCATCTTAAGGCATTAAAAGAACGAAACAACGGACATGACCTTTGACCTTTGTCTATTATTATATTTATGCTCAAAATCTGGGTCATAGCAAAGATGCATTTAATAGCTTTGTGAAGACAGCACAAAAGAAAAGGACTAGGCGGGATTTTTTTTAAAGATCTAAAAGGGCAAAAAAGCTTCTTAAATGTGCAAAAACATGCTCCCTTTTCCAACACACCCAAATCAGCAAAACTCTACTTTGTGCATTTGCCAAGAAAATGTATATACCAAGCAAATCCAATCTCTATCAAACATGAAAGAAGCCGCTGTTTGCACCTTTATCATTATTATCGTGAAAGGCAGGTATGGAATGGCACAACTTTATGCTCAAACGGATGCAGATGTTGCTGCAGAAAATGTGGCACATCGACTCTGTTTATGTAAATATTTCTAGAAAGCCTGAGGCAAAGATTATTGGGACGTCTTGCATAACGTAAAGCTTCTGGAGGAGTAATAGGCTGATATGAAAGCGACCGTGTTAATTAAAGACCACATTAGCTATGTCTCTCCATCTCTCTTTTTGTTTCAAAGTCACTTTTTGAACTTGACTGTTTTTATTTCTGAAGGATTTTTAGTACATTGGGACCTTAATGTGCACAAATTGCTTAAACTAAATGCATCAAAATTGAACATAATGGCAAAAGAACCCAATAAAAGGAAAGTCTGAGCTGTCACAACAACCTGTCAAATAGTGAATTAATGTGATTGTGGCAGCCATTAAAAATTCTAATTTATCGTAAAAGAAAATTAATACTTTTTTGTGTGTACTGGAACTAAAATCTTTGTGTGTCTTTATTAGCACATGAAAGATGTCATTTTAGATCTGGGACTGAACTGAACCCAAATGTTATGTTGTGATGCCAAACTGTAATTTCAGCAGGTCATTAGGGGTTGTGTAGCTGTGTTAGCTGCTTCAGGATTGTAATTTGAGTGTCAAAGTTGAACCAAAAACGTCCCTCCAATCACTGGGGGGGATTTTATCAGCACCTGTCCCCATAAAGCGGCCCGGTTCTGCTCGGGCAGAACAGTCCGGGGCAAAAAAGCTTGGCTGCTGCTTCTGCTGCCAGGTGTCTTGTCTAGATTCCAATAGCTTTGTCAGCTACGTAACAAGCATTGCATCATCCACACCGTTTTGTTGCCAGTAGATTCAGTGGCAAAGATTCCAGACAGGATCAAAATGGAGAAAAAAAAACATTTTTTGTTTGTCTCAATACCCCAGCAGAAGGGTTTTGTTGGTATGTCACTCCATTGGACATTTCACACATTTGACAAAATCTTTTTCGGCTTTAATGTGACCCCAGGATTTCTGACAACCAAAAAGCTCTGCAGGAAATTAAAAACGGTGACAGGTTTCTAACCTCTCTACCGTTTAATCAACAGATGTTGTTCTGTTATCACTACTGTTTTCTGACTGAGTGGTGATTGTGTGTAAAACCACAAGAAACCATTCAGGTTTTCAGTGCAAATGGAAAAGAGTGGTGTAGTGTTTCAGCAAACAACCTTCAAAACACTTTGGTCCAGTAAAAGCTTTTTCTTCTTTCATACGTTTTTAAGACTTGAAAAACCAACTGTTTTCCCAAACCTGAAGTTTTTTTGCATAAAAATAAAACAAGGTTTAAGTTTTTAAAAATCAACTCCAATGAAAGTTGTGTTTTTGGAGTTTTTAACATGTTCTTGTAGCATTTTTCTCATGATGGGGGACATATATAAGGAGAAATAATGCTAAAATTTAATTTCTGAGTATTTGTTTGATGAAATCATTGTGAATCAGAAACAGATGTAAAAATGGCTTTGGAAAAAGCCTGTAGCTGTGACATAGGCGCTACAGACGGGAAAGAAGCTGCTTGCTCTTCACCATTCTGATGCCTCCCCTTGCAGACCAATAGACCGAATCCAAATTCATTCCCTACTCCTCTGACTCCTCCCTATTTCTCCAATTGTAGGTGCATTTGGAGCTTTAGTGGTGTCTGAACTTAAATTTTTAAGGAGAAGCCATAGCAATTTGAGGCTGGATATCCCTCCATCGGTAGGGTGATCCTCATTGCGCTTGTGACGTGAAGGAGAAACGCATTTCTTCATGCGGGTGTGCTTTGTAGCACAGAAGTTTACATTTCAATGCAAGTAATGATCTTTTGTTTTAGCATGAGTTTTGAAGTTATAAAACAAATTTTCATGATTTCATTGAGTGGTAGTGACGTCCGGATTTGAAGACACTCCATGACTTAAAGGGCTAAATGTAGGGTCAGGGAGAGGCCGTGGCGTTAGGGAATGAATTTGGATTCAGACGTAAAACCATGTTTGTCGTTTCGTTTTTCTCGTCCGGTTTGGCAAATGACTCAAAACTGTATGACTCTGATGTTGACATTGCTGGGGTTGGTGAGGGGCTGTAAGCTAGCGCAAGAGAGTGTCAGCAAAAGAATGATGGGACGTCAGGGCAGGCCTACTCATCTCCAATAAGCCCAACCACAACTCAGGGGGGAATTTCTAATAAACAACAGGTTTTGGCTGATTTTGGCAGAAATGCCAAAATTATAATAAAAAGTCCACTGGGGATGGTTTAAAAAAAATCAAAATATGATCAGAGTGGGACTTTAAAGAGTAAAAAGATTTGGTATCTATAGATATTTGTTTGCAGATCTAAAATAGAGAAACTTTTGTCCTAAAGATTTAGATTTAACTATTAGATCCCTGTGTTTTACACGAGTGTGAAATATAAAATGCATCCTGGTGCAACACCTCGCCTCTACAGGAATGTGTGTGCTAACTGAGCACCACAGATGAGAGGCTGACCCCAGAAGACCTGCAGAAAAATTCCTCCTACTGTGCATCTGCAACCAGGCTGCCAATACTTCTGCAAGATGTTTTAAACGAGGACAAATACTTAATGCATCTTCTGTTACGTACAACCTCCATAACACCCACAATGCATCTGTCCATATTCTCTAGATCTTACCTCCGTCCGAGTACGTCTCCGTTCCATATCCATCCTGTAGACCGTTGTTCCAGGTGCCCTCATACTTCCCGCTCGTCCCCGTGCTTTCCCGTAGGCCATAGCGTCCTTTAAAGCCATGCGTCCACTCCCCCTTGTACACCCAACGGCCTTTGTTCTCAATGCCCACACCATGTCTCTTTCCCTGAGCCCAGGTGCCCTGGTAGGTGTTCCCGCTGGGCCACGTGTAGACCCCCAACAGTTCAAAGCCATGGGCCCAGGAGCCGCAGTACTCGCCCTGGCCCTTCGGTCCGGTACAGATCCCATAGCCGTGCGCCTTGCCCTCTTCCCACCCTCCACAATATGACCCCCCATCGTCAAAGTTGAACCTGCCGCCAGTGGACATGCATGAAACTGGTCTTGGCAATTCCCCTGAAGCCTCAACAAAAAGAAAAAGAAAAAAAAAGACAAGAAAGGGAGGAAAAGGACGGGCAGTTTGGTGCTAGAGACAGTCCATGAAGCTGAGTTTCTGGGCTAGGAGTGAGAGGGAGGGAGGAGTGGGAGGACGACTCCCACACAGACCAGGAAACGCTGCTTCTGATGTCAACAAGCTCAGAGTTGATGAAGGTGAAGACTGGTGAAGAAGAACAGGACCCCTGCAGATATTATGGGGTCTTCTGGAAAGGTGGGACGGGGGGCTCCTCACACCATCCTCTTAGTGGGCTCTAAACAGCTTTGGTTAGCACTTTTCTGCTTTTTTGCGCCTCAGGCAGGTGACAGAGGATGAGGGGAGCCTGAGCTGCCATTACCCCTTTTCAGCCGGAGTTTCAACCATCAGCCGGCTCCACCAGCCTCCAAGCAGCCTGCCTACACAGATTATGACAAAGACACACACAACTCTTCCTCCTACTCTCCTACTTCTCGCTTGGGCCCACCCGTTCTGCTGCCTCCTACCTGATAATGCCTCCACCTCTCTGGGGGGCAAAGCCGAGAAGTTTCCCTGGCAGACCTCAAGCATAAACACCACCCTGATCAGTAGCGAGGCCCAGCAGACAGACAGGTATCGACTCTCCTCCTCTGAGATGATTTTATCTTCAGTGATAACAAGAACAAAAGCTGGGCTCTGCGACTCCCGTCAGATCTTCTCCTGACGTTCTTGTGTCTCTGCCTATGCTGCCATGAAACATGCATTCAGGGAGAGAGGAGAAAACACATCAGATATTCAGCCGCCTGCTTCTGTTGCTCCTGTGGAGCCGGAGAGCAGCAATGCAGTCTCCTGGCTTATAATATATGCAGGCAGGCACACGCTCTTTCTGACAGAAAGTGCGCACACACAGGCAAAATAAACAACTGATTAATTTCTCCTCTTCTGTCCCCCCCCTCTCTCTGTCAGTAGGTCTTTAATCCACTCCGTCCATAAGTGGTTTATCCTCTGCGTGGGTTGCCTTCAGGTTGCCTGCTTGATTAAGCAGCATCCATCTACAGGATCCTGTTCAGTTTTCCTCCACAGCATCCCCTGCTCATCTCCATGTTTCCCTGTAGAGCACCGGCTGACGCACAGCTTGCCCGGCCGCCCGTCGTCGTGGTCCTACAGTCTCCTCTGCCGGCTGGATCTCTGTGGCTCTCTCTTCAGCTCTGTGAGAAAATCGCCTCATTAAAGAGGACTGTTCCAATGCAGAGAGCCAAGCTCCCCCTCTCCCCCACTCAGTAGCACACTCCAGCTTTTAAAGAGACAGACGCCGAGCGAGCCGCCGTTGCTTTACGTTCACTTGTGGCTCCTGATCTGTGACTGAGCCTTCCTGTCTTCATCCCGTGTGGCTGATTCCACAAATCGTCCTTAAACTCTGCATCCAATTTCAGGTGACATCACAAAAAGGGGCAGTTTGATTGTTTCTTTAGGCATTTTGTGACATGCAGAGGAAGATGCTGACTTGCTGAGATATTTTCACAAAAACTCTTCTCTCTTCTTGACATTTTGAGGAAATGTATGAAGAATTGATCAAATGTTGACACTATGTTGGGTTTTCCAGCGCAAATGGCTTGTTGGTATAGGCCACACCCCTATCACTTAAAAATGGGCTTTACAAAATCTGTCAATTAAAGGTTTTGAATCTTGGACAAAACAAAATTAATGGTTCCAACAATTACAAATAGTCATCCAGGTGTTGAATAAGCAACACAACCAAATAACAACACACATAGCAACACAACACTTCCACCACCATGTTAGACTGCTGCCCCGCGTTTTTATGAAACAATGTTCATTTGACTCTATAGATGTAATGGGACGCATTCCCTCAAGAAAGTTCCTTCTTTGTCCCATCAGTCCACAGAATATTTGTCCAAAGGCTTTGGAGAAAGTATCAAATCGGAGACGAGTCTTTATGTTCTTGTTGCTCAGAAATGTTTGTTCAAAAGTCTCTGTTCTTGTCAAATCATAAAGTCTGTCTATAGCTGCCTGAAGTTCTTTCCATATTATTCTGCTTTCTTTAGGACTTCCTGGATGAATTCTACTTGTGTTCTTGGCATGGTGAGGTTCTCCACTCGTCCATGTTTTTTTCATTTGTAGACAACGGCTGTTACTGTGGTTCTCTGAAGTTTCCGGTCAGCAGAAAATCCTATCAGACTGAAACATGTCAGTGACTTTGTGATAATCTGATTCGGATTTTGGGTGTTTGTCTCCTTCTACAGCTGGACTGCTGTTGTATCCTCTGTTATGCAACTGAGCGGCATGAACGCAATCCATTAAACCCCAAAGTCCTCTCTTGTCTGCTTTACATTGGTTACCTATCAAATTTCGAATTGATTTTAAAATTCTACTTTTAGTTTTTAGAGCCTTTCATGGTCACGCTCCGACATACTTATCTGACCTTTTAACCCCATACTCTTCGGCCCGATCATTGAGGTCTTCCAACCAGAATCTTTTAAGCGTTCCAAAAACCCGCTATAAGACTAGAGGAGATGTGTCATTTCAAGCTGTTGCTCCTCGTCTTTGGAACTCCCTCCCATTGTCGTTACGTCAGATCGATTCCGTTGAGTGTTTTAAATCTCAGGTCAAGATGTTTTTATTTAGGAGAGCTTTTAGTTGATTTAGTCCTAGTTTTACCACGTTTTACTGTGTTTTATTTTACTATCATTATTATTGTATTTTATTACTTTTTTGTGTGTTGATATGCTTTTATGCTCTTTGTAAAGCCCTTTGTGACTTGCTCTGAGAAAAGTGCTATAGAAATAAAGATTCTATTCTATTCTATTCTATTCTATTCTATTGTATTCTAAGTCTATTATATTCTATTCTATTATATTCTATTCTATTCTAATGTGAAGCGAACAAGTGTAGGGGCAAGTTAAAGCAGATATAAGCAGCTTATGAATCCAGACAGAGCCACAGCTGACTTGCAGGTCATTTCATTGTCTTTTACATTAACAGACGCCACAGGAACTCCTCAGCCATGACCAGCCATGTGAAATATTTATCCAATGTAGTGATCACTCACTCATTATTGCCTCCATGCAGCTGTTTTCATCACAACTTCTCCACACCAGATCCACTTCCATTGCATCCTTTCTTTTAGATGACAGATTATAAAAAAACTTTTGAACCAAATTAGGAGCTCTTTCCATTCTTCCCTGCTACTGCTGTGCGATGTTTTTCTGCCCACCACTGTCTGGAAGATTTAAGCCAATTCCAACAGATTACAGTAATAAAATCACTGAGTTTGAAGATTAAGGATTAGGGTTTTAAATGCACTGAAGCAAGTGAGAGGGAAGGAGGACAAGACAAAGCAGAAAGAAAGAAAAGGCTAAAAGGTTAACGAGACAGGACAGAGGGCAGAGGGTTTGTGCGATTTTCGGAAAACAAGAAAAGGTTTTAATGGTTTGAGCAGAGCAGAAATCTGCTTTGAGATCCTTGGTGTAATCTGCTCAGAGCTGACAGAGGAGCATTTTCTGGATCCTGTCGGCTCGGCTTAGAACAGCTGGAAGAAGTGTCATCAACCTTATCCTCCAAACACAACAGAAGGCAGATCCTGATCAGGATCAGATTAAAGAAACGAACCATAACACTTCCACACATTTCATGGATAGAATAAATGGAAGAGTCATTTCTTCTTATTTTCAATTAAAATTGAGTGACCTTCTAATCCAAACTCCTTTTTCACAACACAGACTGCTACATCTCTAATACATTGAATATATTATGAAGATATTTAGCAGCTCAAAAAAAATACTCAACGGTAAAATTAACCCACAAATCAGTGTGATCTGGTGATTTGTTACACCGTTACTAAGAAAAACCAATTAAGAAATGTTTAAAAGTTAATATAAACCTCACTAAATTCCTTTGAGGAATGTTTTGTAGTTTCTTATTCAGTATACATGAAAAAGAAAGTGAGAACTAAAAATAAAAAGCCAAAGAAGCAGAATCAACTGTAAGAAATATGAATTCAAAGATGTCCTCTTTCAAAGGTCCCCTGTAAATACATTACATGTTTCAGAACAGAATTTGTGTTTATATTTAGTGTTTTTCGCTCAACACCTACTTTTTAGAATAAGTTTAGAAGTTAGATTTTGACAAAAAAGTGGCTACTTTAAAATGAAGGTTTAAAAAGTCACCATCTTTGACTTTGTTAATGTAAAATAACAGGTAATCCCACACATTTTATAGCCAAACGCTATTAAAGAATGCTTGAAAAGGAAACAAGGAAGAATAGCAAAGAGTAAGACAACAACAGGCATCTGAAGAAAACATGAAATAAGCAATAACAGACCACCATGTCATGGACTGGGAAAAGGCCAAAGTCCTCCGCACTGAAGAAAGCAGACACCGCAGGCGATGGAGATCCGAAAGCGAGCCCACACTTTCATGAACCGGGATGAGGGGGCCTTCCTGCTCTCTTACACCTGCATCCTCAGCAGCAAACAGACATCGGGGAGTGTCCCCTGTCAAGAGATTTGACAGGTGATTCAGCCTCAGTCACAATCAACTGATTCTATATATCTTACGCCATTTGATGGCGGCTCTGTGAAGGCGAAGAGCGCGTCTGTCGAAACGTGTCAGGTATGTCAAAACACAACCGTGTCTTATAACAAAAGAACCAAGAAGTCAGTTAATAATACAGACACTATGAACTTTTAGCATTTGTTTGATTGACAAATTTATAGCAGTTTCCAGATCTGTAACGTGCCTGATCTGTAACAACTGCGTCGGTCTCGCATGCATGAAAATGTGTCTTCACGCCTAAAGCATTCTCTGACCAACACAGTCAGGACCATAAATATTTGGACAGAGACACATTCTAATTTTATTTCTGTACATTACCACAGTGAATTTGAAATAAAACTCAGATGCCGATGAAGTGCAGACTTTCGCTTTTATTCATGGGTTGAACAAAAGATTGCATAAAAATCGCGAATCCAGGTGAATGCAGCCAAAACTGATTGAAGCGGCGTTTATAATGAATGGATAGTGACCAAAACACTTTGCTTGAAACAGCTCAGGGCTTATTAAAGCATAAGTAGGTATTCTTGAATGACCAAGTCAGTCACCTGATCTTAACCCAGTTAAGCATGCATTTCACTTGTTGAAGACTAAACTTCAGACAGAAAGGCCCACAAACAAACAGCAACTGAAAGCCGCTGCAGTAAAGGCCTGGCAGAGCATTCAGAAGGAGAAAACCAGCATCTGGTGATGTCAATGAGTTCAAGACTTCAGGCTGTCATTTGCCCAACAGAAGGTTTTCAGCCAAATAGTAGTAATGAACATTTGTTTCAGTTATTTCATTTTGTCCAGTAGCCCATGAAATGAAGGGATTGTGTTTAAAAAATGCTTTAGTTTTTCACATTTTTATGCAATCTTTTTGTTCAACCCATGGAATAAAAGCTGAAAGTCTGCACTTCAATGGCATCTGAGTAGTTTTATTTCAAATTCACTGTGGTAATGTACAGAAACTAAACTAGAAAGAATTTTTCTCTGTCCAAATATTTATGGTCCTGACTGTATGTCTTCAGATCTTTATAAAAACAATAACCTCTTAAAAGTTTTCCTTAAGCTAAGAGAAAGATTAGGGGGGGGAAATAATTCTAAAGGAGGTAGAACTTTCTAGAAATGCTACAGGGGCTTACTTTTTCTTATTTTATATTTTTATTTTAATTATTTATTAATGAATTACAAGTTTTCCAACAAATGTACCTAAAAGATATACAAATGAAGGGAGATAATCTACTTCAAATTACCTAACTAACTATCGCAATGTTGGTGATAGGAGGAAGTGGCGTACGGAGACCAATTGGGTAGCTGTAAAAGATCAGGTAGCGAGAAAGCTCACTCCTGTTTGGCGAGAGTGGTTGTCATAGAAACGTCGACTTGGACCAATCGAAGATGGCAGTGTCCTTATCACAAACAAAATGGACTTAATTGACTTAATTTGGCTGCAGCCACAGATGACGTCACACTCAGTCTAGTTCTTACATAAAGTCCATGGCCAAATCTGAGGGAATTTTTAAAAATATTGAGTAAACAAACATTTTTTCCAGTCCCAAAGAAGCTTCTCGGTCTCTTTCTGAGTGTTTGGGATAATGTAACAACCACAGGCTTTTTTTCTTGTGCAATCAAGTTAAAAAGAACCAGAAAGCTGAAGCTCTGATCCACAATATGGATCAGGGAAATGCAACCACGCTGTTGTGTTGTGTTGTCCTCCCTCTGCTCTGTTTGAACACCATGTGACTCCTCCAAGCAGTCAATAAGAGCTTCCTCTCAGCCATCAATAAATCTGTACAGTGCATGTACCCAATGGTCCACACCACGACCGGATCTGCACCGCTCACCCCGCCTGAATACTTTTCCTTTCAGATTGGGAGAATGTCATTTCACAGTGAAAAGTCTCTGCCAGTTACTTTCAGTCACTTTAATGTACACAGAGCTGAAAAAGAGCAGCTCTGTTTCTGCTATCTCTCTGGCTTCTTTATACCTGACGTTTCTCTGACGAAGCCTCTACGTCAGCGGTGCATCCAACAAAAAAAAAATTCTCTTTACTTATTCATGAGTCTTTTTTTGTCGCAAAGTTGAAATATATAAAACCAAAAAAAGGAAGCAGGAGGTGAGGAGGGGGAGCCAGCCTAGTTTTCATCTATCTCTCCCTTCTCTATTATTTATCAGCCTCTTCTCATTCGGCACGCTGAGGGAGGCGGGGAAACAGGTCTGACTGAGAACTGGATCACTCTGCAATCTTCTTAGGAGTGAAGGATGCAGCAGCTCACTTGCTCATCTGGTCCAGTCAAAAAAGGTCAAGCAACATTCCGGCAGGTTTTGCTGCAGAGGGAATTACGCTTCTGCATTTGTTGATCTTGCTTTCAACTCCCTACAAAGATTTTCTATGGGGTTGAGATTTGGAGAATGGCTAGGCCACTCCAAGACCTTGAAATGCTTCTAACGAACCCACTCCTTCGTTACCTCGGGTTTATGTTTGGTATCGATGTCATGCTGAAAGACCCAGCATTGTTTCATCTTCAATGCCATTGCTGATGGAAGGTTTTCACTGAAAATCTGGCGATACATGACCTTATTCATTCTTTCCTTTACACGGATCATTCCTCCTGGATCCTTTGATGAAAAACAGTCCCAAAGCATGATGTTTCCAACCCCATGCTTTACAGTTGGTGTGGTGTTCTTTGGATGCAACCCAGCATTCTTGCTCTTCCAAACACGACAAGTCGAGTTCTTAATTTGACTGTAGGACACTCTCCCAATCCTCTTCTGAATCATCCAATTGCTCTATGGCAAACGTTGGGCCTGCATATGTAGTGGCTTTAGCAGGGGGATATGTCTGGCACTGCAGGATTTGAGTCTCTGGTGGCGTAGTGCTGCTGATTCTGGCCTACTCTCCATCCTCCTCTTACTCAATTTGAGCTCAGCCTTTGATACCATCTCTCATACCATCCTCTTAGATAGAGTATCCGCCATAGGTGTCACAAACATACCTCTCAGCTGGTTCCACTCTTACCTCTCAGGCTACACCCAATTTATTCAATTAAAAACATTCACTTCCCACACAGTTCCTGTCTAGGTGTGCCCCAGGGCTCTGTCCTGGGTCCCCTGCTATTTATCATTTACCTTATACCTTTTGGTTGAATCCTCCATAAATACAATATTCACTTCCATTGTTATGCAGACGACACCAAGCTTTACAAGCTTTACCTTAGTAGGCTGCTAGAAGTTTGAAGCTGGGGAAACTATGGTGCACTGGGGTTCTGTCCTTTATTCTCATCTACTTCTACTCTCCTGTATTCTTGATTATTATTTATCATTTAGTTCTCCATGCCTCTGTTTGGTGCAGTGTGATTCATGTATTGTCCCTCTCCCCTCCGGGTGAGTGGGGGTGCTTCCAGATTCCAGTTGGCTCATCCTGTACCTGACCGTGTACCTCGTCTCTGGCTTGCCTCTACTACTGCTCCTACACCTGGCTGTGGAATTCTCCAGCTCGTCTCTTGCCCCCGGCCGTCCCCCAAATTCATCTGGATGAAGATCATTTACTGGACTTTAAATATGTAGTTGTAGTGTTAGATAAATTTATTCTTCTCTAAAAGTTCTGGTAAATCGCCTGTCCATCCTGAGGGGCCTCCTTAATGTGGACACCCCTGAGGTTTCTTTGTTTTTTCCGGATTCCGTTTTTTTTTTGGGAGTTTTTCCTTACCGTGAAGGAGGGTCTAAGGGCAGGGATGCCTGTTTCGTTTAGTCTGTGTAGTTAAAATTTTGGTATTATTCTATTGAATTCTATGCATTTATTATATTATATTATATTACCTTACAATTACCAGCACGAAGCCCACTGAGACGACTGTTGTTGTGAATTTGGGCTATACAAATAAAATTGAATTGAATTGAACTTCTCTTGATAGGCACTATATCCATTATAAACAACATCCAGAACTTCTCCATTCCCTTTGAAAACTCCTTCATTTTCCCCTCCCCTCAGGTGAAAAGTCTGGGTGTTATCTTCAACAGCACCCTCTCCTTCACTTCACACATCAATAGCATCACCCGGTCTGCCTATTTCCACCCTCGCAGCATCCGTCGTCTTTGCCCTTCGCTCAGTCCTCATTCCACTGCTGTCCTGGTGCGCAGTCTTGTTACTTCTCTCCTGGATTGCTGTAACTCCCTTTATTTTGGTTTACCACAAAAAGCTCTTGTAAACTACAATATCTGCTGCCAGATTTATTAATCAAACACCATCAATCCAACACATCACACCTGTTCTGCAGCAGCTCCATTAGCTACCGACCACACACCTATTTACATACAAAACACTTCTCCTGACTTCTAAATCCATCCACAACCTTGCCCCCTCAAACCTGTTGGATCTTGCTCATATCGGCACACCCACCCGTGCCCTCAGATCCTCCTCCTCTTCCCTTCATCTTGTTGTCCCCACTGCTCGCCTTGTCACTATGGAGAGCAGAGCATTCAGCTACTCTGCCTCCCGGCTCTGGAATTCACTACCACCTCAACTCCGAAACATTGGCTCTCTCTAACAATTCACCAAGAAACTAAAAACCCACCTTTTCAAACTAGCATATTTCCCCCATAACTTGACATCCTTGTCCTATTTTAAAGTGCATATTTTACTGTACATTTTTTGCTTTTTTTTATTGCTATTAACATTCACTTTTATGTACAGCAACCTTGGGTTCCTAGAAAGGCGCCTTACAAATAAAATTGATTATTATTACTATTAGTGTGTTACTGATGGTAGCCTTTGTTACTTTGGTCCCAGAATAACACAGGAACTGAAGAAGGAAACATGTTGTATACTACAGTAAAAAGAAAAACTTTTTTTTTCGTGTGGTCTTGGGATTTTCGCTTACGGTTCTTGTGATCATTTTGACTGGTCAGAAAGAACCAGAAATCCTGCTTGTTTGTAAAGGATTAGATACTTATTTTCCACCATAATTTGCAAATAAATTCCTAACATTAAATTCACATTGTCTGATTTTCTTAAACAATCTGACAATGTGAGTTTCTAGATTTTTATTCTTACTTTGTCACCAAAAATTACAGGCATCTCTCATCTTTTTAAGTGGGAGAACTTGCACAATTGATGGCCGACAAAATACTTTTTTGCCCTACTGTATGATACTATCTCTGAGTTCAAATAATATTTTTTCCCTGGGAAGAACAGATTTCAATTTTTTCCTAAAAGTTAGGCAAAATATAGAACTGTCCATCATTGGGCCATCAGAGTTATCCGGAAAGCCACGCCCCCTCTGGGTGCAGCGCCGTGGGATGTAAATACAGCTCTGAAAGAAAACAAGTAAAGGGCGGCTAACAGCTCGTTTCCCCGGTAATTATCTACAATTATCGTCTCAATGTGTAAAATGACTGCAACCAAATTAGGCGGCTAAAACAAACAGTGGGATCATTGGAACAACACTCATCAACATCATGAATCGCCATGGCAACAATGGCCATCACTCCTCCCTCACTGATTGTTTTTTTTAATGATCTGAAAAAGGTTACAGTAAAAAAATTATTTTATGCTTTATGCTTTCTTTTTTATTAATTTGACAAACTTTTAGAAGTGACACTCCTATAATTTGCTTTATTACATTTAAATACATAAAAAAGGCTGATATAGAAAAAGCTGTTTTATATATTCAGTGATAAATGTTGTTTGAGAAAAAGGTTTTGAATTGGTGAATAAGACCAGAAGCTCGATACCTCAGTCTCACTGAACAGACTGTAAACATTTTTCTGAAAAATGTCTTGATTGTCTTAATTGGGGTTCACTTTGGCAACAATTCATATCATAATCTGCAATTGCTGATGCGGTTCATAGTCGTTATTGGTTCACTTTGAACGATCCAATTCACTGACATAAAATCGACTCAGAGATAAATACCTGGGTACTGGACAGTGGAGGTGAAGTTTTCCAGAGTCCTCGTATTTCTGTCAAGATAATCAAGTGTAAATTAAATGTGTACTAACAAGTAAACAAGAATTACTGACAAATCCATTCCCATTTTACTTTCCTGAAGTTCAGCCTACTGTTGTTTTTCCACATCAAAATAATCCAAAGGGAACATTATTGGAATATTCTAGCACACTGCATGGTCACATGTCTTTGCTTAATTCAAAGTGTTTCCACATATTAGACTGGAATGATGACTGCTCATTTTTTGCTGCTATCACTTGTGTTGTCTGCTGTGATGCTCTTGGCCGTTTTTACATGATAGTAAAATAAACCTACTGTGTGTAAATTCAAATGGTATTTTCCACTATCGATTATAGATTGGTTAATTTAATTTCCAAACAATTTTTAAATGGTATTGGTCAATTTGATTTTTTTCAATTGGAATAACAACTTGCCTGAGACAGATCAATCCAATTATAAAAATCAATTCATTGGTCAATCGTTACACTAACATATATGCCAAACATCCCATTAAACTGCAGAGTCTCCATTTTGTTTAACCGAATACAAACTTATAACCAAAATGTGTTGAACCAATAATTCTGCAGGAGGCTCATAATCATTTAGTACTTTTCTGAATTTAGTTTGTGATTAAAAAAATGCATCAAAACTAAGACTTTGATGATATAGTGAAGTAGGTTGAGTGTAACTGAAGACAGAGATAAGAATTTGACATTCAAAGGAATTTCTTTACACATTTTCATTAAAATGTTTACTAATAAAAACTAACAAAAAAAAAGGATGAAGTACAAGATAGCCGGAACAGATCTTCCTGCTTCATCCATTTTAACTATAGACAGTTTAAAGATAGTTTTTCCCATACATAGTCTTAGACAAATAAAGTGTGTTTTATAAATCTTACATGTCCATGAATGATCAATCAATCCACTTAGTAAATCAGCTAAATCCTTTTGGAGGTTGCAGGGTTGCTGGAGCCTATTCCAGCTACTGATGAGCAAAGGTGGGGTACACCCAGAACGGGTTGGCAATTAGTCGTAGGTCCACAGAATCACATTACATTTAAACACACCAATTAACCTTTGAAGCATGTGGTAGGACTGTGGTAGGAAGGCGGGGAGTCTGGAAAAAAACCCACACATGCACAGGGAGAACTTCAAAACTCCACACAGAAACACGGCCTTGAAGTTGAAAATTAGATCTTTAAGGAATAAAAAAGAACATAAAAATGTACCTTCAGTCCAATTTTATTCCATATTGAATCTAAGTACAGAGGAGAATTATTTTTTAAATAAAGCTTTTTCTGTTCTGATGTTGCAGTAAGGGGGGGGTAACTGGGGTTCAGGCACTTTTATGAAATCCAGCACTTTTATGAAATCCAGCATTATGAAAGTGTTTATTTCATTCTATTAATCCCAGTGGCTAAAGAGCATGTGATACAGCAGCGATGCTTAGTGGAGTCTCTCACCTGTGGCGCCTCATTTAAAAAAAACAGGATTACAGATGGGAGCTACAGAAACTGATCCAGAGGCTCAATTTGTTTTTTTTTTGGTTCCAGACTTCTTAACAAATCAAAATCCTACTTTATAAGACCAAGAATTTAAACGACATCCAAGATATGTTAAATCTGAAACATCTTGACCAAATCTGGCCCAAAGTTAAAAAGCATCACCTTAGAGAGGGGTGTTTTTATTTTTTTAAACACTAAAAATAAAATTTTCCTTTGTTGTCATTAAAAATACCCTAGACCCTAGAAAATATTTTTTTAAAGTTGAAAATCAATGAGAAACTTTTAAAAATAATAAAGTTGCATCAAGCGGATCACAGAGCTGTGTTTTAAAGTTTAATAGAATTTCTGGCAGAACGGTTTGCTGCATCAATTCTTCGAAAGTCTTAATGAAGCTTCAGAAAAAAGGATCTTCAATAAAAAAGAAGGCCTTTTGTGTCCCTCTACTGGTCTTCATAGAAAACTTTGGCCATGGCGAGGGCAACTTTGGCAACTTTCTTATCCTTGGCGTCGGGGCCCATGTTGCTCCGTGCGATTCCTATCCAGTACTGCTCTGTGCGGATCTGGTAGTCTGTCACCGTCTCCCTCTCCTGCACAGACGGGTGCTCCTCCTCTTCATCTGGAAAAGTCAGACAAAAAGCCTGAACTCGACTTTGTGTTCTCCATGTGTGACCCGAAATCTAAAGGTTCTGTTAACATTTACATTCAAAGTGTACAACTAGGTTAAGGTTTTTGAGCGGTCCGGTTGCAGTTTGGCTTAACTGAGGTGAAATTTCATGACTTTAAAGACCCAATCTGATGAAAATCGTGTTTTTAACATGTTCTTGTGCCATTTTTGCTGCCCAATAGGAAAAATATGCTCAAAATTGCGTTTCCGAGTACAGCGTTCCCCCGCCTATTCGTGTTTCAATATTCGCGGTTTCACGTGTACGCTGATTTTTGTTCAGCCACGTTACTCCTCCGGCTCATCACAAAAACTCAGACAACTCAAGATGCTTGTATGAGACTTTTGCATCGGAGGAAGTGCTGCGAGATTTTCTGAGGAAGGGGGAAAGAGATGAAGAGCACGCCGGCCCGTCTGCTTCCGTCCTGGCTGCTAAAGTATATTTCAAGCTGGTTCCACCGGTTCCTGAATCGCTATAATCAAAGTTGGTGCCCCCGAACAGAGAAACGGCATCAGCTGATTTAGAAGCGACTGGAAAATATCCTGATACGCTGAAGAAAATAATCACAGAGAATAATTATCAACCGGGTGAATGAATGAAGGATGAAACCGGCCTCTTCTGAAAGAAGCGACCCTGAAAACACGCTGCTCTCGACTGTCGGCTGTGCCGACGCGCAAATTACACAGCAGGACCTCTACAGACAACTGAGGCAAACTTCCCAGGGTTCTGAAACTTCCAGTCTTAGATGAAACTCTAATAAAAAAACAGTAACTCTTGTAGTTAGAAATCCAGCTTGGATTTAAACCAGGAATCTTCCTAAAACGGTGATCAAATTCATAATTATCTCATTTGTTCAAGTCCAGTGTTTATCAATAAATAAAAACAAACGTACTCGTGTGAACCACTCAAGTCCCGAGTGTTCCTGTTGTACAAATGTGAACATCATGTTTTGGTTTTGTAATTTCTGTGTTAAAAACGTTAAAAAATATGTATATATTACTACAAAAAAAGCCTTGGAATGCTGAATATGATGTTTGAAGTTCTTGTTAGGAATTGAGAAAAGAATAATTTATAGGTTTGAAATGAAAAAAATCCTCTAAACTTTTAGACAGTAAAATCTAAAAATCCTGTTTAGGTTGAAGGATGATTCTTCTGTAAACTCAGAAGCTGATCAAACTGTTTTTCTAATCTCAACTGTGCAGCAGATCAAAGACACTGATTCATCTCTTGCCTTCTTCATCCTCGCTCTCCTCTTCAGCCTCCTCCTCTCCTTCTGCTCCTTCCTCCTCTTCATCCTCTTCACCCTCTGACTCAGACTCCTCCAGCCACTCCTGTGTTTCTGCAGAGAAAGATCATAAAACCTTCAACTTCAGCACAGAATCTCAGCTCCTCTTCCGGTTTCCCTGCGACTCACTTGGATCCATTTCTACAAGAACCTCCCACTGGTCCATCTTGTGGAGGTCCAGGCAGTAGAAGTCTCCCAGTGTGAACTGGCGGTCTCCCACCTCAAACATCCCTCCATACAGATACAGCTTTCCCTGACGCACTGTCGCCATGGCGCTGGATCTGGGACAAGGCTCCACAAGGGGCCCCAAGGCTGAAGCTGCTGAGAAAAAACGCCACTTGAGAATGAAACCAGTTGGAGGAGTTTCATTTCACATGTCTTCCTACCATCATCCTCCTCTTCCTCCTCTTCTTCTTCTTCCTTGACGTCTTGAGGAACAGAAATCACTTCCTTGATGGTCATCACCGTGCCATCCTCTGTGACGATCTCTTTGACAATCTCAGTGGGTACCTGAGGTCCCACCTCCTCGTCTGTTGCCCCGCCCTCCTCCTCCTCCACTCCAGCCTTCTTTCCCCTCCGTCGTTTTTTCTTCTCTGTCTTGTTGCCCTAAACAGACGAAGAGAAACAGTCAGAACATCTGACGAGAACGACGGACACGAAGCAAAATCAAACGCCAGACGCAATTACAAAGAATGTTTACGATAGTCGGACACTAGAAGAAAAAATAAATACATTTTAAAGTCACAATGCGTGCAATATCCTGACTGTGCAATAACCGGGTCACTGTGCAATAACTCAATATTTATTATGCTGTGCTCACAGCAACTTATCTCATTCCATTCTATTTTATCCACAAATATTTAATATTTAACAGTTTCTGTACATATTGTTCATTTTTTTGTTAAGAGTTGTAAATACAGTATTTCTATTTCTATTCTATTTTATTTCTATTTTTATTTTATTTAACTTCTTCACTCCAAGGCTGCTGCAATTTCATTGAATCCTCATGTGCAATGACAATAAATGATTCTGATTCTGATTCAATGTCATTAATTTTTGCCGGTTTAACAACACCAGTGTTGTTTTTTATTAAAACTTAATAAAGTTAGATTATTAACTTATATTTTGTTACTTTAGGGTTAACTGATCTTAGTCTGACACAATTTTACACAATAAATTAAAGGTTAAACCCAAAGGTTGAATGAGTGCTACTTAATGTGAGGTGCCGAGCGAATGACTTCATTAAAATAGAACTTTTCTAAGCCTTTATTTGGCTTATTTGATGTGCTTTCACATAGGTTCATGAGAATTTTTGAAAAAAACAAGCATAGAAAAACAGCTTTATGTAATTTTTGGCAGCTAAAGCTGCTCACAGGAGGTACTAAAGTTTACTATATTACCTAAAGAAAAATGCCTAAATGAACTTCAAAAACTTTTATAAATCTAAATTACCTAAAACATTTAGTTGAAAAAAGCCAATGACAGCCATATCATTATATGAACTACAAAAGCTGCTAATTCAGTGGTGAATTAATCAGGAAAATTAAAAGAATGAAATGTTATGGTAAAAACGTTTATGATATTGCACAAACTGCAAAAATAAATGCTTCATTTGCTAACTTCTTTTAATAAATCAGTAAGAAAATTAAAGGAAATTTGAAAAAGGCAGCATCAAACAATGTGTTTACTTCCTAAAATGGGGAGAAAGACTTCAGGTAAAAGTTGATTGTAAATCATTTCTCTAAAGTAAAATTATAGCTAGTTTGTTATAAGTTTGATTCTTGTTTTTGGTTCTCAAAGAGCACAAAATTCTAAAAGGTTTTACTATAAGTTCTTAGTAAACATAAAACATTTTAACATTTCAAACATCATAAAAGAAGCACAGATGTCCTGGAAAGTTGAATATTTGAGGCTTAAACGGTTGAAAAGGCTGAAAGCAACAAAGCAAATGCTTTTATTTTGAAATCAAGGTCACTCAGACAGGCGCAGCTTACCCTAAGTACACCAGGGAACCAGCGGTTCTTTACAGAGTCAAACAGGTACAGATCGTTATAGAAGTCTCCTTCCAGAGTCTCATCCTCCTCTTCATCACAAACTCCCCCAAACAGCACCGCCCGCCCCGCTGGACCTGCAGCCAGAGAGAAGCCGGAGCGAGGGGGGGGCTTACTACCAGAGGGGTTTACTCTGGACCACGCCCATTTCTCTGTGGGAAAGCAAGACGCAGAAGATCTGTTAAAATCAGCCCATCCTTCGAACTTTAAAGAGAAGAGTTGTAGACATAGAGAAGCAGGGATTTTTGGGAGTTGTAGTAGATAGATTTAGTTTTTTGTCTCTGCTTTAACCCAAATCTGTAAAAATGGGCCTGATGTGTTAAAGGGGGTCACAAGGTCTGGCGAAAGCAGAGCGACATGTGAGGAGTCAGTACCATGAGAGTCCTTCCCCTCCCGCCTCAGGAGGAACATGTCGGAGTGGATGCTGCCCTTCTCCACGTCCTTCTTAACTCTCTGCAGGAGAAATGGTAAATGGTAATGGCGTATACTTATATAGCGCCTTTCTCCCTACAAGGACAAAGCGCTTTACAGTCACGGACCCATTCACCCAGTCACACACACATTCACTCACACATTCACACACTGATGGTCGCTCCGCTGCCAAACACAGGCGCCCGCCTACCACCAGAGGCAAGGTGGGGTTCAGTGTCTTGCCCAAGGACACTTCGACTCATGGGTGTGCAAGGCGGGAATCGAACCTGCAATCTTACGATCATGGGTCGACCGCCCTACCGCTCCACCACGGCCGAAAAGGTGTTACAGAAGGTCACGGCGCCGCAGCACCTCATGGAAAACAAACGTACCGCCTTAGAGTATCCTCCGTAGATGATGACACCTGTGCCGTCCGGAGTAGAGGTCATCTGGCAAGCGGAACGAGGGCAGGGGGCGGAGCCTGAAGGAGCCAGCCTCGACCAGGTGAAGGTGTCCAGAGAGAAAGAGTAGAGGTCGTTGTAGTAGATGAAATCCCTGCAGAAAAATGTTGGATTTTTACTAAAAAAAACAACAACATTGAGGGACAATAAACATCTTTGTCTCTGATGTTGTGAACCTGGCGCTCTCATGGAAACCTCCAAACACCAGCAGCTGCCTCTTGCTGAGGACCATCCGGTGTCCACTGCGGCCCGACGGCCCACCGGCTGCTCTGGAAAACATCCAGCCACCCGTCAGTCGAGGAATCAAAGGACGAAGCGGGAAATATTTGAAAGAGAAACATGACTGCATCAACATGTTTGGAGAAACACTCCGGCTGCGCTCCTACTTGATGTTCTCCCACGTATGTGTGGCAAGGTGCAACACCCAAAGATCCTTGTAGTGGTAAAACTGCTCCCCGTTTGGGGAGGCGAACTCTCCTCCAAACACCCAGAGCTGACCTCCGCCCTGAGGAACAACCACAGCCTGGAGGGAGGAACAGAACAGAGCAAGGAGGAGATGGAAAAGTGTCATCTTTATTGAGGTATCAGCCTTCTGTCCATCAAAACACTGAGCTACTAGTTACTGATAGATGAAAATGTATTCACAGGTTTCTGCAGCCTTCAGCAGAGCAAATGGACTTTTTGAGTTCATTTTTTAATTTTAGGGTTTTCCTCACCTTGAGGCCACAAGATTTATGAAAACAATGCAAGAAATGCTTTACCTATTCTAAGATATAGCCAATTTAGTAAAAAATACATCAAGATGTCCCTTTTTGGCAGCTCCATAAACCCTGATTTTCACAGTAACCACAAAAACTTTATTAATGCCTCAACAATTGAATGATAACGTTTAGGTTGCTTTTAAAAATTAAAGCAAGTTTCTAAAAAAGGTTGGGTGTGTTCAGCGTTTGATTCTTTGAAATAAATAGTTATTTAAAAAAAATTACAAAGTACAACTCTTTTTTTTCTCATTCTGAGAGCTCAGACTGTATAACATAAAAGCTGATTTTTCCCTGAAGGATTTTTACCTGGTGGGAACAGCGAGGTGGAGGAGGGTTGGGAATCTCAGATTTTAACCAAGTGTTTTTCTTGATGTTGTAGAAAAACAGGTCGTTGTACAAAAATGTCTGTAAAAGAAAAAGACAAGACGTCTTCAGGGTGTTTTTTTCTGCTTTAAACACATTTACAGATCAACTATCAGACAGAGAAACATAGTAGGTAAGATGTTCAAAATATAAGCTTAACAAAAATTCTTACATAACTGATGCAAAACCAACTGTTTTTTGTTATAAATCTATTGTAAAGAAAAAAATGTAAAATTATTGAAGAACAAGGCAAAACTATGAGAATACATGTTAAAAAATAAAGCTATTAATAGAAATAAAAGAGATTGGACTAAATTAAAAGGTAGAATAAAAGGTTATTAATGACAATAACAATCATGAAATGGAGCCAGTTGAAAAGAATTTTTCTGGTATTTAATAAAAATCAACATTACAACAACCTTCTTCCCATTGAAGAATTCTCCTCCAAACAGAATAAGTTCTTCTTTCTCAGGATGGGCGGAGAATGAGGCGTTCAGTCTGCAGAAAGCAGATGTGAGACACTCATAAAGATACAAAAACTGCATGTCTAAAACATTTTTTGATCTTTGTAAATTAAACTTTTTTAGTGTGAAAAATAAATAGAAGAAAATTTCCCAAATGCTACAATTTTCTTCTCTGTTCATGTAGGAATCCTCTGCTCCTCTAAAACTCAAATTAATTAAACTGATTTATTATATTTCTAAATCTGGTTTCAAATGTAGGCTGGAGTGAAAGTAATGACATATTTGTATTCAGGAAGGTTTTTTAAAAAGATCATAGTGAGGCGCTGCAGTCACCCTCTTATCACTTTTAGAACTTTACATTGACTGATTAAAAAGATAATAAATATAGGTAAAAGCACAATAGATAAAACAAAGCTATTCAAGATAATAAATAGATTAGAATTCTTTTTTAATTGACGCTATCTTCTCTTAAATTTCATTTGCTCCAAATCATAAATAGACATATTTGCACTTATATACACGCCACATTGTACCCCTTAAAAAATAATTATTGTCAAACTGAGTTTGATCAGTGGCATGAAATGGATTAGGAAGAAGCGAATTAAATAATCCCACCTCCAATATATTTAATAGAGGTGTAACATTTAAATGACTTAATTCATTTCTATTTCTACGATCCAATTAGATTCATCTGTCTGAGGGAAGTTGTTAATCATATTGACCAATACCATTAAAAAAACTCATTTCAAAATGAAATAAATTGATTGTACCTGATTTTGGAAAACAGCAGCTGGATTGAGAAATGGTGGGTTTATTTTACAGTAAGGTAAAAAGCTAACAAGTGACATCACAGCAGACAACACACACGTTATGGCAGCAAATAATACTCGTACATCATTCCAGTCCAATGTGTGGAAAGACTTTAATTTTGAATGGATTTGCCATTCATTCTTGCTTACATGTTTGCTTGTATTTATTTAATTTACACTTGGTTATCTTAGAAGAGATGCAAGGAATGTGGAAATCTTCACCTGCACTGTTCAGTACCAGGTATTTATCTCTGAGTCACACTGGTAGAATTTTTTGGTTAAAGATGTCCTGGATAGATTTTCTCACCTGGGTGATGGAGGTGGGCAAGATGTTTCTACAACCTGGGTTTTCTTTGCATCCAAGTTCTGAAACTCAGCTATCAAAGCCTCTAAGTCCTCCTGAAGAAAGAAAATGGGACACGAGAGAAGCAATAAAGAGAGGAACAAAAGTTTTGTTTTGTTTTTGTTTTTAAACAACTTATGATTTCAATAAAGTTCAGAAGTTCGTCCTGGTTCGGATTACCTCTTCTCGTTTGGACCTTTTCGACACTTTCTTCTCCATTTTTGAAGCGGTTTTCTCCGCTCCTTTCCCTTTCTTCTCCTTTTTTCCTTTCTTTCCCATGACTGTTTAAATTTGCAGATACTAAAACGAACTTTTTTTTTCTTAACTAAAGGAGTCCGTACATCTTGTGGAAGCCAAAGTCCTACACACGCCAAACCCCACGCCTCTTTTCCTGACGGCGAGATTAACTTCCGGCAACAAACCGTGACTTGTTCCGGAGCTTCCGGTAGAGTAGCGCCCTCTCGCGTATCGGAGTGGCACTTCTCCATCCAACCGTTCATTCATCCTCTGCTCTTAATCTGGGCCACGCGGGAAGCAAAGCAGGCCTCCTTTTCCACAGACCCCCCTCCAGCTCCACTGGGGGGTCCCTAAAGCGTTCTCGGTGAGATTGGACACTCCCTCCAGGTTCCTCTGGGACCTACACTCAAACTCGACGCCTATGAAGTATCTAAGGATAGCCTGAGGCACCTCACCTGGCTCTTGTCATTGTAGAGGAACATCAGATGGACTGTGAAGCCCTCCTGTAATTTGGGGCTCGAGCCCGTGACCCTGGCAACAAGCTCAGACATGCTCAGGTAGCGATCAGTGGACAGCCTGCTCCACTCTTCGTCCAGGGGTCACGGCTGAAGGTCAGATGACACATTTATAAGGTTGATGATTGAACTCCTGCCCAGTGTCTGCTGGAACTACATGGCTTGAACAAAGTGTTCCTCAAGAAAAAAAACTAAAAAATATAAAGTCCAGGAACACAGCTCAGGTTCAGATGTCCCAGATATTGCTGTCATTGCCATGGTAACCCATGATGCCTCCCCCTCCCAGTAGAATGATGTAGTACTAACTATAACAGAAACAAATAAAAATATGAGGATAAAAACATTTGTTTCTTCAAACAATAGTGTTAACCTATTACTAAGAGTTTCTTTGGACGACTCTGATGAAGACGGAACGTCTTCGTCAAAACATGTCAGGTGTGTTTTCAAATATACTGCATGTCTGATAACAAAAGAATTAAGAAGCTATTCAATTATTATGTTATCACACTTACAAAGAGGTTTGCTATTATTGTTATGATTCCCTTTTTTTTTTAAAAAAAAGACCAGAATTCAGTTTGACATGAGGGTTCATATTAGCTTCACACATTTCTAAATACCTTGTGAGAGATATTTTAAACTTTACAAAGTCAAAAATCCTGATTTCATCATTAACTTTCTCCACGCCATGAGTGAGAGGTTTCCATCCGCTGCAGGACGAGGCGGTACCATGCAGTTAAACGTGTTTGAACGCACGTGTTCGGTTGTCCTCTGTGTGTGTGGAATGTTGCAGACACCTGAGGCCCTCGGACAGGTCCTGATCTCATGCAGCAGTGGGGATTTCAGCCGTTTGCTCCGGTGTAAATCATGCATTTGTGAATTCACCACAAGTAATTGCATGAAAGGAAACTACAACTGTTACTTCTGCTGTGAAACCAGGTACCCAAATCCTAACCGAAAACAAGGGAGAATTTGAATTTTCCGAGTTTATTGTTTGAACACTTGTGACCAGAAGAGGGCAATATAGGGTTTCTTTTAACTCGGTCTGTGCTCACTAACCTGAACTGAAGGATAATTAGTCTAAAAAAATAGAGAAACAAATCTAATGGATAAAGTTGCATCAAAACAAGATTTGTTCAATGGTGTACTGTAGGTTTTCACCAGGTTTACACACTGTAGCTGCACATTCTTCCACGCAGACCTTCTTTAGAGCTGTGATATTTTGGGGCTGTTGTTGGATTGACGTCTGAAGACTGGCTAGAACACACCAGAACCTTAAAATGTTCCATATTTAGCCACAACCTCACTGTCCAGGCGATGTTTGGGATCATTGTCATGCTCCAGAAAAGTTTCAATCTAAAATATCCTCACTGTTGGAAGGGGGCTTCTGCCCAAAATCTCACCATACATGCCCCTGTTCATCCTTCATATGGATCAGTCATCCTGTCATCTTAGCAGAAAAGCAGAATGCAGCATGATGGTTCCACCCCCCTGCTTCACAGTGGTGTGGTGCTCTGGCGATGCAACGCTGCTTTCTTCGCCCTCAACTAACCTCATGACATTCTCCCTCTGTGAGAACCTTTCCTCATCGTTTACAAGATCATTTTTCCCCCAGCAGGTGAGATCTTTCATGGAGCTCCTGCTCATCTAGTATTTCCTATTATTTTCTAATAATTGCTGCAACAGTTGATCTCTTCTCTCCAAGCTACTTGCTTGTTGTAGAATAGTTCATCTACCATCTCTGGTGTCCTTTGGTCTGAATAGTGTAGCTCATGGGCTTCATCCAGATGGAACTGGGGGATGGCTGGGGGCGCGAGAAGAGCCGGAGGAGAGGTCCACGGCCAAGAACAGGAGCAGGAGAACAGATGAGCCAACTGGAATCTGGAATTACTCCCACCAAACACAGGCATGGAGACCTAAATGATAAATAATGATCAAGAATAGAGGACAGGAGAAGTAATTGAGAATAGAGGACAGAACCCCAATGCACCATACTTTCCATTGCTAATAGCAACTCATTGTACATGATTACCATTATCCTGCCCACACAGGAGAATGGTATTCTATTCTTTTTATCTTTTCCAGCATTTGGTGTCAGCAGAGACACATGTTGTGTCCCTTCCAAGGGGCTGCTATCAGCTGACTCCAAACACACTCAGCACATGACTTCCCGCCCACCGCTGTTGTTCTCTCTGCAGACTATTAAAGCTGTTCTCCTGAGGCCATGCCTGACTGAGAAAAGGTCAAAGCGCGAGGTGTGATACTTACATTCTTTCTTCTGTTGGCGAGCACGAGCTTTACACAAAAAACAAGAGACCGGTCAAACTATAGAGGAAAAAAAATGTTTGAGGATCGTTTTTTTAAGAATCACATCCCTGTTCTCAGGAGAACGAAAACAAAGAGGGAGCACGCTCCAGTCTCTAACAGATAAATGCCAAAGCTATAAGTGTCTGCAGATCCTATTCTTTATGGCCATTTGCTCCACATTTTTGATCATTCTTATTATTGTTAAGTCATTTAACAAAATTAGGTGAGAAAATATAAGAATATATATGAGCAATAACATAGTTCAAGTTCAAACATGTTTATTTTGGACAAGTGAAAACAAGTGTAGGGTAACAAAATAAGACAAAACAAGACAAACTTATATAAAACAAGAAAATTATATAAAACAAGACAAGACAAACATATATAAACAACAAAAGTCCAAAAGGGAGTGAGAAGAAAAAAATCTTATAAACCCTCACCCCCTTTACCTTAAGTCCTTACTTTCCTAACTAAACCCAGCACACCCACCATCAAATACTAATACTAATTTTAACGCTATGGTTCCTTAAAGTCCCCCATGGCACTTTCCTTTTAAATAAAAAACATTCCCAGTGGTGTTTTGATCATAATTACGAAGTTATTAAACCACAATCCCACAACCTAAAAGTTTAAAAAGCCATATTTCATGTTTATCTGAAGCCTCTGTTTCCAAAATCTACTCTACGTGGGCGTGGCCATTTGTGCTGAGCTGAGTAGCCCCGCCCTTGACACAGGGGGACACAAACGACACCGACTGACAGTGTCTGTTCTCAAAAGTTTCTCTTGAATGATAAAGAAATTGTGCAAAGTTACATATTTGGTTCCAAATCTACACTTTATGAACCATGTGTGGAATGACAAAACCAGTGTGTGAACCAGACCCTGCTGTTTAACAAAATTACACATGAAAAAGAACTTTATTAAGCCCATGAATATAGCTTTGAATTGCATTATAATTTAGGTTACATTGCACCAGCAGGCAGGCTGTGGCTCACAACTGTTTTAATACTAGTACATGCAGAGTGTTGAATTCACTTGAACAGGAAATAAAATGAAATGCCAGAAAGGAAGTGACTATTCGCACATAATTTTTCCAAATACGTGCAGACAGTGCTGAACTTTTCACATTTTAATTTAATGCTAAAACTGCACTGAGAATAAAACTAATTTGTTTTAACTCATATGAAAACATTAAAGACCCTTTAGGTTTTTGATTTAATATTTTGCCACCATTCTGCAAAATATTTACCGGTAATTGATTTTCTTCACGTTCTGAAGAATTACTGAGAAAATGAATTAGTTCTAACATCAGAGTTTAATTGATATACCGTTGATAGATTTCTAAAATTACAAGACATGACAGACTTTGAATTTCAAAGCTCTAATTTTTACTGAAGTATCATGACTCATCTCACCTCAACGTGATTAATTAGTATGATATAGTAATTACCCGTCTATGCAATTTGTCTCATTTGATCACAGTCAAAGGCAACTAGGTAAATTCTGCATGAAGTCATGGTGGATTGAGATAGTTAGAGACATGATCCGGTATCACTCATCTTTAAAGGATTTGTTGAAAACATGTTTTTAAACTTAGAAAGTTGATTTTTGTTGGATGTCTTTGAGCTTTGTGATAACTAAATATAGGGTTTGTGTGCTATTGTTTGTTCTGAGTCATGTTTTCTTGGTTTTGTCATGTTGTGTGTTCCCCATGTCACATTCACACCAGCTTAAAGTTAACTATCCTCATCTACCTTCATTTTATTTCATGAATTTAAGCATCTGGATTTCATATTTTCTTTGTCAGGTCATCTTCTTTGTTCCTGACATCAAAAGTGAGAAGTCCAATAAATACCTATTCTTTGGCTTAAACGAGTTGTTTTCTTGCTTGTGTGGGTGGTCATTGGTAGATTTGCGGCGTGTCTGACGTCAAAGGATCTGATTGAGGGCAATTCCAGATAAATCACCTTCTGGACACATCTACCTTTAAGCTCAGGGCCATGAACTAAAAAGAAACATCTCTTCTGATGATCGATTCAAACAGATGGCTGGAGTGCATCTGTGTCCCTCTGCAACAACACACACATTAACGCAGTGACTCAGCAGCTCCACGTCAATACTGCCCTCAGCATCGGCCTCTTTCCGCTTGCCTGTCGTCTGGTCGTGACTGATACTCCAGGAGAGGAATAAGGGAAAGAGGTGATGAGATGATGAAAGCTGCAGATGGAGAAGCGGATATTACCTTCAATTTAAAATATTTTTTGAAACCCACGTCCACCGGAGCAGGTGATAAGAAATTTAATTTCCACTTATTTTAGTGCCTGGTTCAATGTTAATGTATTGACTTTTTGGCCAAATTTTCCCCCACAATCTCAAATCAAAATATGATTCCAGCTGCCTGTTTGTGTCTGTGTGACCTTATTGAGCCTCGTTTATATCGATGTGATTGTCCATTCAGCTGCTGAGTCTCATTTTGCCTCTGCTTCTGTGAAATTCTGAGGGAAATGTGACATGGCTGCATGTGCAATGCTAAGAAGTGGAAGGCAATTTCAGTAAAGCTGTGAATAAATCCTAAACGACCAGTTTGACTGCATTAACTTGTTTTCCCACGAATATGGAAAGCAGTCTGACATAAGGTATTGCCTACCTTCACACCACAGAGTCACTGGTAAGCTTTGCATCTCACTGGGCTGAGATTATTGGTGTCTAATTGCAAAAGACAATCCCAGCAGTTATCAAATTGTTACAAAACTTTTATGATTGTTTTAAGATCAAATTTATTAATCTCTGAGTGGAGAATTTTCCACTTAAAGCATAGCAGTTTACAATCGGAACAAAGAATACACAATTTAAAATAAAATATAAAGCATCACATATTTACACAATCACACTGGGAGAAGATATTGGGTCATTGCATCATGGATTGGAAATATTGCACAGGCCAGAGACAGCTGATTATTGATATATGTTATTTTTCCTATGAATGTTCTAATGTAAGTTTCACGAGTCAGAAAGCAAAGGAGGCTTTAGGGTTGCATCAAAGTGGAAACCCTTTGACTTCCTGATTGAAGTTCACCCATAATCTTAAGTAAAGTCAGGACAGTTCACCATTTTACCCCTAGGGAGAAATCAGTTATCAATTTGCTTCAATTACATTTTACTTTCTCTGATATTACAAATAAGCTAAAAAAAAATAGATACCATAAGAGCTAAAAAGATAATGACATTAGGAAAGTTTTTTTAATTGTTTATATACATTGCGTTGCATTTTGGTTTAATAGACTTTAGCATTTATACCTTCCTTTTTGCAATGTTAGCATTGTCAGTGTCATGACTAGAAAGCGGGGCGGACCCAGATGCTGAAACCCAGAGGCTGAGACAGATAGGTGAGAGGTAAGTAAGAAGTTTGTTAGAGTTCTTGTTGGTTCCTGGCGAGGCTGTGGGTAACGTGGCTGCGGCTCTTGATTGAAGACTCTGGTACCGTTCGTGTGGAACTCCAAGAGCGAGGGACCAGACAGAGTTCGTGGCTTGACTTCTTGGTGCATGGCGTGGCTGGAGATCTAGATGAGCACAGAGACTGTGGCTCACATTCACAGGTGGCGTCAGCAAAGGAGAGCTGTGACCTCTGCTGCTCGAGGTGGTAAGGTTCAGGTGACACTCTTGGCATGAGGTGAAAACCTGAAGTGCAGAAAACAGACAAGGTTAGCTCAGGACGAGACCAGTAGCCAGACGTAGTGAGCTTCTGGAGACTAAGCACCATCAGGGTTAACGGACTGGCGAAGAATGATGAAGCTGGGTCTCCTTTTGTAGCAGGTGGCTTGATGAGTTGAGTAGTCATAGCTGAGATGAATGAGCAGCAGAGCTGGAGGGGGAGGAGTCTGACCGGCCACCATGACAGTCAGAAAGTAGCTTTATTTCTTACTGACATTCATCAACTGAAACAAAGTATCTTTCAAACCCACTTTTGGAGTCATGGGGTTGCTGGAGCCTATCCCAGCCACTGTTTGACAAGGCTAGGGCTCACCCTAGACAGGTTGTCAGTCTGTTGCAGGCCCACACAACCACACACTTACATTCAACCCAAGTGTCAACTTAAAGTCAACAATTAACCCATGAAACTTGTTTTTGGGCTGTGGGAGGAAACCGGACAGCCTGGAGGAAACCGAGGCATCCACGGCAAAAACATGCTGACTCCACACAGAAAGGTCCCAGCTGGGATTTAAACCAGGGACTGGAGGTGTGAGGCAAAGAGTGCTAACCACTACACCTATGTGCATCCCTAGTACTATTGTTTGCAGAAAAAACATTTTTGCTCATAGGGAAATTTTTCAAAATAGTGCAACAAAAATAGAAAACATTTCTACTTACTCTACAAGAAACTGTTTAAAGACCCACTAAAATAAAAAATCTTGCTTTTGGTGTTTTAAAATGTTCTTGAAGCATTTTTCACTCAATGGATGACATATATAAAAAATGTATGATTAAAATTGTGTTTCTGTGTATTTCTTTATTCACGTCGTAGTGATTCAGGAGCAACGAAAAAAAGCCATTTGAAAAAGCCAGTAGTTGTTACATAAAAACTACAATCATCAGGCCATAAGCTCCCTGCTCTGCTCCATTTTGATGGATCCACTTGTAGACAAATAGATCCATTATTGTCTTCGTTTTCCTCGTCTGACCTGGAATCTGGATCAAAGCTGTATGTCTGTATGGCTTCAGTATTGCTCACCTTTTTTGTTGCACTCAAAATGTTATCTCGGGAGTGTGAGGGGCTATAACTAGCGGAAAAGAGGGTACAAAATGGGATGATGGGAAATGAGCACAGACTTACTCCATGGTAACATTACTTGCAGCCACAACTCGGAGTCAAATTTCTATTGAACTCCTTCTGCTCTGCAGAAGCTATGTCCTAGAAAATTACACAAGTTTTTTGTTTTGGCTAAAAATGGAATAATCACAATTAAAAGACCGCTGGGGATACTTTGAAAATAGATAAAAAGGTGATCAAAGCAGGACTTAAAGACTGAAACAAGTGAGCTGTGTGAAACTAAACATTAAGTCTGAGTTTCTATTAAAAATGTTGAACAACAAAAAACTAAAAAATATTTAAAGCAATAGCTCACCTCTGTGAAACAAAGCATTTCATATCTACTGTAGATTCTCCGGAACCATTACCGCGCCGAAAAATTTCCGTCTCCAACTGGAAACGTTTTTTGGAGACGTCGAGCCCTGTGGAGGTTTCCTATTGCAGTGTCAGTTGATCTTCCAGCAAGCACCTAGGTATTATCAGTCCGACCACAACAAAATCACCCTAATCATTAACTCCCTTCGCAATAAAGCACTACAATGGGCCCAAGCGTTCATTTCTGCCAAATCCCATTACTATTCTGCTGTACGATCGCTTCATCAATGAATTTTGCTTGATTTTTGATCAACCGCGCAAAGAGGAAGAAGCCACCCGGATATTGCTTAGCCCCAAGCAACACAATCGTTCGGTCAGCGATCACGTTATCGACTTACTTACGCATACTAGTGGTGGAAGCCGGTTGGCCTGATCAACCCCTGAAAGGAGTTCTTTATCAATCATTGAACAAAGACATTAAAGATCACCTATGTACTCAATCTGAAGCCACCACTTTTGAAGGACTAGTAACCGCGGCCCTCCGTTCAGATATCCGGCTCTGGAGGCGTCAAAACGAACGAGAACAATCTTACCGCAAACCATCCCACAGCTCCTATGTCTCAGCTGCAACTCCAAATTAACCTCCTCGTTCCATGATCATCTCTTATCCCAAGCCTACTGACGAACCTATGCAAATAGGACATTCTAAGCTCTCCACCGAAGAACGCCAAAAAAACGTCGCGAGGAGGGTCCTTGCTTGTACTGCGGAAAAATGGGACATTTAGTAAACCAATGTCCGTCTCGTTTAAACTTTCCCGGACAGGCCGCGGGCGGGTGTTTCTTTGAGTCACAAAGAGAAGAATTTTTTTTCTTACCTGTCAAGATCTGTTTTAACTCTAAGAGCCATGATTTGCAAGCCCTAATTGATTCTGGTGCTGAACAAAGCCTGATTGATTCTCATCTCGTTTCCAAATTCTCTCTGCTCACAGAACCTTTGGACACCCCCATTGAAGCCTCTGGCTTAGGTGGGCAACACCTTTCTCACAAAACCCATCACACCAAACCCGTACTCTTAATCTCTTCAGGTAATCCTAGACAGAACATTCAATTTCTTATTACCAAATCCACACATACTCCCATCGTTTTGGGATTTTCTTGGCTAAAATTGCACAACCCTCAGTTGAATTGGACACACTGTCATATTTGTTAACTGGAGTGCCTTTTGTATGGCCAACTGCCTCCAGTCTGCCGTTCCCTCCGTTTCTACTCCCATCACTAATCCGTCCGACAATTCTGATCTATCTAAGATCCCTGCTTGTTATCACGATTTGAGAACCATTTTTTTTAAAGCTAAAGCTAGCGTCTTGCCTCCTCACCGTCCTTACGACTGCTCCATAAATCTCCTCTCCGGTGCTCCCCTTCCTAAGGGGAAAAAACTTCTACGGAGAGTGATATTCAGGAAGCCTTATCCCTGGGTCACATCCGTCCGTCTTCGTCTCCGGTGGGAGCCGGATTCTTCGTAGTGAAGAAGGATAAATCATTCCGCCCATGCATTGATTATCGAGAGCTAAACCATGTAACCATAAAAGACAAATATTCTCTCCCTCTCATTTCGTCTGTTTTTGATTCTATTCAGGAAGCTAAGATTTTCTCTAGACTAGACCTACGCAATGCCTATCATCTCGTACGGATCAAAGAAGGCGACGAGTGGAAAACGGCCTTCAACACACCCCTCGGTCATTATGAATATCTGGTTATGCCCTTCGGGTTAACCAACGCACCCGCAGTGTTCCAAAGGTTGGTAAATGATGTGCTCTGAGATTTCCTAAACCCTTGACTCGGGGGGTTATGGGGGTACTGTCATGGTGCCTCTGTCAGCTCTCCTCCCCCTAACCTCTCTGCTTGGCTCCTGATTCTTCTCAGCTGTGTGCACTCAACTCATCAACCACAAGACCTTTATGAGGAGATCCAGTCGCAACATTCATCGCCAGTTTGTTGCCCCTGATGGTGCCTAGTCTAGTCTCATGTTATTTCTAGTCCATGTGTTCATGCTCTCAATTAATATTGTTTATGCCTCGCCTTCAGGACTTTCACCACGAGTGGACACCTGAGCCTCCTGTTTACCAGAGCCGAAGAACCTCACGGAACTCCAATAAACCTCAAGCCACCCCACGAGCAAACTCAGACCTCCAGCCACCCCACGAGCCTTAGCAACTTCCAGCCACATCAAGATCTCAAGAAACTCCGAATTATATTAAAACTATTACTTACCATCTACTCAGCTGTGTTATCTTTCCGTGTTCCGGCGCCAAAGGACAAACACAGGTACTGTCTGATCCCAGGACGCCACCCAATGTGTGTGTGTGTGTGAGGGTTTGGGTGTTTTATAAAGGACGTAGAAATCAGAGCTCACACCTGTCGGCGTTCTCTTCCAGAAAGGACTGTTTGTTTTTTGTGCGGTCTTCCTCTCACACAGCCTTTATCTGCAGCTGGGAGCCACTGTGGGAACGAGAACACCAGTTTGTGCACACACACCGGAAAAAGTGGAAATCTAAACCAAGTACCCTTCCAGAAAGGACTGTTTTTTGTGCAGGCGCTGTTTAATCTGTCTTCCTCTCACACGGCCTTTATCTGCAGCTGGGAGCCACTGTGTGATCAAGAACACCAGTTTGTTCACACATACTGGAAAAAGTGGAAATCTCAACCAAATATATGGCTATTATTTCAACCTAAACCCAACAGAACCAGAAAAATCAAGGGAGCTCTAAGGTTTGGTTTAGGAAGAAGTCCTGAAAGATTTCACAATCAGGTGAGTCATAACGTTCACACTTTAAAACTTTCTTTAAAACCCAGCAGACAAAAACATTAGCAAATCTGAGAATATAAATATGTCAGACAATGCTGTTCATCTTTTAAAACTTTAAACTGTATTTTAGCATTAATAACAACTGTATGGAATTAAAGGTTAGACAGTTTGTGCAGGAATGACCTCAATATGCAGGAGAATTTATTTAACCTGTGACTTTAGTGAAAGAATTTAGAAATTCTCTCCTCTGTAAATCTATCAATGCTCTTAACTCCTTGTCCTTGAAGATTTAAACGTCTAATTATGTTCTGTTTCCGACTTTTTTAGTAAGATATTTTTATTTTTTAAAGGATTGGACACAAACTCACCTAAAAAAGGTTTAATTATAAACAAACGCTTCACATGTTCCTGCCTGTATGGTTTCTCATCCTAAAGCTTTAGTCTAAGATAACCAACCATGTCCAAACTCCAGCGCATGGGCAAAGTGGGACAGATATTTTTTTCATATTATTTCTGGTCTTCACATACAAAATTCCCAGTAATTTGGGTCAAAATATATTTAGATGTACTTCTGTTGTGTGTGTGTGAAGAAATTAAAATATCATACAGCAAAAAACTTCATTAAAATGTTCACACTTATTGAAATTCATCAACAGAAACAAAATATTTTCCAAACCCACTTTCTCCCCTTTTTGGAGTCATGGGGTTGCTGGAGCAAATCCCAGGAACGGTTTGGCACGGCCACACAATCGCAGACAAAAACACATTTACACCAAGAGACGATTTTGAGTCACCTGAATGATTTTGGAATCCTGGTGCTTTGGGCGTGAATCTGCCCACATCATCAAACTCCTACCACTGTGCTTGACTGTTTTTGGTCCTCAGCGAGAGCTTAGCTTTCTGGAAGAATCTTTCCCTTTTGGTCTGGTTTTATAGAAAAATAAATAAATCATTGCATCAAAAACAATCCTTGTATTTTCAAGTTTGAGTATAAAGTACTTTAAATTTTACTTCCCATCTTTTTACTAATTTAGTGCACGTGACTTCAGCATGAAGTGAGGCTTTTCCTGCACTAGAGGCAAAAATGCCATCAAGGCATCAAAGGTCTCTTTCAGAATGACTCTCAGCACAAAGAGCTGCTGCCTATGACCAAATCTGAAGACAAATTCTCAGAACATTTATTCATTTCCACAAGTTATTACATGCTCCTGTAAGGAAAAGAACATTTACAGAGCATTTTAGCCTTTGAGGGAACCCCCAAGGTGGAACTGAACAGCTGAGCTAAAGAAAACGTGACAGGACAAGAGATGTTCAGTGAAGGCCAAATGAGAATGTGCAATAAAAAAGATCAAACTTCTGTTGAGTTGAAAATGTTAAATCAGAGCAACCTTTGAAAAAAAAAAAACTACAAAATAAACTTTTGTGTCTGGTTCAAACCAGTACTCATTTTTTTTTGTTTTTTAATTCTACGTCCATTCAGGAGCTCTGTAAAAACAAGTGAAAGTACAGAAAGCTAAAATCCTTCAGAACATCCTGATGTTCAATGTTCTTTAGATCAACGTCTGTTTTTGTAAGTTCCTATTTCCAGTTGGTTACAGGGTCATCTAGACTCAGTTGATTGACGATGTTTCGCTTCTTATCTTCTCCACTGGTAAATACAGTTTCTTTCCAAATGAATTGAGAAAGCCTCTTGGATGCAAGACAAAATGCCTTCAGCTTAAAAAACTTGATTCATTTTTGAAGACCCAATGAAAATCATATTTTTTTGTTTTTAATATGTTCTAGTGTCATCTTTCTCATGATGCAGGAATAAAATTAAGATTAAAATTGAGTTTGAGTATTTATTCAAACTGCTGTGAATCATTAGCAGATGAAAACAAAAATCTCTGTGCGTGCCATAACGCAAAATTCTAGTGAACTACAGCCTTTCTGCAGAAACTATGTCCTGGAAAGCATGTCAGGTTTTTGGATTTTTCCATAGAGGTAAATGTAGAAACAGAAAGAAATGATGGTGACTTTAAGTGGCGAGGCAGAATATTTGGATTTTGCTATCAGGGAAAATTAGCCAGAGTTAAATTCTTCCCCACACCCCACATTTAGGCTGATTAGAAATATTTTAGTCAATCTTTCCATTTTATTATTTTCAACCATGTCAAAACGCACACAAAAATAGCCTCATTGATTTGTTTGATTGCAAAAAAGCAGAATTCATCTACAGTTAAAGCGGAAGAATTGTCCTGATGAAAACACTATCAGCATTTCTCAGGTTGGACTTTTGTTTTTAGGTGACATATTTGTGAGTTAAGCTTCCTAAGCTTCATCCTGAGACTGTAAACTGTTACACCCCTGTCTGGAGGCTTGTAAAAGGATGTAACATAAAGCTAAAAGAAACAAATTAAATAAATGACTCAAAAACTCTCACAGACAAAACCCTGGCTGAAAATAAGCTGGGAATTTATTTACAGGAAAACTCAAAAACTACACAAAAACAACCAAAATACAAGGACCAAAGCCTCTAACAAAACCAAACAAAGTTAAGCTCTGCTGCCGCCAGCTGGGGGGGGGTTTCAACAGAAGATGTGGCAGCAGTGCTCCGGACAATTGGGGCTCCAATCTGTACACAAATGTAGGAGGGGAAAAAACAAAGACAGAACCTTCCACTGCAGCAGAGAACAGAGACAGATAACACCACAAAAGAACTAAAAAAAAAACCAAAACAATATTACGGCCACAGCCGTAACACTGAGCTTGGATCAGTCAGCTGCTCTAAATGCCTGACAGGATTACAGTGACTCCATGAACTCTGCTCAGTCTGCTGCTGATTCACGTGACCAATATTTGATGCCTGAAAGTACTGCTATTGGTTCGTTTTTATTTTATTTTCTCAAACTGATGAAGAAATACAAAATCATAGAAATATTATGAGGAAAGAAGGCAGCACAGTCCGTGAACGGCCGGTTCCAGACGTAACGTGGACTGACGGCGGGTCTTACGTTTCTTCTCAGAGGAACAAAAACAGAAGCTTTTAACTTTGATGCAGGACTTGAAGAACATTCTTGAGATTTTTGGTGCTTTTTATCCAAACTAGAAAGTAAAAGAAACTTCTTCACATCATTAAAATCTATTCAAAAGATGCCAGAGAAGGAGGGTCACAATCAAATATCATGAAAACCGATCTGAGCAGCACGTTTCACAGGTTTGTGCAAACTTTCACATTTCCCTAAACTGTATGTGACACTTTTAAAGAGTTCATGTAAAAAATTGACCTACTTTTTACTTGTAACGCAAAGGCAAATATCAGTAAAACCCTATGATTTTAGCCCCGTCTTGTAGAAATTAGGATAAAATCAAATGGACATGTCTGGAGGTGTACCAGTTGATCGCAGAACATGTGGCTAGATAAAGCAGAATAACCCAAACAGATTAGTACAAATCGCTCAATCCTGGTCTGTTTAACGGTTCTCTGTGCGTTGATTTCTGCTGATTAGCTGACTGAACACACCTGGTCCAGGTAACCAGCAGCAAGAAGGGCAGGGAGAGCTGGAAAACAGGCAGGGTGAGGAGCAGCCCTGTAAATATATCATAATAATATATAACAACAATAATAAAAAAAAACTGAAGTTAGTGTGTAAAACTTTATCCTATTTATTACAAAAGATAAACACTTTTTTTTAACCAGCTCTCTTACTTAGACTAATAATTTGAGCTGAATGTCAATTTTTCAGATTTTTTAAATAAAATGCCTCCAATATTAAACTGCTTGCAAATTTGTGCGTCAAAATAAACTAAAAATGAACTGTGATGTGGTTGTTTATGCTTGAATGCAGATTTATTTGTGAATTTAGACCTTATTTAGCGTTGAAGACGGGTGTGACACCATAGACTCATAAACTTGGTGGATAATCCCGGAAGTCACCCAGCATCTGCATGAAGAAAATAAGACTGAGTGGGATGGGTACATGGACCAGTTTACACCACCCACCGCAACAACTCTTAAAAAATGTAAACTGGGTCGGACAAAAAAGTTTTAAAGCTCTGCCGGATCTGTCCACCTGTCGCAAAAAAAGAAAAAAAAAACTATTTGCACAAAGAAAAATTGTTCCAAAATCTAAGGTGAGAATTAAAAAAAATGTCTTTCACAGTTTTCATTACTAGAAAATTGAAAGAGTTTTGAACAAATGTATTGCAGCCGCCTATAAACAGGTTTATTCTGGGTGTAAATATGACTTTTTAGCATAGGGGTCAATGGGAAACTGCTGACACAGCCTCCAGTGGTCATGTGAGGAACTGCAAGTTTCCTGGGTTGGGTCAAATTTTGAAACCGGAATTGCGGGGATTTGCTAAACCTATTAATCTTAATGTATAAACATAAATTTCTAATTTAAAAAAGAAAACAATCCAAAAAGGTTTTGTAGGTAGAGAGGCAGACGTAAAATATTACAAAATAAAAGAATAAACTGTGAAATATTTGTTAGATGGAACTACAGAGACGCTCTGTAGCTGATTTTTGTGACAGGTTTAGTTGAAAGTTACTAACACATGTAAACAAACAAGATAAATGTGAGTAAAAAATTTTTTTAAAAAATGAACAAATGAAGCAAAAACCCCAAAAAAAACACAAAAGTTGAAAAAAAAAGGAAATTTTATTGTAAAGCACTTTTACAAAATACCCTGTAAACAAAATTAGAGCAACTAATGACAATCGTAAAAGTTAACTAATATAAATAAATAACTACTGGTTAGTGCCCGTCGGCTCTTTTAATGGCTGGAGTGTTAAAAAAAAAAAGTTGCTACTTCTAAAACAAACTTAAACCTTTTCTGCCCGTTTCCACGGCAACAAAACTTTGGGTCCTTTAAGGAGGGTCTTCAACTTGACATTTTACGTAACTAAAACCTAACTAAAACAGTCACAATGTGGGAACATAAGCTAGATAATACTGTGATTTGAGAGTGGGGCCTCTCCTTGTTCCCTCAGTTTGTGCCTCCTCTTCCTCAGCTCCTGCAAATGCAGTTACACACATTTCATGTTGGCATTTAAGGAGCACAGCGAGGAATTTACTGTTCAAGGGGGAGGAGAGCACTGGAAGATCTACGAACGGCCACTTACAGTCCTATTTCAACCCCGTTTGGACTGATTTTCGCAAAAAAATGGCAAACGTCTGCCACACGCGAACGCACCGCAGGGGTCATCCCTGCCTCAGAACCCCCACACTCTAAGGATGACGCTCAGATATTGATCCCACAGTCATCAGCAAAAGGAGTGATAAAACGATAGCTGCAAATCAGCGAAATACTTGAATGGTTGGAGATTTGTCAGTAGGCTGCACATACGTTCACAGGAAAAGGCCTCTGAGGTTTTGAACGAGAAGATCCGCTTCACTTTACGCCACCAATAACAACAGCGTTTCAGTGAACCTCTGGCAATGACACAAACTCTGCAACACCAAGCTATAAAATAACATCCTCTGTCCTTCCACAGGGCAGAGTACAACTTCTCATACACAAAAATAAAACATCAGACAGAAAACAGTTCAAACAGACTACTGATCGGACTGATGCTCAAAGATTTGAAGCGGTCGAGAAGCAAAAGAGGGAAGAGTTGAAGAAAGTCGAGACGAGACGCTTTGATCAAGTCTTTATCAGTCCACACAGACAGGCTGTGTGTGTGTGTGTGTGTGTGTGTGTGTGTGTGTGTGTGTGTGTCCGGAAAAGGAAAGAACATTCAGCAGAGGTCAAGCTTCACCCGTCGAGTTTTCAGAGACTAGATGCGACTTTCGGTGTGTTCTGATTGGCCACTGGCTGAAGGTAAAGAGGAGGGGTTTTTAGGACTCCTGAGGCACGACTTCCATCACCTTCTGACACCAGGCTGTGCTTGAGACTGAAAACACACACAAACACAAACTGTGAACATCTACAAAAGAGTTAAATCCATTCATCTTCTACTCCTGCTTCGGCTTATTCCAGCAGAGTGAAGCAGAGTGGGGGTCCAGGCATTCACCTGTCAATTGTAGAGATGAACACACCAGGAATGTGACGTGCATTCAAGAGCACGCTAAACCAGGGTTCTTGAACGCGCGTTTAAGCCCATGGTGTTCACACTGGACGAGCAGGGAAGATTTTTTTTCTTCCCTTTCCTTTTTCAACTAATTACTAGCGCATGTCCGCCACCTATTGGAAGAAGCTTTGTGCGAAATGTCAACGCCGTGAAAATCCTGTGAAACTCCAGGCTTTTTCTTTCACAGCTCTATTCCGATATATCAAAGACCTGATGTCATGTAATTCTGACCAGGCGCAATTAGCAGTTATTAATTTCTCCTCCATGATCAATTTTCAACCAGTTGGCACTTAAATAAACCTTTGGTAATTTAAAGAGTTACTACTAACTCTTTAGAGACTACTAATTCCACGTCCCTGATTGGTCAAAGTACCACCTGGTTTAACTTGCAAGGCGCGTTTAATGGCCGCGTGCCCGAAAACAATCGTTAAAACTTGCATTGCCACACGTGAAAGTTAGAGGTTTGAACACAGAAGTCTGAAAAATGCGTTTGGTAATCTTTTCGTTGGAAGTGGCTGCTTGAACGCGCGTAGCTGAGGGCGCTGTGTCCGTAGCTTAAAAATAACCAATCAGCCTAAAGAGGGGAGTACATAGAGAACATCCACACAGAAAGAACACACCCGGGAATTGAACCTTCCAGCTGTAATGCAACAGTGCTAACCACTACAACACCCTAAAGCCCTGATGATATTCTTATTTAGATGGAAAAAGTCACAGTTTGAAATGCAACTTTGATTTGTACTGTGAATAGTGATAAAATATATCCCTAAACGTGAAAAGACCTGTTTAAAATTGTTGCTTTTTTCATTCTATGCAAAGTGTTTTTTTCTGTTGTGAATTGTGCACCTTTCAGGATTTCCCTTAAGGTATCGTCACAGCAAACCAGCTTTCACTGATTCTCACAGGTGGTTTGGCAGGGATTATTTATACCCTTCCTGACACAATCCTGTATTTTATTTGGGCTGGGGACAGGCACAGGGAGACCCGGACTTAGGGCCCCCCTTGTGGCTACATAGTTGGGCAGTAGGGCGATGGATGCACTGATGAACTATTTCTGGGTCATAATGATCACATGAAACAAAAGAATTATTTTATATTTTTTAAACAAAGGACTAAGGCGTGTTGAACTTACAGATTCCATGCAGCAGCCACTTGGGTTTGTTTTGCCACCACACACCAATGAAGTAAACGGGCAGCCCGGTGGCGATGATACCGAACCCGATGGCGCACTCGATCGGAGTCTTCCAGAAAGACACGATGATGAGGAAGAGGCAGGCCAGAACGAAGCTTATCGGCAGCAGGATGTTGACCTGCGATCAGAGGGGAGAGCAGAGGTTTGTCAAAATCCTCCGTCAGAACTTCTGCAGTTTTATTTCACGAAGGAACAGTCGGAGGTTGTTGGTGAAATTCCATCATCCTCAGTGGAACCTGGGTCTAGGCAGAGAAACAGGAGTTCTTGGTTCAGGAGTTCAGTCTCCATGGGATTTGAACAGATTCACTCATGTAGACCGAATGTCAACAACATCCTCATTAATCAGCTCTGTGTCGCCATCAACAAATGAATCACAAATCTGCAGCTCGACTGGGAGTCTACCGAGCTGCAGGAATGTGACGGCCAAAGAGCGGCGGGAGAAGCTGATGGAGGAGGAGAAGCGGTGGAGGCCAGCAGGGTTCTCTGGCTGCTCTTCTGACCTGACGTGGTAACACCCTGCAGATCCTACAGCCTCACTGAGAGACGTTCTCCCATCAAACCCACTTCCATCACTTCAGAGAACTTCCCTCTGAACAAAAACCACAACCAAATGCTACAATAGATGAATTTTTGGCCACATAACAAATTTAGTACATTTTTCTAAAAATGAAGTGGGACTTTGCAGCTCAGTAAGAGACTGGTCCAAATGGCTCTTTTATTGTGAAAGGCTGCAGACCGCTGATCTACTCTCCATGCAGGTTTGTCCCTTTGTCTTTAATGGATTTAAAGTACTCTTTATCTACACCTAGAAAATGCAAACTTTTCTGCTCCAGACTCCAGAATTCCCACTCCCCACTTCTCTTCCTGGATAAATCTTTCATTTAGTGACTGCAGGAAGATCTCAGCCTGCTACCTCTCAGGGGATTGGTGATCCTCGACAGTCTCCTTTTACCACAGGAGGTCATTAAAGACGCTCAGGGACTTCTTTCTTTAAATTTGTTATTTCAAGGTTTTATGGTAAAAAAATAGACAGATATATGATGAAGTGTTCCAAACTATCAGGAACAAAGACGGAGTGATGCAAAGGAAAAGTCTTCGTTGAAGCATCGCTCTTTGTTGACGGCAGAAACAAAGAAAACATTTCCTGCTGCCAAAGAAAAATGATGCAGAGAGTCAACGAGGACACGGATCGGCGGAGGAGACCACTGCAGTTCCTCCACCTCCGAATGAAATCATGGGTTTAAGGTGGACTCACTTTGATCGGCCGCTCCAGCTCCGGCTTCTTGTGCCGCAGCCACATCATGCCGATGATGGCCAAGGCGATGCAGAGCCAGTTGAAGAAGCTGAAGAAGTTTATGACGGAGAAAATGTCGTTGGAGAAGGCATAGAGCAGCGTCATCAGACACTGGAGAGAGGAGAGAAGAAGGGGGGGGGGCTGGTAAATAAACAACAAAAACATCCTCCGACAGGTAACCGGAGGTGACTTTAGGATCGGGGGGGGGGGGGGGGTACCCACGGTGAAAATGAGGGAGGGGAGTGGGGTCAGCAGGGTGGGGTGGATCATCGACAGCAGGTTGGGCAGATGACCCTCCCGGGCGCCTACAAAGAACAACCTGAGGGCGAAGAAGACGTTGGTGAGCTCACAGGAGTCCGCCTCCCAGCAGAAGGAGGCTGTGGAAACGGGTGGGTTACCTGGAGGACGTGAAGAGGGAGCCATTCACCGAGCCAAAGCAGGACAGACCCACAAATACGGGGATGATCCACGCCATGGGACCCAGGTGGTGATTTCCAAAGTCCTGCAAGAAAACATGACCAGGAATGCGGTGAGTGTTCTGCATTAACGGTGAAGAACTTCATGTTTTGTTATGTTATTTTAAACCTAAAACTCTTCTAAAACAAGAAGAAAACCCACATCAGAGCAAAGTTTAACTAATAAATCCACATTCGTGAGTTCTAAGTCTTTCTGCCAACAAATTCTGTGAGTTTTGAGGTCAAAAGAAAAAAGTAAAATATTCTTTTAAATGGAGCAGAAGGGGAAAAAAAACCAACAAAGCCCAGCAAAGATGGTAACAATGATGTTCTTCTCCTCCCACAACTGCCCCTCCACCACCACCACCACCATCAGGCCTCCTTATGAGAACCTCCAGGTCAAAGCTACTGGATAATGTTTCAATTGTTCACAGAACAAAACGTGATTAAAAAGTCACATTTTTATTGAGAACGAGCAGCTTCTATGAAGTGATGGTTTCTAGAATTTATATTTTTGGTTTCCATTGGCAACCGGTATTTATGCTCCCATCTCACCAGGATCACAGAGAAGAGAATGGAAACACTTCAAAGAAAACAAGCAAGATATTCTGATGAGAGATAAAATGCTCCAAATGAAAAATCTGACTTTGATTATTGGTTTGCAAATTAAATACACAGAAATTGAATTTTATTGTAATAAATGATACAAATTGGTTCGAATTGACATTTTTGGACTGAATTATAAGATGAACAACATTTATTGGTGATTTTTATATTTTTCTTATTTGTTCTTGATCAAAATCAAACCTAATGTGAGAGGTTACCTGTTCTGGTGATTTTATGTGGTAGTTTTTGGGTTTTCAGAGGAGTGAGGTGTGGTTTAGCAAACATGTAGAGTTGAAGGGAGATCAGCTGTTGCACTCACCACAGCCACCGCCTCTGAGCCCAGCATCTGCTGCGGCGACAGCGTGGTGAAATACGCCAGGTTGGTGAGAACGTACACGGCCGTGACGATGGGCAGGGAGATGATGATGGCCCGAGGAAGGTTTCTGACACACAGACAACAGGTTAGAGCTGCAGCCGTTCATCCGCCCCGTCAGGAAACTACAAAGGGAGACTCACTTGTAAGGCTCGATCATCTCCTCTGTGACAAAATTCAAGTAGTTCCTAAAAACAGAAGAAAAGATGTTCAGAAAAGGAGCGACTACAAAAGATAACAGAAGCAGGCGGGTCGGCACGTCCACTCACCAGCCGCCATAAGCAAACAGGCCGCTGTAGAGCGCCAGGCCAATGTTTCCAAACTCATAGTTGGATCCCTTGAAGGAATTTTCTGGGAGAAGATCGTCTGTGTCACCTGGGGAAAGAAAAAGGACTTAAAGTGAACTTACAAACACATTTCATTGTAGGTCAAAGATCCACTCTGATGAAAACTGTTTTTGGTGTTTTTAACATGTTCTCATGGCTTTTTTCTGCAAATGGAGGACATAAATAAAACAAAATTAAGCTCAAAATTACACTTTTTTGTGTTTATTAAAATCACGATGAAAAAAAATGTGGTTTGAAATATAGCCTATTGGTGACGTAGAAACTCTCAGCAACAGGAAGGGAAAGGGGGGCGGGGTTGCTCTGCCCCAACAGTCCCACCCACAACTCAGAGGTGAATTTCTAACAAAGCCCCGCCGCTCTGCAGAAACTGTGTCCTAGAAAACGACACACGTTTTATGATTTTGGCTAAAAACACTATAATCATAATTAAAAGATCCCTGGAATGCTTTTTCTTTCCTGTTCAAGCTGTTTCAGATTTCCCATTTTTCCTATTTTGCCTCTGTGCCATCCTCATCTGACCGGGCAGATTAGGAAAGCAGGTGGAGGAAAATGCTGCGTCTGCCCCCACGGCCAGAGGCAGAAAGGGAGGGCCTCATTTGTCTGGAGGCTGAGCTGGATTGTGGGGGTCCTTGCCACATTCCTGCTCTCTTCAACATGGCCGCACATTCTCAGACACGGTGGAGGTTGCTAAACCAACAGCTCCGGGCATTGTGGGCCCAAGCCGGGGTGCGGCGTGGGAAACACTAAGGACAGGAACCGGGATAACGCACAGAATAATCCCGCCTGCTGCTCCACAGGCTGCGCCAAGGGAATGAAGCCCAGCTGAACCACAACTCAATATTATTTAACTCATTTAAAAAAAACTCAGCTAGTTAAATATTTTTCTTAGGGTTTTAAGCGACTTTAAGCAATATTTCAAAAAATATAAATAGATATTACATGTAATATAATATAAATTTTGTTCCTAAATTTACTAAAAACCGCAGTTTTGTCTTGACTTTATGAGCTCAGCTTTTAGCCAGTTGACTTATAAGAAAATACTTAAAATACTAGTATAATTTTTATTCATCTTTTCTTTTCTTTATTAATCATTGAGCTCCAACATGTCCGAATACTCTCAAATGTGAAAATCTGTTTTTTCTTCCTTTAAGTGTTTTGTAGTCGCAGATTTTACATTTCTATGCAAGTCAGTGAAATCAAATATTTGTAAAAAGAAATTAAAAAAAGAACAGAAAATTTGATTTCTTTAAATTTGACTCAGACCTTTCTTGTTGCTGAATGAGCGTCAGCTTCAAAGAGGTTGCACTGCTGGGTTTTATTAAAAGAGAAACTGCAGGATTTTGGGAAAAGGATTTAAAGTTTGTGTTCAGATATTTACGGAGCCCGTGTCCTGACATTAAGATACAAAAATATATCTTGTTCCCACAGATTAATATCTTGTTCCCACAGGTTATTATGTCGTTCGCACGAAATACTATTCCGTTCCCACAAGATACTATTGCGTTCCCTCAAAATACTATTCCGTTCTCTCGAAATGATTAACTCGTGCGAACGCAATAATTATGTCGTTCGAACGCAATAATTAATCCGTTCAAACGCAATAATTATTCACGTCATAAGTCATTCACGCGGATATGCTCTCTGTACGCCGGCAAAAGCCGCTTTCAGCGGTAACTTCCGTGTCTCTGTGACCCATATTCGTTCAAAAAAGGAACATGAAAAACAAAAATGATCACTTTATTACTGTCTCAATGAATATAAGAAAAATATCAAAAGATTTATGATAACTAGGCTGCTTTGTCATACGATAGCTCCTGCTAGGCTACTACTAGCTCCGCCGCAGAGCTCTTTGATGTATGCCGGCATTTGGACAACTGGCTGGTCTGTTGTCAGACAGCTGATATTGTAGTTTAGGGTCGAATAGGAATAATAATATTTAGGACTTGTCTTTTATTAACTTTAGCAGTCAGTATCTTTACATTCGAAGGCTATTAGGCTACATGCTAACTGACTAGCCGATCATTTCCTGTTATTAATTTACGTCATAGATTTACAGCAGATACCTTCACATTTCTCTCTGTGTGTCTCATTACATTGCATTGAAGACACGGAGGATGTTTAGAGAACAGATTTATTTATTTCAAAAAGCACAAAAGCATCCATCGTATTCACGTTCATTCACATGATGATGATCTGGTACGCCCTCAGTCATCTTGCTGCAAAAGCCGCTTCCTGCCGCTACTTCCGTGTCTCTGTGAGCATTCAATAGGGGTAAATATAAAAGCAAGAATGGTCGATCTGTTATTTTCTCGATGAAAATCTGAAAAATATCATATTAAGCTGGCTGCTTCGCCTAAAGCACTTACCTTTAGCTTGTAGCATAACAACAATAGCAGTACGTCCCGATTCCCAGCGTGCTTTGCTGCCAATCACTGGCCAATCATTGGTCTTGTTGTTAGACCTTGGTCACAGGGACACGGTTATTGGCCAGTGATTGGCAGCAAAGCACGCTGGGAAACGGGACGTACTGCTATTGTTGTTATGCTACAAGCTGAAGGTAAGTGCTTCTGTGGGAACAAGATATATTTTTGTATCTTAATGTCAGGACACGGGCTCCGTAGATATTTGATTTTCAGAGATCTAAAAAAAAATAAAAAAAAATAAAGTAGAACCTGTAAGTGCGTCTAATATCTGAGTAGCCTGATGTACAGCAGCCGTCACTTCTGAAAAGAGGTAGAAATGTTCTGTGCTGAATTATGTCTTAATGTCTATCCAAAAAAAGAAGTAAACCCTCCATAAGTGTGAGGTACAGGCTGCAACAGTTCTCCTCAGGCCTCTGTAGTCCGTTTCACGGCTCGTCACTCTTTGTTCCTCGTCTTCGTCATAAAATCCGAACAACGCCTCCTTTCTCTCTAACCTTTTCAGCTTTACATGACTCATCCTTTTCTCCGTTTCTCCTCCAACATTTTTCCCAGACTAATCAGCTCCTCTGTAGCAGAGTCTCCCTGAAAACCGGTCGGGAAAGACTCTCGACGAAGGGACAGGTGAGAACATACGGATCCGCGCAAATAAATCCCAAACTCTAAGACTTCAGCTCCTGAATAAAAGCTTTTAAGAACCAACTTTGATGAAACTGTGTTGTTGTTTTTTAACATGTTCTTGTAGCATTTTTCTGTTAACCTTAACATCAAAATTGCATTTCTGAGTATTTCTTTATTCAAATTGTTGTGAATAAGGAGTAGACAAATAAATACAGTTAAAAAAAGAGCTTATGCAGGCCGGGCCACAAGCTCCTTGCTCTAAGCTCTCAGCAACGGGAAAAGAAAAGGGGGGCGGGGTTGCTTCACACCCACAATTTAGAGGTGAATTTCTAATGAACTACTTCCACTCTGCATAAACTATGTCCTAGAAAATAACACATTTTTTGATTTGGGCTAAAAACAGAATAATCAAAATGAAAAGACCATTGGAGACACTTTTAAAAAGGATAAAAAGATGATTAGAATGGAACTTGAAGACATCAAACTCATGAACTTCTTCAAGTTTGGGATAAAAATTATTTTGCTTTTTTCTTTTGAATCGATTTTTGGAATTCCTTCAGTCAGAAAAACTGATGAAGGAATCAAGAAACAAATGTGGAGATTATTTTTTCCAAAGGATTAAAGGTTTAAAAGGTTGTAGTATCATAGATTCTAGCTTTTAAGGTTTTAAGATCCAGGTTTTGTAAATGAATCAACATTAAAATGAAGTGTGTTGCTCATTTGATTCATCTCTAGACTTAGATTTTACACATGTAAAAATCTGTTCCCTTTCGCTCGATTTGAAGTTTTTCTTGCATTGTTTGTGTTGCCTTCAGAAAACGTATTTTGTAAATATTTCCAAATGAACTGAATTGAAGTGAATTGAATGCAGGAAAGCTCCATCAAACCTCCGGCCTTTTGTTGGGTTTTAACAGAGAAAGCAGCAGACTGTGCTGCTCCTTCCGCTTGTATTTTGCTGCAACGCCTGAATTTAAAACTGTGGGAACAAACGAACTCACTGTTCTGAGTGTTTTTCCTCTTTACTAGTTTTACTTAATTCTGTTTTTTTCAAACATGGAATCAGACTTTCAGATGCACACAAATCTTTTTTTTTTTTGTGGTTCTGCTTCCTTCTTTTCACTACCGTCTGTCATTATTCATCAGTTCCTTCCTCCTCTTTAGCTTCACGGCTTCAGGAGCGATTTTCTTCATTTATGATTCCAAAAGGAGCAAACTAATACAGAAAAGGTTGAGATTTATGCTGCACAAAAAGACAAATCTATTCGTCTGTTTTTAAATTAAAAGAAATAACCGAAGTAAAAATATCATTTTAGGACAGAAAAAGTTGCTCACAATGTCAGAAAAATGAGGTGAAGAGAAGATAAATGCTGACAGGTCCGATATTAAAACATGAAAAAGATCCACAGAAACGAAAGCGGCTGGACTCTCTCTCCCTTCACTCCTCCTTACAGTGTGCAGATACCTGCCTGCTGAGTCGTGGTTTTCCTCGGAAAGAGTAAAAATAGCTGAAGCTGTTGGAGTGGGCGGTCCCTTTAGGACGGAGGTGAAAGAAGCTCATTTTGTGGGATCCGTTGGAGGAAAACCCACCTTCAGCACACAAACCTCCTCAGGGAGAGCAGAGTCTGCAGGCTTTTTTCACAGAAACGTCACCCCTGCAGAGCAAAACCTGGTTTTTCACGTGCGGATTAAGGCAGCAGAAGATAATCAGATTACAGTGATCCTGAAATTAGGATTCCAGCAGACTCTGACCTCCTGAAGAAAAGATTCTTCAAGGAAAGCGTTGTTTACATTTGACACGGATTTTCTGTTCATTCTTAAAGCTTAGTCTGACTTTAACCCCAGAGAATTTATGGGGTCGGCTGTTTTTATTTATTAATTTTATTTTAAGTTTAATTTTATTTATTTTTTCAGCAGTTGATTGTTTACTCATTTTGAGCAGCAGCTAAGAAAAAATCATTTAACTTTGAAATCCCAGTCAAAAACTGTTATATTTTTTTATTACAGATGCTGCATGTTCCTCTACAGTTCTGTAATCTGCTTGTTGAGAGTCTCCTTCATGCAGGACGCACTCCAACAACCAATCAGCAGCCTTGGACAGGCCTTGTGTTTGCCGATGTAATCGGCGGCGCTCCGCCAGCTTTTTCCCTCCATTGTCATAATGAGGGGGTTTTCTGGGGTAAACAGCAATTAGAGGTAGAGGGACGACAAAGACGGGCGGCAGAGATTTAAGGGACGTATCGGGATGGAAACCACATCAAAAGCGGATCTTCCAGGACTAGAACTGAACAAATCCGTGGAGTTTAGCTGCTTTAGGAACAAACAGGTGGGTTAGGATGTGCTCAGGAGTGAAAAGTGAAAACATTCTCAGCTTATTTTTGAAGAACCATAAATATGAAAAAATGAAGACTTTTTTATTAAAAAAATTCATGAACTTTTGGGCTAAAATCATGAGATTTGGAGGAGAATCGGAGCGTTTATCTTCCTTTTCTATCCTTTCTCCTCCCTCTGTTCCTCTTCAGCTCTACATCTGACCGGTCCAGCTCACACCGAGACTCCCGGTGGTCAGCTGATCTGACCCATGACCCCCTCGCCTCCACACATTCAGTCTTCGTGTTTCTTTTCCTCCTTTGCGCTCTCTGTAGCTCCTCGCTCCTTTCCTTCTAGCTGTTAAACTTTTGCACTTTGAGGAAGTGCAAAAGTATATCATGTGTATGCAATATATTTGACAAATAAAGCTGACTTGACAATGAAACTTTGTCTTTTTCTAAACTTCTCAAGCTTCTTCTGCACAAATGTGAGGAACTGACCACATCTGAATGTGGATTTTTTTTTATTTAAAATGATCTAAAATCACAAATACTAAATGACTCACTTCTCTGCCCTTTTCAGATGCAGACCCGCTGACTAAATTCGTCAGGGAGATGTTTCATTTCTCGGCGACCTGCTGAGGCTTACAGCGTGTTGGAGTTTGGTTCAAAAGGTGCAAGGTCATGTTTGGACTCCTGACAGGGAGCGGCAGAGAGACGGCCGTTTGCCAAATAAAAATATATGTATATATACACACAACTGAAGCCTTCTGTTAGTCTGATTTCTGTGGAGTTTATCACCTCAGCTCATCCACCTTTAAAGTTTTGCTGCAGTGTTTTGTCTGGACCGGTGCCGTGTTGATGTATCTGAGCTCAGACAGGAAGCGAAGCAGCCGTGTGAGCACAGCTACACTTGGCTGCAAAGCTAAATGATGGGGGGGGGGGGGGGGTGTTCGAGTCCACAGTGACCTGCTGGAGAGCTTTTTACATCACTGATACTAAAAGCATCAAGTTAACTCGGATTTTAAAGTAAGGTTTCTTTTCGGTGACGTTAACCTGGTGCAGAAAGAAATGTCCACTAGAGGGCAGAGTTCGCCCTATTTGCTTCTGATTCTGGAGGCAGAAAAAATAAAATCCTCTGCCCAACATTAAGTTACCTTGTTTCTGCTTTCAAAAACAATACACTTTTTCCAAGAACTCAAGCGTTTTCCAGGTTTTCCAGCTTCTCTGGGAACCTCGCTGTTTGTCATTTGGACACTGCTTTCACACCGGTCTATTTGGTCTGAACGTTTGCCTCATTTCTGAAGTAAAAATCTGAGCTCTGAAGTGGGAGAAAAAAAAATGACTCATTAAAAAAGTATTATATTTTCTGAAAATTTTCATTCTATAATACTGGAATTATTTTTCTACAAAGGTTTGAAATTTGAAAGTATAAACAAAAGAGAAAAGTGTGAAAATGTCCATGTCGGTCTGAGAAAAAAGTCTATGAAGAGTTGAGAGGTTTTACATCCCCAAAACATCTGTACTTTGCAATTTTCACCTATTGTAGGTTATTTTTAGAACCTCTAAACGATCTAAACGAACCACAAAAAATCAAAAGGAGAGATGAGTGGAATAAATGGCACCGGATCAACTGTCAAGCACGGTGGAGGAAGTGTGATGATTTGAACATGTTTTCGACAGTTTTTTTTTAACAAAACTAACAGAAATAATTATTTAGAAAATTGAATATTCAGTCAAATTATAAATTAATTCAATATTATGATACATATTTATGTGATATAAATGTATCTCTTGTTGTTGTAAAGGCAGCTCGTTTCTTTTTTAGGTGTGGCAGTGGAAGTTGGTGACTCCACAGCTCGTGAGCCATACCTTGACCAATCTTGACGAAGCCGATGATGATGATGAGAATGAGCGCGAGAAGCTTGGCTGCAGCAAAGAAGTCCTGCACCCTGGTGGCCGCCTTCACGCTGTAGCAGTTCACGAATGTCAGCAGGACTGCAGAGAAGAAGTAAAGAAACTTCACACAAAGTCACACAAAACATACAACAGCTGGAGGACGGCAAAACCACACGTCCTCCTGCAGGTATTTCTGATGCTCCTGTTTGTTCTCAGGGTCCGTCCACCTTTCACTCATCCCGGGAACACGATGTGCCCCAGTGTCTTTCTCACAACACCATGCAAGCTGCTGAGGAATTCGCAGTGATGGAGGACAAACAACATTCTTCCCCACTGTACCCCTCTGTCTTTGTAGAACTGCATGTACAGCTCCTGAAAAGACCCCAGACCCCATTAAAAGTGATTAACCAAAGCAGCAGGTCCTTCAAAGCTTCTAAATCAGGTCGGAGCCCCAACAGAAAGACGAGGCGGCACAATGGGGCTCTGTACTGAAGAAAGGCAGACAAAGGGGAGAAAAGGGGGCTACGGACAGTAGAGGACCGGACACGTGTTGGGCTCAGAATGGCGCCGAAAGCTTCCAGACTGCAGAAGGCCCTTTGGGGCCACATGGGTTCACACAGGATCTGAATCGCAAACAAACGTGTTGAACAATAAGATGCACATTCCTAACATAAGTGTAAAAAGGTGAAGGTCCCAGCGACCTGGACTACTTTATCATGTGCTTTCGGTCAGGATCTAGCCTTCAGTCAACCAGATCAACACATATGACACACATGCATGCATGCGCAGCATCATGCACGTCTGCACAGATGAAGTCGGACAGCGTCGGAGTTGAATGGATGGATGGAGGGATTCCTGCTGCATGTGGAAGTCGGGGCGCTTTGTGTGCAGGCAGAGACTGGCGCAAACTGGCCGGTAAAGCGGCTTGTAATCCAGAGTTAATCTTGTTAAGACTCAAAGAACAAACAGATTCTGCTTTTCTGAAACACCATTATACTAGCAGGTCCAGACTCAAATCTCAAACTGTCATTTGTGCTTTCGAGCACTAAATCTCACCTGCATGAAAGATGTCAGAATAAACGCAACAGCAAATTAAGAAATAGCCAAAGTTTTACTACATTTTTGTGAAATGTTTGAATAAAACACATAATACAGTCATTTAAAAAAAAAATATTAATGTTTAGTTTCTATTCAATAATTTTGATTAATATCAAATAATATGTCAAAGATTTTTAAAACAAAGTTGAAAAATGTTTCCCTATAAAGGTCAAACTGTGAGCTGATGTAACAAACACCACAGTTTTCAACACCATTGTCAATTTGGCGCCTGCGCAGATGGAGGAGTCCCCACGTGTACCGCGAGCGCAGGTGGCATTCACATTGTGGCTCACCTGCGCGGATGCTTTATGTGTGATTAAAACAGGAAGCGCCAAAACATTTCACAGTCGCATCATCCGGTCCGGTTCGGCCCGGGTACTCACGGATGCAGAGGCAGGCCACCAGCTTGGCCCCGTTCTCCGGTACCGGGCAGACCGGGAACAGCGGCTTCAGCAGATAGGTGGCGAAGACGTAGGCCACGATGTACTGCGAGGACGGCCGGATGATGAGCAGCTCGATCCAGAGCTTGAGGAACGCCGGCAGGGAGCCGTACACCTCCAGGATGTAGGCATAGTCCCCCCCGGACTTGGTGATGGTGGTACCCAGCTCCGCGTAGCAGAGAGCCCCCACCGTGGAGAAGACCCCGCACACCGCCCACACGATCAGCGACAGCCCCACCGAGCCCGCTTCCTTCACCACCCCCGTCGGCGTGACAAAGATGCCCGAGCCGATGATGGTGCCCACGATGATGGCCACGCCGTTCAGCAGGGTGATGGTCCGCTTCAGAGCCACGCCGTCCTCTCCTCCCGCCGCAGCCTCCCCTTTGTCCTCACTTCCCGGTGTGCCCGCCGGGCTGGACCCGGGCGAGGACAGCATCCTCTCCATAGCCTGCTTGTCGTCCTCTCTGCCCGCGGACGAGTTGGAGTTTCTCTTCTTGACGACCGCTGCCATCGCCGCTTCCTCGTTCTTCTCCTGCCGCGCAGAGCTGCTTGCTTCCTTCTCCCGGGCTGTGTGTCCGCGGATGCTCAGGCCGCCCTGAGCCTCGAGCGCGTCGGGGTTTCTGTTTGACTGAGTCAGAGGAGCGCAGCGTCCCGCTCCGTCATGGTGCTAAAGATGTATGGAAATGGACATGACGGCCCTCCTCCAGCGGGGACGGCCCCGTTTACGGCTAATCTTCCACTTCACTGTAACCGCCGTTTGTACAGCGCCCTCTAGCGGCACGCACGGGGAGCTGCTACTACTAATCTTGTTTTTCGGGGCAAAATGTACAATTTAACACGAAGATATTTTCTTACAAAAGTGGCAAATTCTCACATAAAAACAAAAAAGTAAATAAATTATTAGGGGCGACAGTGGCTCAGGTGGTTGAGCGGGTCGTCCAATGATCGAAGGGTTGGCGGTTCGATCCCTGCTCCCACCAGCCAAAATGTCGTTGTGTCCTTGGGCAAGACACTTCACCCTCCTTGCCTCCAGTGTGGCCTCCACTGGTGTGTGAATGTGCATGTATGATCCCGGTGATGGTCAGAGGGGCCGTAGGCGCGAAATGGCAGCCACGCCTCTGTCAGTCTACCCCAGGGCAGCTGTGGCTACAACAGTAGCTTACCATCACCAAGTATGAATGAGGAGTGAATGAATAATGGACATAATGTAAGCGCTTTGGGTGTCTTGAAAAGCGCAGATAAATCCAATCCATTATTATTATTATTAGCATAAGTTATTTTTCCAAAGAAAAGACACTTTACAAGTATCCTACAGGTAAATCAATCAAAAATGTGCAAAGTTTATAAATTCCATCCACCCCATACTCTTCACCTAAAATTATATAAGCTAAATTCTAAATCCTCACGAAAGAAATGTGCCGAAGAAACGAAAAGCTCATCAACATTGCTAAAAAGTTCACTTAAAACTATAATTTAAAAAAACAAACATTTCTAAATAAAACAAAAAAACAACCAAAGAAAAAAATCTTAAATCTATATAAAAAACTTGCATTTAACAGTAAATATTACATAAGCTAGATATGGATCCTTTTCCTTTCAGGGGTGACCACAATGAATCAACTTCCTCCAGAGGATGTCTTCTGCCTCCTCTCTTTTAACACCAGCTAGCTTCATGTCTCCGTTCACTGCATCCATAAACGTCCTCTTCTGTCTTCATCTAGACCAGCGTTTCCCAGCCCTGGTCCTCAAGGTACACTGTCCTGATCATCTTCCATTTTGTCCTGCGGCTGATCACCTGATTCAGCTCATCATCAGGCTCTGCAGAAGCTTGAGGCCTGTTTGACACCTCTGGTCTCGAGCAGTGTTTCCCAACCCTTGACCTCTGCCCTGCATTTTTTCAATCCAACCCCGGCCTCCTGCTGCTTTTGCAAAATTTCTGCCTGGATCAGGTGGGTTTCGCCAATAAGGAGCTTCAGTGGCAGGTTGGTTGGAAACATGTAGGACACAGGCCCTCGAGGTCTGGATTTTGACACCCCTGCTCTAGACCTCTTGCCTGACAGTACTAGACTCAGAAACCTTCTGCCAATATATTCACTGTTTCTCCTCTGGACATGTCTGAACCTTCTCATTCTGATTTTGTCTCCAACACTCCTAACATGTGCTGTCCCTGTGATGTAATCATTCCTGATCCATCCTGGTCAGTCCCAAAGAGAACCTCAGCATATTCATCTCTGGTGCCTCCAGCTCAGGTTCCCATCTTTTCCTCAGTGCCATTGTCTTTAGGCCCAACAACATGGCAGCTCTCACAACAGTTTTGTACACCTTTCCTTTCATTTGAGCTGAAACTCTTCTATTACACCTGACACTCTTCTCCACCCATTCCAACCTTTCTGCACTCACTTATTCACTTCTTTTCCACACTCTCTTTTACTCTGAACTGTTGAGTCAAGATCCTCCACCTTTTCTAGCTCTTCTCCCCGTAACATCATTCTTCCATTTGGGTCCCTCTCATTTATGTTGAGGCTGACCTTCGCTTCTACAAACGCACTTTCCTTCTCTCCTTCTTCGACCAACAGTAGTCCAACTTCCACTGGCACCCTATCGCTCAACAGCACCAATGACGGTCTTTGTTAACCTGGGTCTCGACCGATCCGGTATAAATACAGCAAGTCGGATTTGCATATTTGGCAAAGATATTATGTCTGATGCCCTTCCTGACACAACCCTCTGCATTTATCTGGGCTTGGGAGTGGGAGAGTGTGACCCTGGCTCGGGCCCCGCGTGGCTACATTAAAGATGTGTTTATAAAAACGCCACTTTATACGTTTTCTATAGGCAAACCACTCAAAAATGTGTATGAATTCACTCCATCAGAATTATTGGCTTTACATTATACAGGCCTAAGCTAATTATTAAATCGTCATGAAAGAAATGTGGGAAAAAACTGAAAAGTGTTCAATTAACTATGGTGAAACAGACAAATGAACTAAGAACTCTAATAGCTATATTTAAATAATCCATATCCAAAGTGAAACAAAAAAAATCTCAAATATATTTGAAAAAAATTGCATTTAAAGAATTGTTAAAAATAACAAAAACAGATATTTAAAAATAATCAAATCCCAAAATAGAACAAAGAAAACACAGAATTACCTAAAATTAAAAAAACAATTGGCATTTAACAGTAAACATCAAATTAGCTGCTATACAATGCCAAATATTCTAAATTTAGACAAATTAAAATTAGCTTAAAAATGCGAGTAAGTGAAAATGTTTAATTCAACTCTGGATAGGTTATTGAGACTATGAAAAATCAGCTTAATAAACAACAGAATAAAAGGAAAAAATGGTTGTACTTGCTAAATTAGCTTGAGTTGAATGTTACTACAAAATAAAATAAAATAAATAAAAATTGAAAAAAGCACAGATAAATTTCAGTATGAGAAAACCAAAAAAGGTGAATCACCATGAGCATGCTAGAAGTGTAGCATGGTGGTGGAAGCATTATAATCTGTGCTAGTTTGAAAAGCTCCTTCAAAAGAAAACAAAAGAGTACTTATTGGAGGTTGCATTTGTTTATTTTCAAAGGCTCCCTTTTCCCACATGACTTCATCTCATTGTATCAAACACGGAAGAACTTGTGGTGCGACTCGTTTCCAGCAGATAGAATGAAGCAGAACATCGCAACTTTCCCAGGCAGCCGCACAGACCAGCAGGACTGGTTTTAATGGAGGAGCCTCTAGCAGAAGTTAGGAATTAGTCGGAGGGGAGTCAACTGTTCAGCACTAACAGGTTCTCTGCAAAGCATTGCATTACTATAATCTGAAGACAGCTTCAAAAGGCTGAGTCACACGTTTCAGCTAAAGGTTGTGACCCACTTTTGTTGGAAGAAATTTCAGAAAAAATTTCTACTGCAAAATGAACTCATGAGTTTGACACTAATATTTACTGAGGTTAAAAATAAAAAAAACGATTTATGGGATGTTCCTGAACATGTTGACATTAATTATCCTTCAAAATAAAATAGCTTCTAATATAAGAACACTATTGCCATTTTTAATACTTTCCAAACATTAATATTCTGACCAAACACTAGTTTCACATCTTCATCTTTTTTTTTCTTCAGGTTGTTAACAAAAAAAACAACTAAAAAGTGATGTTCATTTTTTCTGAAATGTGAACTGGAGGCGTGTTGTTGACTTAACCGGGTCACACGATCAATTTACAGCAGCCTCCATTGTTTTCTGAGCAACCAATCATCAAACAGACATTGTGACACTCCCAGCTCCCAGTGTGGTTTTTCTCCATTTACACACATGCTGTTTAAAATGTCCACACAAGCTTACTGTGCAGCATTAATTAAAGGTAACAGATACCCCTGGAGGTTGGATCTCACTGTTCTGCATCTGTACATGTGATCGATGTCCTGATACGAGTTTGCAAAACCGCCGTGGACTAAACATAATCTCAGTTTTGAACAATTTTCTTACAAATAGTTATTTCTGATGTGTTATTATTAATACATTAGATCTATTAACCGAACCCCTTAATCCTTACTATTTAAAAACTGAAATTCTGACATTATGTGGGATGAGTAAAAATAATTCGGATGAATTTTGGTCAAAGTTTTCACATAAATATCAAGGGAAACTTTTTTTAAACTAATCGGTGAATCCAAGTATAAACCTTTGTCTATTTTCATGTGGCGTTTGAGACTCAGAGGACTTAAACAGATAACCAACACATGTTTTTTGCTAACTAAAAGTGGCAGAAACAAAATTAGGGACAGTTATAAAATTAGGATTTTACTTTACTGATGCAAAAAATTAGAAATTGCAGGAAACCATTTAAAGAAAATAATCAAATTCAAATCTAATCGAAAGATTAAAAAAAATGAAAATTAACTAAAATATTGTTTTTGTGGCTATTAAAACACAACCTTACCTTTTTTTAAGTTAAAATTGAACAAATAAACTGAAGATCGTCAAGGAAATCTGTAATTTTTCTGTTTAATAAATGATTCTGTGTAAGTAAATGAGTCTGCAGAACAATATTACTGCCTATTACAAAGCCGCAGCTTTGTTGCCAGATGACTCCTCAGTAACTGGATCATGTGATGGAGTCACACTTACTACAGTTTGCTAAGAAGCTGTTCTAGTTCCTGTTACTGGATTTTGGCTTTGATTTGAGTGCCAGAGGTTTTAGATTTAGAGGAGGAACTCGTGGATTCACATGAGCATCTGGAGGCAACACTCCATCCAACCAACAGCCAGAAGAGCTCCCCTTTAGGGCTCCGGAGAAGCTGACGGACCAAACAAGTCCAACCTCAAAGGTTTGTGACGCATCCTCAGACTTGCACGCATCCAGGCTCCAGACAGTCAATTTCCTGTGTTTGGATCAAACCAGTATTTATTTGTTAAGTCCAGCCTGAAGGTGGAGCCGCACAGCAGTTGAAGCATGAGGAACACACAACCCTGATGGAGGTACGACAATATTACAAAAGCACTGTAATCCATGAAGCGATTCCGCTGTAGATGTGCTGTGGTTCAGTGTCCCGCAGGGATCCTAAAGCTCCAACCTACAATCAAAGCCATAGTGGTTTCATATAGAAAGGTTTGTTGAAAAGTAACTTCTTACGTTTATTTTTTAAAATAAAAATGTAATGCAAATTTGAATAAACTGGTGTCAAAACAAAATTAAATATGAAAAGATATTCAGTAAAAAGGTGAAACTGCCAATTTCCTTCCTACAAAATGTTATTTTTCAGAGATACACTGAAACTCCTTTAATCAGGAAAATCTGGCCACTGAACTTAGATTAACCCTTGTGCCATCCTAGGCACTTTAACATTGGGAGTTGGGTCATCTAGACCCACTAGACAGTGCGCTGAACCTTTTTTCTTCAATGATTTGTGATCTTCACTGGTGTCCATGGATTACATGAAATCTTTCCACCTTTATCATAGTAGGGGGAACATTTCAATGGTCATCTTGACCCCATAGGATAGCACAAGGGTTAAACAAATAATGGAAGTTCAAGAAGTCTCTTTGGGCAAAGAAGACATCTGATGTAAAAAAATAAAAACAGAGAAAAATGTTAATTAAAAAATCTGCCCTGGACAAAATAGACTTTGAATATATTTCTAACATGGAGAAACAAATGATTGTTAACATATACAGTGGTGGACAAAATTGTTGGTACCCGTCAGTTAAAGAAAGTCCACAATGCTCACTGAAATGACTTGAAACGTTCAAAAGTAACAATAAAGTAAAATTTATTGAAAATTAAATAATCAAAATCAGCCATTACTTGTGAGTTTTTAATTAACAGAATTATTTAAAAAAACAAACTAATGAAATAGGGCTGGACAAAAATGATGGTACCCATAACTTAATATTTTGTTGCACAACCTTTTGCGAGAATCACTGCAATTAAACGGTTTCTGTATTTGTCAATGAGCCTTCTGCACCTGTCCACAGGTATTTTGGCCCACTCCTCATGAGCAAACTGCTCCTGTTGTCCCAGGTTTGACGGGGTTCTTCTCCAAATGGCATGTTTCAGCTCCTTCCACAGATGTTCAATGGGATTCAGATCTGGACTCATAGAAGGCCACTTCAGAATAGTCCAACGCTTTTCTCTGAGCCATTCTTGAGATTTTTTGGCTGTGTGTTTTGGATCGTTGTCCTGTTTGAAGACCCATGACCTGCGACTGAGACCAAGCTTTCTGACACTAGGCAGCACATTTCTATCCAGAATGCTTTGATATTCTTGAGATTTCATTTTACCTTGCACAACTTCAAGACACCCTATGCCAGATGCAGCAAAGCAGCCCCAAAACAGAACTGAGCCTCCTCCATGTTTCACAGTAGGGACAGTGTTCTTTTCATTGTATGCTTTATTTTTGAGTCTACCAACATAGAGCTGATGTGCCTTACCTAAAAGATCCAGCTTTGTCTCATCTGTCCAAAGGACATTTTCCCAGAAGCTTTGTGGCTTGTCAACATGCATTTTTGCAAATTCCAGTCTGGCTTTTTCATGATTTCCTTTCAACAGTGGTGTCCTCCTTGGTCGTCTCCCATGAAGTCCACTCTGGCTCAAACAATGACGAATGGTGCCATCTGACACCGATGTACCTTGATCTAGGAGTTCACCTTTAATGTCTTTGGAGGTTGTTCTGGGCTCTTTGGATACAGTTCCAACTATCAGTCTTCTCAATTTGTCATCCATTTTCCTCTTCCGGCCACGTCCAGGGAGGTTGGCTACTGTCCCGTGGGTCTTAAACTTCTGAATAATATGTGCCATTGTCATCACAGGAACTTCAAGCTGCTTAGAGATGGTTTCATAGCCTTTATCTTTACTATGTTTGTCTATAATTTTGTTTCTAATGTCCTGGGACAATTCTCTTCTTCACTTTCTGTTGTCCATGTTCAGTGTGGTACACAGCTTTTCACCAAACAGCAACATGACTATTTGTCTCCCTTTAAATAGGCAGACTGACTGATTATGGGTTTGAAAACAACTATGATGTCAATTAAAGGACATACCTGAGTTCATCATGACCCCCTGGGCAATTAGTTCTCAGTCTTTATGGAGGTACCATCATTTTTGTCCAGCTCTATTTCATTAGTTTATTTTTTTTAAATAATTCTGTTAATCGACAACTCAAAAGTAATGGCTGATTTTGATTATTTAATTTTCAATAAATTTTACTGTATTGTTACTTTTGAAGGTTTCAAGTCATTTCAGTGAGGATTGTGGATTTTCTTTCTTTAACTGAGGGGCACCAACAATTTTGTCCACCACTGTATTTTAATGACCAGGAAAAATGACAGACAAGCCACTTTTAACTGTGAATTTGACGAAAGAAACGTTGATATTACCCATAAAAACGGAGCTCTATTTAATGATTTGCATACTTGATTCGACATATTTACAGATAAGTAAGAAATAAGTTTGAAAAACTTAAAAAGTTCACCTTGAATGGCTATAAAAAGAATAAACAACAACATTTAGTTAAATGCAGTGATTTTCTTTGTCGAGGCCAGATTGTGGCGTAAAACCAAACACACAGTTTCCTCTCTTGACAAATCCGTCTCAGCCGCTCTCAGATCAAACAAGAGTCCCATGAATGCACATCTGAACTCTATGAAACAGAAAACAAACACGGGAGGGGCTGAAGTGCATGCAGGATGAAGACGAGGAGGAAGAGCAGCCGGCATTGAGTCCTCATGCTGTTCCTGTTTACATGTGTTAATGTTGGTGTGAGTGGAGGGGTCTCTGTGTGATTCATGTGAAACAATTCCCCGTCCAGCCCAGAAAAGAAAGAAAACAGGAGGAGGAATTCTTTGATGCAGAATCCTATCCTATCCTATCCTATCCTATCCTATCCTATCCTATCCTATCCTATCCTATCCTATCCTATCCTATCCTATCCTATCCTATCCTATCCTATCCTATATCCAGGATAGATATATAGATAGAAATCAGTTTTGGCCAAGAAAAAAACCAATTAATAAAATATTCCAGGCCAGCTGACCTCAATTCAAAGCTCCTTGGATTACAGTGACCTGGATAACAGAAAGTCTTCATCAGAAAGAGGAGCTAATCTTCAGCACTGTTTGTTTCATCCCTACAAAGCAGAAGACAGATATTGAGTCCAAAACAAAAACTGTGAGTTTGATGGACGTCACCTCCATAAATAACAGAAGCAATGCATCAATTCTGATTTCAACTAAATAGAAAAGTCGGCAAAACAAGATAAGCATTACAAGATTTTAACACAATTATTCTTAAAATCATCTAACACAAGAAGGCCAATTTTGGAAAGCAGCAACACTTGGTCTACAGTAGTTTCTGTCATTTGCAAAGTCAGACAAATGCTCAAGGGCTCTATGGAAAGTCTTGGTCTACAGGTTCAACCATTAAAATGAGTAAAAGTGGCAGCCACATTTATTTTAGTGGCTGCTTATACTGGACTGCTTAAAGTATGAATTCAGAATTTTTTTTAAACTACCGTACTTACTTAAAGGTCTGATCTAGGCTCAGTAAAAACGATTAAGAGGTCAAACAACATCCATTATTCATTTTAAAGTGCAAACCCAGTTTTAGAACTTATCAAGAACAAAAAAAAACTGCAGTCACATTAGCCTGTAGTTAAAAAAAACTGGTTCAGATTTTAGGCATGCTGAGTGAAACGAAACAATACACCTGCAGATGAGATAAACATTGATTAAAAATCCTTGAATCAAATCTAAACTATTCCATCAGTTAATGCCAAACCAAGAGACTGGACTTGGGGAGCAACAGCAACCTCTAGCTTTCTCTGACGACATCATTCCAGAAAACAGAGAATAGGTGCCCTGCTGTAAGAGCAAACAAAAACACAAAAAACCTTAACAAGCTTGAAAACTGGAGGAACACCTAGTCTGTGGAGGATTGTCTTCCACCCTAAAATTCACAAGTGTTACCCAAAAAAAGGAGCATTACTTTAAAATATTCACAGAAATTTCATCTGCAAACACTAAGCTAAAAACAGTTAACTAGCATAAAGCTTGATTTTTCCTTTCCAAACCTGACTTTCCATCACCATTTTGTTTTATAGAATCTAATTACATTTTTAAGATTAAATTTGGCAAAGTTCTAATAATTCATCAGCAATTACTTTTTATTTTTTTCAATTAGGTCTATTTACCCTCTTTTTTGTTTACCAATCTTTACATAAATTATTTATATGATCATTTTCCATATTATTTGGCAAGAGTTAGCCTTTCTTTAACATCTTCAACTGAAAATGGCATATTGTTATCCTGTTTTTTAAAATAATTAGTTTTTTTTGTCATTTCTTTAACCCTTTTAGCAAGCACTATCCTCTTTACAATTGTTCAGCATTACCCGTCTTCTTTATGAAGGCTTTCAAAATACAGATAATTTAGCAATGTTAATATTTTTATTTCAAATGTAGCATTGTTCAGCATCATATGTGTTCTTTTAACAGTTGCCCTCATAGCAAGTGGAATTAGCACCAATGCCATTGTTTAGGACTTTTTGCTTTTTTTTTAAATAAAGAAATTTTAACTTTTTACAGCTAAATTAACATGTAGGACCTCATTAGGAGCATTATTCTGCACAATATAGGCTACCTCCTTTAAACAATCTTAAATAATGTAAGTCTCCCTGCTCTGTATCACAATGGCATTTCAAAGAGCCTTTAAAGCTGCACACAATTCAAAGCTGCCGTCCGTCTGTCCATATTCCTTCAATTAGAGGAAACTGAGCTGCAAAGAATGGAGCTCCAGCCAAACACAACACACCTCCACCCCAAAGGTCAGCTTCGATCAGGTGGACACCCAGCTGCTGCAACACTGGAGTAAGAAGCTGAAACAACCTAACGGAGGAAGCCGCCGCCCATCCCTTCCACTCTATCAAAGATGATTGAGGTCTGCTGGAAGCTTTTTTTTTTTTTTAACTTTTTGAATCCCACCAGAGTTCAGAGAAGAATCAGAACTGGTGTGTCTGTTGGAAGAACAATGGGAGTTTGAGTTCACTAGAAGTATGAGGGCTTCAGATCTGTGCAGACGTTAAACAGGAAATAAAAGACAAAGAATTCAGCTGCAGCTTAGAAAGAAAACAAATAAAAGCCTAAAAAAAAAGACCCGGGACTCTGAGGAGTTCATCTTTATGTTTTAGGTCACACAGGACTTTCTCAGCAGGAGAGGAATAAATGTCTGATATCCATCTCTCCGAGAGGGGAGCACGAAAGAATTAAGAGACTCGTTATAAGTAGAAGTATGGATTTGATCATTGATGTGTTATCAACTGATTTCCAGGGTGCAGAAATTGTGAAAAACTCAAAAACAATCAGTTTTTTCAAGCCATTCGAACAAATTCTCTCTTTAAACGCACATATCAGGTTTCTTTAAGTCGCTTCATTTGATTTCACATAATAAGACATGAGAGCCCCAAGTTCACATAAAGACACATAAAGAGCTGTTGCAGATGTACTCTTGGTAAGAGAGCAGCTTTAGAAGAAATGGACTGACCAAACCAAATACAAATGTAATGAGGAGAAATCCCAGGTGAAACAAAAGAAGCTTTCTTTAACTACATAAGAGACAAACTGTTGGCAGGTGACAGTCAAAACAGATGTGAAAATAGTAAGCTAATTAAAAAAATAATTATAATAAGTATAACCTCAAACCTCTTTCCAGGTGTCCTTGATAGAAAAAAAAAAGTTTTAAGATACTTATAAGCATCCAGACATGTACACAAAAGAAGTTTTGTTAGAAAACTTCTTGGTTGTTTTACTGAAATTGACAGTAATCTATCATTTTCCATATTGTTTGGCAATAGTAAGCCTTTCTTTAACATCTTCAACTGAAAATGGTGTATTGTTATATTCTTTTTTTTTTTAAATAACTAGCATTTTTGTCATTTTATTTGCCTGTGTTGTAAGAATTGTGGAAAATTCTCAAGTAGACTTCTGACAATCTAAATAAAATCATTAAAAATAATTCACTGATTGGTTTATTTGAAACATTGTTGAACAGTAGAATTAAAAATGACAAAACTAAGGTATATTAAAAACATTTCAGAAATTAGGTAAAACATTGTTAGCCTCAGCTGAGGTTTTCTCCAACCCTCAGAAACTTAGTGAAACTTTTAATTCTTCTTAAGCCAAAATCAACCAACAAAAGAAAAAAAGTATATCAACATCCAGCCCATTATTGGTCAAAATCTATGCGTGACGCTTAAAATCTTCTTAAAGGGATCAATAATGAACTAAAACGCAAGGACTGTTAGAGCTCAGTAACAGCTGGAGGAGGTTGTGTTGTTGTGTTGGAGGTTGTTGGAGTTAAACATGCGAGTGGAGCTCTGAGTCATAATGTGCACATGGTTGAGAAAATCCCAAGCATGAGTGGAGTAATTCAAGATTTTGCAATATTGGTGGAGTCTTAACCGTTTCAGATTTCCACAGCTCCGCCTGTTTGTTCTGCAGCACATAAAAGATTGTTTCAAGACTTGAAAAGAAAGCATTTGCTAAACATGCTTCTAACCCATCTACACCCGAGCTAAGCAAGGAGCGCCTTTTCACAGCTGCTCCACAGTCGACCTTCAACTGCATGAGTGGAGTTTTGTTGCTCGTCTGATCTCGTTTGGGTTGTACTGAAGCCAATTTCAAAATGGGGGGGGGGGGGGGTGTCGCCTTTCCTCTCTCTAATTAATAAAGTTATATTCAAAGAAGTTTGAAGCGATAGATGAGCATTCATCGTTGGGGAGGTTTTTTGAAAAACAGAATGATTGGAGGAAAGTCATTCAACTTGCTGCACTCCAATAGAAAAAGTGAAATAAATATTTTCCTGTAACCCTTGTGCTATCCTAGGCACTTTACCATTGGGAGTTGGGTCATCTAGACCCACTAGACAGTGCGCTGAACCTTTTTTCTTCTTCTTAGCGCTCTTGCCTCACAGCAAGAAGGCCTCCGGTTCAAGTCCTGGCTGGGGGACATGAAAAAACAACATCTACAGGGGACCTTTCTGTGTGGAGTTTGCATGTTCTCCCCGTGTATGCGTGGGTTCTCTCCGGGGTCTCCGGCTTCCTCCCACCGTCCAAAAACATGCTTCATGTGTGAGAGTGAATGGGTGTGTGATTGTAGACATTCTACCCTGTGACAGACTGGCGACCTGTCCAGGATGTCCCATGCCTTCGCCCACAAGAGGCCGGGATAGGCTCCAGCAGCCCCGTGACCCCGAAAGGGAAAAACGGTTAAGAAAATGAATGAAAAAAAAGGATTTGTGATCTTCACTGGTGTCCATGGATTACATGAAATCTTTCCACCTTTATCCCTATTGTGGATAAAGGTATCATTATTAAAAGACCACTTGGAATGCTTTTAAAGTAGATGATTGGAGAGTGACTTTAAACATTTTGTGACTAAATAAAAAAAAAAAAACATCACACACAGCTTCGGGATACGGAAAACCTATTTAGATTTATGGAACTAGAGATTTGTTTTCTTAATAGAAATTCTGCAGAACATCTTCCATCAGTTCCTGATCTGCTGAGTAAGGGTTCTGCCAAAAGGTGAGTGATCAAAGCAGAACAGGAAGTCCAAACGTGTGAGGTTCAGACCAGATGAAGGTCTTCTGATGGTCCATGAGGTAAAACCTCAACGGAAACCCTCCAAAGGCCTCCAATGTGTTTGAAAAGGACAAGAGCTTTGCAGAAACTCGAATAATTCTCACACATAGGATTTCTTCTGAGGGCAGAACAAGCAGCTACTGGGTTTAGGAATCTCAAAGAGCATGCTGCACATTCAGGTGGATTTATCCTAAAATAATCTGTTAAAAACGGCATGTTGCCTCTCCAGTCCAGACACACACAGCGGTTTTGTCAGGTTTATGTGGGGCCCTTAAAAGATCCACTAAAAAAAAAACACAGAAGTCCTTCAAACCTGGATCTGACTCCAGCTTCACACACTGGAGATGATCACAAACAGCAGATCAGGTGTCTCGTGTGAGATGAATCGGCTGTGCCTCAGCAGGCTGCCCGCTGTTTGTTTAAGCTGCCAGTGTTCCCGGCTGGAAGCCGAGTGTTTTATGCGTAAAAGAACACAAACGACTGGAGGATCTGCTTTGACTCCACACATGTTTATTGATATAAATGAGTCAATAAAGTCACGTTTCTTTAAAAGTCATATTTACATCACAGATGGGTGGTTTGCAGCACCCCCCCGTGGGAAGCGGGAGGGTCACGGGAAGCAGAATGCTCATTGGCCGAATGGATGGGTGAGGTCTTGAAGCCAATCCAGGTGGAGCAAGGAATGCTGGGAGGAAAGAGGGGCCCAGCGGGACCCCACAGGGCAGGAATGTTGGCTACAGACTGAACAAACAGTTTGTAGGATACACAACATCCATCTGCTAAAACTTGGGAGCAAGCTCCACGAGGCCGAGGGCTTCATTCCTGAAGTTAGCTGCGTTTCGACAGAATGAAAGGCATGAAATGGCTTTAGATGAGCCGATGAAGACGAGTAACAAATGTGTGAGGATGAAGGCAGAGCAAGTCTTTCCTTTCCCTGTTAGAACCTAAAATAAAACCTCTTCACCTCCCTGTGGCCTCTTTCACTGACGTTTCTGTGGCGTTCAGGATGAGTTTGACTTTCACGCTGCTAGTAAGGCCTTCGGCGTGAGGAAGAAGAGCGAGGAAGAAGAGTCAGCACCGTTGTTTCCAAGAGATTTACAAGCCAACCGTGAGTTTTAGCGCTGCCAGACATGACGGGATCGTCCGCGGCGTCTCTTATCTGCACATCTATCCTCATCTCGCCAACAGTGCTGCACGCTTAGCGCTTAGTGCAGCGTCTGGGCCTAAGTAGAACCAAAAACACTGAGATTAGGCAACGCATGTTCTTAGCTACAAAATTCCACATCTGCAGAATCAAAACAGTGTTTGAAGAATGACTAAAATGAATGAAGGACCACTGAAAGGGTGAGGCTGTGTGATTGGACGCTTCCTTAGCTGAAGGGGAATCTCCCAAACACTGAAGGCACTTGGGTTTATTTCAGAGCTGCATCAGTGTATTTTGTTTGTGCGTATTAAAACAGAAAATCAGTTAAAACTCCCTAAACGTAGTATCTACAATTAAGCTCTCTGTAACAGACTACCAGAACTTTCTGGAATTAGACATTTACATTGCATTTTCGGAACACAGCAGTTTGCTAAAGTTGTGTAAAACGAACAGCTTCTGAGGATAAAAGCACCACCAGGGGGCGCTGTGATTTTCCTGCAGCTCAGCAGGTAGAACCTGACGCGACCGAGGATGAGCGCTGAAAGGATTTGGTCTGCCTCACACAGCAGACGTCCCATCATCGGTGTGAACAGTGTCAAAGTTTCAGTTTAAGTGGGCGGGGTTTGTGCAATGGGGGTTTGTTACTGTGACCCGCATCAGGGCATCGGCTCGTCGTGCTCCGCCGGCGCCTCCTGCAGGAAGGGAATGAAGGAGGAGCGCACGGTGCGGCCCCGCAGAGGCTGCTGCACACGGAAGTTGTTCACCATGGACCTCTGGACCTCCTCCTCGGCGGAGGTGAACAGGAGGCTCCGGAAGACTGCCAGCTGTGGAGGAGGGGGGCCAAAAGTGAGACAAATACTAAAAACAGAAAAAACAAAAACACACACACACATTTTTACTTTACTTTCTCTCGAGTAAAATCAGCAAATTGCTGCACCAACTAGTTACAGCCACACGAAGGCAGCACAGGAACATATTTAGATCAAAATTTCTTTTCTTTTTTTTTTTAATAGATAAAATGACTTTTTTATGGTCATGCTTTCCCAAAATTCTCGGCTGTAGTATTTGCCAGTTTCCTGTGGAGTTCTGATATCATCTTAGTTTTGCTCCACTGTTTTTTGTGTTGAAGAAACTGTTGTGATCCACAATGACAGTCTGCAGATCCTCATCGCAGTCAGAGTTGAAGCAGAGACCCATCTGTATGAGTGTGGTGCATTTGCAGAAGGAAGGCAGTGACTTTGTGGTGAAGTTTACCTTGAGAGCTTTTTTAAAGACCCACTCCGAAGACATTGACGTTTTTGCTGTTTAAATATGTTCCTGTAGTATTTCTTTGATGGAAGACATATATAAAAGATAATTAAGCCTAAAGCATTTCTTTATTCAAGTTATTGTGAATCAGTGGCAGACGAAATAATGGAACGGAAAAATCTTGTAGTTGTGACGTAGAAGGTAAAATCGGTGGGCCACAAGCTCCCTGCTCTGCTCCATTCTGATGCATCCACCTGTAGACGACTAGATCCACGTACGTGTTCCTTTTTTCTTCATCTGAGCTGGAATCTGGCTCAAAACTGGACGGCTCTAATATTGCTCGCCACTTTTGTTGCACCACTGATGTTAGGTTAGGGGTTGTGAGGGGCTGTAAGCTAGTGGGAGAACGTTTCTGCAGAAACCTTGTCCTAATACCTAATAGTACTTAATACTATGAAGTTTTACATTTGAGCCAAAAAAAAACTGGTATAGTTTCTTACCGAGCCAAACAGAAATGCTTGAGCTGCATTGAGGTGCACTTCAGTTCTGTGGGATTTCTGACAACCTCAGTGTAATAAAATATTTAAAAATAGGAATTCAGGAGGCTTCACAAAACAGAAAATCTTTTTTTCCACATCCTTTAAATGTTTTTTCTGCAGCTTGGTTCCTGAGTACATTTGACCTCAAAGAAATGACAGGTTCTTCCCTAAACCCTGACGTGGATCTGGACTCCAGCTGATGAGCTGTGCGTCTCACACAGAAACCGATTGCTTCATGAGCTGTAATCCAGCCCCTTCATCTGGTCCGATCTGGTACCTGGTCGTGGCTGACTTCAATGTGCTGCCTCATGATGATCCAGGTGACAGACTCCGTCAGAGGGGGCGTGGTCAGGGAGCCGTGGTAAGTCCAGTAGTTGTCGGTGTTTGTGGGTAACAGGCAGGCGGGGTCGAACCGGTTAAACTCCACCACACTGTCCTGCAGGGAGAACAAGGCAAAGCGCTGAGATGCAGATTGTGACGACAAAAAAAAAAAAAAAAAAAAAAAAAAAAAAAAAAAGCATAAAAAGACGACAATTTTGTTTTTTTACATCTAAAACTGTGATAAAACAGACGGGTCAGACATATTTAAAATGAAATCAAAGACAAAGCAGTTAAATTTATGAAGATTCCCATTTTAAACTGTAGAGTTTTTGTTCAAGGAGTGATAAGACAAAGGAATCCACATTTTCATCAATTCAAAACCCTGGCAGAGGGTGCTGGTTGGTCCATCAGAACTGCTAACTCAGGATTCCTGAGAAGTGCTGACTCAGGGAACCTGACAACTGCTGACTCATCCATGGGTTCACATTAAGCTAATTTCTTCTGTGCTGAAGCGGAGACGGGACAGAGACCTGCTGCCTGATTGCCCGGTTTACAGCATTTTAGTCTTGTTTACTCAGATCTAATATGTTTACACATCTGTAAAGCAGTGGATGTTTCTAAATAAAACTGGGATGCAATATTCTCTCAGTGTGTCAACGTTTTTTTGGCTTCACATATTTTTGAGAGGATGGCAATTATGTAGCTAAAGTAAGAGGGTTGGACCACAAGAGGGCACCATTTCCCTAAAAGTGAGGATAGTTGTGTATACGTGTGTACATGTGTGCACATATTGCACAAACCTTGTGTCTGATAGCAGGCAGTGCGTCCACCAGCTTCTGCAGCCCCTCGTGTCTCTTCCCCACCTGCGCAAAGATCACAGATGCTGGTCCAGGTCAAAGGTCAAACCATTCCTCAGCTGACGCACGCATGACTCAACGTCAAACATCCGCCGGTCAGAGATTCGGCGTCCGTGTGCTCTGACTAGCGTGTTTGTGTACCTTCAGGAAAACTCCGATAACAGCCAGGCCGTTATCTTCCATCACTGCCTCCTCAAACAGACTGTACTTGTCCGAGTTCCAGTGGACCAGATGCAGCTGAAAACACACAAAGTTCACATTTGACACGTGAACCATTTCAACCCCAAAACCCCTCTGGTGTCTTCCAGCTCCGCTGAAGCTGAAAACGTGGCTGAACTTCCAACAAAGAACGGAGAAAAATAACATTTGCTACTGTGAAAACGTCCACACCCGTTTCCACTATCCGTTCCTTCAACATTTAAAACACTGAACTTTAGTTCCGTTCACACCGGCCTCAGAAACTTGCGTGCAAGTAAGTCTTTGTAAATATGCGTATATGTGCATTTCAGGCTTCCACATTACAAACTCATCGCGTTGACACATCGCTACGGAAGTTTTTAAAAATGTTAGACCTGCTGGTTTGTGACCAGTCAGAGACTCGGCTTTGGCAGTGATGCCGAGGCAGACTCTTTTTCAAAACACAGAAGTGTCAACCATTTGAAAACGATTACAAAGGAGAAATTAATAATTGTGTTTATTTCTGGTTGGAGTCTTTCAGATATCAGAAAAGAGCAGTGAAAGAAAAGGCCTGGAGGGAGATTCACAAGATATTCAACACTTTGACTTTTTGTCCCAGGCCTCCTCAATCTGTGCGCCGTTATCAGGAAGCAACAGACCTGTTTGAACATCATATGCTAAAAGCGGGTTGCAAAAACCCACATTCAGCCGGTTCTTGAATGCACCGCACATGCCCAGTGTGTACGTAGCGTAAGACCGTGTCCAAATTCCATACCTACTTTCCTAAAGTAAAAGTATCCACTAAAGTATCCACTACCCTGAATTTTAACACAACTCAGACACCTACAATTTTGGAGTTGTAGGTTTGAACACCCCCCAAAAAATAGCAATGCGCACTAAGAATTCTGACCCAAACGTAGACTTTGGATGATTTAAATTAATTGTTTTAACAGAAATGTTTGATCTCAGACGGATTTTCAGCCCCGATGCAGCGGCTCAGCCAAACTTGTAGTTCTGCAGCAAACGTCACACCATCATACTGCCACCGCCGTGTTTGACTACTGGTCTGAGGTTTCTTTTTGGAAAAGCTGTTAGTTTGACCTTCAATGGAGCAGAACAGTCAAGTCTTCCAGAAAGTTCTACTATGTCCTCAGAACATTTGTCTAAAGGTTGTGCAGAAAATCCAAATGTTTTTATTCCAAGTATCCCCTTCTTAAATAAATTCCTAAATTAAAAGTATTTGGTTTTCTAGCAGATTTTCTCATAATAACCTGAATGCATCAAATGCGAAATCCTAAAAAAAAAAAAAAAAAAAGGAAAGAAACTAAAAAAATAAAAGATCTCTGATTTGTCACTTCATCACACCGAACTGTTGTCCAGTTTAAGCAGGATAGTATTTTTATATGAATAATAATGTAATTTTATTATAATCAAATATCATCAACATACAGCAATTAATATAATTGCTATAATAATTATATAAAATATTTTTTTTCTGAATTATTTTTTTTTCCTGACAGACTTTATGTTAAACTGAAATAAAACCTTTCTGACCTGTAAAAACTAAAACAGATTCTACTTTTCTAACACTTCATAGTAAATAAATAAATAAATAAAAATTAAAATTGATTCAAGTAAAAAATAATAAAGAGTTAATCTATTTTAACAGTCTATTGTGTCTAAACTTACTCAGAAAATGTAAAAAAAGAAAAAAAAGAAAACTGTTTTTATTATTTTAAGTGTTTTATTTGTTGTTTTGCTCAAATTATTTGTTGAAAGCTAAACGAGGCAAATGTGTTTTTTACCGTTTGTATATATAGACATTGAATCGTATTTCCAACCGTTTATCCAAACATAGACGGGACAGAAAACATAAAGCAGGGACACATGCCTACTGGAGATGAAGTCCTGTGTGCTCACGAAGCCCCGAAAAAAGAACAGTTCTAGTCTTTGGAGTGTTTAACTCCAATTTAGGAGATTGTCTCTCTGCAGATGTGAAGCATTTCAACAATGAGAGTCTTCTTTGGCACCATGAAGGCAGATTTACCCAGCATGCTCAGCCCTGATTTAGCTCTTGTGAGGAAGAGGAGCATCGTTTTCCTACTTTTTAATCCTGACA